>CM063313.1:4091791-4765541 GCA_032173965.1 Sitta carolinensis | reverse complement strand
GCCGTAGGGGTGCGGGAAGAGCCCGCCGCAGCCGGGGAACTTCTGGAGCATGCCTCCGAAGGAGCCCTTGCTGGGCACCGGGATGACGGGGTAGCTCCGCGGGCTTTTGCCGCCGTGCGCCGCCGCCACCGCCTCCTGCAGCTCCTCGTCCTCCTCGAAGCGCGGCCGCTTCTGGTGCAGGTCGGGCGGGGCGGCCAGGAGGTGCGGGCTCAGCAGCCCGCCGCCCACCACCGCCGCCGCCTTCACCGAGCCCAGCGGGTGGCAGGCGGCGGGGGCGGCGGCGGCGGGGGCCGGCGGGGCGGGCGGCAGGGCGCGCTTGCGGCTGCCGCCGTTGAACATGGCCTTGACATCCTCCCAGGCGAAGACCAGCTCATCCTGGGGGCTCTTGTCGGTCAGCTTCAGGTGGCGGCGCCAGGAGTTGAAGTTGGCGGCGTCGGGCTGGGTGTACTTGGCGTCGGGGGTGCGGTGGGAGTGGAAGATGAACTTGTTGGGCGAGAAGTACATGCTGCAGTAGCTGCACTTGATGCACTTGGCCCGGGAGCTGTTGTAGCGGGCCGGGATGAAGCTCCCGCGGCATCCCCAGGCGCACTCGTGGGATACGTCGAAGGCGAAGTTATCCGGCAATTTGGGGGGCCGGTTCTCCCCCAAGAAGGACTTGCAGAGCCGCTCTGCCTCCCGCTTGGTGATCATGCCGCAGCGGCGGGAGGAGATGGGCATGGCCCCGGCCCGCCGCAGGATCTCCAGCTGCACCGGCGTGCACTGCACGCAGGTGATGCCCAGGGCCACCCGCCGGTTGTGGATCTCGTTGTAGCTGAAGTTTTTGAGGAGGGTATTGGAGATCTGCGCCAGGCACAGCCGCTCCTGCCCGTCGATGACCAGGGAGACGATCGGGATGCCGTAGAGGATCACCTGCCCCACCTGGTTGGGCTTCATGGCGGTGTGGCCGGCCCTCGGCTGGTTCATGGGGTCCGGCGGGTACGCGCTGGACGGCGACGGCAGCAAGATATCGGTGGGGCCGGGCAGCGGGCTGGTCGCCATCGTCTCAGCGCCGGGGGGGCTGCTCTGCTCTAGCTGCGGGAGGGGAGGGGGACAGAGACACAAAGCCGTCAGCCGAGCACTCACAGGGATGGGGAGTCCCCGCCGCACGCACCCCGTCACCTCCCGCTCCTCCAGTCTGCCGAGGGGACGTTTACTCAGCGACCCCGACTCCCCCAAACCTCCTGTGTCCTCGCCGGGGGCATCCCCGGAGCTGTCCGCCCCCGCGCATCCCGTGTCTCCGACGTGCGCATCCCGCCGCAGGTGTGCAGAGGGCGGTACACGAGCGAACCGTCCCCGTTTGGGACAACCCCCGACCCACGGGCGCTTCGACCCCAAACACGCAGCAGAGACGCATGTCCGCCTCCCCGTCCTGGAAACCCGCCGCCACCCGGCAGGGCTCCACGCGGAGCCTCCGCGGGCGACCCTCTCCTCACTCCGCGGGATGGGGAAAGCACAGAAGAGGAACCAGAAAAAAAAACCCCGAAGTTTCCGTGCTCCCCGCGGCTGCCCGGGCATCCTCCCTGGTCGGGCGCCCGTTACCTCCGCGGCCGCGCTCCGGCCGTGCCGCCGCCGGACCTTCCTCCTCCTCCTCCTCCTCCTCCAGCAGCCGCCGGGAGCGCGGGAGGGAAGCGCATCCCCGCGCCCGCCGCCGCGGAGCCGCGCGGCCGGACAGAGCCCCCCGCCCCCGGTGCGGCGGCCCCCGTGGGCGCCCTGACGTCACGGCCCGGGGGGGCGGACGGGGCCGGACCCACCGCAGGCCCCCCCCGGACGGTGGGTGGCGAGCGGGGCTGGGGGCGGCTCCGACATCCCTCTCGTCCTCCCTCCTTCCCTCCCTCCCTCCCCGCTCCGGGAGGGGATGCGGGCGCCCCGTCGGGGCCCGGCCTCCCGCCGCCGCCCCCGAGCACTGCCCGGCTCGGCGCACGGTTTCCCGGCGAGAGGACGGAACGGTGGAAGGTGGAATGCGCTTTGGTTTCTCCTCTCTCTCTCTCTCTCTCTCTCTCTTTTTTTTTTTTTTTTTTTTTTTCGTCTTTCCCTCCTCCCTCCGCCCCTTCACGGTCTGAGACAAATCGCTTCCAAGAAACTGAATATTCTCCTTATGCGCCCCGCGTCTGTCCGGAAACGGTATTTTTTAAGGGATTGAGAGAAATTACAGGGTAGGAGAGGAGAAAGAGAGAAAAAGTTGATTTCTCCTCACGAGCACGAGCAGCTTCTGTGTCCTCGCTGCCATTCCCAAATACACCGGAATCGTTCACCAGAACCGCTTTCACAAGCACCCGGACCCCGATTCTCGCTCCCACAAAGGCCTACGGCGCCTGTGTGTTCTGTTTGGGTTGTTTAACTTCTCCCCTTCCCCCCAATTGGTTTATGCCCGCAGCTAAGGAAAAAAAGAAAAAAAAAAAAAAAACCAAACCAGCAAATAGACTGCGGCACGGTAGAGGTTTCTGCCCTTTTTTTTTTTTTTTTTTTTCTTTTAAGTGAATACAGTGAACTGAAAATGTAGATTTTTTTTTTTTTTTTTTTTTTTTACACGGATCACCTTCAAAAGGTTGTGGGTCCCAACTGCCTCTCTGCGCAGAGGCCAGGGCGAGCCCGCCGCGATACCCCGCCCCAAGGCAGGAGGCCAATACCGCTCAACGCCGCTGCTTTCCAGTGAGAAAAACTGCAGAAAAACGGCTAAACCCCGGAAAAATTAAAAACTCATTCCTAGCCAAAACGGGGAGACAACTGGTCCGTCAAGTGTTTCCTAGTACCCTTCTGATTTACTTTCCTTTTACAAAAATATTTGTATCTCTTTTTCTCTACGCACATGACCAGTACTTAGTATTTCTGCAAATTTAGCTACGAAAACTTGGTGATTTTTTGAAATTTGTCTTGTTTTTTTTTTTTTTTTTTTTTTTTTTTGTTCGGGCATCACAGATCCAGACGGCAATCTCTACACCGACCTTTCCCAGGACATCCACACTAAAGCTCACACCTTCTCTCCTCCGTCCGGGTATTGCTGGGGTCCTCACTAACAATAATAATTGTAATAATAATAATGATAATGATGATGATAATAATAATAATAATAGTAGTAGTATCATCACACCTCTCCTTATTACTTCTGTCACTTCTTATTAAACCTTGTTCTTCCCCGTGTCCCAACTGTTACAGGGAGACTTCCCCCTTTCCCCTCCCTCTTACTTTTTCCCGATTCTCTTCTGCACGGAGCCTGCTGCTTTCGTGTGAGCAATGGCTATAAGCCTCACATTGGTGACATTTTAATCAATGCTTCCTAGCCAGACTGACATGAATTTTACACTTCAAAACTCTCCTCCGTCAGCTAATTGATTCAAATTGTTTTATTGGTTAAACCCGTGTCACACATTGTATGATCTATTACCACGCCTCGGAGAAAATCTCCCCTCCTGTCTTCGCTCCCAGGTCGGCACCAGGAGGGACGGGGGGTTTTCGGGAGAAGCCGCTCGATCCTGCGGATGCTCAGTGCCTGCATCCCCGCAGCGGCAACCGGGCTGACCGCTCCCCTCTCTCGTGGTCACCCGGCGGATTTTCCCCGACCATTCCGGGAGATCCGGGGTTGGGCAACTTCGCCCCAGGCTCTGAGCCCGGCGTTGGAAGAGGAGGAGAAGCGTTTGCAGCAGGCGAAAGGATTTAGAGGATTTTGCAAAACACTTTCAACGAAGGGAGAGGCGGAAAACTCAGGCTCGGGACGGGGTCGTCGCTAGCCAGCGACTAGGTTTTAATTTGTGGTGACTAAACGAAAAGTAAAACTGAACTGCTTTATTTTTTTTTTTCCTCCTTTTTGTCACCTGCTTGGTGCTGTTGACCTTCCTGAATTCCGTTGTAAAAATTGGGTGGCTTCCTCCATCCCCTTTAAAGGGAAGCTCAGAACCCGCTGATCGGGATGTCTTAGTTCCCGCGGAGGGAGGAGGTGCAAGGGCCACGAATTTGGGGCAGGGGCTGACCCACACCAGCACCGTGGAGAAACGGGGCAAGACTACACCATTTTCTACTTTTCCTTACTTAATCCTGTTGGGAAACCTCTCGGGGTGGCACTACCTCAGTGAGGGCATGGCGGGGGTGGTTTGGCAGAGAAGGGCTGGCCCGCACAGCGGCCGGGCGGATCCCGCAGGTGTCCCCAGGCAGGCGAGGCCCGGCGGGGCTGCTCCGGCCGCCGCCAGCCCCACCGGGGTCTCCGCGGCTCGGAGGGAGCCCAGCCTGACTACGACGAAGGGAATCCCCGCTAGAGGTGGGGTGTCCACGCTCCCCCTCAAGGGTGGGCGCAGATCCGGGCTCCTGTCCTGATGTCGACTCCAATTCCTGCCGTTCGTTTCGTTGTTTTACTGTTGCCATCTGGCTCGGAGTCACCTCTCAACAGAGGAGTGGAAGAGATGGGCAAACTTTCTCGCAGAAGCCTGGAAGGGCTAAGCAGGAGTCCTGACTCCTTGTCCCTCTTCCCGGCTCTGTCGCGATTCTGCCTCGGAGCTGCCGGGCGGGAGGCGACAGCAGCTCGTTCTCCCGCCGCGATCGCTTCGTGTGGAAACGAGCAGCCGGGAAGGACGGCCAGGTTTTAACCACCCCAACCCACCCTCATGGCCTGTATTTACTTCCAGAAGCGCTTAAATATTGTAGCAGGGAGGCTACGGGCTAGCAAGATAACCTTGGTGCGTTTAAAAAACCACAAAGAAAACCACCCCCAACGAGAATCCATTCCCTCCTCCCTCCCCTCCACATCCCATTGAAACTTCCAGCCGTGTAAGTAGCAGACATACAAGGTATTGTTATAAAACCTCTTCTCCTAACAAAATTTAGACAGCAAAGTTTGGTGGGTTTTTTTTGTTTTTCTTTTGGTTTTTTTTTTTAATACTTTATGTGTAGATGTCGCTTGCATTGCTTGGTCTAGAGCGAAGCTCTTTTCTAAGTAGTTTTTTTTTTTTTTTTTAAATCGCACTTTATTATATTAAGCAGAAAGGGCATTTGGAATAGAGGTGGTCCCATCTGGAAAACCCCGGAGCTCATTTAGATCACATCACTTCGGGCTTTTGTCTCTGCTCTTGAATAACCCAGCTAGACACAACAAAAGGGCAGAGATCTCTACGTGGAGTTTTTTAGTGGCAAAAGGACGCCTCGGAAGATGCTTATATATTCGTAATAACGAGGGGGGAAACGACTCAACGGGATCTTCTCTTGGCTCTCGAAAGACACCAAGAGAGTTCAGGGATGGGGCATTTTTAGATAGTTTTTTACCCCACTGGTAGCTGAAAACCAGCACGTCGGCTGAAGGGAAGGAACCGAGAACGGCACCTTTTGTCTGATGGAGGTCTCTTAAATGCTCAGTTTAATATGCTCGGAGCGATCCAAACCCGAGGTGGTCCTCGCCGAAGGTACGTGCAGACCTTAGCCAGGAGGCGCGGATACCCCCGCCGGGGGAAGGCTGCCCGCCAGCCCCCCCAGCATCACTCACCCGATAGAAACAGCACCTCGAAAAAAAGCGATTTATCATTTTATTTTATCCTACGGGAAGGGGTTGGCAGCCCGTGAGGAGATGGGCGCTCCCTGACCCTCCATTCAGCTCTTAAAAACACGAGGGTGGTTATTTCTGTTCTGCCTGCGGATGGGGTGGAAGGGAAGAAAAGAGCCGCAAGTTTAGGTGTGCGTGAATTAGCACCCCAGGGGGTTGTGGACTTGGAGGAAAAAAAAAAAAAAGAGGTCCCAAACTAAAAGAAGCCACCTCAGCTATTGATTTTTTTTCCCCACAAAATGCATAAATTAAAGAGCTCTGAACATCTTGCATCAGAGAGGTGCCTGCTCCGAAGCATTTAAACGAGCAACAAATTTCCACGGTGGCGAAGCAGGGCCCCAATCGGGCTGTGATGGGGAGCAGCGATCCCAAACTTCCGAGAGAACGTGACGAAGAGTCATCACGTCAGTAAATAATTCAATTTTGCGTCTTTCAGAACCCAGTAACCTTGGGTGTCTTAGAAAGCAGATTGTACAAGCAGGCAATTAAGATGAGCACAGAGACTTTCAGAGGAGATATAATGAACCAGCTTTAATTACTATCTTGAAATTAAAAATGTAATATACAGATTTAAATTTATTTTCACCTAAATTGTGTATAAAATTATATGACGTTCCCCGCCCCCCCGCTTTTCCCAGGCTAAGAAAAGAATTGCCACCAAGCTTGCCACTAAAAAGTCTGAAGTTCTTTCCAAACCCTGCTCCCCAACACGCAGTAATAATGATACATTTATCATTACTGATGACCGCCCACTGGTTTATTATTGCTTTGTTGCAACTATTACAATCAAGAGATTTCTTTATTTACTGTTAACATTCACTTAAAGCTGAATGTTAATGACTCTTCTGAATTCACCGAAGACTTTTCCGTTATATTTCAGGAGTAGTTACGGTTTGGGTTTCAGAAACGGCAGAAAAGGGGGAGAGATGATGGGTGGTGGTTTGCTCCTGGTTCTTACTTTTTTTTTTTCCTTCTTAAAAGGCTGTTTAAGAGGATTTATCTAAGTCGGATTTTCAACAAAGAGTTGCAAAAGCCTTGGCGTAATGTACGTACTTGACTGTAGCTAATTATGAGTGTATTTTATTACAGGAGATTCATTCATTATTGATAAATGTTTGCAGTAACTTCCTGCTATGTAGAGTTGTATTTTACGAGGAATAAACAACCTATGGGGATTGGGAGTGTTTGGCTTTTACGCTTCTGCACTCTTTTGACAGTTCCCATTACCCATTATCCATTCGGGGTCTGGCTTGTCACCTTTCCTCTCTCTCTACAACCAAAAGCAACTTCTTTCCTCTTCCCTTACCAATCCTCTCGTTCCCTTACCCCTTCCCATGATTGCAGGGTTATCGACTTTTAAAAAAAGTGGTTTGTATAGTACAGGAATTTGCTATGAGCACTCTTCCCTAAAGCCAGGTCCATATGGATGTCTCCAAAGGGATGAGCTCCTGCTTCGGGCCAGCCGACGGGCAGGAGCTGTGCAACAAGCAGGCAGCACACAGAAGGGCTTGGAGGGCGGGGAAAAGGGTTTCCCCGGGGGCTCCCCGCTTCTGCTCCAGCTCTCGGACCCCCAAAGCTTTGGAGCCGCAGCCAGTAGAAAAATACTAATTAATAATAATTTAAAATTGCTATTTTCCCCTCTCGGCTTTTAGACGTCGGAGCCGCTGCTTAGGCGGAGGAGACGCCTCTCACAGGCTGCTGGTCGCCTCTTATCCCACCTCTCCCGCAAAATCAGCCCCTTCCCAGGCAAGGAGGGTTTTTCCAGGGGGGGAAAGCGGAGCTGTCTGGGGCAGAGGCGCGGCGCGGCGCACACACCCAGAGCCCCCGCCCCATCCCGGAGCCGGCAGGACGCGCAGCGCCGAGAGCTCCGTGCGCTCCCCTCCCCAGGGGCCGGGCGGTCCCCGCTTTGGACTTGGACCGGCCCCGCTCGTCCCTTCCGATCTCCACGCCTGGCCCAAAGTCCACGATTTGTAAGGAAAATGAATATATATATACATTCATGTATATTTATATGTAAAAGTATGCATGCGTATGAGAGGGGAACGCGAGCCGCGCATCCGGAAGGGACGAGCGGCGCGGCTCCAAACCATCGCCCCTTCCCTCCGCGGCACCCCAAACTTGCGGGGCGCTCCTCTCTCCCATCGGCGCTGTCCCAGCCAGATCCCACCGGGCAGCGAACAGCCGCCTTCCACTCCCCACCCCGCCACGGCCAGCACGACCCTGCGACCTATCGCGACATCGCTGTTTACTCCGGGAAGGCACGGTTACGCGCGAATCAAAAGGTTCCCGCTCGCCCCATCCCTCCCCATTCCCGGGCTCACCTGGACACCCGGGCTCCATGGGCTCTCCGGGGGTGCGGCCGGCGCGGGGCCGCTCTCGCTGCGCGGCAGCTCCGCGGCGCGCAAGTTTGGCTCCCGCCTCTGCCGCGGCGGCTGTGCCGCGGGTGCGTCGGGTCTCGGACGCCTTCTAGCAGCCAGGCAGCGCCTTGCAAGCGGTGCGGGGAAGCCGCCCCCTTCCCCGGCCCCCTCCCCTCGCTGGGGGGAGAAGCGCGGCCGCCCCCGCCCCGCCGCTACCCCGGGGCAGGTCCGCCCCGACGGCTGCGGAGGGTGGGAGGAGGGCACCCCCCACATTCCCCCGCCTGGAGGGGGGGCAAGAGGGACCCTGTTGCAAGGGCGGACTCTCTGCTTCCCCAGAGCTCCCCCCACCCCAAACTTCTCCTCTTCCTCCAAAATTTCCTTTGCCTCTTCCGTGCTCTCCCGGCACAAAAAAAAAAAAAAAAAAAGGAATGCGGGCGAGCCCCCCGCCCCGCCAAATTGCAATTGTGAGTGTTTTGAGGGACAGCGGGAAGGGTGTACCCACAAGCACAAGCCCCTGAGGGAAATTAAGGGGTGCGTGGGGGGCGCTGCCACCTCCTCCGAGCCCTCGCACTCCCGTAGAGCCCCCGTCCCCAGCAAAACGCTTCCCGCAGATCACTCGACGTGCGGAACAAGGCGGCTGCTTAAAAACACAAAGCCGGAGCCCTAATGAGTTCAATTACAATGTGGTAAACACATTGCCTCTACGCTTTAATTAAGCCGGCTGTCCAATTTTAACTCATTAGTAATTCATTAAGAGAACAGCCTTTAGCTGGCTGCGACGAGTTCCGAAGCTTGTGCGGTTACGCGCCGTGTACATCCCGACGTGTTTGAGGAAGGGAGAGTGGTGCGTGTCCATCCTCCCCCAGGAAAAGGGGCTCCTGGATCCAAAGGGAGATAACCTGTTGTCCCAGCTGCCGTGTGACACCCTCCTAGGGGAAAGGGACCCAAAAGTGTCGGGCTGGGGAGGAGGAAAGGCATACTGAGGTGGTTACGCGGGACCCCCCGTCCCTCTTCCCTCGTGAGAAGCCGGATCGATTTACGGGCAGGCAGAGAGACACTCTAGGGACTGCGAAGTCCCCGCGCCCCGTAGTAAAAAAAAAATAAATTAAAAAAAAATATATATATATGTGTGTGTATATATCTATCTATATATAGATATATGTATATGTGTTTATATATATATGATAAAATAACGGAGAAAGTGTTTGAAACGTATCTGGGCCAAGAAACAGGTCAGATTTGCCCGAGAAGCAAATTTGGTTTGATGAGTGAACCCAGGGATCTGCAGATCCGGGTCTTGCCTCTCCGCCCCGCGGAGCTGGAGGGGAGCCTGGGAACAGGGGCGCTGCGCGGTGCTCCCCCAAAACACCCGCGTCGAAGCTGCCCCTGTCCCGCCGGGGCTCCCCGCGGCACCTGCGCCCCTCTCCGCGCCCCTCCGCCCGCGGGGGGACCGCAGCAGCGGCCGGGGGAGCCCGCCTGTCCCTGCGCTCCTGTCCCGAGGAGCCGCAGGTCCCGAGGGGACGGTGCGGGGCAGGGTTTGGGGTTTCCCGCTGCAGCTACCGCCCCGTTACGGATTAAAGCATTTTCCCCGCAAATTGCAATGCTTGGGGCGGCTCTGCGGCGGTCCGGGTTGGACGCCCCCAAACCTTCCCCAAATTCCATCCCAGTAGGATCGCTGCTTTTTAAGTGTTCGCGTTATGAGCGTAGTTAACATTTCAGCGCAGCTCCAACAGGCTGGAGGTTGCATTTATTTTTTTCTAGATCTATTGAAAGTTTCTTTTCCTTTCTTCCTGTATTTTTAGCGATCTCTGACATTTAGAATCTGAATATGCAGAAGCATTTAGCAGACAGGAGGAGTTTCGGCCTCATCCCCGTTTGCTACTTGCAGGTGCCTCAGAGAAACACATACAACACTACAAAAAATATTTCAGAAATGAGTTTGGGCGTGTTGTTAATTGCTTGGGGTTTTATTTGTTTATTTGTTTGCTTGACCACAGGCGTTTATCTGACCCCAGACAGATTCAGAAGTCTTTATTTTTTCTTGCCTCTCTCCCTGGCTGGGCTCCTCGCAGTGTCCCCAACCTAGCACTGGCACTTGTCACCTCTGCTCAAGCTGCCCTAGCTCAGCTCCAGCCCAGAAGAAGAAGGCAGGTTCAGGACCTCTGAGACAACAAGCAGTAAAAGGGGGGCTTCAAACTCCAGATCTGAGTCGTAAACGACTAAATCCCTTCCGAAGAAGCCTTTAGGCATTCATCTCGAGAAGAAACCCTTAATAAGAGTCCTCTCCTTTGGGGAGTAGATCGGGAGCAGTTATCTCTTTAAAGCAGTTTTTCCTTTTTCACATCGTGGGCCCTCTCTGCCAGAGTCTTGATTTTCATTTGGCTCCAGGCTTGCAAAATCAGATTGTCTGGAATTAAGAGATTTGAGTATTGTTCCTCTTGATGTCAAAGAATTTTTTTTTTCCCCGCCAAGAAGAAATATCATACATATATGGTATCATACACAGGATCAAGCCCCAGTGGAAGGCAAGTTTGTGGGCACCCTACTCAGGGCTCAAAAGCAGAGATATTTAACCTGTTGCTGTGTTGCTTTTGTCACCTTTTTTTTTTTTTAATTATCAGATCTTTAAAAAAAATTGCCCTGAAAGCTGAAAGAATATTGCTTATCTTTTTCCAGAAACATCTTCCTCTCCTTTGTCTTGACTAGCAAAGCACTGGCTTCTGGACACCCAGGGGACAATCTTCCTCCAGAGCCTCCTGGTATAAATCTAAAAATAATCTTGAAGCCAGTGGGCTACAATTCATTTTATTACCCCAGTGTTAATCTAGAATAGGTACATAAAAACTGTTAGGACAATTAATCTGAATTAATTTCCAAAGTGAATTAAATTAAATTGAATGAAGACCACCTGAATTCTGAATAAGAACAACCTTCACAGGGGTTTCACGCAGTTTAATTAATCCACTTTTAAATTCTCACCTTCAGCTAATTTGGGTTATTTTCCTGAGTGTCCCCATGTAGGCAAAATCTTAGAGGTAAACGTGGCTCAGGGGAATTCCTCTGGATTTACCCAGATGTAATTTAGAACAGAAATGTATCCTCTAATACTCTTTGACCACGGCACAGAAATGATGCAGAAATGAGAGATATATAAATTGTGCTGCTGCATGGAGCTCAGCTTTATGAAGAAAACCTTTCCCAAAAGTATTTTTTTTTTCCCTTTTTAACTTGTTTTCCTGTCTGCTGTCTCCCTGTACCTCCGTTTGTATAAATGCAGGTACGTGTGTATGGAGACATGCACACTGAGGATGTGTGCTCTGTTTGACTTTGCTCTATTTGTTTAATCCATTAAAGCTTCTCCTCTGTGCACCTGGGACTCCCATTGAAGTTAAACTGGGAGCTAAAGAAACAGCAAAGGATCAGGTGGCTGGGAGAGAGCTCAGCACTGCACCTCCTCAGCTGAAATAGGACGGCAAACCCAAAACCCACAGCCACTGAGGGCCCAGCAATCTAGGACAAATTTACAAAAGCAAGGTTCCCTTTCAAGGAGCAGAGCCCCTTCCACTTGCTGAGGAAGTGTCTTCAGCTTTGCAAGGGCTGTAGGGGCAGGTGATGCTGCTGTGATATTTATCACAACATTGCAATGTTGCTGCCAGAATGGTCCTCCACTTTCAGTGGGGCTTGGTGAATTGAGGAGAGCAACTGGAGTAGGCACAGGAAGGTCTCAGTTCTCTCCTCCCAAAAATCCCTTTCAAACAGCTGATTTGTTATTTCAGCATATAAGGAAACTATACTAGGTGCCTGCTTTTTTTTAAACAGCTTTAAAAGTCAGCTTCTGAACAGTTTTAAAAATCAAGGGAATTGTTTTTCGTTCTGAAATCAGTGGCTGTAGGACTGAAGGGCTAAAGCTCCCTAAATTGTGCTTCATGACCAGTGCCACAGAACCACAGAATGGTTTGGTTTGGAAAGGACCTGAATGATCATCTGTTTCTAACCCCTCTGAAGGGGTTAAAAACCTCTCAGAGGTTCCCTGAGATGGGCAGGGACATCACGAGTGGCTCCCTGGTACCTCTGGGGTGAGATTCCCCTGGTCAGAGCAGTCTTCTCCAAGCAGATACTTGTGCCAAACATCCCAGATTGTCACAATAACAGAATATCTCAACAAATCCTCAAATAACACATCAATGGGGTAAGGTATACTGGTGTGATCATGCCAGGGCACATCCAGAAACCTGGAATTTTACTCCTTGGCACAATGAATTACAGCGTGACCTTGCAGAGAGCCATTTATAGACCAACGTTTTAAAGGTAAGCTCTCAAATAAGAGTGCCCTGTGAGTAATCTGGTGTGCTGCTCATCTGTCCAGACTGAGCATTTCTGAAAATCAATCTCCTTTGGATTGGGATTTCTCAGTTGACATACCTAAGTTGGAAAAATACGACCTCTTCTTCAAGCCTCAATTTATGCACCTGGAAAGGATGTGTGTGTGTGAATGTGTTTAGGGAGCATCATTCATCTACCAGCATCTCAGAGAGGTTTTATAAAACGTAGTTGAGTTAAAAAGTCAAATGTACCCTAGCCTTCATTCTCACTTTTTCATAATACAGTTGAAAATAAATAAATAACCAAATACCATAGCTAAGAGCATCTCTGAAAAGCCGCATGAAACAAAAGATTCCCAAGGATTTAGGAGCTATGGAGTAACTTCATAGTTTGATTGAGGTATTTCCAGACTCATCAGGACAGGAGATTTTTGCCAGTCCTTCCCCCTTGCCATCCAAATTTTAATTTCATGCACCATAAAATCAATCCACCTTCTGATACATTTTGGAAAAATTCAAGGATTTTGAATAAAGTTTGGATGAGGTTTTGAGCAACCTGGTCTAGTAGAAGGTGTCCCTGCCCATTGCAGGGGGTTGAAATAAGATGGACTTTAATGTCTCTTTCAACCCAAACTATTCTATGATTCAAAAGAAACTGCTCCTACCAATTTGTCAAATTTAAAATCATTGCAGCAACCAGATGTAGTTGATCTTTACCATGAACACAGGAGATTTTCAAAACAGGCAGCAGCAGATTTTGTGGCACCTACACCTAATACAAAAGATGTGGATATGGCCTCAAGTTGTGCCAGGAGAAGTTTGGGTGGGATGTTAGGGAAAATTCCTTCATAGAGCAGGCTGCCCAGGTGGAGTCCCCATCCCTGGAGTGATTGGCACTTGGGGATGTGGATTAATGGTGAGCTTGGCAGTGCTGGGGGAGTGGTTGGACTTGATGAACTTAGACATCTTCAACATAAATGATTCTGTGATTCTTCTGCCTGATGCTCCACCACCTCCTGCTGGGGTTGGGATCACTCTCTTAGGCAAGCTGATGGCTTCTGCCTTGGCATCAGCTCACTCCATCACCTTTACTCCTACCTTACCAATTCTTTTGTTGTTGTCATCTCCATAATTAAAATTTAGGCATTTCCAGAGCCTGAAACTTCACTGGTGTAATAGAATTTTCAAGGGTTGCGAGTTTTCACCAGTGGCAGAAACAGTTTAATTCCCTTTCCTCATGTCCTGCATGCTTTTCCAGCTCCCTCATTGTGGTTCAACTTCCTTTTATCTGTGATAACCCTCTGTCTACAGGGTCACCTTTCAGACTCAAATAGTGAAATGCTGCTCAGAAAACAAAATTTTCTACCTCCACAAGAGAGATGTTCCTCATCACAACAGAAAAATACTGAGAAGAGGCTTAAAAATATCTTCAGCTGATTTTGACATCAGGAAAAAAAAAATTACAAGGATTTAGCCTTAGCATAAATTTGTAAGTCCCTATATTAGGTACCTTAAAAAAAGACTTTTATATCACAGCAATTCTAACACACTTTGATGAGCTGATGTTTAGAAATCAAGCAAGCACAAAACCAATTTCAAAGAAGCACCATTGTAGATTAGTTTGGCTCAGAAATTAAAGTCTTTCCTATCTGCTTTCGCTCATGATTGTTAATTAATTGGTAGGTAATAAACACAGACACCAGTTTTGTGGGAGTAGAAACATGAGGATATCAGGGACTAGCTTTCCTGGTGTTATGTTGTTAAGTCACAGTCCAATTGTCAGGAGGAAGAAAAACCTGCAGAGGAGGCATGAGAGGCGTTTTTGAAGAGGTGCCTACAA
Source organism: Sitta carolinensis (assembly GCA_032173965.1). Lineage (NCBI taxonomy): Eukaryota > Metazoa > Chordata > Aves > Passeriformes > Sittidae > Sitta > Sitta carolinensis. Next base: position 4,751,462 of record CM063313.1, on the reverse strand, counting down.
GCCACCTGCAGCCCAGCTGCTTTTTGAACATCACTGTGCTCTCCTTTGGGGCCTGGCCTTGCTGGTTTCTCTCTCTCACAGTTCCAGCCCCAGGGTGGGGTGGGTGTTTGAATTGGCTTGGGGCTCACACCAGACCTGCAGGACTCCTCCACTCAATTCCTGTCTCTGCTACAAGCTGCTGCTCATGGCTGTGTGCGAGCCATGCGAGTGGTTTTACCTCTCTTTGTGAATTCATAGAATCATGGAATGTTTTGGGTTGGATGGGACCTTCAAATCATCCAGTGCCACCCCCTGCCATGAGCAGGGACATTTTCCACTGTCCCAGGTGCTCCAAGCCCTGTCCATCCTGGCCTTGGGCACTGCCAGGAATCCAGGGACAGCCACAGCTGCTCTGGGCACCCTCACAGACTGGCATTCTTTCCTAATGCCCAATCTAACCCACTTCCTTTCAGTTTAAAATTGCTCCTACTTTTCCTACAGCTTCTTCCCAGGACAAATGTAAGTGCCCACAAATCATCACTGCAGGGCTGAAGGAGGCATCTCTGGTGCTGGATTAGGTAACCAGACCTGCCCATGAGCAAATTTGGGGGGATATGTATTAATCCATAGGACAAATCCTCAAGATCCTCTTTAGGAATATGATAACAATTTTGGAGGATCAGTGTCTTAATTCCACCCCTCTGCAGTCACACAGAGAGCACTAACAAGTGTGTAACCAATTAATAGTGATTATAAATGAGCAGAAAGTGCAATAAAAGTTACTGGGGCATGGGGATGCAGTGAGAATAGAGATGCATGGACCACACAGTGTGCTTTTACCCCATGAATTCCTGTCTCAGGAAACACATTCCCATCCCAGACACTGCATGACACCCTTGCACACTAAACCCACCTTTCCCAAGCTCTCTGGTCCCCACTCTGCCATGTCTGCTGCAGGTAAGGCAGACAGGTGTGTCCCTCAGGGAGGCAGGACAGGTGAGTGCCAGTCCCACGGGGACAAGCTCAGAGTCAATCTCCTGGGCATGCAGTCAGCCTCCTCTCCCTGGAAGGGGTGTCAGTTTTCCAAACCTCATTAATTGAAGCAACACTATAAATGTTTGGCTGAGTTTTAGGAAGGGAGGAGTTAGAGCATCTACTTTGCCTATTTATATTTGCTGCTGCCAAAGGAACTGAAAGGCCATTAGCAACCCTGCTGGTCTTTCAGCACTGGAACTAAACACCTTTAGCCCCAGAGGGCTTCACAGCAGCAGGAAAAACCTCATGCTTGTAAGGTCTCCAGCCCTTTATTACTTTTTTCCATCATGATTACCTTGGCTCCAGAAAGTTTTAATACCGTTCAAAATTCAATCCAGTTTTATTGACATCTCCAGTTTTGCCAAACAGTTAAACTGAAGCAGACGGCATGAATTTCAGTCAATCAATATTCATTTAAAACTGGACACCCATATGTAAGCATACTCTCTCCTTGGCAATGAGTAGGGAGGCTAAACAATCAATCCACACTTGTATTTAAACTCGGCAACTGCATTCTCAAAAACCCCCACATAAGGCAAAATTGAATGGTTGAATAAGGCAACATGTGATTTCTGTTATGTTATTATTAATAATTAATAATTCACTTAATAACACAGCGGGAGCCTAATCCAAAACCCACTGATGTCAATAGATTCCTTTCCAGTGTACTCAGTAGCACAAAGCAGACACAAAAGCTCAGGTTTTTAACAACATTTAAGCACCTACATCCTGTGCTGGACTCAGACACCTGCTTCATGGAACCTGGGCTCAGAACAAGGCAGTGGTGTGCTGGTGACACGGTACAGTGAATAATGGAGTGTGGTGGGTGTATGGTGAGGAAAAGAGAGCAGATCAAGAGCTCTCCAGGTACAGTGGCAGGGCTAGATATAAATTTTGGCCTTACAGCTCTGGTTGGATATGCCCACCTCTTCTGTTGTGGGCATGCACCATGTATGACTGACATTTATTCTGCTGTACTTCAACATAACAAGCAGGTTGTATCCATTATTGACAAGCTGGCAGAGCTGGGGGTGCTCAGGGGCACCAGAGAAGGCTGCAGGCAGAGCTGGGAGCCCCTGGCAGGGCCTGCAGGGGCTCCAGGAGAGCTGCAGAGGCCCTGGGGACAAGGGCTGCAGGGACAGCCCCCAGGGAATGGCTGCCAGTGCCAGAGGGCAGGCACAGCTGGGCTCTGGGGCAGGAATTGCTGTGGCTGAGGCTGGGCAGGCCCTGGCACAGGGTGCCCAGAGCAGCTGGGGCTGCCCCTGCATCCCTGGCAGTGCCCAGGGCCAGGCTGCACAGGGCTGGGAGCAGCCTGGGATGGTGGCAGGTGTCCCTGCACATGGCAGGGGTGGCACTGGATGAGCTTGAGGGTCCCTTGCAGCCCAAACTGTTTTGTGACCCTGTGATTAACAGCTGTCATACAACATCTGCATCCCTGGCTGTGTGCAGAGTCTGATGTCTAAAAGATAAGAAGATCCAGGAAACAGCAAGCTGTTAAGTTTATTTAAAACTTTCCCTGGCCTTTTCCTGGCTGCCATCAACATCTTGAAGGCAGCTTCTGAGAAGTGCTGTGGCAGCCAGACACCCAGGCCTTGGACATCTGGACCTTAAAGCAAATATTATGGCTGTTATTATTACCATTTTGCCTCCCTAATTAACCAGTTGGGCACTTGCCAGCTCTTTCTCTCTGCATTGCAAGGATTGTTTCCATTGGGTTTAGGCAGACAGTCTTACTTTAAGATCCCTATTGATCAGCTGCCATTCTCACATGGTTAAAGCACTCCTCTTGGGGAACTCTCCAGTGTTTTAAGTGCACACAGTTACTCTCATGACTGGCTTGTAAACAGGTTTTAATGGGGCTATTAGTGTAAAAGGACAGGAAACTTTCAAAAACAGCCTTTTAAATATTCATGAAGATGTTTAATCTGGTGCTTAATCACCACTGTTTGCATATCAGAAAACCGGGGGGGAGGCAGCAGTGCCTCGCTGTTAACTTCAACAGGACAATAATAAACTCTTAGACCCACGATTGATGCCCAGATGGCACCAAACTCTTAAAAAAGCATTCCCCACCTTCTGCAGAAGAGGTTCCCAACACTGGTGTCCAAGGAGAGAGTTGTGTCCCAGGAGAGGAGGTTCAGGACCAGGCTCTGCTCTTGCCCATGCTGAGCATGGCGTGACCTGCACCTCCTGCACTGGCCATGTCCTGTTGGGTCACAGGGCCATCAGAGTGGATTTTTCTGTCCAAGTGGAGGGTCCAGAGCCCCAGGGGACCTCCCAGAATCAGCTGTGCTCAGGTGGGATGTGCTGTGTCCTGTGTCTGTCCCTCACTGGGTGCAGATGGGCCCTCCAGGAGATGCCAGCATCTCTCCGACTCCCAACAATGGGTTCATTCACTCTGTTTTCCTTCCAGCGAAGCTCTGGCTCAGACTTTCAGCTGGTTTATGCTGTCTGAATTGGTGAAATGGCATGAAAGACCCCCTGTTTAACTGGTTTAAGCAGTGATTTTTATCCCAGTGTCCCATTCTCTGTATGGAACACCAAGACTGACCTTTCCTGGCCATTCCTGTGGTCATACCTATCCACTCTCTGCTCTGAGCAGCCCCAGCAGCCTCACAACTTGGGTAAAGGCAGAGTGAGCTAAACACAGAATTCCAGCCTCTGTGCTGCTTTGGGTGTGGATTTTAGCCACTTTGGTAATTTTTGTAATACGTGTTTTATTTTCATTTAAAAAGTAAAGGCGGAAAGGATAGTATTTCCCCAGCGGGAGAGACTTCATGCAATTTTAAAAACGTGCATTATTTAATCCAGCAGGCATTAAGATGCCTTGAGCTGTTAACACCTGTTGTGGAAATCCATAATACACAGGCTTAAAAAACCAACAACCCTGAGAGACCCATAAAGGTTCCTGCAGAGCTGTCGTCGCCTCTTGTGTCAATGAGTACTTAAGGGCCCTGAAATCTGTGGCTGAACTCACTTACTGAGCACGTGCTTTCTCTTCAGCTCAAAAAAAAAAAAAAATATTCCTTAGGATAATTTCATTGAAGGAGAAAAAAAAAAAAAAAAAAGGAAGAATAATGAATATGAAACACCAGTGAGCTGCATTTCTTACACAAACCTCTCATGCATTTTTCATATGTTTCCCCACCCAGGCGCCTAAATGCACCAGCTTATAGTCTATGTTACTACCTTGTAAAACTCCACGTAAAACTTCAGCCAACATTATTTTTTAGTGCTTTGACATGCTGTCATTTAACAAATGTCAACCCCAGGTAGCCTGACCTCAGCTGGGGAGGTCACCACTGTCTTCCACATAAGCGTAGATAAAAAAAACCCTATATTCCCAATAGGAAAGTCAAGGGTAAAGCAAAACTCCCTGGGGGAAGTGTGGAAGAAACTCTTAGTGTGATTTCACATCAGCAACACCTGTGCTCACTTCATCTTCATAATCAGCAGAAACCAATTGTGCTGTGAAGCCCTGGCTGTGCTGGAGCCAGTGGAAGTTTTCTCATTTAAACAACAATCCCTCTGATGGGACCTCTCTAATGGGACCACCTAAAATTTAAATAGCTGCCTTCAACAAGGAGCTGAGTGTCTGGTGCCATTTGAGCCCCTCCAGGGTGTGCTTCTTGGCCTGCCACAAACCTTGCTCACCCATGCCAGACTGTTGATCCCACAGGGAGGCTTCTCCCATCCTGGGGTGCCTGGGAAGTCCTGGGTGACAGGAAAAATGAAAAAAAATAGTACCCATCTTTAAAAAGGTTAGAGAGTAGCCCCCTGAGAATTACCACCCTGTCTCCTGACCTCTGTGCCTGGGAAGATCAGGGAACAGAAACTGTGCTGAGGGATGTGGAGGACAGGGAGGTGATTGGAGACAGCAGGGCTGCACCAAGGAAAGATCCTGTCTGACTCAATGTAGTGGCTTTCTTTGATGGGGTAACTATGTCAGTGAATCAGGGTAGAGCCACAGATTCAGCCTGGAGAAGAGAAGCTTCAGTAACATCTAACTGCAGCCTTCCAGGACCTGAAGAGAACTTACTGGAAAGATGGGACTAGACTGTTTACAAAAAGCCTGGAGTGACAGGACAAGGGAGAATGGCTTCAAGCTGAAAAAGAATAGATTTAGATCAGATATTAGAAGAAAAATCTCCCCTGTGAGTGTGGGCAGGTCCTGGCACAGAGTGCCCAGAGCAGCTGTGGCTGCCCCTGGATCCCTGGCAGTGTCCTAGGCCAGGCTGGATGGGGCTTGGAACAGCCTGGGACAGTGGAAGTTGTCCCTGCCCATGTCAGGGGGTGAGACAAGATGACTTTAAAAGCCCCCTTCTAACCCAAACCATTTCATGATTCTGTGATTCTATGATTCTATGGGTCTGTGACTCTGTGATTCTGTGATTCTGTGGTCCTATGGTTCTATGGTTCTATGAATCTGTGATTCTGTGGTTTTGTGATTCTATAATTCTGTGGTTCTATGGTTCTATTATTCTATGGTTCTATGGTTCTATGGTTCTATGGTTCTGTGATTCTTTCCAGGTCTCCTTGGGGCTGGGGGCACGCAGGTGTCTGCAGGGGCACTGGTGTCCCAGCTCCCAGCAGAGCCTGGAGATTGAGCTGGATCAAACAGCTGATCTGTGGGATAAAACTTCAATATCTGTTGCCATGTGAGGTGTGCAGGGCTATCTGCAGTATCACATATGAGAGGATTGTGAGGGGACAGTTTCCTTCTGGGGCAAGAGCTAAGGACAGCTGAGATCACCAGGGCCCCCTCAGCCATGGCTGGATTTCATGGTGTGAATTATGGGGGGGCAGGAGCTCTTGGGTTTCCAGTTCCACAATTCCATGATTCTGTGACCTGTTTTAAGGCAGCTGGATAGAGTCCTGTGTGTTTGCACCAAAATCCCCCCACGGCTGACTCTGCATGGCCTTGGCTGCAGGAGACAGGTCCCACCTTGCTGCAGGGTAAGACAAATCCTACAGCTGCAGGAGAGTTTTATCACAGGGATAATTAGAAACTTTCCTACCTGCCTTTATTAACTAAATAATTTTATAATGAGTTTGCAGCACTCCAGCCACTTCAGCGGCAGGCACAGAAATCTCTGAGGAAGGCAGGGAATACCAAGATTGTTTATTCGTGGATCCTAGGAAAATTTTCACTGTGGCTGTCTCCTGTGGTGGACTCCTTGGGGACAAGTGAGAATATCAGCAATTTTATGAAACTTACTTAACACTCTATCGATGTTCAGATGAGGAGAACAGAAGGCAGGAGGAGAGGTGACATCCCCCTGAAGAAAGTCAAAGGAAAATCTGTCACAAATATGTGGAAAGCCATGGTCAGGCTCAGACTGGGAACTCATGCTGGCCGTGGTTATATGCCAGGCACGCTTCTGCAGTTAAAGTTTCCCTCTGTTTCTCTGTTGGAATCAGAGGATTTTTTACATTAGAACACAAATTATATGTTTTTCAATATTATTCTTGATGTTTTCAATATTATTCTTGATTTCTAGATGTCTCTATCTTAGCAAGGCATGGATTAAGTCCCACTTAGCTTCTGCTTGAGTTTTACAGCTTGGCACTTAGGTGATGATGCCTTTCTTGAAAGGATCTCATGGCATTTACAGAATAAGGCTTTTGGTTTGACAACACAATTATACAGGGCCTTACCTTCAAGTAAAGCCACTCGAATTTATTCAGGCAGAAAATTCCGAGGCTGGAAACATAGCTGTTAATTCTGTTTTGCAAACCATGTGTAATGTGTTTTTTAAATAACATTGATTGTAGAGGATAATTATAACTGGTATTAAAATACTTCCCTCTCCCAGACTTTGATAAATTTCATTGAATTGCTTTGGGAAATATTTCAGTAATAAATGTAGGAAAAATGCAAGTACTTAACCTGTTTTGAAAAGCTGTGGAATTAAAGAAAGGTGATTTTTTTATATATATTTTTAACAAAAAATTGATTCTTCCCTTGAAAAAGCTAAAGAAAAAATTGGAACACATGGAGTAACCTACTCAGCCAGAGTGGTGACTCCTTATGATCATTTCTGAGATCTATCCTGAAACTACGCACTGCAAAAGAGAATTTTCAAAAAGAGAACAACAAAAAGAGAATTTTCAAAGTTGTTTCTCTAGCATAGATTGGCTTGAATTAGAAAGGACTTTAAAAATCATCTCATTCCACCCCCCTGCCATGGGCAGCGACTCCTTCCACTATCCCAGGTTTCTCCAAGCCCTGTCCAACCTGGGCTTGGCTATCACTCCTCAGGGATTTTCCTTGTGGTTGGGTGCTTCAGGTCAAATAATTTCTTTGGCCTCTGTGGTCATTTCTGCCAGATAATTGTGGGGTGGAGATTAAATCTGTCTTGATCAGCCTTGTTTCCTCCATCCCACATGCTTCAGGGTAAACCCATGCCCTCATTCTTCCTCATTAAAAGAGATCAGCATGAAGCCTGCACAAGAAATGACAACCCTAAATTTTTTTGCGTTAAAAAATACATAACCCAAAGGAGAGGACAATCTCAGGGCCATCCTTGCACCCACAGTGGCAAAGGGCACCAGTGGGCAGAATGAACCCAAGAAGAGAACATTTCTGGAGACATCCCTAAATAGATGTTTATTTTAACCCTCATGCCCAAGCCTGGAAGATCCTTTTCTTTCTGCAGGAGTCCTGTATTAGTGCTCCAGCTGAGGAACATGCATTAGCAACTCTTAGTCTCTTGTACTGAGCATTATGTCTCATCTTTGGGTCAGATTAATGGAGATTAGTGGTACCACTTAAGAGTTTAAACATCATTCTGACCCAAATTGGTTGTGCGTGTCCAATGTATAATGTTGCACATGCAAGCTCTTACTGTCCAGAAAGTGATTTCATTAATTGTTTCAGGGAAGAAAGCTTGTGTTACTTTCTGCTCTAATCCTGAGGTACTGCCCCCCACGCTCTCCACATGCACTGTCAAACACATCTGGTTATCCATCTACGCAAGGATCCATTTAATAATCAAAGATCATTTTGTTACAGCTGCAGTTGGCCCGTCTGCTTCCTTTCCCTGAGCTATTTCATCCATGCCTCTGATCTGTTGGATGTCTGCTCCAGTTTCCACAAGGAGTGACACAGAACTTGACGAAAACCAACAAAAAATAAACAGGCACAGCACTGCAGAAACTGCTGCACTGTATTAAAACAAATGGTTTTAATTATTTAAAATTAGATGCCTTGGCAGAAGCCATGCAGAAACTAAAAAAGAGAGGAAGCAAAAATATTCTTGTTTAAGACTACAGAAATGGAATTGATCCTAATAAGTCAAGTTTATTTTTGTGAAATAATTAAAGAAAACCTCTTGCGTTTCTCTGGCTGCGTGACCAAAACCAATTTGGAAACACACTGAACTTTTCAAGAAATCATTCACTTAGTTGGATTTGGTCCTGGTGTTATAATAAAATAGAAAGGAATAAAAGAGAAGCACTTTCCCAGTGTTGCTTTTAGCATTTCCCATGGGACTGTCTACTGGTGTCAGCTGTTTTTTTGGACGGAGCGTTAATAACAAACTCTCATTTTCCTGTTCACGGGCTTGGCAGCCCTTGGCTGGCTCACAGTCTTTGTTCTACCTCAAGGGTCTGCACAAACACGTAAGACCAAGGTCCAATTTATGCCTGTGTTTCAATGAAGGGGTCGTCCTGATGTGTGTGACCAGATTCTCCATCCAGCCAAGGGAGGTTCAGAGCTGTCTGCAGGAGATTGAGCACCCGAGGCTGGCAGACACTTTCTGCCTTGGTTGGCTTTCAAGAGCACCTCCACTTGGCAGAAGAGGAATTTATGTGGTTATTTTAAGAAGCCTCCCCCTTCCCCTAGATAATGAAGATGGAGGTATCTGAGTTAGGCAAGGCTAAATCTCTGGAGTGACACGTCTCCTGGCTCTGTTGAGGAGCAGCAAGTGTCAGGGTGCCATGGTTTACTGCCTCCTCACGGTGACTGGCCAGGTGTGTGCTCCACTAAATTAACCCAGGTCCAGGAGACGAATTCCCACCTCTCTCAAGAACTGCTCAGGCAGCACTTTTAGTAACTTATGTCCATCTCTCCCATCACACTGCAGCTCCAACACAAGGAGCAAGGAGGGAGATACCTATCAGCCACCACCCCTTCCTTCATCACTGGGGTGCTCCCTTGGGGTTTCTCATCAAAACCCTGACCCACCCTGACCCTGTTTAGCTGTTGAGATCTGACAAGATCACAGCCCGGGGTGGTATCGCTGAATTTACATGTGCTTAACAAATTGCCTGTTCACTCAATTACATTTTATTTAATCATCTGTAATCATATAAATTATGCCTGATGGTAGTAAATGTTCGTGTCAGTTCCTAATTACAGATTGATTAATTGACTGTGGTGATTTCTATAACTTATATAAGAATATATGAAGATGAGGATAAATTATTATTAACATGCAACATTTCATGTGAAACATAGGGGAAACTTTCCTTTCTCTGAGACTTACATTCAGTGTATCAAAAATGTTTTGCATTATCCCATGCCCCAAAAAGGGACACTTTCATTACATTAAAAATAAAAAAGAAAACAAAGGAAGGAGAAATATGATGCATGTTGCTTGATGCCTCAGGTGAGGCTTCAAGCAACCAAAATCTCATGAACTTGCCTGTTGCTTTCTACTCACTTCAGTATTCATCTGGACTGCACATCAATTCAGGTTTTAGCATGATATTCAGGAAAGTGAGGAAAACAATTGTCCTGATGTCATCTGGGGATAAGCCCTCTTGCTCTAGCGTTTAGCTCAGCCACACTACTGCCTTGACAATTTCTCTGAGTTTGGAGGCTGGATGGTTTAAGTCCAGATTTGTAGTTGAGAAGGAATAATATGTGCTGAAGAATGTCTATATTCCCAGAAAATTATTCCACCATCCCAGGGTGCTCCCAGCCCTGTGCAGCCTGGCCCTGGGCACTGCCAGGGATGCAGGGGCAGCCCCAGCTGCTCTGGGCACCCTGTGCCAGAAGCTCCAGCCCTGCCAGCATCTCCGTGGCCTCCTCTGGACTCACTTCAGTGTGTCCAGGACTTTCCATGACAATATCAGTCATGAATGCTTTCTTTTTCCAGCAGAAACCAGGAACTTTTGATTTGTCTGCCGGCGCTACTGCTCCCTTTCTGTCAATCCATTTCCCAAGGTCACCTGGCTCCTCCCACACAGCATGGCAGTCGTCCCCAAACTGATGGGTTTTTGTGTTTTTCAGAAAACATAATTAGAAAATGTCTACCTTTTGCACCGAGGTCGCTCACAGACATCTTAAATGTGACTACTGAAGAAACAATCCTCGAGGAGCATCACTAACAAACCATCCCCAGTCCAGCACTACTTCTATCACTAGAGTCTCTTATTTCCCCTACAGGTAAACACCTTACAATTTTCTTTCTAAGCTCCCATTTCTCCAGCTCCACTAATCCAGCTAATCCCTCTCTGAAGCAAGGATAAGTGACACCTTTTTCATTCCCTTATCTGAAAGTTAGGTCTCTTATCAGAGGAATATGCTAAACACAAGTGACACTTTCTGTCTTTGGAAAACCCCAGTTATATTTAAGATCTCAGCTTTGTATCTGTAGCCGTTCTTCCCTCCAAATTTTTTGTCACCTTTTTGAGGTTAAAGCACATAATAAACTGAAAAATTAAAGGTTTCATTTATTTTCTGCCTCTTTGTATCTGGGATGGAGATTGCCCAGTGCCTTCACGTAGACTGGATTAAGCTCTCCATCATTTTCTTACATCTCAAAAGTGGTAATTTTCATTTTTCTCTGACTTTTTCCTCAGTGTCCAGCCTGCCTGTGCTGCCCTGCCCAGATGCACCTCCCTCCTTCAACACTAAACCAAGGTGTATGGTTGGATGTAGAGAAGGAAAACCTGTTTATGTCTGACAGCCGCTGGACAAGAAGGTTTTCTTTAAAAACATTTCCACTCCCCTGCATCTTCCAGGAACCTGTGGACTAGCAAAGTTCTTTTCCTGTTTTGCCAAATTAGGTGTCTATTCTTAGATCCAGAGGGGGGTAACCACATTATGGCCATTAACCCATCCAAGGAACCCTGCTCTGAGCTGCTGCTGTGATGGTTTGTGAGACATCAGCGCTTGGCAGTGAAATCCAGATAATTCTCTGTCCTGGTTTGGCACTGGGGACTTGTTGGCTTCCTGTGGACCTGACAGACAACCAACCAATAGCCAGTTTTAAATATTGGCACGTGATTAAACCAATGAAAGGGGTGAATATGCCTTTGTGAACGCACATTTGAATATGAAAACCTGGGAATAGCTCTTTATCTTTCCCAGTCTGAGTACTGGTAACAGAACTGTTTTCTTGTGGAGAATTCTCCATGGTGTAACAAGAGATACTCCTGTCCCTAAGTGAACTGAAAAAAGACTATTCTAGAGGTGGAAAACTGACTGAGAATTCTGGGCGTTGTTTCTGCATTTTGTCAGTGGGAAGGAGAGAAGGTGTGGGGGGGGAGGAGAAGTGTTCTGAAGTTTTTATTCTGATTCTTATTATTCTTCTTTTAGTTCCATTAATAAAATGGAATAAATAAAATTTCTTTATACTTTTTTTCAAAGTTTCAGCCTGCTTTGCTATTCTCCTAACTCTATCTCACAGCAGAAAATAAACCCATCCACATTATCCTTTCACTGTCTGCTTCTGAGAGGAGACTCTGGACTACCCACAAAGGAAAAGAATTGGAGCCCATCTCAAAACCCTAAATTTCCAAGAGCCAAATAACTCCACTAGCTTCTTGTTCTCACTAAGGAGATATAGAGATTTTGGTTAATATTGGTAGGTATGACAAAAGCAACCACTATTTCTTACATCTGAATTTTTTCCTCCATAAATCAGTTACACAGAGGGTCAGGCTTTTGGGTGGATACATCTGTTTGTCTTCCAGTCTGTCTGTCAGTGCTGTCAGGCTTAGGAGATGTCAGGTGTGGGATATATCTCAGCATCCCTCTGTTTTGGCAGGAGAAGGCATCTCTGCAAACTTGAGTGCTTCCTTTCTCCCAACGAGAAAAGGCTGAGAGAGGCTGGGCATTGCAGGGAGGTGTTTCAGGAGGTGTCACTATTACAATTTCTCTCCCAAAATCAGGAATTTTTTTTCTTTGTCTGTTTGTTCAGTTTTTTTTTTGTTTGTTTGTTTGTTTTGTTTTTTTTTTGTTTTGTTTTGGTTTTTTGGGTTTTTTTTGTTTGTTTGTTTTTGTTTGTTTGCTTGTTTTGTTCGGTTTTGGTTTTGTAGGGTTTTTTTTTTGGTGGGGATCTTTTGTGTGTGAAAGGGGCTTTTTTAAGTTTTTTGTGGGTTTTTTGTTGTTTTGTTTTGTTTTGGTTTGTTTGTTTGTTTGTTTTTTTCCTCTATTTTCTTCCCTTTCCCTGTCACTTTCCTGTGGCTCTTTCTCAGATGCTGTTGTAGAAACATTTTCCCCTTGCAGAAACTGTCCTGGTGGACACCTGACTCTCACTGCAAGAGAAACACTCTGTTGCCCACGAGTATGTGAGCTGGGATAAATTACTTACCCATCACTGCCTTGGCTTCCCTATCACAAAAATTGGTACAAAACGATTACAGAGTGAGGTCTATTCAGGTAATGCTGATAAAGAGCCAAGGGACCAGGGATGGAGCACGCAGTAGAAACATCTGCCCTGATGCTGTTGCTAACGTGGTCACTTACATTCCTGTGTGTAAATAAATCTTGAAGGGGAAAAGCCTCTGGGATGACCAGGAAACACACAAATGCTGGAAATGTCTCATCCATTTATGGTGAACTGAATTTCTAAGCTGGAGAGGAGTGAGTGGATTTGTTCTGTTTTCACTTGGGTCTTTAGGTTTTTTATTCAGGCTTGGCTGTGTGCCCTTTGGGATAGAGAGAATCTTTTTGCTCTGTGCTTCTTCCCTGCAGGCCGTGGCAAAGCTGCCAGAAGAAATCTGCCAGGGAGGGTCTGGGGGATTCATACACCTATCCCATACACCATCCACTCACCTCTGGGCTTATCTGTCCACTCCCCTGCAAAAAACTGATCCCAAAACCCCAAAAATATATTCCCCACTGCTCTTTGAGTCTCCTCAGCTTGTGAGCTGACAGCAGACTTGCTTTAACTAGCTCATTTTTATAAACAGGATCCCACCCTTTTTTTTTTTTTGACAGCCCTCTAATGCTTTCCTTGAACAGGGTGGGAAACGAAGCCCAATAGACATTTCCACAACCAGATGTTTTAATCACGGTAATTGGTTTTACAAAACTAATCTCTGTGGCCAAGCAAACAGAACCATGTTTATGCTTTTTAAAAATGCAGTAGATCTGTAGTTGATGCATTAATCAGTTAATCAGCTGATCAGTTAATTCTCATCAAAGATCATTAATGGTGAGTACAGTGAAGTGCAGGACTGGACAGGCTGGGTCACAGGGTGAGGGTATCTGCATGACTAATGTGCAATGCTCAGGGTCAGAGCATTGCAAAATTTTTTCTCTTCAATTATTTACATCCTTCCGTCGACTGCATGGTGGGCTTGGGCCTGTGCAAGGAGTTTCTGCTGTCCATGCAGGGCTTTTCCTTTTCCTCAGGAGTGGCATTCCTTTAAATAAAAACAGTCTGGTGAAACCCTGTCCTGTTTCCTGTGGCTGACAAAGATTCAGGGAGCAGAGTGAGTGGTGCTGCTGCAGCCACTCGAGGCTGGGGAACCCTGTGCTCCCTGACGTGCTGCACATAAATCTGTGAGTCCACCCTGCACGAGCCCCTCGCGAGGAGATCCCACCACCAGGCATAAAAACCAGGCTGTGAAGAAGGATTAAGGCTGCCAATTTCATAACAGATTATATCCTTGTTATCATCATCATCAGCAACAAGGAAGAAGTTTAAATGCTTCTCCCTCCCAAACCTCCAAGCCTCCAGCGAAAGGAACGCAACTTAATTTTTTGTTCCCTTTTTTTTTTTAAATTTTTTTTTTTTTCCCATTTTGCTGATGGCAACAGCATCAGGCGTGCTATATATCAGCCATGATATATAGCCTTACGAGCTGGCTGTTGACAACTTATGTCTCTTTTGTCTGGGTTTGCCTACTTGGCTGTTTAATTACGTGAAGTGCCTGTTTTTCTCCACGCGACGCTCATTCCGTACCAGCGGCTGCTGGAATTCATGGATGGTGCCACGTTTACATCAGCCATCAAGCTGATGCCTCAAACACATTAGCATGACCACGCTGCAAAATATGTGCTAGGGGGAGTTGCTATTGCAGCCCTTTGGTTCATCTGCGTGAGCTAAATCAGCCAGAATATTTCTTAGAGTGATAGAATTCTGTCATTCTGTGAAAGTGTTTCTCATCATAGGTTCAATGCCTCCCTGCATCCCTTTTCTTCATTTTTTTTTTTTTTTTTTTTTTTTTTTAATGTTAATGGAATTTAAATTATTGACCGTAGCAATTTAACTTTTGATGAAAATAGCAATTAATAGAGAGGACATTAGAGAGAAGAATCCTGAGACTTTATGAGTATGGATTACTGTAAGGGTACATAATAAAATGATTACAGCATGCATAAAAGGTCATTATTGCTGTAATAATGCTGTCCCAAAGTACCTTTTTCATTCTGCAGGATTGAAACTTGTTACCAAACCTAAATGAAAAGCAGGAAGTTATGTCTCAGACCTCTGCTACCACAAAATTAAAAAATTAACCAAGAAATCTGATGACCATTTTTATTAATGCTGTTCAGGAATCTATTCTCCCATTGCTTTATCTCCTGAAAGAAGAAAATTTAAGTATGGAAGGGGGCACAAGTTTTAAAGGGGTAAATCTGGAATTAATGATAGAAATGTCACTGATGTTTTTAATAAACTCCATGTCACCATAGCTAGAGGTCCTTATTAAGATCTACGTGTTCTACTATCTAAAGTAAGAAAAAAGCCTGAGCCAGAAGATATATTCTATGTCTGTTTTCTTTGATTTACAGATTGTGCTTGTGAAATAATAGTATCTGAGTGGACATCTTGTCTGAGGAGCTGAATAAAGAGCTGTCCTACGTTTACTCAAATGATCATATTTGCTTTTTTGGCATTATTTGAACAAAAATAAAATTTCTGGTTTGGCTTTGGATCTTTGGACGCTCTTCTAAAATGAAAGGGAAGCAGTCAAAATGAAAATTAAAAGAAAATAGTTCAAAGTCTGCTAACGGAGCTTGAAAAATGAAGGATACTGTTTTAATCCTAAAATTTTGGGGCTGTGTCTTCTCGTATCTGAAACACCTCAAATGCACCATGAGTGTGACAATAGTCTTGGTTTCCTTCCAGTGGGGCTGTTTTGCTACTTGGTCTTAAAAGAAATTCTGTCTTCTTCACCTAGTACAAAAATCTCTCCCATCCCACTTCCATTTAATATTTGTCATTCTACCTTTCTCTCTTGTGTCCTCCCTCGTGTCCCTCCAGCTCAAACCTCTCAATGGATGAAGGTGATTTTATCAAAGGCCTTTTATCAACCACCTTCATGGTGTTACTTCTGACAAGACCAAAAGCTGAGTCTCTACTTTGGGACATCCCTACACCCACTTTAGAGGATTTAGAAACACAATTCCTGTTAACCTATAACAGGATTTAGGCCCTCTAATCACTTTACCTTAAAAGAATTTAAGAGAAACTCCTCTGAACATTGCAAAACTTGAACAATTTGCCCTTTTGTAAGGGGAATGAGGTGTAAATCCCAGCAGCCTCATTTACCTAACCTCAGGGGCTTGGTTCAGGCCTTGAAATCCTAAACAAAGAGGTGCCCAAAGATCATCAGAAAACATCCCACCTTGTGTTCTCATCCACGTAGCTACAAATGCTCATTCCCCATTTTAATCTCTGTCCAGAGGATGAGCAGGCGTGAGGCATATAATTTCAATTAATCTGAGATCTGCAAGTATAAGAAGCTATAAAAGAGCTTATTATTATTTATTTCTCCAGGCATTTTATCCATGTACCATTAGAGACATACAGCTAAATGTGCCTTCTGTGTCAATGGTAGTGCTCTGTGAAATAGCAAACATTAAAAACCCATAGGAGAGGTTATTCTTTCATATCTGATGGAGGTTTCAGTAAAATGCTTGGGTGGTATTTCACCTGGATGCCAGAGAGCTGTACAGGCACACAGCTATACAGACTTTCATCTTTTCCACTGCTGGGGCCCCTCCAGTGCTGGGGACAGCTCAGGACAAGAGAGAGCCCGAGGGGCTGGAGCGTGTGCAGGGCAGGGAAGGGAGCTGGGGAAGGGAATGGAGCCCCAGGAGGGGCTGAGGGAGCTGGGGAGGGGAATGGAGCCCCAGCAGGGGCTGAGGGAGCTGGGGAAGGGAATGGAGCCCCAGCAGGGGCTGAGGGAGCTGGGGAAGGGATGGAGCCCCAGCAGGGGCTGAGGGAGCTGGGGAAGGGAATGGAGCCCCAGGAGGGGCTGAGGGAGCTGGGGAAGGGAATGGAGCCCCAGGGTGAGAGGGATCCCCAGTGAGGGAGCTGGGGAAGGGAATGGAGCCCCAGCAGGGGCTGAGGGAGCTGGGCAGGGGCTCAGGCTGGAGCAGAGGAGGCTCAGGGGGCCCTTGTGGCTCTGCACAATTCCCTGAGAGGAGGGGACAGCCGGGGGGGTCGGGCTGTGCTCCAGGGAACAGGGACAGCAGGAAAGGGAACGGCCCCAGGCTGGGACAGGGCAGCGGCAGGGTGGATATTGAGGAAAATTCCTTCATGGAAAGGGCTGTCCAGGCCTGGCATAGCTTTTCAAGGCAGTGATGGAATCCTCATCTCTGGAAGGATTTAAAAGCCGTGTGGATGTGGCATTTTGGGAGCATAGGTCAGTGGTGGGCTAGGCAGTGCCAGGGGACTGGTTTGAATTGGTAATCCTGGAAACCTCTTTCAATCTAAAATGTTTTGTGATTCCTGCATATCATGAGACATGGCTGGGTTTTGAAGATGAGCCACGACTCTGTCCATGGATGGATTCAGCACCTGAAGTGCCATCATCTCACTATGGGTGGCAGCTCTTCCTCATCCTGCTGCTGCCAGGAGGACCCTCAGCAGGTCCCCTCTGCCTTGGAATGCCCTTTTCTGGGGTTGCTGTGGCTGTGGATCCAGAGCCATGCAGCAGCTCCATGGATCATCAATGTCACAGCACTGGGGTCCCCAGGCTGCCAAACCAGTATTTGCTGGCCATGGCTGGGGGGCCCCTGACGAGCTGAGTCATGGAGATCATAGAATCACAAAGTCAAAGCATAGTTTGTGTTGGAAGGGACATTTAAAGGCCACCATGTCCAAGCACCTTGAAAGAAACAGGAACACCTTCAACCTAGTTACTAGATCATGTAACTCAGAGCTCTCTCCAACCTGGTCCTGAATTTTTCCAAAGAAGGGGCAACCACCACCTCTCTGGGAAACCTCTGCCTGTGCCTCACCTCCCTCCGTGTAAAGGTCTTCTTTCTAATCTGAATCTTTTCTCTTTTTGTTTAACACCATTTCCCCATTGTCTTATCACTATGTGCCCTTGTCAGAGGTCCCTCTCCAGCTCTTCTGGAGCCCCTTCAGGCCCTGGCAGGGGCTCTGAGCTCTCCCTGGAGCCTTCTCTGGTGCAGGTGAACAAGCCTTACTCTCTCTCAGCCTGACTCCAGAATGTGTCCTAACAGAAGGAGCTGCTGGACCCTAAGCAGGGTGTCCAGAGACCTTCAGGAGGAGGGAGCTCCTGGGTGAAGGGAGGTTGGGAAGCTCCTTGGGAAGGAGACACAAACATGTTGTGGTGAGCGTGGATGTCAGCAGACCCCACATTGTACAAGAGTGACAGCCAGAGTGATGTTTCATTCCTGGAGACTCACTGCCTTGATATTACAGTAACTGCTGCCACCCTTCATCCTACTTTCCTGCCCCTGCACCCCTCCCTCCTCTTTTTAATGATTAAATGACTGCATTTGGTAAAAGCACAATAAGAAAAAAAATTAATAGAGGCTCCTTCATCTCCTCCTGAGGGGGGCAATGGCACAGAGGCATCTGTGTGCATGTTTAATGGGTTCAATTTCCTCTCCCTGCCATGGTTTGGTGGCTGGCAAGGGACTGCAGCAAGATGGTGGTTACTGCTGCTTTATTGAACGGGACTCCATGAACACTCACTTGGGTAAAAGGAGAGCCATGCCCAGGCTTCCCTCTCCTCAGCATCTGTGCACGTGGCCAAGGGCAAGCGTTTCCTCCAGAAGGATTGTCCCCTTTTTCTCTTCCCTGCCCCTCAAAGTAGCCAAACTGACACAAAGGATGCTGGCAAACTGGATGTGCTGGAAGAGCAGAGCTCCCGGAATGCCCCTCGGAGCGCCATAAACGTGTGTGGAAGGAAATTAATTGAATGCTGTGTGTCGAAGGAAATAACAATAACAATAATCACACACATCCCTAGCAACTAGAGAGGGAAAAGATCTATGTGGTTCTTTCGTCTCTTCTCTGCCAAGGAGTGATTATTCTCTTCCCCAGTTAATCCCAGAGCCATCAGGAAGATATTTTGAAGAGGGGAGGTGTTTTTCCAAGGGCAGGTAGATGTTAACATCAGAAGAGGCATGATCCTTTTGCACATTTCAAAGGGGAGGCTGGAGGTCTCACTGTGGTGCTGATTCCTAGATTTGGCAGTCCTGATCCACATCATGAGGACCAGGATGGAGGACCTGGAGCTCAACCATCACATGTGGGCAGCACACCAGACAGAGTTGTAGGATCCCAAAATGATTTGGGTTGGAAGGGACATTTAAAGGTCATCCAGTCCAGCTCCCTGCCATGGACAGGGACAGCTCCCACTAGACCAGGTAGCTCAGATGCAAGGCTGGAGTGGCTCTGCTGGCATGGACTGAGATCTCATGCTGCTTGGGGTGTTTTTGAGACCAGCAAGACCATTCTTTATAAGATAACTCCAGAAGCCACATGCATGCAGATTCTTGCCTGTTGGTTGAGCTGCTGTCCTCAAATTCATTTTCTCCCACAGAACCACCCAGCTTACACAAAACAAGAGGTTTCCCCAGAATCTGGGCAGGACTGGCAGCCACACATGGTTCTCCTCTCCTTTCTTTGTAGGATTCCATCTTCCTGCAGGACCACAGACCAGCCTTGAGCTGAAACATCCCTGTCACATGCAGGAGCTGATGAGCAGCCCTTCCACTCTTGGGGAGGGAGGCTTGGAGGGAACTTATGGCCCTGAGAGACTGTGGGACTTGCTTGGAAGAACTGTGCAGATTGGGGATGGGGTCTGACCTACAGGATGCCCTTCCAGCTGTGGCTCCCACCTAGGAGTGGGAGGTGTCCAGCTGAAAACATGCCTGTGAGCTGGATGGACTAAATCCATCTCTTTCCTTGAAACCCTGACAACTGCTTTGCCTCTCTGCACCTTCGCTCCCCATTTATAAAGAGCTGATGAGAATATGCTCCTGCTCTCTCACACTGAGGCTCCATTCATTAATAGTTACAAAAGGTTTCGAGATCCTCAGATGGCCAGTGTGAGAGAAGTAATTATTTATTAACAGCCTCTGTGAAGGTGTGGGCAGCCATATTACATCTCTCCGGGGTATTTAATTTAGGTGCTGAGCATTTATTGTGAGTCTGAGAAAGTAATTGCTGATCTGGGCAGCAGGAGGTGGTAAGATTTTTTTTCTTAATTTTTTTTTTTTTTTTTTTTTTTTTTTTTTTTTTTTTTTTTTTTGGTACCTGAATGAAATGCCTATAAATGCAGATCATATTTTTTTACAACGGAGATAAAGAGTTGATACCAAGGCACCAACAGTCCTTGAGACTTTTACCGCGGCTGGGATGTGCCTTTGTTCAAGACCCTGTTGGGGGGGAGGCTGGGGTGATGGAGGCAGGGGCGGGCAGGGATGCTCTTCCCAGGGGCATCCTCCAGGTGTTGGGAGCCTGGCAGCGGACGAGCATCTCCTCACGGGTTTCCCCTTGCCCTGTCCTCCCTCCTGGGGCTGTCCCCCTGCCCAAACCTGGCAGGTGTTGTGGACCCCGCTCAGCTCGCCCCCAGACGCGGTGGCAACGCGGGCCCTTTGCCATTAAGCGCCTCCCGTCTCCTTTTCTTTTGTTAAAACCAAATGGAACAATGTAATTAGCTTGTTACAATTAAAGTGACTCGACTGGATAAATTGTAATCACCCAGACTGAAGTTAGGCATCCCTGCAGGTCCCGGCCAGAGCAGCTGAGCTGCCTCATTTGCATAATTAAAATATACAAATGATAATGGATTTTGTACTCAATTTCCAGCGGCTGTAAATTCGAGAAACTATGAAATTAGAATAACTGAGATGGAACCCGCCTTGAGGTAATGAGGATGACAAGTTTTGACAGTAGGGGTGTTTATAACACTAGTTTCTCGCTGCAAAATAAATAAGTACAAAAAAGATTAGACAGTGATATTACTTAATAGTTCCATGGACAGTGGGGGAAGGAGATAGACTGGTGATTACCTCTGCAAATTTACGCTGCCTTTTTGACAAGATCACTCCTAACCTTAGGGGACACCTTTCTCCTGATTATGAGAAATTGAGAATGAATTAAATGCATAAAAAGGGTTGTCACGGATAGACAAACTAAAGGGAAAGAAATGAAATTAGTCTTGCCATTTTAGCTTGCCAGAGGAGGAGGGAGAGAGGGAAGGGGAAAAGGCTGGGAGAGAGGTTTCAGTATTCCTGCAAGGAGGAGATGAAGAGACTGAGTGGTTCAGAACCAAGGCTGATTTCACAAGAAATGGAAAGTCCTTGGGACCCCAGGTAAAAACATGAGAGAAAACAAAACAAAAAAAAACCAAAAAACCCAAACCAAAACAACCAAAAAAAAAAAAAAAAAAAGTAGGTAGATAATTTTTTTGTCCGAGAAGCTACAGGTTTGGTCTGGCAATGAATTATGATTTTCTATGAAAGGCACTTTTTTATTATTTTTTTTTTTAAATTTTTTATTTCTCAGCAAATCAAATATTTTCTGCCTTCATTTTTAAGCTTTTAGGTCTCCCTCAGAGCTGGAAATCTGGGCTGAGCCAGGAGTGGGCAGGTTGCCTGGCACCTCTGAATTCTCTTTACCTACACAACCAAATTAGCAGCAGTTTTATGAATATGCACACAAAAAAATAATCTTGTCCAAAATTATCCTGTAGAGCCAAGTAAAAAAAAAAAATGATGGTTTCTGCTCTCCTCAACTTTTTCGCATAGTCCAAAATAATTAATTAACAATTGAATGTGGTTGCTAACACTTTTTTTTTTTTTTTTTTTTTTTTTTTTTTTTTTTTTTTTTAACTTTTCTCTCTTTCTGTGGGACACTCAGCAGTGTACAGAGAACTGACCATGTTAAGAATAAGTGTTGAGCAGAGGATGTCCCAAAAAAGGGTGTGGAAGTGGGGAGCAGAGGTTGGAGGCAAAAGTGATTCTGATTTACCTGCTTCCAGCATCTGTGAACTGGTCTTGGGATATGCTGATTTTTGCCTTTTATTCACCCCTTTTTTGCTCTGGTAGGAACTGTGCAGGTCAGCTCAGATGGAAACTCCAATCCCATAAGTGGCTGGATTTTCCAGGGGTTAAAAATAGGCATTTGTTTGCTCTGGAATGAGGAAATTGACTAGGGATGGGGTGAAGGAAAGCTGGCACGGTGCTGGTGCTGTTTTCCCTGGCCCCGTGTGGAGGCAAGGATGGGGCCATGGGTGTGTGGGAGCACTGTGGACACAACCTGCCTTGCCAGTGGCTTTGGAAAGGCTGGGGATAACTCCACAGTCCATCTCCCTTCTCCAGGATCCCATGGATCCCACACTTAAAAGCTTTTATATCCTCTGTACTCCAGTGAAATTCTAATGATGTCACTGACAGCCTGAAATAAAGAAGGTGGGAGAAGATGGAGGGAGGTGAAAGGGATGGGAAAGGAGGGGAAAGAGGGAGAAAGCACAAGGATAAAGAGGAGGGAGCAGGCAAGGCAAGAGGAACCCAAAAAGTAGAGTGCAGAGGTGCTGAGGGAGATGGGCTGGGGGCTGCAGGGATCCAGGGGAACCCATCCCCACCCACAAGTAGCAGCAGGAGCACTTTCTTACCCTTCCTGGAAATATTTCCACAGCAACTGTGTGTCCCTCTGCTTGCCCACAGCCATGGGTCAAAACAGTGCAGTGCTCTGTATTAATCTTTTGGATATCACTGAATTAATTCTGCTGTCCTCCAAAGGGTGCTGCATGTTTTCAGGCCTGGTGGGAACAGCTTCCTTTCCTCTTTTCCCTTTTTCCTAGCCTTCAGTGTGTTTCCAGTTCAGGTACAGCCGTCATTTACATTTTATAGTTTGCTTTACAGCATCTTGTTATTGCGTTATCTGTTAAAGAATGTATTTTTAATGTGTTTTATAGCATTCTTTATAAATAAGTTATTAAAGAATGTACCTGCAGCTAGTGATCACTTAATAAATATTAATAAAGCAATTCCAGATGAGGCCATCATTAAGAGTGTTGCAGAACACCCTTGCTAGCTACCTAGAAAGAGTTTCTGTGCTGGTTACCAAAAAGTTCACGAGAGTTAAGAAGCAGAGGTGGGAAGGAACAGGCTGCCCAGAGAAGCTGTGGCTGCCCCATCCCCAGAAGAGTTCCAGGCCAGGTTGGACAGGGTTTGGAGCAGCCTGGGGTAGTGGAAGGTGACTTGGAAAAAAATGATCTTCCAGGTCCTTTCAAAGCTAAACAACCTGTGATTCCAAGAGTCTCTGAAAGACATATTTTTTCAATGTCCTTCTGCCCTAGAACTCCAGATTGATATGGCTTTTGTTTTGTGGAGGTTTTCTGGTTCATTGTTTGTTTTGGTTTTGTTAGGGCTTTTTTACTTGATTTTTTTTGTTTTGCTTTTTTGTGTTTTTTTTTTTTTTTTATATGAGGTTGTTTTTTGTGTTTTTTTTTTTTTTTTTTTTGTGTGTGTGGGTTTTTTTTGGTTTTTTTTTTTTTTTGTTTGTTGGTTTGGTTTTGTGTTTTCTGGTTTTTTTTTCTTTTCTTTTTTTCTGTAATGAAATACCAAGAGCAGGTATTGATGAAGTACTAATAGCAGATATTAAGAAAGGCAAAGTAGAAAAAGAAAGAGGGACTCTGAAGAAGATAGCTGGGTTTGTCTCCATTGCAGGTGAGGAACACAGAGGTGGATTTGCAGGAGATTATCTCACTTCACTGGCTTTTCCACTTCTGATCAAAATGTCATCTTAACACTAAGAAATGGTCAATCCTATTTCTTTTCCTGTGTGACTGAATCTGTACTTTTTGATAGCAAATAGACATAAAGTCCTGCAGTAAATATGGTCATTGCCTTCCATTTTACAAATCTATTTTGGTTTTAGCTAGAGGAAGCTTAACAGCATCCATGGGAGGGTGATCTGATGGCAGACAAGGGCCTTTGGTGTGAAGCGCCTAAATCCAGGCACTTTACAAGATTATTTACTGTACAGTGATAAATTTGAAATTTTAAAGACTCAGTAGGGTCGTGGGGAGCAGCTGGATTAGTCACAGCACCACTGGACATTGTACAGCAGTTGCACAAATCTGTCCTTGGTGTCTGAGACCAGAGCAGGCAGGAGGGTGTTCTCTGCTGGTCATGCAGGTGCTGATGGAGGAGACCCAGGGCAGGTTTGAGTTGATATGAGGGAAAATATCTTCAAAAAGGGCTGTCCAGCCCTGGCACAGCTGCCCAATCCCATCCCTGGAGGAGCTGAAAAGCCATGTGGTTGTGACACCTGGGGGTGTGGGTCAGTGTTGGCCTTGGCTTGCTGGGGGCAGGGTTGGACTTCAAGGTCTTTTCCAGCCTAAATAATTCCATGATTCTATGAGTCCTAAGAACTTCTGAACACTCTTCATAGTTCCCTGTCCATGTTCCTGTCCTAGGCTGTCTTCTGGAGCAGCAAACCTCTGACAATCACCTCTGCCAGACATTGGTATTTGCCATGTCATTTTTCCACGTGATGCCACAGTTAATTATGACCAGTGTTTCTCCATTAATGTCCACCTCCTTCTTAAACCATGTGCAAGCTTCCTCCCACCCACATCTCCTTGCCCTAATCCATGGCCCTTACTCAGATCCATGTTTCCAGCAGATCAGAGTTGCTTCCAAATTGGAGAAAGTGCTCATGAAGGAAGAGGCAGCAAAGCTGGCCTCCTCCTTCCACCTCCCCTTTTTTTTCCCTCTCATTAGGGGCCAGGTACCCTCCTCCCACAGCTCAGAAAGCAAAGGATGGGTTTGAAACTTCCCTCTTCTCCCTGCAGCTCCCATAATTGCCTTTGACACTGTTTATCATCTGTGATAATACAGCCGTGCCCTGTTACCTCCAGCTGCCCTAATTCGAGTTATCAGTCTGGCACCAGGGAGAGGGAGGTGAGAGGCACAGAGGAGAGGTGAAGCCATTACAGAGCTGACAGGGCAGTGAGAATGGAGGGTGGTGATGGACTAGCCATCACTTGACCTGAATGCAAACATACATCCTATTGGATTGACCTTTCCCTGAGAGTAATGGATCTCCTCGTGCATCATTTTTGCTACATTGCTGGCCATTCCAAGGAGATGGTTTCTGGTAATTAAGATAGATCCCTCATATAATCCACCCACAGCGACAATCAATAGGCGCCTCCAGAGGGATATTTCCAGATTATTGCAGTGTCAGCGCAACTTGTGGGAGCTTTGTGGATCTTGCAGTGGGAAGCATGACCAGGAAAGCAGCACAGGGGAGATTTCTGGGCAGGCAAAGCGTTTGTAGGAGCTGTGTAGGGTGTTTGCAGGTATGCATGGGTCGCTGTGCCCGCTCTTGTTGGGGATGACAAGAACTAAGGGTTATAAACCCCAGCAGGGCTGTAAGGAAATGTCATTGCAGAAACTCCACAGTCCTGCATGACCTGTTATGACAGAAAAGCAGGCTCAGAATGGAATGACTGCTGCAGGGTGCTGAGGTGGCCACTGGTGGCATCCAGGCTTGTATCTGTATCCATGGTGAGGCCAGCAGGACCAGGATTGTCCCTCGTTACTGGGTGAGGCTGCACCCTGAGTCCTGGTTTCAGCTTTGGACCCCTCAAAACAAGAAAGATATTGAGGGGCTGGTATGTGTCCAGGGAAGGGAATAGGGCTGGGGAAGGGTCTAGAGAGTAAATCGTTAAAGAGTGGCTGAAGAGAACTGTCTGGCTCTGCACAACTCCCTGAGAGGAGGGGACAGCCAGGGGGGTCGGGCTGTGCTCCAGGGAACAGGGACAGCAGGAGAGGGAACGGCCACAGGCTGGGAGAGGGCAGGGCCAGGGTGGGTATCAGCAGGAATTTCCCCATGGAAAGTGTTGTTGAACACTGGAATGGAGTGCCCATGGAGGTGTTGTAGTCCTCATCCCTGAAGGTGTCCAAGGAAGGTCTGGACATGGCACTCAGTGCGCTGGTCTGTGTGACAAGGTGGGGATCAGTCGCAGGCTGGACTTGAACTTGGAGGTCTTTTCCAACTTTATCTTTCTCTGGTTGTATAAATCAAACTTGTTCTCTTGCTCTTCTCAGTTGAGAAGGTGCTTTCTTGCTCATGCTTCCTCCTTTTTTATGTGTTTGAGTACCCTTAAGGCAGGGAACAAAGACCCCAGCTACAGGTGGCACAAGGCTACAGGTATGGGCACTTGCAAAGGTGGAACTGGGAAAAAAAAATCTTTGTTTTCATTTGCAAATAGAGCATGTTTGATGGAGGTGTCCTCCCAGGAGTGCACATAAGAGGAGGACATAAGTGCCTCTTGCTCCACTTGATTCAGCCACTTCTCTAGTTGTTAGCCAAAGATAATGCCAAATGTCTTCAAATTACACATATGGATCTAGGAATTAAACCCCTGCATGCTGCAGATGTGCAAAGCAAGGAGCTGCCTAATTTGTGCTGCCCACACCCAATCTGTGCTGCCCCCTTTAGTGGTACAAAATCTGTAACAAGGTTTCCTTCTGGAACAAGGAAATTCAAAATGTCATGTGTGGTTCAATTCCCTGGTACTTCAGTTTGCATCCTTGAATAATCCATCAATTCCTGATCCTAAGAATGTTTCCTTTGTGGGTCCTTTTGAGCAGATCTAACTATATATTCCTACCCCACCACGGAGCCTAGAAGAGAAATACTAATCCAAAAGAAACATTCTGAGATACCAAAATACCAGCAATGGTAATACATAGCATATTTTATGGAGTCTCACACTCCATAAAATAATGCATCATTTGCTGTAAGAAATGACAGTAAAAGACATGTTTTTGAACAGTTGGATCTTCCCCAGTACCTTTTTGTGGGGTTCAGTAGCCTGTCTGGTTGGTCAGACACATCAGCAGCATTGGTGTTTTGGAACCCCAGAGTGAGGGTTGGCTTTGCAGCCCTTGAATTGTGTGGTAAAGCCCCTGCTGATGACAAGAGTCTCTGAAATTTGTTCCCCTAGTCATATTGATCTAAGAAATGCAGCCAAACACGAGTCGGGATATGCGCTTTAAAAATGTCAAGGGGAAATTATTTCAAGCTCTGAGAATATATGAAGTTAATAACTTGCCTCTTGCCATTTCCCTTTTTAGCTTTTATTCTGGATTGCTGACCTGATTTTCCAGAAAGGGATATTTGGTGGGTCAGTGGTAGGATGCAAATGATTCCCTGTAAGGTTCAGACACCAGTTTTTGCCACCAGAGCCTGGTCTTCTTGCACAGTCCTCTGAGGGCTTCTGGGCTGGGAGAAAACCTCCTGAGTGTGAATTTCTTTTTTTTTTTTTTTTTAATTGAGCATTTCACATTTACCTGATGCGCATTTTTCATCTGAGTCATCTTCTAATTTGTCTTTGTTCTGCAAACAGCATCTTCAGATGTTGTGGTAAAAGGGAAGTGCAGGAAACCCTTCTTTCAAGGGAAAATCTCTTATCGAGGTCCCCAACCTTTGAATTACATTCCAGACATTGAGACACAGAGATGCTCTCTCTCATCTCCAGATTTTGTTGCTAATGTTTTCATGAATTTATGGAACATTTCTTCCTCTTTGTCCCTCCTAATCTTTTAAATCAGCTTTACATACCTTCCATGCCCAGTTTGATCTTCACGGCTTTTCATGTTGTGGGTTTTTTCGTTGTCTTTTTTTTTTTTTTTCATTATAGCTTTCCATTTCATGTTAGCACATAAAGAAAAATGCGTTTTATTGGAATAGCTATGTCACAGCAAAGATTATTTTTTCTCCCTGTGGATGAAACCAGATACTGTTTTTCATGTGGCTCATGTTATAACAATCTCACTCTGGCTGTATGGCCAAAACCTAATTGTAGTATTTTGAGAGGAAATTCTTATTATTTAAATGCAGTTTCACCCGTGATACATTTCAGAGCTATAAAAGAACATTAACTGGTTCTTATTTTATTTGTTTCATAATACTAAGGGTTTATATGAATTGATAAAGCTCTTAAAAAGTCGATTATATTTGTACCTCTCCACACTACTGTGTGCAAAATTTGTAAACAATAATAAAAGGAGATCTGACCACCACTTAGCCAATGTAATACCCTTTTTAAAAGGTACAGGTTTTCTGATTGGGCTGAAGAAAAAGAATCTGATGGATGATTTCTCTTAGGCCAAATCAGCACTGTCTCTTTGGGGATAGAGAGGCAAACACTTCCCCAGCAGAGGGGCACAAAATTAAATATAGAGAAGTCTTGAATTTCCATTTGGGTAAAAATATGCAGTACCAAAACTCAGCTACTTTGGAGAAAGCAAGTGACTGAAATTTTTATGGAGTAACTTAGGAATTTTTAAGACTTCAAAGTTTCCAAATTATTTCCCTCCCTTGATAACTCCCTAAGAATCATAGAATGGTTTAGGTTGAAAGGGATCTTAAAATGTCATCTCATTCCAACCCCCTGCCATGAGCAGGGACACCTGCCACCATCCCAGGGTGCTCCCAGCCCTGTGCAGCCTGGCCCTGGGCACTGCCAGGGATGCAGGGGCAGCCCCAGCTGCTCTGGGCACCCTGTGCCAGCCTCACAGGGAACAGTTCCTGTCCAATATCCCACCTAACCCTGCCCTCTGGCAGTGGGAAGCCATATTCCCTTATCCTGCCATTCCAGGCCCTTGCAAATAGTCCCCTCTGTTTTTTCTTGCCAGCTCCTTCAGGTCCTGGAAGGTCACAGTTAAGTCACCTTGAATCTTCCTCTCTTCAGGCTGCAAAATCCCAATTCTCTCATCCTTTCTTCATAAAGAGAAGTACTCTAGCCCTCTGATCATTTTGATGTCCCTGTGAGAAACTACTTCCAACTCACCTGGTTGCAGGATTAGTAGCTCCCCTCTAATTCCTGGTTCAGTGCCACAAACTCATTGCTCTGCCACCACAGACCATTAGACCCACCATAAGGGTGGGCTTTGCAACAAATCCCCCAAACATTCATTTAATCTGATCTTGAAAATAATTCCTAGTAAATAGAAGACCATGAATATCTTCAGATCTTGAGAAGCAATCCTCTAGTACGTGTGTGTATGTGTGATTGTGGATTAATATCTTTCTGAGCTCCAGTGAAAGGGGCCATTATAAAAATGAGGTTGACTAAGATGATTAAACATTATTTACAGAAAGGACATGGGGATGATTAAATCACAGGGAAGGGGGGGTGTCTGTTTTATGGTGACAGGAAAAAATACATGTCATTCAACAGAGGTGCTTGGTCCGTTTCAGTAATTAGAGACTAAAGCAACTTGGACAGTCTGTCAGCTTCAATATGGTGGCATTAACTAGCAGATCATGTAAATAAAAGATGTGTGATTAGATCAAAAATTAAATGCCCATAATTCTTCCTGTTACCTTGCAATTTACTGTTGAGGTCTGTTGAAATGGTCTCACCAAGCACCTCCAAGAATAATTATTTATTGGGCTGCATATTTTAAAACTCCTTTAATAGCTTCCCCTCTAAAACCTAGTTAAGTGACCAAATTTTTGGAGGGTCTGGCTAGACAGGACCACAAAAAGATCTTATGGTAGCAGAAGTCAGCCTCTGAGATTCCTATTAGCTGCTCTCTTCAAAATCAGACCCTAAAAAATTCTGCTATATGTATTTTTTTACCTAGTCTTGGGTCCAAGATTATTTTATTAGTGTGGGCAAGAGAGAAAGACATTTCAGTGCTTTTCCAATAAACTTCTTGGCATGACAGAGGTGTAAAATGCAGCCATCCCATCCTCTATGCATCCTGCCCAAGATCTGGGCTACGCTGGAATCATGCTGAAATGCAGAACTGGGTGGGTGAGACTGGAAATCCTTGTCAGGCACCTTACTGTGGGTAAATATTAGCAAATTTTGGGGACTAAAGAGGGAGGAGGAACCTTTAAATTACCAAGTGTCCATGGAACCATAGAATGGTTTAAGTTGGAAAGTACCTTTTAGGTGTCACCTATAAAACCTCTTCTTTTCCCAGGATAACTTCTTCCTGGAGGACACCTGACTATTTCTGGATGCCTCAGAGCTAAACCATTGCTGGGGTATGGAGACAAAGAAGAAATCTGTTTCATTCTTGCACAGATGAAAAGAGCGGGTTGGGAAAAATTGATTCAAATAGGACCCATTTCTGCTGCCCAGCCAGCGGGGCCGTGTCCCCCCTGCATCTCCAGATGTACAGCCACTGTGCTGCCTGGTGAAGTTAATTTTCTGCAGCAGCACATTTTTTTGAAACCCACTGAGTGTGTCCCACTGTCATCTGTGATTGTATCACCCTTCTTAGTCTTCAGCTCTGGACAGCCACAGCTTCGTGCTGGTTGAAGCCAGCACCAGCACCACCAGCCCAAGAATGATGCCTTTCCAGAAGTGTGATCTAGGCAGAAACCAAATTCCTGCAGTTAACACAGCCTGAGGTTTGCAGGACACAGCTGCCTGATCTTCCAGCTCTTTCTGTACCTTGGAAAAAATTGCAAAAAACAGCCAGGTGTCTGGGGTCACTTTTTCTGGGAGGTCTCTTTGGCATGATGCCTCTGGCTCTTTCCAAAGGGACAAAAAGCTTTTCCAGTAGTTTTATACTTACAGTTGCCACACAAAAACTGTTGCCTGTTTGCACTTCATTTTGGGCATGTTCTTAATGTCTGTTTAATCAATACCTGAAGCATTGTATTTGTCTGCATGGTGCTTCCAGAGCAAGCATGGATATTGGCAATGGGGAAATGCGAGGCAGGTGTGTGCCTCTCTGTCATCGGGGAGTTCATACCAGCTATTTTTTATCTTGCTTTTTTATCCCTTATGTGGCACACAGAGGAATTTTGAATAAGTTGATGAGGTTTAGTAGTCTCCTGTGATGCAATGAGGTACTTTTTCAAACCCATAAAAAACGGAATGGGATTAAAAACGGCATTCTAGCAATGCCATTCCTGGCAGCGGCACAAGTTCCTTGCTTTCCAGGACTCTTTTGTTATTTTTTATTTATTATGCATAGTGTAGCTGCATCTTAAAGTGCCATTTGGAGACCACTGCGCAAAGTGCTGTAGAGTGAATACATATCAAAATAACTTTTTTTTTTTTTTTTTTTTTTTTTTTTTTTTGGCGAATAAACCTTAAACACTCTTTCCACTTGTAAATTTCACGTCTGTTTCCACCGCGCTTTCCGCTGGACGCGGCGCTGACTCAAACCACGGTTTGGTTTTTTTTCCCCATTTTTCTCTCTCTCTTTTTTTTTTTTTTTTCCTTTTTCTCTCTTCTTTTTTTTTTTCTTTTCCCCCTTCTTCTCTCTCTCTTTCCACCCCCCCTTTTTCTCTTTTCTCTCTTCTTTTTTTTTTCCCTTTTTCTATCTCTCTTTTTTTTTTTTTTTTTTAATTTATTAATTTTTTTTTTAAATTTTAAAAAAAATTTTTATTTGCTAAATACGAACTGCCTATTTCATTCCTGGTGGGCACGGGGGGCTGCTCCTGCCCTGCCACCTCTCTCCGGGGTCGGGGAGCCGCAGATGCTGCGGAGCCCGGGGAGCGCAGCACAGGGTGCCCCGCAGGAACCGCGCATCTCCGGCCATCCCCCGGAGGCACATCCATCTGTCCTGCCTCCCCGAGGCTGCTCCTGACAGAGGGAGCAGCAGACGCGAGCAGAGGAAGCGTTTTGCTGGCTTGTGCCGCCGGCAGGTTGATCCGAGTACCAGACTAGGCTAGACTGGTACAGCAAGATGCAAAAAGGTGGAATTTGGGTGGGGAGAAGATGACAGCCAGAGAGCTGGGTATAGCTCTCCACATATATATCTTCCAAATTTACCCAGTGGTTACATGTTAATTGTACTGATTAGCCTTTTTTCAACAAAGACAAAATTTTTTAGTTATAAGCAAAAGCACCAACAGAATTTTCAAACTTTCAATCCATCCAGCTGTTTCAGTTTGTTCAGTTCCTTCCAGTTTGTTTCAGCAAACTGCAACGAAAAGCCAGTAATTTTAACTCTTGCATTCAATGTTCCTCTCATAATTCCACCAAAAACACCTGTAACTATTACATTTGTTTTACCTATGAATACAACCAAGAAAAACACATTTCTCATTTCCGACTGTGCCATTTTAGAATCCTGCCCCAAGTTCTAAAGTCTTTTAAGTAAAACCTGTAGGCTGTAACTGACCAAAGTTAACTGCAGCCTTACTCACCCTAGTTAAACAATTTGCATCACCAGCATGCTAAACACTGGTGCAAATGTCACTGTAATTTCTCACATATTTTGGCCCAATAATATGTGCACAGCTATTGGTTAGGACTCTGCCACCTTTGTTTTATCTTGACTCCCCCACAGAAACCCATGTGAGGACAAGCAAGCATGAAAGCATGGGAAAAAGTCAAGGAAAGTCCTCCCTCTATTCACATCAATGTCAAGTAATCTCCACATGTCCAGAGCCCACACAAGCATGTAGAAAATTGCTTCCTCATACCCCTGAGTTATTTTTCTATGAAAAGTGAAAGTAAGGGGAAACTTTATATTCTATTGAGAGACAAACTTGTTTTGTTGTTTGAGCCTGACACAGCCAGTGCTTCCAAAGCTCTGTAGTGAATGACTTTGGTTGTATCTATTATGCTCTGTGCAAGTTGAGGTACATGTTTAGCATCTGGTTTTGGGGGTTTTTTTTAGGTGAGATGGTGAAGTCCATGGTGTTATGAACTGGGGTGTGCACTTCCTCAAGAAACAGAGCCCAGCTGCAGTGCTGTGTAACCCCTTCACCTCTCCATTATGTCAATAGTCAATATCATAGAATAAGGGAATTGTTTAGGTTGGAGAAGACTTCCAGGATTATAAAGTCCAGCTGTTCTCCCACCTTTCCAGGCCACCACTGACCCACATCCCCAGGTGCTACATCCACACAGCTTTTAAATCCCTTCAGAGATGGGGATGACACCACTGCCCTGGGCAGCTGTGCCAGGGCTGGACAGCCCTTTCCATGAAGGAATTTTACCAATATCCAATCTAAACTGCAGGGCAGTTCCCAGCCACTCTGTCTCAGCCTGTAGAGCCACGAGGGGTTGTTGTGAACATGCAAAGTAACTTAATTTCTTCTTTCAGACAGGTCTGTTTCCAGTTCCCATGGGCTTGCTGCAGCTATTTACTTCACCTTAAAATTGCCACTTAATCTCTGTGCTGTTGTTTCCCCACTGGTGGGATGAGAACAGGACCAATGATCTGTTAATGTTCCTAACAAAAGGGAGGAAAGCGCTGAGTGTAATTTTAATAAATGGCAGCGTGAAAGTTTTCTCTGCTCCACTGCCTTCTCTCGCAGATGACATAAACCACACAAACTATCTGCTCTCCTCCTAACACTCCCTTCACTCCAGTGGAGTTAATGTGATTTAATGCACTTACCATCCTGGCAGTTACCATTTAAGTGGCGCGCTCTGGATTGCAAATGATAACCTTTTAATGACATTTTCCCAAACGTGTGGGTGGCTGCAGCTCCCTTGGCAGCCCCTTTTCTCCCTTGGGAAAAGAGAGCCCTGCCTTGGCTTAGCTGAGCCCTGTGGCTCTAACAAGCCCTACTGACAGAAGGGGCATGTCCCATCAGGCTCTGCTTTTCCTACCAGAAGCGCTCCAGGTTTGATTCCTGTGGCTGAATTTGCAGCCCAGACTCTGGGAATGGGGTTGTTGCCCTTCAGTGCTGTCAGCCAGAGCACGTTCAGCTGTGTTAGCTGGCTCTGTGCTGTGCATATTGGGCTTTTCTCCTTCTGCTGCAGTTGCAGTCGGCACCATCAAACTCTCGGTGTTCACTGCCTGGGGATGTGCAATTACTGTGGAGCCTTCTCCTAGTTACAGTAGGAGACACCACGTTACTGCAGTCACTATGGAGTGACAAATGAGCTTTTAATGACACCTGCTCTACCTGGAATTATCTGTAAACTACCATTAAGGAAGTAGCTACTCAAGGAATTAAAGATCAGAGGAAAAGTGACATGCTTTTATGGTGACTTATGGGGAGATCTGCAAATTCGAGATCGTTTTCCATGGAACAGGTTGAGAGATGCAACAGGATGCAACAGCTTTAAATGATCTCTTCTCCACCATCACTGCTGAATGCCAGTGATGCTGCAGTTCTTATCAGCCTACACTCCAGCTGAAGCAAATCTGCAGGAGTCAGGTGTCTCCAGAGTTGGCTGGCCCACAGGTACAGGGGATTTTGAAAGACTGGTGTGAATTTTGGTTAATTTGGAAGGCTCTGCTACCAAGGTCTGAATCTTCAGAGCTGTCAGGCATCTCCAAGGGACACTAAAAAGAATTATGGTCAGGCTGCAGGAGCAAGACCAAATTAACAAGTCAATTAGCAGGAGATCTAAAGTGACTGGGGCAACCTGTTGCTGGTTTCAGGGGTCCCACACCTGGAAGGTACCCAGTGCACTGGATCAGGTATTTATCCTGTCCCTGGGGTAGTGGTTTCCGCAGAGAGGACCTCCCCTCAGAAGCATATCCTTGTGGAGAAGCAGTCCACTGTTTTGAAAGAGGATGAAAGAGCTAAAGAAGAGCAAATGAGAATAAAAATCCTAAAATCATGGAGGCATTTAGGTTGGGAGAGACCTACAAGTCATCTACTCCAACCATTAGAACATCAAGTCCAATCTTCAATATAAAGTATAAAAAATGTATAATTTACCAAGAATGCCTTTGGACGAATCTGCTGGAATTACAGGGACTAAGCAAACTCCCTAGGATGTCACCCTAAACAAGGATCCAGCTGTGGATCCACACTCAAAATTATTGACTGTCTTTGAGGCAGTTTTATCCTGGGAATCACTCCGATAGCGAATCTCCAGAGCATGACCCAGCCAAAAGTTACCAGGTATTAAAAATAGAATTACACTAAGCAATGCCTTTTTGCTTAGTCATCTTTCCTTTTCTGTGGTATTTTATTATTGCTATTCCAATGTGCTGGTTATTGAGTATATGATTATTCTTTCAAATGAGTTTGGACAGCGTCTATAGCTCTGCAGCAATTAAGAGGCCGCAGACTTTAGCAGCTCAGGAGAAATGGAATAGGTTTTAATAGCTTTATTTATCTTTAGCTTCTGCAGATCTGTTTGTACTTCCTCAATGGTGGGCAGTTTTGTATCAATAAAAGGATGCTGGGACTTATTTCTTGTAAATGCAAGCGGGTCATTATCAATGGCATGGGGAGCCTTGCACAGGCTCGAGAGAGACACTTTCTCTCTTAATTCTGTCATCAATTACAAGTCTGCCAATGAATCTTGGAAAATGTGAACAAAAGCATTTTATGTCCTGCCTCAGTAAAAGTCTGGCAGGCTGCAATGCTTCCTTGCTGCTGCTAATTGTCTTCCTCACAGTGCCTGCTGCCAGCTTTAATGCCCGATGCCTACATTTACTTGAGGGCAACGGAGTGAAGCCTGGCCAGGTAAGTCAGGTAGCTGGTGCTGTTAAATTAATTCTTCTAGTTAATTTTCTAACCTTCTAAATAATTAAATTAGCTCTCAGGCATCATTCTTGAGGCTGTCCTGTGAAGGACCAGGAGCTGGGTGTGATGATGCTTGTGAGTCCCTTTCAACTCAGGGCACTCTGTGAGTGTGATTCTTCACTTATCTATTTTGAATAGATTTTCTACACATAACCCATGTCACATGTGAGGAGCCCTTAATGTGTGCTGATTACTGGTGCAGGTTTGGGAAGGGATGAGAGGTGAGCACTGGTCTCAGAGTCCCAGCTTGTTTTCATCTTTTGAATAATGAGAAATCAGAACGTTGGCACAATCACACAGTTCATCATCTTCATCATCCTGCTGTTGTCAGAAGATTCTGTGCCTGCCTGTGACTTCTGTGCTTGAAAGATCGGCTGCAATCTAATGGACAACCAATAAACAAAGACTCTTTTATTTTGAGGAAGCTCAAACATTGTGATTAACTTGTCACTAGATTGTGAAACCGTATAGAAGGAATGGGAACTGGTCCATTGTCACCCAGCTTTGTTGCATTTGCTCCTTTCCTTGTCAGGTGATTAAAAATCTGATTTTCCTGGTAACCTCTGCTCTATTTTATTCTCAAGAGTGCACACATAAGTTTGTTCCTGAGTTCTCACTCTGTTTATTCATGTCAGTTCCCACTGGAGCTGTCAAACAACTTCACTCCAGCAGCCCACAGGAATCAAAGCCACACTGAACAGTGTCTGAGTTCAAGCTTAAACACCATTGGAGGATTTCCTGGCACAATTCTTTCTGTATTTTATTGAGTGAGTTTTTTAGCACCCTCAGGTGTTTTCTGACTTAGGACAGCATAGCAAAGAGATCAGAATAACATCGAATAACGGAGCACAAGGAGCAAACATCTTCCCGAGTCCTGACTCATTGATTCTTGGCAAGTCTCTTAGAGTGCACAAAATGCAACAATTTCTTGCACAAACTGAGGCATGGCTGCCTCATGCTTTTTAAAACAAGAAGTGCTAAGAAACTTCTTCATTAGTGACATCATGAGGCTAACAGATCATGCCAAAACAAAGTCTTTCTTCACTTGTGGTTCAACTAGCACTAGTAGAGCTGTGCATTAATGACAGATATTTGGATCATTACAGGTGCCAGTGATGCTTAGTGATCTATTCAAAGTTTCATTTTCCTTTGCCTAGCTGATACTTTTCAATTAGCCTTTTGCTTTTCAAAGAAAATGGAATTCTTACTGCTTTCAAATTCTTACTGGCTGAATGTTATTTTCCAGTGGAAATCCAAGGACACTTCATACATTGCATATATGTCTTTATATAGATACGTATTAATAAATTGGTAATATAAATATGTTTATATACATTGTTAAGAGTATAAAATAAAGACTTTGAGGAAAAAAAAATCTTTTGCTAGGCATTTTTGTCTAGATTAAACACACTCCTGTGTTGTAAGGATGGAGATGGGGAGCTAAAGTTCAGCACAAAGTTGTTAAGCCCGTCTGGCAAGATGCAAACCCAAATTTCTCACCTGATTGCTCCTTACTGCCTACAGGGTAAATGCTCCAAATGATGCACAGGAGCTGTGTGGACAAAACCTATTAATAAATAATTGGTTTTGTACCCATGCCTCCTGCACACTTTTTTTTTGAAAATTCCCTTCTCTTTCTTGCCTCCAAGTGTCATTCATGGCAGTCTATAGAAAATAAGAATGAAGAGTAAATGCAGGGTAAGAAGCAGTGCTTAAGGGAAGAGCTCTCAGCTGTATTCCCCTCCATCTGAGGTTATGAAGGCAGACAGAATATTTCCTCACATTGAAGGACATTTTTGTTGCATGCAAATTCCACATCACGTAGCATTTTCCTTATCATCGCACAGTAACAATCCCTAGAAAGAGGAATATGGCCCTCAGGCCTCATAATATCATCCTTTATTAGAAATACGAACAAAGAATGCAATTAAAATACAAATATTTCACATCCCAGAGGTCTGGATGCTGTTTGGCAGCTCCCAGGTGGTTCCATCTCTGAAGAAGCGTTACGGATGCGGATGCACCGCTGGAATGGGAGTGGGAATGTGAATGTGGTTAAAGAGGCACGGAAATGCTGCTGGGGGGAAAAAAAAGGAGAAAACCTTTTTAGGGCATTTGCTCTAAATGGTTAGGAGACCTCCTGAAGGCAGTGCCTGAAGCCCCAGGTGCTGGGGAGTTTCAGGTTTTGTGTTGATCAGGGCAGACAGGGGAGAGATTAACTTGAAGGTCACAGTCTGTCCCTGTGTCTTCCTGTTCTTTGTGCTGTAACCTTGCTGGAGAAGAGAGTCTGGATAGACATTCACTGTCCTGGACTGTGATTTTGCAGCACTGAATACCTCCCTTTTGATTTAAAATGTTTTTTAAATTTTGATTTAAAAACGTCTTCTGTCTTTAAGTTTTAAAATTACAACCATTTACTACTAGCTTTGATTTCTTTTTTAAAAACAATAATTCATTCAGAAGTTCACAACAAAAAACCTAAAAAACCACCCAAACTCCAGATCTTCTGAGTGGTGCTTGGACAAAATCTAAAAGGATTAAGCACAAATAAATACCTGGTTTTTGCAACTCTCAGAAATCAGTAATACCATTGTATGAAACATTATTGATAAATCACATTACCTGTCAATGTTACATGTATTACTTTATTAAAAATTCATCCTTATTGTCTGACTTCTGTCCCACAGAAGCTGGTGTTCAATCCTAAGTGAACAGTAGTTTTTTTCACTTAGATGTCTTTAAACTGCTGGGTAAAAAAGCTCTAGTGACCAAAGTAATCAGGTACATTTCTGGATGTTTCTATCCAAGCAGATCACACAATTTTTTTTTTTTTCAATGTCGGTCCACACTAGAAGAAGACTCAACTTGGACACCTTTTGTGCTGCACTCTGCAATAAAGACTCTGATTTTTGCCCAGCATGTGTGACAAACTTTTCCTAAAGTTTCCTCTGGGGAAAGAAAGGGAGGATTTTTGCACTTTCACTTTGTAAGGCTTGGTCGTGGCAGTGTATCCTGCCCCAGGATCACCCTGCATTTTCATCCACCACTGTGAACCTGGGGTTTCTCCAGCATGTGGCTTCATGTTCCTATAAAATTCAAGATTTATCATCCCTTGACAATTGATTGGCCATTCCTGGATCAATACTTACCACTTGGGTCAATTAATCTTGATATTCACTTTAAGAGTAGTCAGTATCTACTTATTGATTTTAAGAATAATGAAAAGTAAGTACATGGGACCCAATCCCTGGACTCCTGGTTGGGTCAAACTTCCTACCACAGTCAGGCTTTGGCAGACATTGGAGCTGACTCCCCAAGGGAAACAATTCCCAATCTGGTTTTTAAATTCTTGACTATCTGTCCCTTCCCAAAGGTGTCATGTCACTCAGGTGCCCATGTGGCATTTCCAAAGCATGAAAGTAATGTTTGAACAGCACGGAGCTGAGACAGCATCTTTGGTGCTCCTGTGGGCTTTGACAGGCTGCTGACACCACTTAGAGGAGGTATTCTCAGAATTAAAGAATGTCCTTGCCACACTAGGCTTTGATGCTTTATGAAGTTCAGATGTCCCATCATTTCTGCTTAGAATGCTCCATGAGTCACTGTGAACTCATAGGTGGTGCTTAACCAACAAAATGAAATCAAACAACTCATAAAGATAAATATATTTCAACATTTTTTAACCAGTTCTCGATTGCCTATGAGAATTTAACCTGAAAAATCTCAAAGAACCACAAGATCTGGCCCTCTATTATTAATTGATGTGTTTGCAGTAGAGCAGTGCATACAATTTTACGCATGAAATGTATGAATATATTTCTTTGACTTGAAAACAAAACAATGATGTATCAGTAAATTCTTCCCTGACTACAAATTTATATTCTGGAAAGTGTTCATGGAACGTGTAGCCATTTGTATTCTCTGTAGTATTATTTCTGTATCTTTAGAATGCTCTGAGAATAACAAATGAGCTGCCAGTTTAGAGTGACAATATGTTCAATAAGATGGAAATGGGCTATCTAATATTTGCAAAAATAAAATAAAAAATTAGTCCCTGGAGGTAATTTTTAATTTTTAGAGTTTTGCATAAAATACTATAGCAGACCTAACCATCATTGTAACCAAAATACATTCTTCAACTAGTTGTCAGAATAAAATTTTTGTTCTGCTAAGGATTCCTTCCTTCCTCCCTTCCTCCCTTCCTCCCTTCCTTCCTGCCTTCCTGCCTTCCTGCCTTCCTTCCTGCCTTCCTGCCTGCCTTCCTGCCTGCCTTCCTTCCTGCCTTCCTACCTTCCTGCCTTTCCTCCCTCCCTCCCTCTCCCTCCCTCCCTCTCTCCCTCCCTCCCTCCCTCCCTCCCTCCCTCCTCCCTCCCTCCCTCCCTCCCTCCCTCCCCTCCCTCCCTCCCTCCCTCCCTCCCTCCCTCCCTCCCTCCCTCCCTCCCTCCCTCCCCCCCTCCCTCCCTCCCTCCCTCTCTCCATGTTTTATGTCCCTCTCCTCCACTTGTCCAACTTTATTAAGCTTTCCCTTTCTTATTCAATTTCCCTTTTCTTCTTTTTTCTCTTACTCTTTTTACTTTTTTCCATTATACTACTACAACCCCCTGATCCACTCTTCAAATAACCAAGGAAAAAAATAATCATATTCACATAAAGGAAATTAAAAAAAACCCTTCCCTTCAATAGGGGGTGACAATCAATTAGAAAAAAAAAATTAGACATCAGTGCGTAAAGGAGCAGAAGAGGAAGCTGAGTGCAGCCCGGCAATGGTTTGTTTAGTTTAAGGGATTAATTATTCAACAGTTGCTGTCATGATGAGAGTGTGCACACCAGACTGAAACTGGCACAGAGGTTAATTGGTATCTAAGGGCTGTCTCTAGTCACCTGATACCCTTAAGTAGCGTGGTTGCTATTTTAGTACCTTTTTGGACTTTAGAAAGAACCCACAAAAGAACCCTAAGTCACACGTGAGGAGGTGGAGACATGATTTCCTGGCATGAGGAGTTCGGGAAATTGGTACCCAGCATCAGCTTACCCAGTGAGAAGAAAGAGATCTGGTGTGCTTGCTGCAGTTGAAAAACATGTTCCCCATTGCTGCTGGTTTAAGCCTTATGGGTGCTATTTAAACTTGGCATGTCATAAATCCAGTATCTACCAGAGCATTTGTTCTCCATCCCATTTTATTTGTGAGCGTGTGCAGAGAATTGCAGTGGTGCAAACAAAGATGTGTCATTCCAGCCAACACCAAGCAAGTCCCAAACTTTGTTTCCTCACAAGGGGCAGCAGAGGGACAGGGACTGATCTATTCTCTCTGGTGATCAGTGACAGAACCTGAGGGAACACCATGGTGATGTTTAGGTAGGACATCAGGGAAAGGTTCTTCCCTCAGAGGGTGGTGGGGAACAGAACAGCCTCCTCAGGGAATGGGCATGGCCCCGAGGTTTCCAGAGCTCCAGGATTGTTTGGACAATGCTCCCTGGGATGCACAGGGTAGGATCATTGGGGGGTTTGTGCAGGGGGAGGAGTTGGACCAGATGATCCTTGTGGGTCTTTTCCAACCCAGGATATTCTGTGATGCTGTGACTTGCCAAGGGCCTTTCTTCGTTTGAAAT
Source organism: Sitta carolinensis (assembly GCA_032173965.1). Taxonomy (NCBI): domain Eukaryota; kingdom Metazoa; phylum Chordata; class Aves; order Passeriformes; family Sittidae; genus Sitta; species Sitta carolinensis. The sequence continues at coordinate 4,710,946 of CM063313.1, read as the reverse complement.
TTCAGAGGAGGTCCTCAAGATTGCCAAAGCCACTCTGGCAATATCATAGATCTGGCAAGATATAGATTGTGCATGCACAGGTCTCAAAGGGCTTCAGGGGTGACCTGATGAACCAGCAGTAATTATCAGCAGGGCAGGCCAGCACATGGTGCTGAACTTAAAAATGACCCTGGCTTCATATTCGTGATTGCCTCTTGGAAGGTTTAGCTTTAGGTTCAGAGAACCTTCCCTGACCTGATATCCCAAGAGTGGTAACTCTTCAGTCCCTGCTCCAGAAATTGGGATATTGCCCGCTGTGGCTTTGGCCTCCTGCTTAAAGGGGAAGATTTTGAAAGCACCTGGTAGAGAAGGCAGTGATGGTTCCAAGCCAGGAAACAAACCACGTGCAAACATCTGGCTGTGCCACAGCCCCTGCTGCCATAACTTCTGAGGGTGTGTACTGCAAATTTTCGACAACCAAGGTGTGCCCAGTGAGACTTTGAATCTTTTCAGGGCTAGAAAGTGGAGTTATTTTTAGTATCTAATGATGCAAAGGCTTTTGGAATAGGAGGCTAGTGCTCATAAGCTATGTCTTACCTGATAACAGAAAAGCAGAACATGCTGGGAGTTGTGCACAAGATGGATAAAGATGAAGGAGGAACATAGGCAAAACCTTTGTAGCAGGAAGAGTCCCAGTCTTTAAAGGAGCTTAACAGTATGTGCTTGTTACACAAACAGGATCTCAGGCTTGGGCAAGAGCTCTGAGGTGGGAACAAAGAGGTGCCAAGGACACACAGGAAAAGAACCATCTTGCTGTCTCACCACCTGGCAACATCTGACACCACCAATGCTTTGCCTCAACAAGAGCAAGGGGGTGCCCATCATCCACCCATAACCCTTCCTTTGGGGCTCATTAATCAGGAATGGGCTCCTGACTGACATCTGGCACTCAAAGTCCCCACCTGAGAGCATTTGCTGGCTTTATTTTCTTCCCTGTGTAGGCAGCTCCTCTCTCCCATTCCACACCATGGCAGCATTGGGAAGAAATGACAGCAGCCATTTGAACTTGTGATGTGAGAGCATGGTGAGAGGAGCTGGGGTGTTCAGGAACTTAGAGAGACATTTGTTTGCTCTTTTCTAAGTTCCACTGATGCAGAAATGATCACATCCCCTGTCAGGGAAATGGGGAAGTAAAACAGTGAGCATCGAGTAAGAGGAAGAAATGATATTTAATGAAATTGGATTCGGAAATGTTTTTGTTCCAGCTACTTTAAAGCACCTCTGGCAGCCTAACTGAGGAACTGCCAAGAAGATAATACTTTCTCCTGTCATGGTAGCTTTTCTCCCTCCTCCCCTGGCTTTTTTCTTGGGCACATTTTGGCAAGTGGTAAATCATGATCTGGAAGAGTGCATGTCTTTTCTATGTCTTTAACATTGACCTCAGCCCTAGGGAGCCTCAAACAACAAAAGCCTGTCTTGGCCCACATTGTCTTCTGGGTTACATCAGTTTCTTTGGTGTGAGAGGACATTTCTCATCTTAGAAACAACACAGACATCTTAAACTCAAGAAGTGGGACCAAAGCCCCATAAACATCAAGGCTCAAGTGTGTTGCTGAGTCAGTCCAGGGGACAAAGACATCCAGATAATATTTCTAGCTATTGGCATTAAATATTATCATGAGTTAAGAGAAAACAGTACTTTCAAATGATCTTCCTGCCCAGCTCCTAAGTTATCAAGAAGCTGAATGGACAATTCTAAAGGAAACAGAACACCTCAGGATGAAAAAGGAGGCTATTTTCAGTATCTTTGGCATCATAAACTCATAAATCTTGAAAGACTTTGCAAAGGAAGGAATTGTTGCTACTGTGTGCTCGTCTCTGACCATCAGTGAAGCATTGTGGTGAACATCACATCAACATCCCATTTCCAACACCTGGGTTTTGTGTGTCAGAGCAGCAGGCTGGGTCCTGGGATGTTGGGATGGATGCAAGTCCCAAGACCATCCAGGGATGCAGGTCTCTGTTGGGCCAAGGAAGAAGCTCTCCTGGTGTCACATTGCAAATCCCCTGGTGAACCCATGGGGGGTGAACCCCTTCTCCAGTGTCAGGATAAAAATCCCATTTAGCAACACGGCCACTGAGGACAAAATTGAAAAGCCTTTTGTTGAACAAAGCACCTTTCACTTAAAAATCCAGGCAAGATAAAATGACATGTGTGCTAATGATGTATTTTATGAACCACCATCTGTCTCGGGAAAGGTCAGAGAAAAATGGCAACCGCTGCTCAGGTGATTGGTGGTGGAGGGGGGAAAATGGCCTCATCTGAACGTGACAAGAAGCTTCAGTGACATCATATAAATGCCATAATTGGGAAGTGGTAAATTGAACAGGGCTGCCTTTGGAATTTGATGTGTCAATAAACAAGTTCAAGGTGACACGTTGGATCAATACGGCACGACAAGAATCATCCGACAAATTTACTGCAAAGTAATTGGGTGCAAAATGACTCAACTCAACCTTCACACTGCAGAAAATCAAACAAACAGGCAACCTACAGGCAACAGTTTGTATATGTCAGATGCTGCTTAAGGTAGCTTGCGCAGTACTAATAGAGTTGTTTTAAAGAGAGATGGGGAAAAAAAAAATAAAAGTGAGGTTCCCGTTATTATGAGTGTGACCTGAGGCATTGCTATAACCCTCTATGCACCTCGAGGGTGTATAAATAGAAAAACAAAACACACAATTGCTAGAGGTAGTCTTAAATATTGATATTTTTCTTCCTGTCTCTGTTGAGATGACAAATAAAATAAACTATAAACTGGGAATACCTTTTTTTTTTTTTTTCTCTTAGCACAAAAGAGAGGCTTTTTATCTAATAGGTTTCTCACCTCTCACTCCCCTTATTTTTTGATAGAGGAAGGTGTAACAAGTCACTTCTATTCAAAATAAACCTGTATTTTCCCACGTTACACAGAGCTATTGAATGCAAATCACTGGCTACCATTAGAATTAACCATCCCCACTCACTACTAAACCAGAAAAGAGTCACTCAGAGAAGTCTCTTCAGTGCATTAATTTGTTGACAACAAATTTGATGCTTGATTTGTCCCCACTTGACAACCTTTAATCTTGAGTTTCTCCGAGAGGAAAGTCAAGAGCTTATTTTTTTTCCAAGAAGTCTGGGCTCTCGCCAAGGCTACGAAAGAAGCTGGAACACTGACTGCACACTTTGGAAATGTCACAGAGATTGATTGTGTTTTAATTGTGCATTCATTCTGAAGTGGGAAAAGAGAGAAGATGAGTAGAAAGTCACAGCCAAGGAGAAAGACGCTGTTCATGTTCTCATCCTCTCCCAGCCAGGCTGAGTTTTAGCAGAGACTACTTTTAAATTTTATTTTTTTTTTGCCAGTGGTGGCTTTGTGTGTCCCTGGAAATAACAGGGAAGCCTCGCTCCTGCCTTATCCCTGATGTTACTGGAGCACAGGGAATCCAACACAGACCTCAGGCCCTGGCCTGACACATGGCTCCAGCACCCACATAATTTACAGTGATCTGAAAATGCAGGAGAGCAGACAAACTCAACAGCTGAGCTTTATTGATGGACTGACGCCACCGGATAAAGCACTGTGCCGTGTTGGTAAGCTTTGGGCACACCGAGAATTTAATGAATGTCAGAATGTGGACAGGGAAAAAATGGCAAGATTGAGACAGAAGATTTGTGCCAGGGATGGTATTAGTGTGAAGAATTATGTGTGCAGTAGTTATGTTAAAAAAACCCCCCAATTCATATTATATATATATATATATATATATATAAATGGAGAGATTTGCCCCTGGTTGCCATCCTGAGGTTCTCCTGCTCCCTCAGGCAGGGACATCCCTGGGAGCACTGCCCAGGAGCCTCTTCAGGTTGGAAATTTCTTCCAAGACAAGTGGGCTGTGTCCCACCAAAGAAATGCGACTGAGGTGAACAAAACACTAGAGGTCATCCTTTTTGGGGAGAAATATTCCCAGATCTTGCAAGTGACCTGATGCTGAGATGTGTAACCTCAGAGGGCCAGCTCTCCCCTTTTCAGTGCCACCAAAACTATCCTGATATGGAGCAGAATGGAAAAAAAAAATCCCTTTTTTTTCCCCAGCAGTGGTTTGGAATGCCCTTGAGTTGTCACCTGGCCAAAGAACAAGGCTCTTCACTTATCAGAAGATTTCCTTGTCTTTTGAGAATGACTTGGAAAGCCAGCTGGGAAGTGGGAGCTGTCTTATCCTGTGAGATTAGGCAGCCCATTCTGTGAACCTGACATTTCTGGTGGGGTGTTTTTTCTCCCCTCTCTTTGGCAGAATCACAGAGGAGTCACAGCAGAATGCTGAAACTGAACAGTCTTGGCTGGAGGAGGTGATGTGATGGAAGCCAACTCCCAGCTGGGCTAAACTGAGTCCAAGAGATTCAAAATAGAACTTGTATCACTTCTTCAAAAGGTATCTTAAGGTGTTTTTACTAGTTTTTGAGGGGTTTATTTGTCAGTTTCACACTTTTTTTTGCTTGGTGGGTTTTTTTGTTTTGTTTTGTTTTGTTTTGTTTTTCCCCTTGAACTATTTGTATCCAGGCCAACTCTGGCTGTGGAAGGAGTTGCATGGGATATTTGCAAAGGTGAAGAAGTAAAAATACAAGGATATTTTATTTTCAGTATTTTTGGGAGTGTTTGGGTTATCAAAATGTTGTTAACCCAGTTCTGTTGTACTCTGTGAAGAGAAAGTTCTTCTTGGTAAAGCTGAAAACTCGTGTTGCTCTGCTGCAACACATCTGCCAGGATGTGGAGATAACATGATATTTCCACCAGTATTCCAGATATTTTAGATTCCTACAGCAGTAGCTGTAGATGAATATCTGCCTCTGTACAGCTCTTTGCTTTGATCAGCTTGCACACCTGAAAACACCACCTCCACACCTGAGAGAGGAGTCTGGGATGTTCATTTCCATTAATTAAAGTGGGAATCAGATATCCAGTCTCTCAGGTTGCTGTGCAAACAAAACCATGAGGGAATCACACTTTTCAGGGCACAAATGGGGAGTGGTGCACTTGAGCCCATTGGAGACATGGATCCACAGTTTGTGGTTTCCACCACCTGAAGCATTGAGGAAAAGCCCCAAGTTAACAGTTCTTTGTGCTAATTTTGTTGAAATTCTTGTTCCTCAACTGAACTCAACTGATTTTCTCTCTTTGAATGATATTGATTTCCAGTGTTTCTCTAATTTATTCTTTATCGTCTTTGTTTACTAGTAATGATTATTTTGTTGTTAATTGATATTTCTGCTGTGCCCCTTAAAAGCTGATTGAAAATCAATTCAAGCCAATGGTAAACCTATCTCTCTTTTTAGTGCATTTTCAAGTTATTATTGTTATTTTCTCCTTCTTTTAGTATAGCAAAAGGGGAAAAAATACAAATAAAACAGTCCTTTAAGCTGTGTAGCTCTTCCTGGAAATATTCTGTATGTATGGTACCTTCCCTAAATCCTTAACACTTTGATTGTCTTTGGGTTATCAATCACACCGGTTATTTTCTTGTCTGACTTAAGAGGATTATTGGGACTGGATTTTGTACTTTGTCAGTATTACAGAGTGACACCTCCACACTCGGGGCTGGGCTGCAGCCTGGCAGTGAGCCTGCCTGGCTTCCCTCTCACTGAAATCACCTGGAGATGCCTTCCACCTTGCTGGTGACAGTCTCTAGGAAATCTGTCCAGCCCAAGCAGAAAATTCAAATTAAAGCACCTGGGGGGCTGGGAAAGGGTGAAGGGGACAGATTTCAACCTAAGGAGCAAGTGATAAAGCATGGTTTTTCTTTTTGGTATCCTGGCAGAAATCAGATGCCTACAGCACAGAAGCTTTGATATCACCTTAACTCATGCAAGCAGGTTGAGAGCAAAAAGGTATTTCATTTTGTGTTGAACTGAGGAATGAATCTGGCCCCATTACTCCTCTGCAGAGGAGCTCATGGGCTGTTCTTCACAGAAACATATTATTTCAAAGATTTCTCTGCTCCATAGGTGAGCCCTCTTTTCTCTTCCAGTTGTCTCTCATCCTGTTTTCTTTACCTGCAGGAATGCACATGAATAGATTTTGGCAGCCTTTGGACCAAGCCTTGCCTGAGGGACCAGGACTTTGGGAGTTGTGCTTGATCCCAGATTGTTTCCTTCTTGAGGCATGAGTGAGGTTGTCTGGGGCTGTGGGATCATGTCCATGGGGCCTCTTGCAGCCCTCTGTGTGTTCCCTTTCTCCTTCCAAGTGGAGAGGAGCTCAGATGCTGCTGAGCCTCTCTAGAGCTCCTTCAGAGAGGGTCTCACCCTGTCCATCCTGTGATCTCACCAGAGCTGATGTTGCCAGGAACGTCTGCAGGTCTGCTCCATCGCTCCAGGAGCTCTCCTCTTACCTGGAATAAATATTGGCAGCTTTGGCCATTTAAATCTGTCCTGCCATGGCTGGGACTGCTGTGTTAATTGAGCTGCAATTGCAGGGCCTGAAAGGCAGCAGGGTTTGTTTAGAGTTGCTATTAGTTTTTCTGGGTTGCAGAGAAGCCTTGCATGGAAATTGAGCCCATTATGTATTTGGGTCTTGCTTAACGAGATGCAGTGCAAAAGGCAGTCCATTACTTTGGAACTAGAGGCTTTGCCTTCTTTCCAAGATTGATTTTTATTTCACAAATTATTACTGCATGGATTAATGATCTCTCTGCATGCAAACGCTCTCGGCTGCTACCCAGGTACATTAACCTTTCATAGAACAAAGAATTCCTCCTCCACGATGTTGCTTTGACCAAAGAATTTCTCTTCTAGGTGCTGAATATTAAATACACAGGCATCACCTCCTTGCTCTTCCCAACCACACAGCATCTGGATTTGGAAATTTGAGGCCTGTGTGTGTGAACCTGTGACCTCCTCCAGGTGTAATCTTCTTCACTGGACCACTACAGGCACCCAGTGCTCAAGGGAAATGTTGTAGGCTGTAATTAATAAGACAAATCTTGGCGCTAACAAAGCATTTTTGGAGCACAAATGCAGCTCTCGGGCTGGAAAACCAGGAAAAGGCTGCAGTTTATGGGAATGTAAAGTAGGACTTGGAGGTTGAAAAAAATGCATCCATGAAGGTCCCAGAAAGAAGAGTCCAGACTCCTGAAGCTCATCTCCATTCTCTCAAGATAAAGCAACACATTTCTGTTAACAGAAGCTGTTCCCCTGAACCCTGATGTCCCAAGACTTCCACAAGGATGTGCTCCACTTGTGAGCTCATAGCAAAGGGGTCAATCCTGCAGCAGCTTCTGCAATTGGGGTGATCATACGTACCACAAATATGAGATAGGACAAAAGGAAACAGCTTTAAATTGCCAGAGGGCAGGGCCAGATGGGCTCTGGGGCAGGAATTGCTGTGGGTGAGGCTGGGCAGGCCCTGGCACAGGGTGCCCAGAGCAGCTGGGGCTGCCCTGCATCCCTGGCAGTGCCTAGGGCCAGGCTGCACAGGGCTGGGAGCAGCCTGGGATAATGGAAGGTGTTCCTGCCCATGGCAGGGGGTTAGACTACATGGTTTTTAAGTTCCTTTCCAACCCAAATCGTTCTGTGATTCTGTGATTCTGTTTAAGCTGTTGTAGAAATGGGGATTCTTTTATTATTTATGTTGACTGACATCCTTGGTCCAGTTCCCTCCCGGTCATTCTGTCGTGGCAGCATGCTCATTTAGAATTGAAAAGTCTGCTCTGCTGGCAGATTGCTGCCTGCTCTCAGTAAATAGCATGAAATGTAGCCAGCTTTGCTGTATTTGTGAAACTTTCCCCACAGCTCTAATTATGCCCTGGTAGTACTAACATTTAGTCAGCTTAAATTATTAAACTCTTGCAGCCCCCGCAGGTAAAAACCTGTTTAATTAATGACTGATTAGTTAAATCATTATGTGTTCTGATATGAATCACAATAATTTTTATAGACCGTATTATCATTTTAAAGGCATGCTAATTTATTGAAGGATTCTTTTTCCTAAAAGGAACAGAAATAGGCGTACCTTAGAGCTTAGGAGAAACTACCTCCTTTATTAAGGACAAACAATATCAGCAGAAATCTAGTATAGAAAGATATTGCCTAGACAATCCCAAGTGATCTTTCCTACATCTGTAATCTGGAGATGCTTAGACTAGAGTAAGAGTCACAGAATCACAGAATCACAGAATCACCAGGCTGGAAGAGACCTCCAAGATCATCAAGTCCAACCCAGCCCTAACACCTCAGCCAGACCTTGGCACCAAGAGCCACACCCCGTCTTTTTTTAAGCACATCCAGGGATGGTGACTTCATCCTTCAGATCTGGACATTTATATTTTTTAACTTGCATTTTAATTTATTTCCCCACTTGGAGAGCAAATTGTGGCACAACTGCACAGCTCTCTGAGGTTTTCAGCGCTGCCAGCAGAAGTAGAGCTGAAGTCCCCTTTCCAAATGCCAAGGGTTACAGCTGTGCCAGAATAATAAATAAATAAATAAATAAATAAATAAATATATATATATAAATAAACCTCAAACTTCTTTTTCTCAAGGATCTCCATGACACATCATTCGTGACACACCATTGCCCCCAGATCATATTCAGGTGTTCAGACACCTTAAATCTCTGAGTTACTGATGAAGGTATTACCAGACACCAGAAGGTTGTCTCTGAAACAATAATTTCTGTGGTAGTCTGTGAGTACTACAAATCTCTTCAGGAGACTTCATTCAGCTAAGCTTTGACAACTCACAGCAAAATGGTCATGGCATCATCCATTGGATTTTTGCCTCTGAGCCAGACTTGCTGTGATAGAGACAAGCTCCTTTTCCAGGAAGCAAATATATTTGTTGGGGAGCAGAGATATACAAGAAATTGTACATCAAATCTTAATGCTGCTCTCTGAGGAAGAAGGACTGTGGCCACAGTCTTTTAGGATCTGACAGAATTGTCCATTTTCTCTTTGAGTGGAAGCAGTGGGCACAAACAGCAAACTTCCCATCTCCAAAACCCTATGACCCTCACCAGGACCCTGAAACCATGCACTGAAAGCCTTATTTTCCAAGGCAGAGCTAGCTTTGGTCTCCTGGGGACTGCAACAGCCAGATTTGCAAAATCAGGTGAAATGATGCTGTTTCTTGATCTTGTAGAAGTTGAGTTCAGTCTCTTGCTTGAGCCTTGGTAGGTCTGGTTGTCTTCATCACAGCAAAGTGATGACTCTCCAAAGCAACGACCTTGGGAGTTGGCCTGCAGGCAGGGAGCACACTTTGACAAGAGGTGGCTGTAGGGAAAATTCAGTTGAATTCAGAGGAATTTCATTTCTTGCCCTGCTGAAGGCATCTGTGCTCTCCCAGCACATGAAACTCCCAGGGGAGCCAGCAGGAAGACTCAACTCCTGCTTGCTGTTTGGGAGACACTTAACAAGATAAATAAAATGCAGTGTTGCCTCACTGCAGAAATCTGGGATGACACTTGCAAAATGGAAAGGAGAAGGGAAAAAAAAGGTTATTTTGAGCTAAATGCTCTCACAGAAACAAAATGCACTGCAAAACACTGATCACTTCCCTTTAGTTTGCCTAAGCACTGCAGCCAAGTGTTCAACAAACACACTCCAAAGAGAAGACACGGCTGCTTTTTTTTTTTTTTTTTTTCTTTTTTTGTCTAGCTCTCTGCTTTTCTCTCCCTCTTTTCCTATCATATTGAATCATCAGGGTGTGAAATATAATAAAGCACTGTACCATTCAATCTGTCGGCTGTACCTTACAGGTGTACTCCAGGTAAATATCCCCTTGGCTGGTGAAAAATGAGCTTACCTGAGACAGATGACTTTGATGAACTTCAGTAGCTGGGCCTCTATCACTCTTTTCCAATTGGCTTCCCCAGAAAAGCATGGTTACCCCACACAAATTTGTCTTACTGAAGGAAAGATATTCTCTAATTCACTTTGTTCCCAGCGACTTGCCCCCCTCGCTGGCGTCTTCACTTCATCTGGCATTTCATAAAAGTATAAATGGCAGGGTTTGTCATCCCTTCCACTGGGCAACTTTGGGAAATAAATTAATTATTTACCAGCCTATCGCACGCCCCATTGCTTTGATAAAACTGGAATATAAATAAAAATGACCACCTATTAAAAGGTGCCATTTGCTGGATGCAGTAGTGGCAGGTACAGGATCTCAGCAAAAGCTCCTGCTTCCCCCCACTGCCCTCCCCAGGCAGCCCCTGCTCGGTGCCAAGCAGGGGCTGACAGCAGAAACAAAACAGAGACCAATGCAGATAAGACCCCTGTGCCTGCAAGGGCTTTCACTGCTCACCATTTTAATTTTAGATAAGTGCCGAATGCCTCTTTACTCTCAAAACCAAGAACATCTAGAAGATTAAGTCCTGCCTGACTAGCAGTAATCCAGGGAAGCCATTCCAAATGGTTTGGAGGTTTCTTTTCTTTGATGGCTCTTTGATGATTTCTAATTTTATTTGTTAGGTTTTTTATTCTTTTCTCAGGCAGACCTCTCAAGAGGGCAGGGAAAGGCCAGGAGAAATCTTGGGGGGGACTGGGAACAGAGAGGTGTTCTTGTGGGCAGTGGATCCTCAGTGGAAATATCAGAAACCTGCTCCTTCTGCAAGCCCAGGGGGTGCAGGCTGGGGCATAGAATGAGGTATTTTCCCTACTTTTTCCTTTAACAACTCATTTGGGTGAAAACACACTGTGATTTCCTGAGTAAAATTGTTATTTGGGGAATACCTGAGGCAGTTTCCCCTTTTGCCTGAGTATTTTTAAAAGTCTATTTGAGCAGTACAGAGAATCTCATGCATTACAGGAGGGATTGGCTGGTTGGGTGGTAGGGAATGACCTTACCACTGAAGAATCATTTTGTTCATCACTGTCATTTGCAGTAGAATGCACTGCTTTTCCTCTTTAAAAGAGTTACAAAAGTTAGTTACTTCATCCTCAGAGGACTTCAAGAGGGACAAATACACTACTTCCTTTTTTTTGACTGGAAAAGTGAAGGTGATGACAAGACCTCTCCACAATAGTGAAACCAAGATTTTTAAACCCTTAAGTAATTGCACTGATTCTGTTGCACCCATTCTGAATCTGTGACTGTATTTCCCTTCTTTCTTCCCAGCTGTGTTGCTGCTTTTGGGTCTTACCTCTGACAGAATAAAAAGTCTTCATGGATTTTACTCTTTCCTTTCTCTGTCTCATGTGGATAAGAGAAGAAACTTGAGGCTGTGGGCATCTGAGTTTGCTGCTTTCCCAAACTGGAATCTTTGGGATAGTGGGGTGTATTTTCTAGACATTCAGAGATGCTGGGAAAACTGGATAGGCTGTGTAACATGGTGAAGCGTTTTGGGGTGGGAGACCCTTTATTCCCCCCATCTTTTCTAAATTTGCAAACAAGCAAACTCTGTTTCACTAAGTAGCTGAAAAGGCAGAGCAAGGCTGTTAATGGGGCTCCAAAGGAGTTTGTGCATGAAGACAACAAGTTACTTTGGAAGATATAGAAAAGGCAGGATGTAAAAGGATGCCCAGAGGAGAACTTCCTAAAATCATCAGAGCATGAGCAAGGTTATTATATCTACTTAAAAATTAAGTGCTCTGTAAGGTGGCCAGGGATGATATTTCCCAAGCCTTTATAAATTTGTGCAGAGCCCCAGTAGACCCAAACCATTAAACAGAGCTTCCCTAGGACCAGAAATAACCTCACTAATCTCAGAAATTTCTCTTCTCACTGAGTCCAGTTCTATCCTGAGCAAATTCAATGTTTCACTTCAACTCTTATTGTTTTTCTTTTTGCAAAGCAGCAGGCAGGGAACAGAAGCCACAAACTATACTCAAACTTGAATGATTACAGCAAAACTCTGCTCTGGTTTTGGTTTTATTTTTCTTTTTTTTTCCCTGGTCATCATGGAATGGATTAATCTGAAACCACAGCCCAAACGAGGATATGTTTTAAAATCCTTCAGAGCAGAATTACACTCATGTTCAGTGCTTCAGTTTTTGTTTCAGGCCAGGGCTTATTTGTGTATTCTTCCTCCTTCCTCCTTTTTTTCTAAATGGTACCACCAAGTAGTAAAAGCACCATCCATGTTTCAGATGCATGCAAAATAAACTATAGAAGGAAAGTGGCAGATAAATTTAACGAGCATTAAAGTTATATATAATTTAAATATGTATAAAATTATTTGGTATATCGATTAGAAAATGGGCTGTTGACCATTTAAAGGCAACAATCAATTTCATAGTTCACAGGTCAGGTCAAGTTTCATTCTAATGATCTAAAAAACCAAATAACATTAGGAGATAATGAACTCCACAGGATTACAGATGTGATCTATAGCTCTGCTGTGGCACAAAACCCAGCAAATGAGAGAGGGCGTCATCTGAAGTGCCCTGGCCTCCACAGAAAAAACCCATGTTTTTATAACTTGGCAAGGTGTCAATTTATGATGTAATCAAAGGCACAAGATGGAATCACTCTGCTCCTAAAACCCCACATGGTGAGGCTCGATGTCATCAATGGGCAAGGGAGGTAGATCCCCATTAATGTGGTCTACAAAGTTATCTTCCCTGTTCTGGTAAGTGAGCGTCAGGCATACCCACCCTGTTAATCAAAGGGAGTTGATAGCCCTCTCTGCTCCCACTGAGGGTTGGGTTACACCAGGGAAATACTGCAGGGATGCCACAGGGCTGCTCCTGGAGCACTGCTGTACAGCACAGGGGCAGCTTCTCCAAGTCTCAGCGAGGGAAGAACGAAAAAGAAACCAGTGTGTAGAGAGGGAGAACGAATCTGTGTCCATTTCCATGTAAATATACAGATCTCTCATGTGTAGGTGTGTGTGGCTGAGCATGTTTTCATTGGGATGTGGAAGAAAGAGACCATTTGGACTTTTCATACGAGGAGAAAGGGTCAGAGACTTTTGAAATGCCTGGTATCTTCACGAAGCCACAGAGTTGTTAGGTTTGGAAGGGAGCTGCAGAGATCATCCAGGCCAAATCCCCTGCCAAGGCAGGGCCACCCAGAGCAGGTCACACAGGGAGGCATGCAGGTGAGTTTGGAACCTCTCCATAAAGGGAGAATCCATGCCCTCCCTGGGCAGCTGCTCCAGGGTTTTGCCACACCCAACATAAAAACGTTCCTCATCTTCAGGTGAATCTGCTTGTGTTTTAGTTTAAGGCCATTTGAGGATATGTAGCTGTTATTTTGTGAAAATTGCTCATTTTCTGAAGAACCATTAGCTTTTTGCCTGGGTCTTAAACTTTCACACTCATTTGGCCTAGAGGGCACTCAGAAGTGATCTTTTCACTCCCTACAAACCCCTGAAAGGAGGTGGTTGCCTCCTTCTCCCAGGTAACCAGTGACAGGAGAAGAGGACACAAATTGAAGCTCCACCACGGGAGGTTTAGGTTGGACATCAGGAGGAATTCCCCCATGGAAAGGGTGGTCAGGAATTGAAAGGGGCTGCCCAGGGAGTTGTTGGAGTCCCCATCCCCAGAGGTGTCCAGGGAGGGCCTGGGCATGGTACTCAGTGCTCTGGGCTGGGGACAAGGTGGGGATTGGGCACAGCTTGGCCTCAATGACCTTGGAGTGCTTTTCCAACCTCAGTGATTCTGTGAGTCTGTAAATCTCCAGTCCGTATCTTCTGAACCACATGACCAGAACTTTTGTATCCCTAATTTTTGCTTTGCCTCAAAATTTGAAAGGAGTACAAGATCCATCTGAATTCGAGGCTGGGATGGGCTGAGTTTAATTCCAGGCATAATACTTATGTAATCTCAATATCTCATTTCCACCTTTAGTTTGGACACAAAAGAAATTTGACAGTTTCTGAGTGGGTGCCTGAAATATGAGGTAATCTTGAGGAAAGAGGAGGCAAGGTTCCTCTGAATGTCCATTAGATAGAAGCAAAGGAAGAAACTCCGTTTTTATCAAGAGGACATGAGAAAGATTTTCCACCTTTTTAATCATGAGGGTGCCTTGAAAACCCGTGAGCATCTTGAACGGCAGTCAGTGCCTGCATTTCAACAGATGGGTCCCACTCTAAGTATTTATGCAGATTTCTATCAGCTGGGCACATGACTTTTCTGTCTTTGTGATCAGCCCACATTGCTGCCTTGAGCTTCTTTAAACAGCATTCACTTCCACACTGCTGTGTCTGCTTGGCTGTTGCAGTGTTAATGGTCTTACTTGGGTTATGAATTGGGCTCATTAGACTTATTTTCTTCTTTAATATAATGAGTGTGTAAGCACTAAACTAAGAGGCATAAAACTTTGATAAATGAGAAAATTGGATAATTGCACAGCGTCAGTGCTGCGCTCATAGGAGCCTTCTTAAAAAAAATGGAGGAGGGAGAAAGGCAGAAGGAATGCAGGTAAAACAGAAATAGAAGTATCTAGAATGAGCCTTCAGCATCATCATATGCTCTTCTTACATATCAGAATGAGCCAGCTTGGCTGGGATGCAGGGTCCTCAAGTACCCTAGAGCAATTATGCTGAAGGGGGTGAGACACTGGCATAGTTTGCCTGGAGAGGTGGTGGATCCTCATATCTGGAAATATCCAAGATCAGGCTGGATGAGGCTTGGAGGAACCTGGTCTTGTGGTTTTTGGACTAAATGACCTTCAAAGGCCCTTTCCAATTTAAACCATTCTGTGATTCTATGATTTCAACCCATTTTTTACCTCTCTTGGTGGTAAGGACACATGGACTGTAATTGCAGCTGGCTGTTCCTGCTCAGCACATCATGCAAAGAAACCGAAGATGGTGAACCTACAAGAATATGTGTTTTCAGAACCAACCTACCTATGAATGATCCTGCCAAAAACCTCAGACAGAAACATGTTTCAGCTTATTGCAGCACAACGGCAAGAAACCAGTCCTGTGAAGCTGAGCTGTTCATCTCAGTCCTGGATCATTGCTTATCTATTCTAATAGGCAAGAAATACACCAGCTAAATTATAATTATGTACTGTACACAGCAGTGTTAGCAAAATAACATGATGTTTGGTACATTTCCCATCATCTTCTTAGGAGGTACAGCGAGCTGCAGGTTTGTAACAATCTTCTGTTTCCTCACCTCATTAATCTCCCGAAGCGGAGAGAGAGAAATACAAGCAGAGGGAGCCCAGAAATGTATGTACATTACCGAATTAACCAGGCATGTAATTAGTGCTCAGGTGCTTAGTCAAGGAAGAAACATGCAGGATTATTTAGATTTGGATTTAAAACCCCAAAGTTTGAATAGTGGAGGTGGGTTGTGTGTGTTTTTCAATCAGCTGCTCCAGCTGTGCTGGAGAAATAGGGATTTGTGCCCTTGTTTCTGCCTCTGGCATTGTGTTGTTTCTCAGACTTCCTCTTATTTATGGGAATATGTGAAAGTGAAGCATGCAGCATGTCACAGTCCACCCTAGGAATGGAGACACACATCTGTCCACCCAGGGACATGGACAATGCTGCTCACCCCAATAAGGGAGTCTGGCATGACCCAATAATACTTGAATCCTTCTTTGCTGACTGGCAATAAGAAATGCAGTGTGGATGAGGCTGGGGTTTATCTTCTCATGTTCATAATTTACCAGGGCAAATTATCTCTGTTGTGGTAACTTCTGATTGATACCTCCTGAAAATCTCCTGCCTTAAGAGCATTTAGTGTCCATGGGGACCTGAAGGCAGAAGAGTTATTCTCGTCCCACAGTGCAAACAAATTTTCAGCCCTGGAATGCTGGGTGTGTGACCGAGCTTGACACTGCTCTTGCCCTGCTGTGAAGTGCATTTTGGGCTCAGCAACACCAGCTGTTTGTACCTCATGTTGGGTCAACATTTGCAATCTCAACCTGAACCACATTGAGCAGAACTGGCCAAAGTGAGCAGGCATCCCAATCCACAGAAACCACCAAAAGCATGGAATCATAGAACAATTTGACTTGGAAAGGGACTTTTAAAGTTTTTCTCATTCCAACCCCCTGCCATGTGCAGGGACATCTCCCACCATCCCAGGGTGCTCCCAGCCCCGTGCAGCCTGGCCCTGGGCACTGCCAGGGATGCAGGGGCAGCCCCAGCTGCTCTGGGCACCCTGTGCCAGGGCCTGCCCAGCCTCAGCCACAGCAATTCCTGCCCCAGAGCCCAGCTGTGCCTGCCCTCTGGCACTGGCAGCCATTCCCTGGGGGCTGTCCCTGCAGCCCTTGTCCCCAGGGCCTCTGCAGCTCTCCTGGAGCCCCTGCAGGCCCTGCCAGGGGCTCCCAGCTCTGCCTGCAGCCTTCTCTGGTGCCCCTGAGCACCCCCAGCTCTGCCAGCCTGCCTCCAGAGCACAGGGGCTCCAGCCCTGACAGCATCTCCGTGGCCTCCTCTGGGCTGCCTCCAGCAGCTCCCTGTCCTTGTGCTCTTGGAGCCAGGGCTGGGGCAGCTCTGCAGGTGGGCTCTCACCTGAGCACTGGGGCAGAATCCCCCTCCCTTGACCTCCTGCCCACTGCTGAATGACCTGCTTTGTCCCATAGCTCATTTCTAAGCCTTTTCTAGCCCAACTTTCACTAATTCCAGGCCACCTCCTCCGTCCTTCTTCTGGATCCCCACATTTTGACACCATCCCATTGCAGGCACAGCGCTCTTCGTGCATTTCCATGCTGGCCTGGATAAAGCACAGTGAGAAGCTGAATTGCAAATGGTAGCCTTGAGTTACATTTATGTAAACACCACCGAAAACAGAGATAAGGGAATGAGGCACATTCCTGCACATCAGCTCGCTGGGGTTATTTGCTGCTTGTAGCTGGTGAATGAGAGAGAGGGCTCCCTGGAACAGCAGCACGATGATAAAATTGTGATGAGAATACTTTCTGTATTGCTTTTCATTGAAATATTGCCCCTTGGCGGGAAGCAGATTGGTAACATCAGCCAGCAGGGGTAGAGAGTGGGTCTTAGCATCCTGTAAGCTCATCATGGCAAACTCAGGCCGTGATGTGTTTGGTGAACAGCCCTCGTGTGCTTAATTTTGAAAGTTCAGAGAGAGGTTTGGCTACAGTAGCAAAGGAAACGTACACGTGTGAAATGCAGAATTTGCAGGTTCAGGCTTTTGTTGTGCAAAAGACATCCAAGATTGTCAAGAAAACAAGCTAGAACCCGTTTAGAAATAGTAGCTTAAATATTTCTCCCACAAAATCTGTATTTTCCTAGAAGCATGCACAGAAAACTTCTGGGGTTGTTCTAATTCCATATCGAGGAGCTCAGTTACATATTTGGGAAAAATTGTATTGATGACAAATCTCAAAGCAAACTTTAATTTATGGAGACCTTGCCCAGTGCAGGATTTGTTATGGCTTCAACATGCATCAAATGATCTGTGCACACACATGTACATACACACATTCCCCACAATGATCTGATTAAAAATAATTTAAAGCAGCTAGATTAAATGAGACCTAAATAAATGATGATTATAGGAGAATTTGACTAAACTTCCACCATCAATAACTTAGCTTACAATCACAGAATAACTACTTTACTTCACCTATCTCCCATTAGAATAATTTCTGCTGAAGCAAGGTTTAATTTTAATTCCAATTTTATTTTTATTCTTATTTTTATTTCTCATGTAGAAGCAAGGCAGTGGGGGACTCACAGGGTGTAATTCCAGGGCAAAACCCTTGCCTCATGCTTATGCTCTCAAATCTTTTCTCCTCTGCTGGTAAAACAAGCAGGATTAGCACACGATAAGACCAGAGGAGATAATAATTACACTGGCTATGAGCGAACTCCAGAACCACGGAATAAATCCCCAAACAATTATTAAAATGGCTCAATGCATTACACAAATTGGAAAAGACTGGGACATTTTTGGGAGGGGCGAAGGGAGGTAAGACACATTATTTAAGTGTTCTTGTAAGCCTTCTAAGATATTAATGTTGCAAAGCTTCTTATGAATATTTAAGAACATAAAATGGAGATACACTTCAGCCCAGCATTACCACAGAAGCCTGTAATACAGTTGAGTCCACTTAAGAAGGCAATATCTGACATCCATGACAGATTTAAACATGATAAGGCAAAGGTCATGTTTATAGCTGAAAAGTCCATGCAAACCAGTTAAATATTACTGCAGTTAGCTCTGTTATAGTTATTTTTTATGTGTTGATATATGCGTTTATAAAATTTCCTTAAAGATTCAGCTTTGCCTCCAGGTGGCTGTACTTTTGGAAACACTTAAAAAAAATACTTATTATTAAATTAGTTGATGTTTTTATGGAGAAAGAACAAGTACTATGTGTTAAAAAGGAAAAGATCTTTATTTCTTGCTCTTTTAGGAACTGCCTGGAAGATATTCCCTAATGTTGGTACCACTAGGACTGGTTTCAGTGGAACTTTTCATAGGAAAAAGCTTTTTTTGAGTAAAGGACTGGGTGCCAAAATTTTTCCTCAGAGACACTATAACATTCATAGCACCTAAGACAAAATTTTTTACCTTGCATTACATTTTTTTCCTCTGTTCTTAAAGAAAATATTTTCATGGAATCACAGACTCATAGAATATGACAAAGAAGTTATTTTAATTTATCAAGTTTAGATTTTGATTAATTTTCTTTCTTTCAGTTGGTATCTACCCTTAGAGAAATATAACATTTTTCTAACTAAATGCTGCAATATTCACAGCATTTGTTCAAAATGACTAAATCACCTTGTCTATTTAAAATAGCCACCAGGATATCCCTGTTTTACAGACTGATGAAAACAATTGTGGTTATGGAAATTTCTATATTCCCTTCAGCAAAAGTGATTCTAACTGTCCAAGGAAAATTGGCTGACCTTTTTTGTTTGGTTGGTTTTTTTTGTTTGTTTTGTTTTTTTTAAATGAGATATAAACTTAATAACAAAACTAAAGGATCAAAATCAGGAGTGGCCTCTGAAAAAGAGAAAAAATACCAATAAAGCTGTTGTGTTTTACAGGAAACGTGACTGTAAGAGAGCTTTATAAACAGCAGATGGCTCCCATATAGAAGAGGCTGAGCAGTCTGAGCAAACAATAATCAACATGAAAGAGCAAAGCTGAGTTTGACACACGGGGAAATTTAAGACACTGAAATTAAAAGATATATTGGAGCATACTGTAAAGAAAGATAGAAATGCCTCTCTTTGGGTCGTTTGGGTCTTGGTAACTTCTCAGGTTGGCATGAGTGTTTATGTGGTGAAAATCTTTTGTGGTGGAAGACTGTACCTGCTACCCACACAGATCATGGGGTCTCAGGGCCTGGATTTTATTTTCCCATCCACAGATTATGCAGAGATGATTACTGAGCAGTCATGGGTTTGGACAGCTCTTGTTGGGATACACAACTGTTGTTACCACAGATAACCTCTTGTGCATGTCTGCTCCAGTCATGAACACTTCTGTCCCTATGAGGCTTCAATTTCCTCAAAATTTGAAAAAAAAGGAGGATATGTCTCATGGATAATATAACAGAATCTTGGAATGGCTTGGGTTGGAAGGGTCATTAAATACCATCTCATCCCCCCCTGCCATGGGCAGGGACACCTTCACTGTCCCAGGTTGCTACAAGGCTGCCCAGGCTGGCCTTGGACACTGCCAGGGATCCAGAGGTCTCCCCATCCTCACAGGGAAGAATTTTTCTCCTATTATCCAACCTGAATTTCCCCTCTTCCCATATAAGACTGTTCCCCCCAGTCCTGTCACTCTCTCTATAAGACATCACAATTAGAAGTTTTCTTCAGCATTAAATATCTTAGTAAGAAGAGAGTATTGAACTGGGTAGTTTCTATCAGATCTTTTTTCCTGAAATAAAGGATGGAAAGTCCTGAAAAAACATCTTAGTTTTGTCTCAGTGGTTGTCCCCTGTACAGACCCATTCAGCTACTGACTAGAAGTAGCTTATATTTATTGACATTTTCCAGTGTATCTCTAAGGACCCAAGGAAATTTCAGGTGACAACAGGGATATCACAGGCACAGCTATCATACCAAGCTGGTTTCAGAATGCTCTTTTTGCCACATATTAACTGCAAGATTTCCAGCACGCATATTTTTGTGGCATTTATTAAAACAACACATAGGCAAAGATATAAAAAATAGTTAAGGACGGCGGGAATGGTAGAGAGGAGGAAAAGCAGAGTGGAGAGGGGATGGGGACAGAGAGGTTGGTTTCTCCCCTTTCCAGGCTAACCTCCTACAGGGATGTGTAATGAACCAGTTCCACAGAAGTGTCCCAATTGGGCTCCTATTTTTCCAGGGTTTGCTGAGGACTGCGTGTGATCCTTTACTTCACACTCAGATGCACAGGTCTATTAGAGCAGCCTCTGTGCTGTTGGATGAAGGATTTATTTTACCAACATAGCAATAAAAGTAGTGTCTTGCAACCAGTAAAGCACTAAGGAAGCCAGCTCCTTTGGTCTGGCAAATAGTTGTGTTCCCTGAAGATGTGATCTGCTCCTCAGGTGACCATGTCAAAGTAGATAGAGTCCCTCCTGTGACTTGGTCTTTTCCAGTTTTATTATCAACCCAAAAGCTGGAAATGATAGTGGCTGAAACAGATGTATGAGAATTGTTCCCTTCTTTTAAGCTCCGATTCAGTTCAGTAGGAACAGAGTTAATTTTGTAGGACTGAAATAAATGAGATGGAAGGTCACAGAGCTAAATGTTTTCCACAGCCTCCTACCCTGCATTGCTCCATTTCACTGTGTGTCTAGGATGTTAGTTTCCTGTTTTACCTCCTATTTTGACTTCTTATGTTTGTGCCACTAGGGATCAATAGGAATCTGTATTTCGTAGCTGCAGTCTTGGAGAAATAATAAAATTTGCCTCAGATCCTAGAGTGCATTCCAGCCACAGACTACAGGGATAGCACAACTGAAATAAAATTCTTGTGTCCATTCTTTTCTTTTATTAAGACATTTTGTAAGGTAGAAAAAGTCCCTATTCAACACTTCTCCTTATGGATGCTAGAGATTATCAGGTGTTTTTACCCTCTGATTCCAGTGGTTTAAGAGTGTCTTATGAATACTGGGGTAAAATTGTATGAAAATAATATTATTATTCTGTAGCCAGTTAGAGACATAATTCTTGGGGAAAAGATGGAATTAAAGCAAAATAGAGTTATAGAACGGTTTGGGTTGGAAGGGGCGTTAAATACCATCTACTTCCAACCTCCCTGTCACAGGCAGGAATATACCATTACCATATGTAACTATAGTTTCTAAGGACCAATATTTCTTCATGTTTCTACAGGAGAGGAGCCTCTTGGCTAAGTCCTTGTCTGTAGCAGGAGGCTGCTACATAAACATAAGTGAGGTAGGAGGTGCAAAACTTCTCTTTGCAAAGCCAAATGTCATATCCACTAAATAACCAGAGCCAAGCCTATGCTTGGTGTTTAAATTCTTTGATGCACAGGGTTTCCTTCTGGTTTTGGTGGTTTCATAGCTTTCATTAAGGGGCAAATGAGATCTAAAGAGTAAGACTCAAGGAATACATTTGGATAAACTATTTTTCTTACATGCCACCATTCGTTGCATCCCCACACATTATTGCTGTCAGGGACTAGTCTAGAGAGAAGGAATCAGTCTCACTTTTGGTACCATTGTAGCTGTTCCTTGACCTCTTAATCAGGCACAGACAGTAATTATTTGTTGTGGTGACCAGACAACTCATGGGCTGGACTGATGGTCTTTAAAAATGAGGTTAGTTAATCTTTCCCACTGTCACTGTGTACATAAACCTGTTGACAGGGGAATTGGGGAACTGAAAATCTGTGTGTTTACAAAGGATTAGCATTAAAAACCTCCTCTGAGGACTGGAGCATCTTCTGCTTTCTAGAAAAAACTGAGCAGTATAGGAGCTAGGGACCATCACTTTTCAGTGAGAGAAGGAAACATCTCTGGAGCACAACCTTACAGCTATTTAATCATAAAGTCCTTTACTATCCTTTGTGCACACTACACTGAGACACTGAGAGTCCAGGGCTTGGAGCTCACCTGTCTCATCCCAAGCTTTCCCAGTTGCAAATTAGTTGTTCTTTACTTTCCAAGTTGATTATCCTTATGATGTTGCCTTGGTGTCTGATCCAAGCCCTGCTGAAGTAAGTGGGAACCTTTCCATGGACTTTAATAGTTTTTGGATGAGGCTTAGCTATCTCTGAAGCTATTGAGAGGCACAAGTTGTGGAATGAAGTGCAGGTGTTTTTGCTGCTGGGAGGAAGACCTTGTACTGTATTTAATGTTCTTTAATTAATTGAGTCCCAAGGTATAGAGTGGGCTTATGTTCCCAGAAAATGCATTAGGGTAACACAGCACCTTCCATTTGCAGCAATCCAAATATGATATTAAAGTTTCATGTTTATTGAACAAGGTCCAGGAATCCACGTGCAGGAGTGTTTCACCTTCCAGTGGAACGCAGCTCCTCCTTTGGAGGACAGGAAAAGAGTGAAGCAAAAGGTATGAAACTCCAGTGGAGGCATCAGGTTTCTGGTGTGAATTGTCAGTGAAGCACCAAAGCCATAAATGTAGCCAGAATGTTCCCAGTGTCCTGACCTTGCTGTCATGTTGTGAGGGCTTTGTGCAGCTGCGGTGTCCTGCGGTCAATCCAAGACATCTCACTTCCAGCAGCAGAGTATCTTCATGCTATATTGGAAAACCTAGCCCAGGTGCACATGATTCTGAAGCTAAATAGGTCCCTTCTGGCAGCCTGGGCTGTCTCTCCAGTCAATGGAAAGAAATGGGTGCTCTCTGAAGAGGGATTTCATTTGATTCAGGGGTGAATCTGCCCCTGAAGTTGCCTCTTTCTCTTCGCCCACTGGGAGAGAGCCCAGCTGACTGGTCTGAGATGCCACTCAGGTGTGAAAGTGAGATTAATCCCACCTCCAGCTGATGAAGTCTTGTGGGGAAGCCTGCTTCAAGCTTCTTTGATGCCTCCAGCTTGGCGGTGACCTGCCAAAGTGAGGAAGGATTCCTGAAGTACTCTTGAAACTGAGAGTGAGAGAAACTTTGAAAATCTGTAGAAAAAGAGAAAACCCACTGGCTTAAACAGGAAGAACCAATTCCTACATCATCAAAAATCTTTTACAGACTCGGAATAACAGCAGCAAAGGATGACCTTGAGTGACTCAAGGGCTCTGTGGGGAAAGGAGCAGTGTGTATTCCCATGAGGAGATGAGAGCTGGAGCAAGGAGGGTCAGGATACCTGGGCATGGGATGGGTGGTGGCTGTCAGATGGCTGAGAAAGCAGCTGGAAAACAGTGCAGACCAAACTGCTGTGGCTCAGCCCCGTGCAGGAGGAATTTGGGCCCTGGGGGAAGCATATGGAGGGCAACAGAGGGTATGGGGGCATTTGGCCATGAGCAGGGGCAAAACAGGTAATAATGAGATAAACTGCAACAAGGAGAGCTTTTTTCAAGGCTGTAAACCTTGGTTAGAAGGAGTCTAGCCCCCACAGAGCATTTCTGCAGATGTTTATGACTGCTTTGGTGGGGAGGAGCACCCCGTTATTTGGGTTGTGCTAAGTTATGTTAGAAGACCTCTTAATCAGACTAAAAATATAATTCCTTGTACAGAACAATCCAGCCACCCCTGCTCAGTGATATTTATTGCAAAGTCAGAAAGTCATTAGGTGGCAGAGTTCAGATTTCCAAGTGCATGTTTGGCATAGACAAGTCAATATGTTTTTTGTTTTTTTTTCTTAATTTAACTTCTTGATTGACTTATTATGTACATTGGCACTTTTAAGAGCTTCAAATAAAACACAGTGAGAGTTCAGAACAAATGTAAATGGCCTAAAAGAAAAGGAAAAAAAAATCCTATAATCTTTTTTAATGGCTATAAAACGTGGGAAGGATATATCATAAGCTCCCCGCATGGGGTCCTTGTCTGCGTTCAATCCAGTATTGTAATTTAGACATGACTTTTTATTTAATTTCTGACTGAGAAAGGGAAATTAGAAAACAACATTATCTCAGCTGCTCCGTTATAATGAACAATATTTCACAGTGCCAGTATAAGTTACCTTAAGAACTTATTTTATGAGACAAACATTGGCTGAATTCCACAAACAACTGGGTTTTCTGATGTCTTTTGTCTGCTGAAGAACCCAAACTTAAGTAAGATTTTTAATTGTAAATAAAGCCGTCATTATGGTGATGTATGTAACATGGGTGTAACTTGTGGACCTTTGCAGTGATAGAAGTGATGGTGGAAGGCTCTGGGTTAGAACCAGGCAATTAATTCCTGCTGAAGTGCAAAACAGAGGCTGCCTTGTCTCGTGTTAAATATTGTTTTCTGATTTTTTTCCTGCAGGAGCTTGTACCTGTGTTTGTCTCCACATGTGCTTGATATAACAGATATGACAGAGACCCACGGAAACTCCTCATGAGCTTGTTTTTTGAGAAGTGTAGACTGAAAAAAGAAATTAAAATTCAGGATTCGGCACTGAAAAAGATGGAAAGAGGCACATAGATAGCAGGGCAAGATGGAGATACTATTGCCTTGAACAGTCTCAGATCAAGGCCAGAACAAATCTGCTCCTAACAAACTTCTCCAAATATTTCCAACACCTGCCCCAGGGTAGGAAACTGTCTTGGATGAGCATCTTTTTTTATTTTCAGACAATGTAAAGCAGCCTTCTCTGTGTTTTTCACTGTTGTGTGAATGCAGACCATTGATATAAAATACTGCCTTTGGTTGTTTTTCCTATGGGGAAATCCCAGATCGGGATTATGCAGCTGAATGTTTATTTAGCTGTAAGTAACACATTCTCCTGTTAATCTCTGTATCTGTTTTATCAATTTATAAGTCACGGAGATTTATCCAGTTTGTAATTAACCCTTTTGTATGGCAAAAGGCAGGATTGTCTCTTTTCCCCCAGCCACTAAATACATAATGTTCTGATAAATATTTAAGCAGTAATGAGGGGTGTAATGCACAGTAATCCATTAGCACTGCATTCTGGGGGAGCAGCACGGTGCTAAAATGGATGCTGTAAGTGCTAAAATCCCAGATTGAGCAGAAGGACTGCTGACCACTGTGGGATTTGGTTTTGAACTATGCTACAGGTTGGAAAAAAAAACATTTAAATGTGCAGACACGCTTTCTTTGCCTGCCAAGAAAAACTTCTTTTAAAAAAAACCCCACAAACAACCCCTCCCAAAAAGCCCCCATACAATAAGAACAAAACCAACTATCTCTGTGAATGGTACAGCCAAATATTTTCCAGTCAGAGGACCACCAAAAGCCAAGAGTGGGAAATCAGAGCCTGCACCAGTGGTGGGATAAAGATGATGTTAGAGGTATGACCGCAGCTTGTGACCACAACATGACCACAGCTGGTGCCACTAACATCTAAAACCAGGCTGGTGGGAGAATCTATGATAACTTTGTCTCTTTGAGTAGCCTTTTCTTCTCTTCCTCCCTTTTTTTTTTTTCCCCTTACACATTAGATCGTACTGTCAAATTACAACTATGTCTATGGTAGTTGCTTTTCACAGCAGGGTCTTGATCCTTGATTTCCAAGGGCAGGAAAAGGTGAGGTTGGGTACCAGGACATTTGTGCTCCTGGAAGCCACTGCAGCTGAGATTTGTGCTCACTTCCAAGCAGAATCCCAGCAATATTCCCTTCACTCATCTCTGTGCACTGAGCAATGGCAAGTGGCTCTGAAGAGATGCTCTGCTGGGGCACATGGCAGAGCAGGATGGGGGACTTAGTGTTTCAGCAGAAACTGATGGGAGTTGGTAGAAACCAGCAATGTTTCCTTGAGGTCATGGAAAAGGAAGTTTCCAGGAGTATCTGTGAATTTGCACCTGGACCAATAAACATTTTTTTTAATTGTTATTCATTTTACACCTCAATAAAGCTTAATTATAAGTAAGCAGTAAGAAAAGCAGGAGACATGTTCCAATAATATTGCACTTCTCTGAATCATTCCTGTGGGGCTCCAGCAATTTTGTTACCATGAAGCAAAATAAAACAAATTAAGAAAACTATTCAAAATTCATTTAAAAACATCATCCAAGGAGCATCATAATAAAAGCACAATAAGAGAGACAAGCTCACTTGGCTAATTTCCTTCATGTGCTGTGCATGTTTATAGTGTGTCTCTTAGTATGTTTTAATTAGCATCACAATCATCAACTGGTAACTAACAGCACGTATTGTTCAAGTTGGAAGATGCAGGACACACATTTGGAGCAGAGGAGGGGCTGAGGATTTTATATTTTCTCTGTGGGTCAGCAGAGCCTGCTGGCAAAGCAGGGCTGTAAAGCCCTAAGTCTTGGCCAAAGAGAAAAGGAACTTGAGAAAAGGAACAAATTTCAGACACTGGAGCTTCCATCCCTTGGGGCTTCCCATCCTTGGTCCCAGCTTTTACCCTTCTGGTCACTGCAGGACTCAGAGGGAGACAACTGTATTGATCACACTGCTTGCTGCCAGCCTCCTGAAAACCACTTTTTTTTTTTTTTTTTTTTTTTTTTTTTCCCTTGTGGTTATAACATCCTATTTGTGAATTTAGTGTCCTCTTGGATGCATCATAAAGAATTTTCTCTGTCCTTGTTTTCACTAGAGGAAGCAGGTTGCTCAGTTTGCCATTGGTGAAGCTGAGCTTGGAATATTTTATTCTGAGAATTATGGTATCTCTTGCTGCTTTTGTTTTATTCTAATTTAATTTATTTTGAGCAATGCTTCTACCTCCATCTGAGCCCCAGTTGGTGGTGTGGGAGCCAAGTCAGGTACCTGAGGCTATGGCTGGACACACTGACCTCTTCAAGACCAGGTTGGATGGGGCTTGGAGCAACCTGGGATAGCAGACAGTGTCCCTGCCCATGGCAGGGGATGGAATGAGATGAGGTTTAAGGTCCTTTTCAACCCAAACCTTTCTAGGATTCTATGACATACACTCCCCAGAAATGAGGTGAACCTTGCTTAACATCTTCCAGAGCAGAGCTGACCTGCTTTATCTGATTCTGGGGTGGGTCATTTCAGGAAGTCTGTCCAGCTGTGAGCTAGAAACTGCCTCCAAAAGGGATGGAGAAGATGCAGCCATGATGGACAGATCATGCTCACTGACCTTTTAGGATGCTATTTCCTCTGCATTTGGGCACTATTCTCCTATCTGGAAAAGCATCACTTCACCAGGCCACCTGCCAAAAGCACTCTCAAGTGTTTCTTCCTTGACCACCTCATTTAATAGGATTTTCCTCTCCTGACCTGCTTCAGGCACTGTCTCTGGAGTAGCTGACACTGCTGTGCAACAAGGACTTGCAGTGTCTTGCAGTGATCCTGTTTGTTTTGTGATGTGCACTCTGAAATGATGGTATTTGCATCTGGTAAAAGCAGGTTAGTCGAGGAGGAAAAGTTTTGGCCATGTTTTCACCTGTGAGTTATTTTTATCTGAATGCTTGGCCCAGCCACTTTCTGTTATTATTGAGGTGTCCTGTCTGATTCACTTTTTTCATTAAAAAAAAAAAATCACTTCCCCGTAAGAACATGTGAACTGCTGCACTTTAACAGTGTGATAGTTCATAACAGAATCGAGAGGAGCATGAGTTATTGTCAGAGCTACATTAGTAATGTGTAATCTGCAGCATTGGTTAATTTGTTTTGATATTAAAGTTTTAATAGGAAATATAATTTGATTGCATTTTAAAAATAAAAACTGATTTTCTGTATTACAGAAAAATATTATGAATAATAAGCAAAAAAGGGGCTAATATAACTAGGCATTTCTATTAACAAAATGAATATGTTTCATACGCTCTCTGTGTACTAATTCAAGTCATCAGATGCCAGTTTGAGCTGATTTAACATAAACTACAGCCTTGCTCCTTTGCTTTGCATTTTGCAACGTTGCTAGCATTAACTTGGGGATGGGATCAAAGTTTTACAGTATCAGCTCCTTGCACATCAGTTACTGGCACTCAATTATTAAGAGCATTAACACCTTGTGCTGCACTCTCAACACACCAGAGGAGCCTGGTCTGTATTTATAGATGTTTTCCAGTTGGACTGAGAATAACTAAAGAACCCAGCTGTGACAACAGTGGGCTCTTAGACCTCTTAAATGAGAGTGGGTGGCTCATGCTGGTGACCACGTGCAGATGGGATTATGGCAGGGGAATGGCAGCTCAGCAAAGGTGCAGCCCTAAGAGTGAAGAGTGCTCTGGCATGATGTGAAAACTTTAACAGCTACCACACTGGGTCAAATGAATCATAGAATTGTTCAGTTTGGAAAAGAACTCTAAGACCAAGGAGTCCATTCCCTCAGCACTGCCAAGGCCACCACTGACCCATGTGTCCAAGTGCCACAGCCACACAGCTTTGAAATCCCTACAGGAATGAGGACTCCAACACTGCCCTGAAAAGCTGTGCCAGCCCTGGACAGCCCTTTCCATGAGGGAATTTTCCCTGATATCCAATCTAACCTCCCCATGCCCATCCTGGGGCCGTTCCCTCTCCTGCACAGCCCGACCCTCCCGGCTGTCCCCTCCTCTCAGGGAGTTGTGCAGAGCCACAAGGGCCCCCTGAGCCTCCTCTGCTCCAGCCTGAGCCCCTGCCCAGCTCCCTCAGGCCCTGCTGGGGCTCCATTCCCTTCCCCAGCTCCCTCAGCCCCTCCTGGGGCTCCATTCCCTTCCCCAGCTCCCTCACCTGCGGGCTCCATCCTTCCGCCCAGCCTGCTGGGCTCCAGACCCTTCCCCAGCTCCCTCAGCCCCTGCTGGGGCTCCATTCCCTTCCCCAGCTCCCTCAGCCCCTGCTGGGGCTCCATTCCCTTCCCCAGCTCCCTCAGCCCCTCTGGGGCTCCAGACCCTTCCCCAGCTCCCTTCCCTGCCCTGCACACGCTCCAGCCCCTCCTGACGCTCTCTTGTCCTGAGGAGCCCAGAGCTGTCCTCAGCATTGGAGGTCTGATTTCCAACAAAAAGGTCTATTTCAGTCTTTTTTCAGCAATGCTCTCCCATGGGGCCTGGGGAAGAGGCTAAGGATGGATTAAGTATCCTTTGACTGGTGCCTTCCAGCCTCTAATCACTGCCCAAGCTTCATTTTTTTCCATATTTAACAACTTTCAGTGTATTTCTCTGCCATGCTAGAGCCGAGGCTCCAGAGGGCAAACTGTTGCTGTGGTGTTTTCTCACCTTTAATAAGCTGCTTTGCCCCCTCGTAGCTCTGTCCTTATGCTGTGTGACCTTGTTTACAGTGGTTAAAGACCTCAGGGCACTGTTATTAAAGAATGTGAGCTTAGAGTAATGGAAGGGTAAAAGCTGTCCCAGAGCAAGCTGCTGAAGGTACATGATCTATTCAGCTTATCAGAAAGATATAGAGGAGAATTGATGAGAGAGTGTATTTCCTTCCTGCATCTTTCAGTGGGTACCAAAGGACTTCTTAGTCTAGTGGGAAAAGACATAACAAGAGCCAAGGACTGAAGTCTAAAGCTGTAAGATGTCAAATTGGAAATAAAACAACATTTTTATCAGTGAGGATAATTAACCATGGATAATCATCATCAGGGGGAAAAGAAGATTTCTGCCTTCCTGATGACTTAAAAAAAAAGTCTTCCTTTAAAAAACCCTTTGAGTCAAGCAGATTATTTGACACCAGACACATTTGAATGGCTGTCATGGAAAGGCAGGATATTTTTTTATACTGTATATCCAAAAGACCCTTCAGGTTTCAGAAAAGTCTGCACTGTGCAGGAGCATTGCATTCAGGATCTTTGCCCAGGTAAGTATATTTCACCCACCTGGATAGTTCTCTGGTTTCATTTACATTTCAGCTGCACCCTGTCCTTGACTGGAGACAGATCCCAGTCTAGGATGGATCTGATTATCAATTTCCTGGTTCTGGTTGAAACAAGGAGATGCATTGCTCTTTCTAGTCAACAGCTCCCTGGGTTCCACTCCAGAGGTAGCACTGGGTGATGTTTGTGTGATTCACCATCTTTGGAAGGAAGGTCAGGTGGTAGTTTTGGATGTAGGAAAGGGAGCAGACAAAGAATGCACATCTGATCAAAGTTCTGTAGCTTCAGTATTTATTATTATTATTGTTGGTGTCACTATTAATAACCAGCAACAGTGTAAGACCTCTCATGTCATTAGCAGCAGGAAAAATGACCCTTAATACTACTGAGAGAGGAAAAATTTAGTTAGAGCTACATGAAGCCCTTGATCAACAAATTCAGAAGTTTTTCGGGTCAATGTTTCTTCTCAGCTTCAGCTCTTTTCTTCTGCTCTGTTTCTTGACTGTGGCAATTTCCAATTGTCATGGACCTGTTCCTACATCTTTGTTAATATCTTTGAGTACCATACATAACTTTGAACACACTGTTTCCAGAGTGAGGAATAAAGAAAATCCCTTTGAAAGGGGATTTTATTTAGCCTGAGAAGTGCCAACTCCAGTGAAAGAACTGGGAATAATTAACTCCTCATTCTTTGATAAGACCCTTTGGTATAACTCTTGGTGTCTTTGGTAAGAGCTTAATTTTGTCTGAGATGAATTCTAGCTTTTAACTACTTATCTCATGCTTTCACCCTTCCTTGTCACTACTGAAAAAAAGAAAGAAAATGTTTTTGTCCATCTCTAAAATGGGCATTGTCTTTGCTTTTGCCAAGCATGGTGAATTTCCTTGTCTGAATATTACTTCTTTCCCTGTATTTTTTTATTTTTTTCCTTTGCAGCTTGGTACAGATCATCTTCCAGATCTCCCTTATGAGGAGAAAAGGGTTTGGGCACCTCTACTCATCCTGGAAAAAGGAGCTCATAAAGACCACTAGCACTGGGGGAATGGACAGCTGGAGGGGATGGATATTTTATTAAGCAGCTTAATTCCTGTATTGATAGTTAGAATTTCTATACGTAACAGATACCCTTTAAATTTTGTGAAGTGTGAGACTAAGCCTGTCAAATCAAAAGCAATAAATATGAGCATATAAATTTAACGGAGAAGAAAGAATTATATCTTTGTTTATCTTTGTGGTGTAGAAATAAATGGATCCTGTGCAACCATCCTGAATAAAACATGAAAGAAATCTCAAGCCCATGAGATTTCTGCAGAGGAGTCAATGAGAATGGGTTGTCCTTGGTGGCAATCTGATTGCATTTTCTCTGATGAGGACATTGGGGAAGACAACAGTGGACAGGTTAGGGGCTGGAACAAGTTTTCCTTATCACAGGTGTCTGAGATGTCTTGAAAGAGGCAGTTTATGTGGAATATTATAGAGGTATGTGCATTTCTGAAAGGCATAAGGAATAGGAAATAGCTATTGACTATAGATATTATCAGAAGAACCTGTGCATTCACTAGGAAGAGGCAGCCATGAATTAGGGGTGGTTTCTCACATCTCTCCACCAGCTTTGGGCAAGTGGAGAGCAGCCTATGCCTGGCACATTGCTGCCAGCCCTTTGGACTCTCCTGGTGCACAGTGATGGACCATTATTACAACAAAAATTAAAACTAACCAGCAGCACCCCACCATCCTCCTTTACCAGGCAGACCCATTTCATGCAATCCATCTCTTATTACACCTTTTTCTTTTGCCTTTTTTTTCTTATTAATGTCTTCCTTTTCACCACCTGTGAATTAAAAATCACCTATTTCTTCTCTAACTGCCAGATTTTTAAGCTCTGTTTTATCTGTCCGAAAACCATGTTGTGTTTCTCCTTTTATGTACACCAACCTTGCAATAAAGTTTGTGACACCAGAGCTCACAGTGCCTTTATCTCCAGCTATATCAGCTCCGTGGCTGTAAAATCTCCATTACCTTTCCAGTCTCTCAGCTCTGCTGAACCACCCTCTTGTCCAAAGGAAAATGAAGAGGAGTTTTTTTCTTTTGAAAAAGAATTCTGGAGGTGCAGGAGGGGGAATACCTGGTCTTAGGCTAGAGAAGAGAAGGCTCCAGGCAGAGCTGCAGAGGCCCTGGGGACAAGGGCTGCAGGGACAGCCCCCAGGGAATGGCTGCCAGTGCCAGAGGGCAGGCACAGCTGGGCTCTGGGGCAGGAATTGCTGTGGCTGAGGCTGGGCAGGCCCTGGCACAGGGTGCCCAGAGCAGCTGGGGCTGCCCCTGCATCCCTGGCAGTGCCCAGGGCCAGGCTGCACAGGGCTGGGAGCACCCTGGGATGGTGGCAGGTGTCCCTGCACATGGCAGGGGTGGGATGAGATGAGCTGTAATATCTTTTCCAACTCAATTCTATGTTTCAGCTCCTGGTGCTGCCACAGACCTGCTTTTACAGCAGGGCTGCTTTTTCAGAAGTGGCTGGAAACACTGTCCTTTTCAAATTATGCTTGCCTTCTTTAATTTGATTGATGTTTTCCCAGTGAGCACGCAGCACAGCTTTGTTTTCACTTACAGCCGCTGGACACCACTGGCATATTTTGCTATTGGGCATTTCTTCCAGTCAGATAGAAGACCTGCCTTTCGTTTTACAGCTTGTAAATATAATTTTCAAATATATTTTCAAGGGATTTTTTTGGAGTATATCTCACCTAAAGAGGAAGGTGAGATGGGGCAGGACTTTTGGGCAGCTCTGCTCTATCCCAGCCTTCCCAACAACACCTGGATTTGCTTCATCCTTCCAAGTGGTGTTCCACAAACCAGGAGACAGTTTCCTTCATGATGAGGGTGAAATAAAGTGAGAAAGGTGCTGTAGCAATATTTGTTATCTAAATAAGATTAAAATAACATGGAAAAATAATTCAGAAGATATATGAAAAGGTAAAAAACTGGCAATGGTCACCGAACTGGTGAATTGCTGATGGGTTTGGCTGTGAGAAATAGAGTGAGGAGGAAAAAGTGATAAATCTGATAATACCTGGGCTGTCCTCAGAACACAGCCTGGCAGCAGAACTCATGGCAGCAATAGCTCAGAAGTACCTAAAGGTAATCTGCACTTGGCATCATGGCTTACATGTCACATTTCATAATGGTGCCTGCTTGAGTTTATCGTTGTCTGGTCATGCATTTTAACCACACCAAGGTGTTATGTGCAAGCCATGGGAATATTCCTGAAGGACAGAGGCCCAAATTCTTCCCTGTCACTCTGAGTTTTGTAAATCATCCATTAGTCTGCAGTCTGGGCTAAACTGATTTTCCTCCAGCAAACCGTGTCAAGCCAACTCGCGGTCTGTGCACTGGCTCCCTGGCAGTGCTTCAGGAAGTCATTCTGATTTACCTGTGTAGACAGATTGTAAAGACTAATTTGGATCTACAGACTGAGTTCAAACAAACATCTGGGTCTGAGCTTGAAAGAACTTCACTTTTCATGAGCTAGACCAGACCCCAGGCCTGCTCAGACCAGGACCATGACCAAGTGTGGGTTGGAACCTGAATGCCTGAGTTACTGGGTTTGAGCTCATCCCTGTTGTGGGCTGTGCCATGAAGAGTTTGATGGATTCAATTGCAAATATGGGCTGTGTTCATGTACATTTGACTGTGTCAGCTTCAAGCTGAGCTGCAAATTCAGTGGAATGAAAATAATTCACAGCGAGACTCCAGCTAGGCTGCTGGATTTCTGCAGTCAAACTAGAGGGTTTCCCTCATTGAAGATACAAGATTCTAGACACCAGCAAGTTCCACGGAAAACCATGAGAGAAATAAATTGGCATAAGAGCTGTAGTGAGAAACAAATCTATGCTGAAACTGCACCAAAAATTAGAGAGTGCCTTCTGCAGGAATCTATAGCTCCTCCCAAAAAGGCTGCCTGACATCCAAGAAGGAAAAGCTGCTGCCTCCTAACTCAGACAGGACAACCAGAGGATGAAAGCTGCTGCAGAAGGAAAATGCACCTCAGATCTCTTCAAAGCAGGTTGCAAATCAAGATCTGGAGCATAAGCCTGTACCAGGGCTGAACACACACTGTGTGACTGCCAGCATCTCCCTTTACACTGTGTCACACCCCTTGTGGGATTACTTCACATTTGGGTCCTCCTGAGACAAAGACTGGGACAAAGCTTTAGCAAAAAAATATTTTATTTTTTCCCATACCACACAATTTTTGCAAGGGCTAGCATCTTACTGCACTTAGCCCTCTGAAAGGTGAGAAAAAACATAAATCAGTAAGTTCACATAGATCTCAGTATAATTTCAGCCCAGGGCTTTTTTTTCTTTAATACCTGCCTCACTGGTCCTCCTTCTCCATGGTATCCCTTAGTAGAAATCACAGCATATTTACATCTCTCACGAGATGAAATAAGACAGTAGATGATCCCTCTCCTTTGTTCCTCATGCAGGAATCACTATAAAATTCCCTGGTGTTGTAATGGAGGTCAGAGCAGTGCAAAATATCCCCTCCTGGCCTTAAAATCTATGAATAATATTTTCCCTTGGAGACTCCAGCCAGGATACAGTGGGAAGAGCCTCAGTCAAACCTGGGTTATGGATTTGGGCTGGGTGTAGGTTGGATAAAACCACCACACGAGGATGGATGGATGGATGGATTCGATGCATCTCCCTCTGCCCAGCTGCACCTCCATCCCAGCCCCACAGGGCAGTAGCATTGTGGTATCACAGCAGCAAAGCCACTGTGAGCTGGGATGGCATCTCACATGTTTGTTCTTGCTCACTGATTTAGTATTCAGAATTTAGAATTTATTGAGGATTCTTCCTTTGTCACATCATCTATCAGAGACAGACACCACCGAGATGGAAGGGGAAAAAAAATTAAAAACCTGTTTATTGCTCAACTTGCTCTAGGCATGTTTTAGTTTATTGTTCAGCTTGGTTCATTTCAGTGTTTCAATTTGAACGGTTCGCTTAGTTGCTGTGGCTAAAAAAAAATAAATTAAGAAAACCATAAGAAAACCTATTTAAAAAAAAAAAAAAAAAAAAGAAGAAGAAGAAGAAGACGAAGAAGAAGAGCAGCAGCAAAAGTTGAGATTTGTAGGGCCCCTCAGCACCTCCCAAAGTCAGAGGTGTCAGTGGATAATTTAAGGGCACAATCCCACTTCGCCAGAAGAGACATGCTCCTGATTCCCTATTCCACTCCCAGTTCCCTATTCTGCACATGTTGGCACCCCTGGGAGGAGAGACCCGCATTGCAGATGCCCTGCCCAGCCCACAGGGTTTGCTGCTCTGTGCCTGCCACGCTGCTCTGGAGGTGCCAGGACCTGTGCTTGCTCCTCCTGGGCTCACGGAGGGCAAATTGTGTGAAATTCCCCTTGATCTGCACCGGTGTCCTGGGTTGGCACCGAATTGTATCCCCACTCGTCTCTTTAGCTCAGAAATAAGTTTTGCACCTTTAAAACTGGGTCTAAGAGTGAAGGGGGGAGAAGGAGGAGTGGTGCAATGTCTGAGGGTTGTTTTCAAAACACAAAGATCAGAGTTTTCAGCTTTCCTTACACACAGCCTGTGCTGTCTGCAGTGTGAACAGGGAGAGAGAGCTCTCCTTGGCTTTTTGTCAGTTTTTGGCTAGCTGAAGCAGAGAATTTCTCCAGATGGGAGTTTTTTTTCCTTTTCTTGGTTTTCTTCTGGAGTAAAATGCAGCAGAGCACCAGGAGCTCTCCCCTGTGTCCCCCCAGGCCTGGCCTGGGCATTTCCCAGTGCCAAGGGACTGACACAGACTGAGTGAGCTGGGCTGCACCCGTGGAGAGTCTGTCTGAATTTGTCATCTCTTTGGAGTGGCGAGAGGTTTTGTGATTTGGTATTGTTCATTTGCTGTGCTTGTTGCCTGTTAAATAAACAGTTTTCTCCACTTCCCTCTGAGGAAATCTTTTTCCTGAACCAGTTAACGGAGGGGGCTGCTTAAATTTGTTTTCTAGAGGAACCCCTTTGGAGGTTTTCTCCCAAATTTTCCCTAAGCCAGGACAACTGGTGTGGGCACAGTTGGTGCCCACAGGGAGGAAGAGGTGGTGACATCTGCTGTGGTCACCCCACAGGTGAGGTCGGATTCGGGCCCCACAGGTTCCCAAGAACAGCATCATCATCATCGTGTGCTGCCTCTCCAAATGCAGCAGCTTATTCCAGCAGCCCTAATTATGGCTCTGCTGATCATCCAGACCTCACCTCAGACACCTCTGCCTCCAGCAGGGTAGGGACTTTCCAAAGAAAACAGGATCCAGCTTCTCCACGCAGCTGCTTTTAACATTTGAAGAAACCTTCTCCAGCAGCAAGTGTAGTAATCTCAATGGGAGATAAGTCAATTACAGCAAATTGAGCTATTTAATTTCTGGCTGCAAATGGCTTTCAGTTACACAAGTAGACACATTAATCTAATAACTAATGATCATATATTTTACTAATCATACAACGCTGCGTGAGGTATTATATCTAATTATATTTAAGATTAAGACATCTTTATATGTGTATTTTTGCTGGTTGCCAGGCTGGTGCAGATGGATGAAAACAGAAAAAGAAAGCAGGAATAGTTCCAACCCCTGCCCTGTAAGAAACAGGAGGTCCCTTTGAAAGATGGAAAGATACAATTCAGAGAGGAATTGTTGAGGTTGCCTCCAGGATAGAATAGAAGAGAATGGGAAACAAAAACAGCAATAAAATATTCTATGATATTGGCTTTCCTCTTTGGAAGCAAGGATTGAATCCAGAGATTTGATGCTAGGGGCTTGGGAGCAAAAATAAAACAAGAATAGTTGAGTTTGGAAAGCCCTCTCAGTTCATCAAGTCCTAACACTCCCCAGCGCTACCAAGGCCACCACTGCCCCATGTCCCCAGGGACCACATCCACATGGCTTTAAATCCTGTCAGGAATTGGGACACCATCAATGCCCTGGACAGCTGTGCCAGGCTGGGTAACACCTTTGCTGAAGATATTTTCCCTAATGTCCAACCTAAACGTCCCCTGGTGCTACCTGAGGCCATTTCCTATTATCCTGTTCCTTCTTACCAGGGAGAAGAGACCGGCCCTAAATTAAATTAAACAGCTCACATTGTTCTCACCCTCCTAATCTGGCCTTGGAGCCTCCAGGCCATCCATGCTGATGAGAGACAACCAAGAGATGTTCCCCCAAAGCTGTACTTGTGGAAAAGCCGACTGCCTCCAGCTCCTGGGCTTTTCAAGGAGCTCGTTTAGAGACACTCCTGAGGCAGATCAACCACAAGAACCCTCAATGCAACCCAGAAAACCTGCCGTGCCCAGGATCCTCTCAAGGACCTTACAGACACAAAATAACAGGACTGTTAGGGCTGGAAAACACCTCTAAGATCATTCTGTTCCCCACAGCACTGGCTGGGTGCTTCCCAGTTCCTCATTCATGTGGGGTGGACCATTTTCTGCGTTTGGTGCTTCCAGAATGGAGCAAATCGCATGGACACAGGGAAGTCCTAGACGATCCTCTTCCCCCAAGGAACGTCTTCCTCCAGGATGGTTTAGCTCCTTTCTCTGTGATCCAAAGAGCAAAGGCTGATAACAGCAAGATGCCCTACACTTAGACTGTGGGTTTTTTTTTTTTTCTTTTCCAGGCTCAAGGAAGCCCCCAAGAAACCAAGGGACAATTATTAAAATAACTACTTGAAGCAGGGTTTTCAATGCAATTTCTTAAAGCTTATCCTGAAGAATATTAGTCTGTGCTAATATCACTCCCGAGCTTGCCTGGGCCCTTGGTCAATATGATAATGTCTTATATGCAGTTATGCAATCACTGATTATTCTCTTTGGTAAATACTTTTATTTATGCAAGTATTTTTTGCATCAGTCTAGTGGCAATCCATCATACGTGAAGGCCTCGTGGCAGCAGCTGTTGAAATCAATATGTGTTAGGATGCCAGAAAACTGAGCTCATTTTTCTCCTCTTTGACATCGTAACTAAAGATCATAAAAAGAGATAATGATAAAGACACAAGGCAATGATTAGAGATACTCTGCTAAAGGAAAGAATGGAATCAAGCAAGCAAGAAAAGAAAGGGCGGTGAAATAAAGGAAAAGGACCTTTCTCTCTCCCAGAGGGAAAAGCCAAGTTAATTGCAAGGGAGGCATATATGGAAATCACAATTAATAACCCTTGCCCTATCACTCTGACATAGACCCCTTGCATTACAGCACCTCTGCAGGGAGCACTGCCAAAGCCAGGGCCTGGCTCTTCAAACCCCAAACTGGGCAAACAGCTCTGCAAGTTCAGAGAGTCCAATGGAACACCGATTTATCAGGAGGAAAAATCCCCTCACTGCTCCACCAGTGGTTGTGCTGGAACAAGATCAGCTACCAGGTTCTGTGAGGCAGGGCTGGGTCTTGGTGCCATAATCAGCTGTGGCTTACTCTGCAGTGTGTTTGCATGGGAAAAAAGCATGTTTCACTCTAGGAGAGCCACAACACTGCACAGGGGTCAACCAACCTGTGATATAATACAGACATTATGCATAATAATATAATATAATATAATATAATATAATATAATATAATATAATATAATATAATATAATATAATATAATATAATATAATATAATAATAATATAATATAATATAAATATAATATAATATAATATAATATAATATAATATAATATAATATAATATAATATAATATAATATAATATAATATAATATAATATAATATAATATAATATAATATAATATAAATATAAAAATATATTTTATATATATATATAATTATTTATAATATATAATATATAAAATATATATAATATGTAAATTTGCTAATATGTATATTATGTATATAATATATAATCTAATGCATATCATTGCACATATGCATATAATATATATTATTTATAATATATAATATATATAATATATACACTATATGCAACAGATATCATATGTATAATATGTACAGTATATATAACATATATAATATATATAAAATTTAACATGATGAACATAACATAGTGTAGTGCAGCTTACATATCTAATCCCCCTAAAAATATCCCTATGGCATACAAGCCATGACAGGCACACATCTCTGCATATCTAATTGAAGGAATTCTAGAATTGTTTGGGTTGGGAGGCACATTTGAAGACCATAAAGACCATGTTCAGAGCATAGCCTTGTAGAACACACACATGCACTCACACTCTATATTCTTCTAAGGAACAACTTAGCATAAACACATGAGAATGTGTTTCCATCCACCATCTTTCATACTTACGAATCCTCTCTCATTTATGAGAACATTTTTTTTCATACATAATCTTATTTTATTTTGTCTGAATATGGAGGGGCACGTGTATTTTCGCACGTCTCCGGAGTGAGCCTTCAGCACAAGGCAAAATCTGAAAAAAAAAAAAAAAAACCCAACCAAAAATATGTGCATTTGTTACATAGCAAGTATGGAAATGAGACACACGCACAACGCCTCTGCTGAAATCCCAACATCAAGTGTAAGGTAAGCCCCAAAAGCTCCAGATCCTTGGCAGCATCAGCGCAGTGGCCTCAAGCCCCCAAATCCACGGCCAGGAAATCAAGCTCAGTGTCAGTATGAGCACGCTCCTCCTGCTCTGATTGCCTCCCTGCAAAGCAGAGCCCCATCCCGGGAGGAAGAAGCCGTGTTCGGATGTCAGAAGGAGACTGATCCCCCCTGCGCCAGCGCCTTGGGCAGGCGCTCTTTGTCGTTCAGTTCCACTAATCACACCGCAGCTCTGACATCCCTCCCAATATTTAACTTTCCTGGGACCTCTGGTAGTTTATTAACATTTTCAGGCTACAGGTACTGGTGTTTTCTGCCTTCAATTACGCGGCCACTTTTAGCTGCGGGAAAATTCCCTGCCCCAGGCGAAGCGTTGTCTGCAGTGATAGGAATAATCATTTGTGGGTGATGTTTCAGCAATGCGCAGGGGGAAGTGGAGGACGATCTGTGACAAACGAAATGGATAGTATCAAAAATCAATTCCACTCCTGCTACAGGAATGAGCAATGGAAAGGAAAAAAAGAGGCAATTCAACAGCTTTTATGGGGGTGGGGGGGAGGACTGCTTAGAAGAAATACTCACTTTGCTATGGAACAATGAAATGTGCCACTTGAAAAATTTTAAGTTTTGATGTGGATTCTAGTGTGTCTACGAATACTTCCATTGGGTTTGGTGCTGGGAAACCCAGTCAGTGACAGATCTCAGGCCCAAGCCTGCTTCCTTGACCTCAGCCAGGTCCTCCCCCAAGACAGGAGATCCTTGTTCGTGTCTGTGCACATGTGTGATGTGTGCACACACGAGTTTGCACGACTGTGAATGTGTGCAGACGTACATATATGGGTTTTTTTCCCCTTAGAGCTATGGTACCAAACTAGAACAGGGTCTGTGATCTATTCAAAATCTTCCAGGTCTTCAAGGAAGTCTTCACTTAAAGCCATGGTCAAAGGAGCACAGCTGTGACCTCACACCTGCCAAAAGTGAATGAGGTTTTTTGTTGAGGTACTTGCTTTGGCTACAAAAGCAGTTGAGTTGTGTAGTCATGGGTGAGTCTGTATTTCAGGGTTAAAAGTCTCACTAACTTACTTGTAAAACCTTGAGGGTTTACCCTGAAAGAATAACTTTGTGATGGGACAACGTGATGATTATGGATTTGGACAATTCATGAAGAGTGATGAGTGGCTGGAGCGTGTGCAGGGCAGGGAGCTGGGGAAGGGTCTGGAGCCCCAGGAGGGGCTTGGAGGGAGGCTGAGAGATGGGAAGGGAATGGAGCCCCAGGAGGGGCTGAGAGAGCTGGGGAAGGGAATGGAGCCCCAGGAGGGCTGAGGGAGCTGGGGAAGGGAATGGAGCCCCAGGAGGGGCTGAGGGAGCTGGGAAGGGAATGGAGCCCAGCAGGGGCTGAGGGAGCTGGGCAGGGGCTCAGCTGGAGCAGAGGAGGCTCAGGGGGGCCCTTGTGGCTCTGCACAACTCCCTGAGAGGAGGGGACAGCCGGGGGGGTCGGGCTGTGCTCCAGGGAACAGGGACAGCAGGAGAGGGAATGGCCTCGAGCTGCAACCAGGAGAGGTTTAAATTTAAAATTTAGATTTTTTAACTGGGAAAATTTCTTCACTGAAAGGGTTGTCCAGGCCTGGCACAGCTTTTCAGGGCTGTGGTGGAGTCCCCATCCCTGTAAGGATTTCAAATCTGTGTGGACGTGGCCCTTGGGAACATGAGTTAGTAGTGACCTTGGCAGTGTTGGGGGAATGGTTGGATTTGATGATTTTAAAGTACTCTTCCAGCCTAAATGAGTCTGCGATTCATTATTGCTGCAGAGTCTATCTGAAGGCACACTAATATGACAAAAAACACACATCATTTTCACTACTGGCAAATCAGAAAATTTGCTCTGTGAATTATGGCCCTGGTGCCTCCCAAAATGCCCACAACAACCAGAACCATCTTGCTTTGTCCAGGAGGTCTTTTCAGATACTCACAGCTCTGATAATTAGAAACCTCCTTGTAATTTCCAGCCTAAATTTATTCATGGCTAGTTTAGATCCATTTGCACTTCAATAGCCCACTCCCAGAGGAAGGAGGAGGTTTCAGGGCAGTAGATGGAGGTGATAGGTTTGACCCAGAGAGAAACCTGGTTCCTGCAGCTTCTGTCAAAGTCCCTGGTGACTGGATTGAGCAATGGCCATTTGAAATCTACTAGTGGGGCTGAAATATTAAGAGTATCAAGCCTGCAGGTGGGGAATTCAGAGATGCTCGTCTGGTGGTGCCAAAATGGTATTTACTTTGAGCTAAGAAATTGTCCCTTCCTTTCTCTCAATATCTTTCATTCTTGATGAAGCTGAAAGAGAGGAAAATCAAATACCTTAGTTTATTTTTCCTTGACTGATTTTTTTCTTAAAATTGTAACTTTCAACACTCCCTACCCTGCTGAGAGAAGAGGATGAGAAATGCTGACTAAGTCATTTTTGCCAGTTATTAGAAACCTGTATGAAGTTTCGATTTTAAAAACAGGTTTTCAAATGTTTTCCCTTTTTTCCCCAAACAGGTCCCTGGAAGAAAGCTGTGGCACAGTACACCTTGAAAATCAGTCTGAGCACCCTGTCCTCTGCAGATGGTAGGGAAATATGATCTTGCCTGAGCACTTATAGAAACAGAGAGAGAGGGTCCCTGCAGGGTCTATACTTGGAATGGGCAGAAATAAAATGCCTGTTGAAGTGCTAAGCACACTGCAGTGTATCTGCCCTCTCTTGAAGAAATAGAATCTTTAAAAATGGATGGGAAGTTGGAGTCACAATGCCACTCTTTCTTAATCAGAGCTTTTTCTAGTCCATGGCATAACCCTCTCTGGAAATAATCATCCTTTTCACTCCTTCTAGTAGGTGTGAAAAGAGGCGTGCAGGGTGGGGAAGCCTTGAGCAGGTCATCCAAGTGTCTGCTGCAAATTCTGGCTGGGGCAGGATGGGGCCCTGCAGCATCTGCACACTCACATTTCTCCACAGTCACACAACGTTACTCTGCTTTTATCAACTTCCCCACAATTCTCCAGCATAGAAAATCGTAAGATCACTGAATGGTTTGGCTTGGGAGGGTCCTAAAGCTCATCTCATTCCACCCCTGCCATGTGCAGGGACACCTTCCACTATTCCAGGGTGCTCTAAGCCCTGTCCAGCCAGGACACTGCCAGGGATGCAGGGGCAGCCACAGCTGCTCTGGGCACCCTCACAGTCAAAATGTTTCCCTG
The DNA here is from genome assembly GCA_032173965.1 of Sitta carolinensis. Taxonomy (NCBI): domain Eukaryota; kingdom Metazoa; phylum Chordata; class Aves; order Passeriformes; family Sittidae; genus Sitta; species Sitta carolinensis. The sequence goes on along the minus strand of CM063313.1, from coordinate 4,668,431 downwards.
ACATCCAATCTAAACCAAGTTATTTTCAGTTTAAAGTTCTGCCACTACAAGCAGCGCTTTTGCCACTTGCCAAAAGCATCTCCCCACTCTGCTCCAGCATTCTCTCCTGTTTTTCTATCACACTCTCTGAGGTGCTGCTTTCTTCTGGGTCCATGCAAGGTCCAGCAGGTCACCCAGGGAGATGGGACACAGAGCCCTGGTGGAGCTCACCAGAGAGGATTTCATGTGCCAGAACCCAGCCCTGCACATGGATCTCATCAGCCAAAAAAGGCCACCCTGCAGAGCCACCCTCAACCTGCTGCTACATAAAATCCATAGTTGTTTAAACAAACACAACACAAATAAACACTGCAGAGTGGTGGGGTTTTTTTGTTGTTTTGTTTGTTGTTGTTTGTTTGTTTGTTTGTTTGTTTGTTTGTTTGTTTTATAAGAACCCATTGCTGTTAGCACCCAAATTCCACTAATGATTTGAAAATAATTAGTGCCTCTCCAGGTCATGAAGAGGGTTGATCACCTTCACCCACTTTTGGTTTTTATTTACAGCCTTCCCTTTGTCATCTTGACATTTGCCACATGAAAGTTGGGGAAGTCTGGGGAGGGAGGGTTGAAAGGAAGCAATATCTAATCATGTAAACAATTAGACCTTTATCCATCCTACCCAAAGAGGTCCTTTATCTGATGACAACCTCTGCAGAACGGAAGAGGAATAGGTACCTCCCTCTGGGACCATGCTAACTATTCAATCAATTCTCCTCAATTACTAACAAATCTAAATGTGATTTATCTGCCCAGGAATCATTCCAATATCAGGCAAGGATCTATCAATAAAACCCCCAAAGGCAATCTTTTTTTCAGAGCTGTCAATAGAACCTCTGAAGCACAAAGAGAGGGAGCTGGCAATTGAGATATTTTGCTGCTTTTTTTTTCTTCTTTTTTTTTTTTTTGAGCACTTAATTAAGTCGACAAGAAGCTGTCAAGGATAATTTTCAAAGCACACGGCCTCAGCATCTGACATTTGATAATATTACACTCCATGTTGATTGAAATTGATTTTTCTCTCCTTTTTTTTTTTTTTTTTTTTTTTTTTTTTTTTTTTTTTTTTTTTCCGTTTTGTTTTGTTGGTGGTGGAAGGCTGCAAAAAAAAGGGGGCATTTGACAACTTTCTTGCCCATAGATCCAAGGACAGCAGGCCAGTTTGTTAAGGTCAGTCATGACAAACAGTATGATGGGTTTTTAAAACCAGCTGAGTTTAACAATAGTAGGGCACGGGTGTGTTATTTCAGTGTCAATAAAGCAAGCTGCTCAGCAGTTAGCAAATATCTCAGCAAGATCAGAGGCGCTGGGATTAGAAGTAATAGTAAATTTATAGGGTCGGATTCTGATCTCAGTTAATACCATTGTAAATCCAGAGCGAATTTCATTGACTTCAATAGTTTTTGATCCAGAACAGCCCAGATGTGGTCATTTTCTGAACTTGTTACCTGAGCTGCCAATTGCATCGTAGCTTTGGATTTATTTGTGTTTATTTTTCAACCTGATGGGAGTTGGGCACTTCCCGTTGCCCCTCCCCTGAAAAAGTCACTATTGTAAATCTCTCTGGATGATTATCTTCTTAAGTTTCTAAGCTACTTTGTAAACCTATACATGCAGTAGCTGCCATTCCCATGCCTTTGAAACAAGTGCAACTCTGCAGACATGGAGCAGAATCTGGCCCCTGTCCTTGCTCAAACAGGAAAAATAAAAAGTACAGATGGCAAAAATCAGGTTCCAGGCTTTTCTTGCACTTTGCCTCTCTAATCAGTGATCAGTATTTACTATTTGCTGCTTATCACCCCATGCAGAAAGCAAAGCAGACTCTCAGCAAATTGATTTGAACGATAATATTTTATTAAAGTTCTGTATTTAGTTGCTCTTGCAGCTGCAGCTGAGCAATTATGGCATTTCAAGAATAATTTATTGGTTATTGGAATCCAAGATATTATTTCTTTTGTCTCAGCTACAGAAAAAAGACCCTGGGGTAAGGCAGTTTTGTGAGAGGCTGGGAAGCAGGAAGATGCTCTCCTCAGCCTCTAGGCAGAACAGCAGTGACCTGCCAAATTTTTTGGATTCAAGATGGGGTAGCTTGAAAAATAGTGGGGCCCAGAATGTTCAAGTCCTAATCCTAGAATCTTTTAGGTTGCAAAAACATCTAAGGGACCAATTATTCCTCACCACTACCGGGGTCAACACTGACCTGTGTCCCCAAGTGCCGCATCCACATGGCTTTTAAACACCTCCAGGAATGGGGACTCCACCACTGCCCTGGGCATCTGTGCCAGGGCTGGAAAATCCTTTCAGAGCAGTTTTTTCTTTATTACCCCTCTTCCTGCACATACTACTTGGCTTCAGTTTGTGCCCACCCAGAGGATAACTCGCATTGCCTGCTCCAGCACCAAGGCTCAACAGGAATGGAAATGGCTCAGGGAGTGCTCCCTTGGTCCCACAAGGAAGAGGGGCTCCAAGATGAGGTCAGACCCTGTCCCTGCTTTATTTATTCATATTTCTTGCACAGCCCAAGTTGGAGATGCATCAACATCAAGTTGCATCCTATTTCAGAAGACCCAGTTCTGGATGCCTTGAGCAGTGGCGACAGGGTCAGTCTCATCAGAAACCAGATCTGAAGGGCCAGGTCTGTTTTAAACAGATAAATCATTTCTCAGGAGAATGTAATTTAGACACCGGGCAGAGAACATCAGAGAGCAAGGAAGCTAAATTAATTAATTGAATTGCCCAAGGTCATTGAGGAAATCTGCAGAAGGGGTCAGCTGTGGCCACAAACACCCGCCAATCATCACCCCCATCGACACAGGTGTGGTCAAAGCAGGAGTGTGGGATGAGAAGGGTTAATCCAGGCTAGATTGAAGAGAGACATAATTATCCCAGGTAAGAATTAACTTGCAAGGAATTGGGAACAAGGCACCACCTGACTCGAGCAAAATGATCTAAATCTGTCTGTCCCACGCTGATCCCCACGCGGCTCTCCTGCAAACGATGCACCAGAATTAACTGAAAGTATTTTACAGTAGGTACATTTCACCCCTCAGAGGGATGCTATAAATGTTGGTCTCACAGACGCCACTCCTGCAGTGCCCTGAGATAAGGAGAGAGGGTTGAAATCCAAATCAGTGCCAGCACTGCCTCTGGAAAGCTCTCACAACAATTAAAGCTGAATTATATCAGGTTCCCGGGAGTGGCCGCAGTTTGGATTTTAAGGGTGAGGGATCCTGGTCTCTCCACCTTGTTTCAGCCAAATGAAGCCTGGGTTTTATGACTTTTGGGGCCTTGTGGCTAGGAAATTAAAAAGTTCCCAGGGTCACTGCTGGGCACTGGAATGTGACTGTAAGGCACGTTGTTAATTCAGTCTGAAGGTGCTCGAGGCCAGGGGTAGCTGTCTCACCCCCAGCTGCTTCCAGGGGTGCTCTGGGGAGCAGCCTGAGCCAGCACCACCCTGACTGCCTGCTTGGGCCTGGCCACCCCAGGTAGCAGCACAGATGAGGGAGCTGGTGGCAGAGAATGGCTCAGGTGGGCTGATTTTGGCAGTGCAGATATAGCTTTTATGGTCTGTCTTCCTGCTTTCTTGGTCTAAGAGTGCATTTGGGACCTCAGCAAAAGCACAAGTGTTATCAAGACGAAAAAGTGGAAATGTTCACCTGGACAAACTAGCTGTGATGCTGCTCTTTGGAATGGCCTCAAAAGGACAGATCCAGCCCTGTACCCCAGTCTGCTCTCTCCATGGTTACCTGTATCCTCATACTTCCAGGTCCAGGCTGGTCTCATGGCTGATCCTGCCACAGATGCTGGCTCAGGTTTCTCTCCCAAAGCCCCAAGGTCAAGATGACACTGTGGCCATCCCTGGGCCACTCTGCATCTCCATCCTGCCCTGTGACACTGTTTGCTTGCTTGCCCACAGGGCTAAATCACAGCTCTTGTGCTTGCCACTGTCCTGGAGCACGTCTGCAGGATTTCCTGAGAGGATTCAGGCATAAAAATGTTCCTCAGTCACAACATGAGCAAACTTCTGATCCACAAGTATGTTTTTTCCAAACCACCAGCACCAAGATTTATTCCTGGTATTTGGTTTCTGTTGTTAACTCCTTATTTCCTGGAGCCCTGGGATAATGGAAAAACTTGTTTCCTTAAGGAACAGGTGCATGCAAGCATGGATTGGAGTATGCTGATCAGGGAAGTCACAAAGGAGGTGCATAACTGTAACACATCATTCTCCTCTGGCTTCATCAGCTGCCCCCTTACCATCCAAGGGGATGATCCCTGCCCATGGTCTTCCCCAAAACGTGCAGGGACCAGCCAGACTGGGCTTGTTGGGATGAACCCAAGCTGGTTTGAGCATTGTGATTGTCATCACCCTCAAAGTGTGGCCTGCTGTCCTTAAGGACATTGTTCAGTGGTGGGCTTGGCTGTGACCACCAGAGAACTCGATGGGAACAGGTGAACACAATGATCTTTGAGGACTTTCCCCACCTAAATGATTCTATAATTCTATGATTTTATCCCTTCCCCTGGAGTTTGGTCCTCCTGCAGCAGAGAGGCAGAAGGTTTGCACACCTGAAAACTCAGCAGATTTTTCCCAAATATGTGAGTTGATCTTAAAAGAAATAAAGCTTATTTTCACAAGCCTGCCTCCACCTCAGAGTCTGAAATCACAGCGTACAGCTACTTGTGCAATTATACACCAGATAATTATAATACCAGAGCAGGATTTACTCTGAGCCATCAGTCTCCACTCTGTGACCTGGGGCAGTGCAGACAGGATGGGCTGAGTCCTCATCACCTTGACCCTGAAGAGGTCAATCAACAACTCACTTAGACCCTGAAGACAGCATTCTACCAAAATTCTGTCCAAAAAAGGTCTTCCCCTGTTGAGACTCCATCTCTACCTGGGGTTGCCTTGCCCTGGGGCACAGTGGGGGGATCCCTTGGAGAGTCAGCAAGGTGATAAATGTAGCAGGTCCAGGCTCACCAGAGCTCAGCCTGAACATGTTGTGATCTGGGCTTTGGCTAGAGGACTTCAGGGTTTTCCATGGGGAATAAGAGTGGGAACTAAAGCAGTCTTGGTACATTGAGGTCTCGGGCTGATGAGGACAAGCAGTGTCCAAGCAAACTGGGCTGGTCTGGAGCAGGACCTGGGGATGCTGATTTCACCTTCGATGCCTTTGCCTCTGGCAAGTCACTTACCAGTGAGGTTTCCCTCTGTGTAAAATGGGTAGAATAATCACTTCCTACCTTGCAGGGGAGACATGAGGATTAATTAATTAATTAATTAATTGTTTAGGAAGTAATTAAGTTTCTTATTTCAAAATGAATTACACTTTCTTTTTTTTTTTTTTTTTTTTTTTTTCTTTTTTTTTTTTCTAACTGTCATACTGGGGAGGACCTTGAGTTTCACCATGGCCATGAGCTGATGGGTGTTCTCCAGGACCAGGTCAGCCCCAAGCCCTTGCTGGAATCTTGTCATTCCTATTGGGTTTACAGGTTACAGCCACCAAGCCATGGCCCTCCTGAGCCAGGTTTAAACACCCAGTAATGCCATTTTTCCCATTTGAAAGACCAAATCCTGTCAGCCTCTGGCTCCTCCAATGCCTTATGACTGAGGTTAGGGCACATGAGATGAGGTCTTTGCCCCTGGCAGGCAGCAGGGCTGGGTCTGGGTTCCTCTGGTGTGCCCAAGCCTTGGGCTGGTCCCTGTTCCCCCTGGCATCTCACTGATGCTGTGGAGCTGGCAGAGATCCCCTGTGGCAGTTAGGGACACAGGGATCACCATGGGATCAGGGGTTCTGGCAGAGGACAGGGAGCAGTGACACACTTCAAGAGATGATTTGGTTTTGCTTATCTTTCCCTAAACCTTCGAAGTCTTTCAAACTTTAATTAAGACTTTTGAAAGAGTCTCTAATCCTTGAGAAGCATTATGCAGGGGTCTTAAAGCACAGGTTCTGAAGTGAATTTGGTATCTGAACTCGTATGTTCAGATTGTCCTTAATTAACCACTTAAGACACAGAGTTCAAAATCTCTTGTTATGTCATCACTTTCAGAAAAATTGCAAGAAACAAGACACATGAGGAACTCAGCACTATCTGCTCTCAACAGACATCTGACAAAGGAATAAGCATGGTTAATTCCCCTGGGCATTATCTGTACACAGTGCATAGGTGTGGGTGAATTATTGCTGTCCCTGACTGTTTCATGATTTTTTTTCCCCCTTCTCATATGATCTTTTCTTCCTTACCCCATGTTTTGACATCTGAGAAATTCATATTGGCAGGTTGATCTATATTGTCTAATACAACATGGAGTGTAATTAATCACAAATCCTGCCGAGCTTTTTTTCAGCAACTTCAGACACAGAGAAATGGCAGAGATCTGTTTCAAGGTAATGATGATTACATGACTAATTTCCACTAAAACTTGCCACACAGATCAGAACCGCTAAAAAAATAAGATTTGCACTCAGGCTTTAAATTTTGCTTCGGTATTTACTAATGCAGAACCAGCTCAACACAGAAACTTGGGAAGTCTTGCAGTAAAGAATTGAGAAAATTATGCACAAGGAGGGTTTTTCATCAAGAACTGAGAAACTCTTGAGGAAAAGCAGAAGGCACTTAGCCAGAGTAGGACTGAGCCTTACAATTGAAATGTTCCTAGAATGGTTTTAAAAATTAAAACTCAAGGAAAGCTTGAAGGAAAGGAGAATCACAAACTTCAGGATGATGCATATTCTGGGAGTAAAGGTGATAGCATCTCTTTTTGTTGAAATAAAGATTAGGCCAGAACCTGCCAAAACTCAAGAATCAAATTAAATTTAATCTGTTTTAAACATTGCACTTTAAAGCCTGCTACTGGATCAAATGTGGGATGGGGCACAGAGACAGAACAACCATGAAGCTCCAGCCATCAGTGTTGTTCCATTTTAGAAATGGGACCTGCATAAAAAGGGGGGGGAGTATGAAGAGGAGAAGAGGGAAGAAGAAGGGTAAGGAGTGGTAAAAGGCAGGGGAGTTACTTAGAGGTGTTATTGCAGAGATTAACAATAAGTCTCCACCTCAGATCACAGTACACAGCAGCAAAAACTCATGCTCAAATCAGCAATAGCTCAAAGAAAATTACAGATTTGGAAGCTCCAAGTTGAATGAATGGAAAAGAGGAAACAAAATATCTGCCACCTTCAATCTCAAATTATAACAGGACAAAACCAACCAACCAAAAAGAAATAAAATAGAAAAGAAAGAAAGAAAAGAAAAGAAAAGAAAAGAAAAAAAGAAAAGAAAAGAAAAGAAAAGAAAAGAAAGAAGAAAAGAAAAGAAAAGAAAAGAAAAGAAAAGAAAAGAAAAAGAAAGGAACATTTTGAGGAAAAAAAAAATGCTGAAGTGGCAAACACTGGTAATAATTCAGAGGTAGGAGCCTGAAGGTTTGTAGGGCAATTACAACACAAGAACAATTGCACTGTCAGACTAAAGTTTCCTCTACCATAGTAGCCTGTCTCCAACAGCACTGATACAGATATTTAGGAAGGTATAGCACAACATTTAGTTTCACAGGACCCTTTCTCAGCCTCCAGGGACTTGAGGCTTGGTAGCTTCCAATGCACCTCACCAGGGAGTTCAGGTGTTTTTAATATCTTAGTGACATTTAGAGAAGTTTGGGCCTTGGCAGAGGAGCTAAGTGGGATTTTCAAATTTCACTTCAGTACAAAGAATCCCAGAGCGTGCTACACTTGGGGTTCAGCAGAAGATAATCCAGAAACTGAAGTTTCAGTAGGGGAAATCTAAAGTGGTTTGGTATAGGGAACAGAGTGGTTATTAGGGTGGGGTGCTGATCTTCTTTGAGCTGTGGAGGAACTTGAGCATGACCTGGGTCATGTTTTTCTGTGCTGTGTCCTTGCTGGATGTCACTGTGACTCCTGCACACACACACACTCTTCTCCAGGGTGTCTGCAGAGTGACAGTGCCCATAAGTCTCAAGTCTGCACTTAGTAAACTGCTGGATGTGTAGATGATCATCGGGGCATTATGGTAAATACAATATCACAAAGAAGGCTCAACTCCATCCTTCATTAAGGGAAGACAAGCTTTTAAATTTGTTAGAGCTCTCTGAAGGTCTTGTTAAGCACATGGGAAAGGTAATCTGATGTTACATAGATAAGCTTTCTATGACATTCTGTCCTGAAAGCTCAAGAAGCAGCTGGAGAGGTAGGACCTTTAATCAGTTTATAACTAGATGGGGTAAAATAACTAGGAAATAGAGCATAGGAATAACTTGCACAAATTATCAATGGAATCCCGTATGTGTGTGGGCATATAGTAAGATCCATTCAGTTCAGCATATTCATAAATAAACCAGGAAGGAGTGTGGATAGTGAGATGACAAAGCTCAGTGATATTACTGAATTATTCAGGCTGGTAAAAGCCATCTGACTGATGAGACTTACTGAGATCTGCAACCCCAAGACATAAGAAAATAAAATTGAAGTTCAACATTGCTAAATGCAAAGTAATGTGCACACATGTACTCTGACTTGTCTATTGCCTTCAGAAAAGAGAATTTGGTGTCACAACAGGTAAGTCTGAGAAAGTCTGTTACCTCACTGCTTGATTACAGGCAGAAAAGCAAACTGGCTGCTGATGATTACTAAGGAGGAGTAAAGAACAAGGCAGGAATGTTATGCAGCTGCATGAATTAATGCTACATCTGGGTCATCCCTCTCAGGACCTCCTGTCCCCTGAAGGAAAGCATAGGAACAAGATTGGCAGGATTGTCCACGAGAAGAATGGCTTCACACAAGGCCAGGAAAAGTCCACAAAAAAAGGTGAGTGTGGAGACAGAGGTGTATAAAGCCAAAGGAGGTATATTGTTCCTTCTGTACATGGTGGGCTTCACAGCTTGTCAAAAACAGATGAGGTGGAAACTGAGTTGATGTGATTGCAGGACTCCATAAAACTAAATAATGGGAGACAAATCCATGTAGGCCTTTGATACAGATCTATCACTTTCACTTCAGAAAGCCCCTATCCTGGAAATTCAGAGACTATATTTGATGCAAAGTGACTTGTGCTCACCATATTCTTGTATTTGTCTCTAGGCTTGAGCCAGGAGCAGTGGTGAGCCACAGAGCATGATGTGGGGTCTTTTGGGTAGAGTCAGCTGTCCTATTTTATTGCTACAGCAAAATCCCTTCATTCTACAGTGCCTCAAGAAGCCTCCCAGAGGCCCTGAGCTCTGGACAGACACCTGGAGCAGATCTTGCCCTCCCTAGCCAATCTCCCAGGCTGTCTGCACACTCGGGCAAGCATCACAGTTACACTGCCTCAGTTCAGGGCCATCTGCTCAGAAATCAGGATGAGGAACACATTATTTGAATAAAGTGTGGGTTCCCATGCCTGATTTTGAGCCAGGGCCGTTTCACAGAGGGTGGCTGACCATTATCCTCCCACTCCAGGGAAGAACAGGAGGGTGTGACTGTTGTCACCCATCCTGTATGGACATCCTGAGCAATGTCCATGTCATGAAAGCACTTGGGACACCCAGGAGCTTTTGGAAACGCAAGCCCTGTTCCCTCCAGCGAGAAGGAGGAGCAGGATTCCATCTCTTTGCTGGCAGAAATACAGCCCCAGCCGCTCCTGCTGCTGCATTTAAATCTCCCCAACCTCCCTGCTCTACCTTAAACCGCCAGCTTTAGAGGTCCCCACTCATCAAAGTCTTGTCAGGCAACAAGAGGGGGAACAAGGAGGGCTTAATTGATCAGCTTCGAAAGTAGCCTTGAGAACTTGATTCAGATATTGACTTCCAACGAGCTGGTTTAACTCCAGCTTCCAGAGCCAGCAATGGCTGAACATCAAAACTATTAACCTCTGGCCTTACCAGTTGGTGAGACATCACAGCAGCAGTAATTAGGAAGTCAATCGGAATCACATGTCTCACTTACACTGGCATGTCAATCAATAGTGCCAGTGACAGATTCATTAGGCCAGGCCTTGCAGCACAAGCTAGTAACAACCTCATAAAATACGCTTTTGAGGCAAGGCAAAGAAAAATCTGCTTGGAGGACTTGACTAGATGACAATATGTATTGATTAGGGCTCAAGCAATTTATGAAGTGCTACTTGCTCTGCAACCTTTCTGTCTCGGTGTTAAATTTTCCCAAGTAGTTGCTAAATAAAACAAAATATTACTCTTTTAAAAGCCTTCTTCTGACAGGGCGTTTTTTTAATTTTACTTACAACTTACAAATAATCCAGCAGGGTAAAACTTCTATAGTTACTTAATAGTGAAAGGTACCTTTCATTTCTTTGGCCATCAGGCTTTGATAGAAGATATCTATCTAGATGAGAAAAAAAAAATCATCCAAAGCATGATTAGGAAACTCTCGTACCTTCCAGAGACAAATTTCATTTTAGAATTCCTTTCTTTAGAGCATTTAATGGCCATTCTTTCTGTCAAGTCACAAGAAAAGTAGATATTTCTGTTTTAAAACCGGATTAAAAGCTCCATATGTAGACTACAACCAGCTCTCTACTGCTTGCTGCAGTGTTTTTTTAAAGACAGAAACAGTGTAATTGGGAAGTTTATGAAATGTTACTTCCAGTGCTGTTGTTTGGATCTTTGTGTCTTAATTTGGTTGTATCTGTTTTTTGTCAGGATTTCCCCAAGGCTCATAAGGACTCGCTGTTCTCTGTTCATTCTATCACTGGGGGTGGGATTTATTTCCTCTTGCCCTGCACAGTGAGGGAGCACCAGGCTTCAGGGAAAGTGTCAATGCAGTGTCCCTGGATTTCCAGTGTCCCTCTTTCCACTGGATTTCAGGACTTGCATGTCTTGACCCTCTCTCCAATATCAGAAACAGCACATCTTTATCTCACTAGCCCAAGATGCCAAAATTCATCTGCAAGGCTGGTGAGATAATTTTCATGATTATTGAAGAAATAAAGGATTTTTCAGTGTCTCTCTCAGCATATCATAAATTGCCTGTATTTAGCTGTAACTGGCAGGGCACCTGAAAAAAAAAAAAAATGTGGGGCCAGTTTCAGTGAAGACCAAAGGAAAACTTGTGTTCTCAAATTTTGGTGCTGAAAGTGCATCTCTGGGTTCTTCTGCTACAGGAATGTGTTCAAGTCCTTACTCAGCATCAGCAAGACTCGCTCCTTGCTCAATTCTAGCAATACTAAAGTACCAAAGACTGTCCAAAAATGGCAAAATGGTCACTGGGTTTCACCAAGCCCTAGGAAAGGAGGTCAGGAAGACACAGGAGAGAGAGTCTGGATCCCTGTGAGCTGAACACTGATGTTTTTTGCCTTGCCTTGACTTCCCTTTTTCCCTTCCCTAACACATCTCCTACTTAATTTTCCAGCAGATATTTAGTTGTCAACAGGATCATCCTAGTTATCAACTTTGATAATCTGTGGCTTTGTACAGGAGAGCTCTTAGAAAATCGTAGAATCCAAGAATCTCAGGGTGGTTTGGATTGGAAGGGATATTAAAGCCCATCTAATTCCATCCCCAGCCATGGTCAGGGACACCTTCCACTAGACCAGGTTGGTCAGAGCCCCATCCAGCCTGGAATTTAAAGCCCTTTCATCACTTTAGCATCTTCTCCTCTTTTTGGATAAGTGTTAAAGACACAGTGCAAATGTTTGGTTAGTCAGAGTTCAAGCACTTCTGAATGTAGGGCAGGCTTCTCCACTTTTCCCAAGTATCTTTGGCTCTGAAGTAGCAAGAGAATATTTCTCAGGGTGGAAAAGCTGATCTCCTGTGAAAACACCATGTCCTGAGAATGCCTCAGTCTCTTATTTTCACATCAGATTAATAAAACCATCAAAGGAGGTGGTGAGGAAAAGACCTTGGAAATACTTTGAAAGGACAGTGACTGAGGGCTTGATAATTTGTCAATAACAACAGATTTCTGGTTAATTATTTTGGAAACTTTATTAATGTTAATAGTACACTTGGACCAATAATTTATAATTATTTATTTCCTTGCCAAAATCAGAACTTTTCTGCTCTTGATTTGTCCAAGAACAGATTGTAGTTTTCTCAAATCGATTAATTACTCTAAATAATTTTCCAGATGACTTCTGCAAATAAGTCTGTCTTTGAGTCTGGTTCACAAGCAGTTCAGTGTTTTTGTACTACACATGAAAGCTGAACTGTGGGATGGGACAGGTAATTCACCCCAGGAGTTTGGTTTTCCAGTTTGGTGAATGAAACATTTTAACTTGTTTTTGTTGCCAAATGTCTGTGGGTAACACATTAAATTGTCCTCTCTCCAATTCTCTCCAACACTCTTGCCAGTAAACTCCTCATTCCACCAAACAACCCTGCCAGTAAATTAAAATTCACTAGAATAACCAAGAGAAAAGGCCATAAACATGATCTAAGTAGAAACAACTTGATTTTAAATTCAGAATGAATGCACATGACCATATTTTTCCATTACTTTTCATGTTACACCAATTAATTCCTAAAAACTTCAACCATCTTTCCTAAAATAATCCCAGGTGGTTCAATAAAATCCAGTGGAAACGGAAGAGTGGACTGGGCATGAGTTGTTCAGTGCTGGGAATCCTTTAAATTATTTCTAACATGGAAAGTTTTGGAAAGGAGGAGTTTTTGCTCCATGTACGGATTGGAAGAAGGTTGCTTTGCATATGGTTTCCTCTGTAATAGCAGCTTGTTTCCCATAATAAAGCAAAAGATTTAATAAAAAAGTAATAACGGCTTACATTGGCAAGCAGTGAAACCAGCTGTGTTTTTGCGAAAAACAATAAAATCAGTTTGTTTCCTCCAGTAGGTTGACTTTTTGAGACTTTCTAAAGACCCTTAGGTTTTATCCCTCCGTAAAGTTATTTTAAAGGGTCTAATGAGAAGGCCAGCTCCAGCTCATTACAAACTTTGTGCTTGGGGAGAGGCAGTTTTCTCTTTCCTGCAGCTCCCCCAGCAGCCCTGGGTGAAGGTGAGGGAAAATGCCTCACACAATCCCCTGTGACACTTCACCCAGGGCTGAGGTGGCAGCAAGACGTGGATGTGAAGGTGCTCATCCTCTCTGCCAACTCTCAGCACCCTTGCTGCCTGTAGCTGAAGAAATCCTGCTGGTGGCCCAGCTCAGAGCTGCTGGTGTGGACAAGCTCTGGTGGTCACGGACATTTTAATTGCCTGGTCTCAAAGACCTGCTTGGGTGATGCTGGGGTACAAAATGCAGGGAATATTTTTTGAACATGTTTTGAAAGGTAAAAACCCCCTAACAAACACTGCTTTTAAACTTCATCCATGGAAAGGGCTTCCCAGGGTTTGGGATGAAACATAATTCCCAAGAATGTAAATCAGATAGTAGCATAGTATGTCATTTATCACAGGGTGAGAAATTTAGATTTTTGGGTTTGTTAGTATGGTAAGTAGATGACACAAGATGGAGGATCCTTGTTGTTTTTAGAGGTCTTCCTCCTTCTTCATCTCCTCCATATTCTGCAGTGTTTGGGACACAGAATTTGCTGCAGTCTAGAACTACATGAATAGAAGTTTAGTTGATTATTGGTAGAAAAATAGAAATAATGTACGTTCTAGGTGATACTTGGTGAATTATCTTTAAAAGAGCCTTGATTCCATGTGTTCAGCCCTTTTTTGCACCTCTTCTCCACCACACTAAGGTGGTGTTCAGCCTGGTGTGCTAAGATTGCTGATAAAACAATAAACAACCTGGAGAACGACAGCAACCAAGAGCCTTGTTTGTGTTCTTTCCTCTGGGGTTTTGTGTTGTTGCTGTGACCCAAGAATTGCCCAAAGTCTCTGTTTTTTCCCAGCTGAAGAGCAGCTCGAGATCTCTCCGTTCTCGTGTTCAAGAATTGTTTATTGTTTGTTATCTAGAACATTGTGGCTCTGGTCTGCAAAGATCTGTCTTGCAGGTTGAGCAGACTGACACCCTCTGGGTGGTGTTATTTTTATACTAAAATCTACATATTCATTATTTACAATAATTTTCCAATTAATTTTCCAGTTACAATTATTTCCAATACCTATCAACTTTATTAGACAGTGCACCTTTAGTCTAAACCTATCAAAAAATTCCACCACCACAGCAGAAGATGGAGGCTGAAAGACCAAGAAGAAGGGCAGGGACACACCCAAAATCCTCCATCTTTTCCCCTTAAACCCCCATTATAAAACCCCCAAAATTCTAGATTTTCACTCTTTGACAAGTTAACTCTCACTCCACTCACACTCTAGTGTCTTGTAATTCTCCATACGAGGTTGGTAATTTTTTCCATGGGCTCAAATCAAAGGCACATCTGTTTTTGACTCTGTGCCAGGGTCTGTGAGACCTCTGCCAGGGTCTCTGCTCACCCAGGGCAGTCAGAGGAACGTTCTGGGTTCTGACACTTTCCTAACGAGGACTTTTGCAAAAAGTCCTCCCCTATCAGGGGAGAAACTCCCACAGATGATGACAGGTAATGGTTTTATCCAAGCCTGGCAAGTCCCTGAATCACTTCCTGCACTTCAGCTCTTTGCAGGGCTGATTTGCTCCAGTTCTATCAACACACAGATCTGGAAGAGGAAACTATTGGATTAATATCACAGTTAAAATTCAATCAGTGCAGCACTCGGCTGAAATCGGAATCAGCACAAGAGGTCGTGAAATCAAATTATGAGGTATTAGAAGGAGCTGGCTTTTGCAGTCATGTCTCAGCAAATTTAATGGGGAAAAAAGATTTTCTGTGCTGTCAGAGCAATGCACTGGCACAGCTGGTGTAGCAGCACACATCCCCATATGACTTTGATGGTTATAATTCTCTTCTGATTTAAGGCAACTTTAAGGCAGTATAACAATCAGAAAACACATCATGGATGTTCATGTCCATACAAGATACAAAACTTGTTGCATTTTACAATTTTGATTTATTCAAAGACTATTGGTGTTTGCTCTTGAAGGATCAGTTGCTTCCTTCACATCATTTAATGAGTGAAGATGCAATGAGTTACTCTCCAGGGGCAGATGGACTGTCCTTCCTTCCTGCTGGGTAGAAGGGCTTCTGTCCCTGCATCCCAAATCCCCACATCCCTGTATCCCTGAACTCATCCCTGTAAGTGTCCAAGAAAAAGCTGGATGTGGCACTCAGTGCTGTGGTTCATTTGACAATGTGGTCAGCCAAGGCTGGACTTGGTGATTTTGGTGAGATCTTTTTCAGCCCAAATGATTCTGTGATTCTGTGACCCCTGCACCATCCTGGCTGTGCCCAAGGCCAGGTTGGATGGGGCTTGGAGCAACCTGGAATAGTGGAAAGTGTCCCTGTCCATGGCAGGGAGTGGAAGGAGATGAGTTTTAAGGTCTCTTCCAGCCCAAACCATTCCATAATTCTCTGGCACCTCTGGCCATGAGCCTGCAGACTCACCAGATCAGCCGCAGACCATGGGAGCTTTCTGAAATATGTGATTAAGAGAAAGAAGGAAATCTGTGTTTGGAGAAAGTGATCACTGCAGTCTCAGAAACAGAGTTGTTAAATTCACAATTCTGCTATGGTGTCTATGAACAATCAATTTACAAAAATAAAAAGGAACTTAGAGGAGACACGAAGTTTCTGCAAAACATCTTCTGGTGTCCCAACCAGCTTGGTTTTCTAGTAAAGAGGATTTTAAACCCCTCATCTAAAATTTTTCCGCAGTCTGCCTGAAAAGCTGAAATCAGAGCACACAGAAACTCAGATTTTTTTCTTCACTCACTTTTTCTCCACCAACTACTCTCTCCCATAACCTTTGGGAAGCTGGATACTCGACGTTAAAGACTTTTCTGAGATGTTTTACACCAATGCCTTATGAAGGCAAGTCACACAAGACATCTATTCTGGAGTTAAAAACTTTTTTTTAAGAGACCTGCTAGGTTTTTAAATGGGAAATATTCTTGGATTTTTCTAGAGGAAAGTTTCCCTCTCCATGGCAGGGGTCTTGGATGACCATTAAGGTCTATTCCAACACAAACTGTTGTATGATTCTGTTATTCTGTGGCTCTGATTTTGACTGATGCAATGACTGCTGGTAAAGTTTTCATATTTTGTAGCCTTAGGAAAATAGGGTTGATTTGTGTTTAATTTGTGGAAGAGGTTAAAACAGAAAAAAAAATTGCTAGAAAATCTAAATGAGAACAACTTTAAAAAAAATAAATTAAATTTTGTAATTTTCCCAATAGCTGGTGTTTGAAAAGGTTTAAAAACAGAGTAGAAATTGTTTCACTATAGCATGACCATTTTGACTAGCCCCCAAATAATTTTTTAAATTAGCTTTTCAATTCTACAAAAAAATAAACAAGAAATAATTTGTGGGTAACACTGGACAGTCCCCTTCTACTTCTTAGAGTTTCCATTCTCAGAATACTATTTATTCCCTAAATCTTGTGGAAAAAATGAAAAAAAAAATTAATTTTTTTTCAGAAAGCTAGTATCTTTCCAGTTAACACTAGTCTGCCTGGGTCAGAAGAGAGAGGAAATTCTCTCTCCCAGGCCTGGTTGGCTTTGTTCTTCACTACTTAAATATGAAAATTTCCATTTGAAGCTTCTCAAGAGTGAGATGATGCCCTGGCTACAATACCTACTGTCTTATCCAGTTAGGGTTCCTGTAAAAATCCAAGAAAAAAGCCTGCATAAAGCAAAATTTTCCAAGAGAGACAGAATGACTCGAGGCTGACGATTTATTTCCATGTCAGGAGGAGGTGGTGAGAATCCCAGATTCCAGACTTCCCGTGGATGTTGCATCCTTGCTTTGTTTTCCCTCTGTGGGAAAGGGGTCCAGGGTGCGTTGGTGATTGTCACCAGGTCCTGGGGTCTGCAGGGACAGGAAACGAACACCAGGATCCCAAAACCACATTCTCCTGCTGAAGCAGGAATGAATAAAGGAAACACCTCCTGGGCTCCTACCAGAGGTGACAGGTTTGTGCTCTGACTGTCTCAGTGGCTACTTCATCACCATTCCCTGGTAAAATAAAAACATGGCAAGGATCTTAGTTTTGGCTTCACCTGCCATAGCCAAAACCAACCTCCTTTTCCTGGGCCTGCCTCCTCAGCCACCTCTCTGTGCTTTGGTGACAACTTTGACACTGTTCCTGCTTCAAGGCTCGTGCAAACACCAAGAGCCAGTTTGAGAGGAAGGTTCTTCCCTAGGGAATAACGTTAGGAATGACAGGAGCAATGTCTGTACGTGCAGGGGAGGTTTCTTGTGGCTTGTTGAAAAGATGAAAGGCAGGAAGACTGTCACTTAAAAACAGAAAAGCAACCTCAAGTAGCACACCAATAGCCATGTGGTTTCACCTCCTGTTGCAACTATTTTTATCACCACTTTATGCTCCATTGACCAATGGATTTTTTTTTCCAGCTTTGCACTTTTATATATATTATCCATACACACAGGACTATTATTTTTATCTTCATCATTACATAGTGCTGCTTTTTGTGCCATTTAGACATGAACCTCATTTGAACCCTAAAGCCCCATTTGTGGCACACAAAAATACTGTCATTTACATTCTGTGCCAAAGTATTATATAAAAAGCATCAAATGGGAGGAGAGGCAGGAAGCTGGGAGTAAAGATATATAGTCAGCAAAGTATATAACTTCTGGCATATTACTGCTTAATCCTAACATAATTATTCTCATCCTTTTATTTGATTAACTTCTAATAGTTCCTCTTGGTGTTAAAGGTCCCAGTCTGATCATTTGATTTTAGTGTCTGCTATAATTACCGATAATGTTCTTTGCAAGACAATTTAATGATAACCGCATAATGGCCTATATGAAGAAAGCTGCAGGGTTTCAATGCTTTTGAGTAATATAAAATACATTAGACTAACACAAGCTATCAACATGACAGGGAATGTTTGATTTACACCAAGGACTACGTTATAGAGTTGTGGAATTTTTTTTTTTTTTTTTCCCTTCTTCCTTTTTTTTTTCTCCCCTGTAATTTTTAATTTATTTTTTTTTCATTTTGCAACCGTTTACAATAAATGACAGAACAGTTGGACAATCTGCAACTTGCTGAGAGCAATAAAATGCAGCACAAAGTTAGAAGTGACATGGAGCCAGGCCCAGAGAGCTGTGCTGAAGCATCCAGACAGACTGGTGTGGCAGCAGGGCTTTGTCCTCACCAGGGGATGTTACAGGGGCAGAGTCCTCACTGTCTTTTAAAACCAAACTTAGCCAAAGTTTCTCACCTCACATATCTTTCCTGAATAAAGGTGTGGTTTGCATATCCAGGAGGCTTTCCCACTATATTTAAAGTCACTGAACAATGCACAACTTGCCCCAATATTTATTGACAAGACTGCCTCCTTTTCCCAAACCTGACATAAAAAGATATTTGACTTCAGCCCAGACAGCCTGCCGTTTGCATTCATGTTTTGCTTCACACTGTCACATTTTCACAGCTAAATACTACACTGAGCTAAGTGGTTCAAGCTTAGCAAACACTCCTTCGCACGAAATTAAACAATTGCTCAGGGTTTTGGCAAAATGCAGCATAATTCATGGTGTGCACGTAGGAGAGAAAATTTCCTGTCAAAAAAAGGTTAGCAGTGGACATATTACATTTGCTGCTCTTTTTTATTCCAGGATAATGGCATTTGGACAAAAGTAGGCCTGTCCTGTTTATAGTGCTTTATGCCCCATTAGTATTATTGCAAGTCTCTGGACTCACATGTTAAAGCACTTAATCAAAGGCAATGGGTTGAAAATCATGTCCCAGCACTTCTCATATTTGATTCGTTCCTCCCAGATAGAAAGAAGTAAAAAACACATTACTAGCATCAAAACAGCACATGCATTATCTGCTAAGCAGTTGAGAAGCTATCATTGGGTTTTATCCCTTTGGGTACTAGGACGGACAGAAATTTTCCCCATTCATCCATTCAGAGATCTGAGACTGCTATTTTTCATTTTTCTCCCTTTGACAGACAATCCTTTCAGTTTTTTTCAAAGATCTCTATTTTAAAGACATCTTCATGTCACTTATTTTAATTGCAGGCTGCAGGCATCGGGTCTGAAAAAGAAAAAAATAAAAAGAAAAAATAAGAAAAAGAAAAAATAAGAAAAAAAGAAGAAAAAAAAAAAGAAAGGAAAGCTTTAGAAAGACAATATTTGAAGTAGTGGTAGTTTTATGAAGATCCTCCAAGGATTTTCTCTCAGACAAACCTAATAATGGGAGAGGAACATATCTTAAGGGGAGAATTAATTTATACATTTAATTACTTGGGATCCACTCCACTTCTTGAGGATGTATTTCGATTCTCCACGCGGCTCATCAGCTCGATGGGGACCAGGGGAGTGGAGACACGGGGTGTCAGGGGTGAGCCCCATCCAGGACTGCTGCAGCATGGCAGTATTGATCCAGGTGCCTCTGTCTGCAGCTCAGGGAGGGGCTGATGGGTTTGTCCCTCCCTTTCTCCGAAGAGGAGAGCGATGCTCACCAGGTGTCCAGGGAATTTACAGCCTGCAGTGAGGGCAGGCAGGCTGAGCACAGAGGGCAAGGCAGCCCTGTGGGATGGCTGGAGTGAGGTGGGTGGGTGCATGAACCTTGCAGGCTGCAGAACTCCACCAGATCCCGTGGAACTGAGTGGAAATTGGCATTTTTGATGCCATTCCTGCTAAACTAAAACAAAGAGGTTTATTTTATTTAGGCACTGCTAAAGCAGGGGGACTGGAACCTGAGATGCTCAGTGGAAGCAGAGTCAACTCCATGCTTTTTAGGGCTGTAACTTTTGAGTTCAGGGAAAGTAATGGTGACTTGCAATAGGGAAAAAAAGTAAACTCCACTCAGGGGAAAGAAAAAAAGAAATAATTCAGAATAATCTGCAAAACCTGTACATGTTCCCAGGTTCATAACTCTCACCGAATAATTTTTAGGTTTCGAGGGCTGAAATAACTAAGTCTCATAAAATCACAGAATGGTTTGGGTTGGAAAGGATCTTAAAGCTCATTGATTCCACCCCCTGCCATGTGCAGGGACACCTGCCACCATCCCAGGGTGCTCCCAGCCCTGTGCAGCCTGGCCCTGGGCACTGCCAGGGATGCAGGGGCAGCCCCAGCTGCTCTGGGCACCCTGTGCCAGGGCCTGCCCAGCCTCAGCCACAGCAATTCCTGCCCCAGAGCCCAGCTGTGCCTGCCCTCTGGCACTGGCAGCCATTCCCTGGGGGCTGTCCCTGCAGCCCTTGTCCCCAGGGCCTGCCAGGGGCTCCCAGCTCTGCCTGCAGCCTTCTCTTCTCCAGGCTGAACAACCCCAGGCTTAATTTGATAATACTTACTTACATACTGTCCTTTCTGGGCAGCCCCTTCTCCACAGTTGGGTTTGCAGAAAGATTTCTCCCATGAAGAATTAAAATCTCTGGGCAGAAGCTTTGCTTTGAAAGGTGGTGTGCCTCCTGTATAGGTCCAAGCAAATAATCAAAGCTCATCAGTGAAAGGTCCATGGTTGTTTTGTACAGACACACCACATTTTTTCCCCTCTTTGTTTTCATTTATGAGATAAACAAAATGAAGACAGAAAAATTAGACATTTCCATTTTCCTCCTCAGTGAAATCTTTCATGGTTCACTCTCCAGTTCTTCAGACTCCTGGATCTTTTTCAATACAAATTAAACTCAAAGCACAGAGATAATTTATTAATAATAAAACATTAATATAAATCAATACTTTATAATACTGATAATTTGTTTAAGATAGTTTACAGTTACAGGTTTTTTGCTTCTTTCTGCCAATATCTAAAGGAATTCAATGGCCAGCTAAAAGAAAAATTATTTTTTCTGGAGTTTTGGGGAGGCATTGGCACACTGGGGAGGTTTCCCAGAGAAGCTGTGGCTGCCCCATCAATCTGGAAATTTTCAAGGCCAGATTGTACAGGGCTTGGAGCAACCTGGGATAGTGGAAGGTAGTGGTGTTAGAAGTGGGTGGTCTTTAAAGCCCCCTCCAACCCCAGCCATTCTATGATCCTGTTGGAAACCTCCCCCTTTTCACTTTGTGAGCAGATAGAGTACCTGGGACACTTGTCTGAGGATGTGGAAGGAGTTTTCTAGAAGAAATGTGAATCCCTGCTGTCAGAGTCCAGATGATGTCAACATTTTCCCCTGTTACCTTGAGGCAGAAACGTCTGGACCCCGAATGTGTGGCTTGTTTGTGGTGCACCCTCTGGACAGGAGCCATCAGCTGTGAACTCTGGTGGGTGCTCAGCTCACCCTTTGGCTGGCACTAGCATATCCACCCTTTCCTGAAATACCAGTGGTGCTGACAGTGTCTCTTTTCTCCCTTGGTCTGGACAGTCACAATTTTGGGCCAGCTAGCAAAGAAACAGAAGCTGCACTTTGTAGCACAAGCTCAATCCTTTGTGCATACAGCACAGCCACAGCCTTGTATTTGCTCTTTATTCTCTCTCCCCTTCTAACAGAGCCTAATGCCTTATTTACTTTTTTGACCTCTGCTGCACATTGAGCTGTCAGTAGCAATGCCTAAATCTTGTCCCAGTGAGTTACGACTAATTCAGAAACCATCAGCATGTACAAGTAGTTTAAACTGTTTTCTTTCTAGTGTGCATTACCTACACACTGCCTCTCTTTCTCATCTGCCACTGAACTGCCCAGCTGTAATTTGGTAGAGCCTTCCAGCAAACCCCTTTCATCTTCACTAGCCTTAGGATTCCTGAGTGGTCAGCACAAGAATCCAAGGAGAAGATAAAGCATGAAGACCTTATTAATGCCAACAAAGGGTGTTTTTCTCCTTTTAATGCTGCTCTGACAAAACTTTCTGGCAACCTGGCCTAGTGAAAAATGTGCCTGCCCCGTGTCAAGGGGTTGGAAAGACCTTTAAGAGCCACTTCCCACCCAAAATAATTCTATGGTTCTGAGACTACAATAGTTATAAAGATATTGCCAGACCAGTGTTACACACACCAGGTTTGTTACTCTTCAGGATGGTCATTAGGGCTCCTTCAGGAATGTGGCATTGCTTTCTTACTTCTGTTGATGCCTTTGTACCTCTCTGTTCTCCCCAGAAATGCGTTTTAATTTCCAGTCACTCTTTGGAGTGTGCTGGGTCCTAAAACCCATTTGTGATTCAGGTGTTCTTTGGATCCAGCAGTCACAGCTTCCACTGCAAGCAGACGGATTTAGAGGGTGATGCACCCCATGGAAGTGGATGTCAAAGATGAAGAGAGGAAATGCTCTCCATGGAGTTTTCTTTTCTTCACTGGCTGGAGGAAAAAAATCTAAAACAACCACATACCGACACAGAGGTGGTTGAGAAGCTTTCACAGAATCACAAAGTGGTTTTGGTTGGAGGACACCCTTCTGATCGTGTCATTCCAGCTCTCCTGCAAAGGACAGGGACAACTTCTATTAAAGGTAGCTCAAAGATGAAAACTCTCTCTTTTGTTCATAATAGAGAACAACCTTTGTACAATTATTTTTTATTCTTCATCTTTGCAACTGCCACTTTACTGCTCTGAGGTTTTTCATCTGTAGCTAATGTCAAGACAAATTTTAAGAAATTTGTTGACTGGAAAGTCTTCAGGACAGTCAGTGTGAGGAACATGGCTGCAAGGAGGTCTTGAGCAAAGGAACTTGTTTGGTCTAGTAAAACATGAATTTAATGGAGAAACCAAACAGAATATTAAGGCCACTCAAAAGGTTGCTACAAAAAGTTGTTGGTGATGAAGTATGGCAGAAAGAAGTTGCACCTGGAGAAGTTTTGGGTTGGGCTGACACAAATATTTCCACAGGACAGTGCTGAAGCCTTGGGTAGCAGTGGATGTATCCCACTTGGACACATCTCTGGCAGGTTAAGCTGCTATCAAAGCAACTTCACATTCCCAGCACCTCAGCTGAGGATATACAAGTTTCTCTTCTCCTGTGGTGGCAAAGCACCCTCTGGAGATGCAGAGGCAACTGAGCAACCTTCTGCACAGCCTGGATGGTTATGCAGAAAGGAGATCATTAAGAGATTCCCTACACATATCCTAATTAAAAACTCTGCAATGCAAATAGGAAGATAAAGGGATTTCTGACAATAAGCAGGATGAAGTGCCACTCAAGCACTAATTAAATATGATGGCGGTTAATCAGCATGGAGTGTCTTCCAACAATTTGCTAATGATAATGGTGGATTGACCTTGAAGGCTCTTGGAAATGTTTTCCAGAAGTCCTTTCAAATGTGTCAATAACATTGTTGAAAGTGGGTGACAGTCAGTAAAAATGATTTTTTTTCTTTATAGGATTTATAACAAGGTTCATCAGGTCTTCAGTTCCCAGGTGTATTTGAAGGTTCAGCTCCATCCAGAAAATTGGCTTCTTTGTTCATCCTGTGAGGATGATTCCTGCTTTGGTTTACCTCTTTTGCTCTTTGCACGGATTGAAAGGTGGATATGGTGGTTTGCCTGTTACACATCACAAGCTGATCTTCAAAAAGCTCCAGTACTCCCTGAAAGGGAACTGGACATCAGGATGGTCCCAGAACCTGCAGCACAGACAGAGATGAGGCTTCATTGAAGATTTCTTAATGCAAAATCATGCATAAAGGGGTGTAAGAGATGTCACAGTGGGAATTTGGTATGAAACTCCCTTGATTTACAAAGACAAAAAGAGATAAAACATTTGAGTTCTCAGCTCAAATTCTGTATGGAGTAAATGACAGTGCCAGTATTTATATTACAGGTTTATCAATCAATAACTTTAAGAATAGGCAATTAATCAATACCTTTAACAACCCTGTGAGAGAATGACATCCCTGGTAAATCTGAATGTTATGCTATAGATCCATGTCTTAAATACTCATCCCTCTGTCACAGTTGAAGTATTTGACTGAATCCTAGAAGGTGCTGAGCACCTGCAGTTTTTGTGAGGTGACTGAATTCTCTGAAACCTCTGTTTTCCTGCTGGTAAGTAGAAATGTGTGTTTTTCACACTGGCAAATAAAATTCAAAAGATTTTGTTGACCTCTCCCTGATGAGTAAACTGGTGGGACTGGGCTTCAGAGGGGACGTCTCTGATGAGTTCACTCTGCTTCTTTTTATAGAGAGAGTGTCTATTAAGTTTATTTCACAGATAGATGTGTAGATGTTTTCCCACTAGAATCTGTTTCAGCATCCTTAAGGAGCATGGGCAGCCACCCCCAGGCTGTTTTCAGCACTACTCACAGCTAATTCAGAAAACAGCCCACAGCATCCACTGGCAGCAGCATCCCTGATTAATCCAAGTCCTTTATCAAGATGCTCTGTACTGTGCAAATATCTTACTGAACAGTCTTGTACACAACATAAGCCCATTAAAATGATGGTCTGATTCTCTAAAGGTTTGGCTATATGGCTTCCCATAAAAAGTTTCATAAACCACCCACAATCAGCCGCCTTAATCCTCAATTCCTAAAAGCATATTGTGCACAGAGTGACACACTGAAAAATGAGAGGAGTTCTCTGGGCACAGCACCAGAACTCGACTGCTAATTGTGGAAATAAATAACAACAGCTCCTAGAGGCCTAGTGTTTGGGTTGTTTGGTTGGTTGTTTGTTTATCCTCCCTACCAGCAAGATTTCTCCATGGGTGGAATATGGAAGTATGAAATGAAACAAACAAACAAACCAACTCACTCTCTCCTGCATAAGTTTGATTAAGTGCAATATGTTGTGAGTGGGTTCTGGTGGTTTTTTTTACACTGGGAGGGTCATCAGGAAATAGAAAAATCAGGCAGTTTAGAAACTGAAATTCTCTCTTACACAGCTGTCCAACAGCGGCCAGCAGCTTGATTTTTCTGCTAAATATGACACCCAACAGTGACAGAACATTGCAAATGATGCATGGCTGGCAAGGAGATGTTCTACAAATCAGGTTCTGCAAATCCTCCTCCATTCATTGCCTAGACCCTGTCTTAGCTCCAGCTGAATGGTCATCCTGATGATGCCTGTGGTTGCTCTAGCACTTTATGTGGGTTTGCTAAGAACTCTGGCTTTTTTATAAGCATCAGGAACAGCAGCCAGAGAACCACAGACTAGTTTGTGTTGAAAGTGACTTCTAAAAGTGACATACTCCAACCTCCCTCCCATGGGCAGGGACACTTTTCCCTAGACCAAGTTGCTCAAAACCCCATCCAACCCGGCCTTGGACACTGCCAGGGGTGGGATTTCTACTGTGTCTCCAGGAAACCTATGTCAGCCCCTTGTCATGGTCACAGGAAATAATTCCTTATTAATATCTAATCTAAACCTGCCCTCTGTCAATTTGGAGCCAGTTTCTCTTGCCCAAAGTCTCTCTTCAGCCCTCCTGCAGCCCCTTTGGGCACTGTCAGGGTCTCTGAGTCTCCCTGGACCTTTCTTTCCTCCAGCCAAACAACCCCAACTCTTCCATCCTGGCTCCATAACACACATGTCCCAGCCCTCTGGCATTCCAACTATTTATTTTCTGAGGATGAAGGATAGCAAGACGTGCTGCAACTAATTCTTGATGGAGCTCCTTATTTTGCATCTTGGTACCATGGGGATATATTCTGGGAAAAACCACAATCATGTCCCCATGCCCTGCACAGGAATAATATGGCAGAAAAGAGAGTTCAGCTGAAGGAATCTTCAGCTAAATTGTGGACAGTTTTACTACAGTCCACAAATTGCAGTCTCAAAGATGTTAGCTGAGAAGGAAATCTTTGATTTTGGATGTCAAATTTTGGCACTGCTAATAAAAGCCAACCTCCCCATCAGCAATAATGAGATTACTAGCAGCAGATATGTTGGAAGAGGTCAATGATTTTCCATGCACCAAATCAATACTGAACATTGAAGTTTTCTTTCATGTCCAGAGTATTGGCCACCAGATTTTTTCCCTCATATTTCACATCTATTTTATGTGTTAAGCAGAAGGTCTGACATTATACAAAAGGCAGATAGGGTTTGGTGAGGTCCAGCTGGCAGCTCCTTAGAGCCTTGCTAGTTAGAGACTTTTGAACTTCACTTCTGAGTACATCCAAGAAAACTCTGCCACTAAAAGGTCAGCCCAATCCCCATTACAACCTTTGAGTTTGTTTTACCAGATTTTACCTGGAAAGAGAAGTAATTAAAAAAAAAAAAAAAAAAAAAAAAAAAAAGAAACCACTCAAGTTTTCCCTTTAAACACATTCCTCGTGGAGCACAAACATCAGTGTAAAGCCAGTCTTCAGAACAATATATATTGTTTTAATCTTAGTTCCAAGTACTAGAACCCTGTTCTGCATGGAAGAGAATACCATGAATAGGCCAGGTTACATTAGTGAGTGGGTCCCATCTGTCTCCTCCTACAACTCAATTTGATTTCATTCATTCTCTTTTGTCTCTTTCACTTTGGAGCAGACTTTTGAGAATCTCACAACAGGCACCAGGGCAACTGCTTAGTGTTCAAAATTGCTATTAAGAATCCACAGAGGTATCTCACAAATAGGACTGGCCACTTTCTCCAGGTATCGTTTCATCAGGCTCTTTAGAACCCCAAATAGAAGGAAAAGGCATTTCAAACTGTTATTTAGTGAGGTTAAAATATCTGTACAGCTTGCATCTGGCCAGTGTCAATGGGATTGTAAGGGTTTCTTTTAGCTTTTACTTGTTCTTTCCTTGCAACAATAGTAAGAGGGTATAGATATAGAGGGAGCTATTCTGTCTTTGTTTAAATTTTAAATAGGCCATAGAAATGCTGTTCAGTAGACATTGATTAAAATAGGAATGAATAAAAACTCTTTCCATTTTTACTCATGCAGACGAGCACTGCACGACATTTAATGGAGGCATTTTTTATGTAATACTCGGTCTGTAATATGCATATTCAGAAATGTAGATGGAAAAACAGTTTTCCACTGATATGATTCTGAAGTTCAACCATCAGGTCCCCTTTTAATGGTGATACCAAGTAACTCCAGATCAATTGCCCTCTATGTTACCACCAGCAAGTAACACAGAAAATTGAAACTTAATGTAGAGAACAGGAAGATATAGGAAGATCAAGAAGAAATTGTGCTCCTACTGAATCCCATCAGCTCAGCAAAGTGTCTTAGAAATCCCTGGAAGGGAGTGTAGGGAACAAAATAATGATTTTTTTAGGGTGGTCCACAGGGTACCTTGGAAGGTAGGAGCTGCATCACTCCTTGCCAGGGCTTGAGGCTACTTTAGTTACATCTGGATTTCACCCTGGAAGATGGGGTTGTGCACCCTGGGGAGGAAAAGATGGGCCTGTGCTTTCTCAAGTTCTCTGGCCGTGTTTTATTCCTGTGCAGTTTGCTGCTCTCCTTATGTCTCTTTGCAGGACATTCCTTCTAATGACTTTCTTGGTCTCTTACTTAAAAATATAATGAGTAGAAAACTCTAACAGGTGAAAAATTCCAGCTGCTGCCAGACATGAGTGCAGGGAATACAACAAGGGGATTGGTATTAAATTCTGGATGATGAATGAATGGCTGTTGTGCTCATGTGCAGGACACAGTCTCTGGAAAATGTGGTTTTCTATTAATCATGTTAGCTCTTCAACTGAAAAGTTACACACAGACCTGTAAGGGTCTCTGGGATCTCGAACTCAAAAAGGAAAGAAGGAACAACCAGCTCAAAAATTATGTGAAACCAAGTGGGAGATTGTCCCATGATTGCTCAGAAACCTGTAGAGTGACATACGTTTAACTGGATATCACTGACTCATTAGCCCCAGTCAACAGAAAATTCCAAGTTTAAACTACCCACCGATCTCCATGGTATACACTTAATTTTAAAACAATTAAAACAGCTGGATGGGAAGTTGAACAGCGGTAAAGGGCATAGAAGCTGCAAGATCACTGTTTATTTTTTAAGGAACTATCAGTCCTGTCAGAGGGAAGTTCTTCCTGCAACAGCCTGGCTGACAAAAATGAGAACATATGGGAAGCAAGTATTTTATGGTTTAACAGCTTTCCTATGTGGATGAGGCCTCATCCACTACAGTCCATGAATAAAGCACACCCAGCAAGGCTTGCCTTGCTCTGTGGCCCACAGGGGTGGATTTCCTGGATGAAAGGTGGTCCATATGTCTTGTAGCCCTCTCCCCATCATTGTCTGAGATGAGTTTTGCACTGCAGAAAAGGCAGCAACCCCCAACCCACACTGCCCTGAGCTGGCATCACCCTGATACAGCTCCCTGTCCAAACTCAGGGGCTCAGTGGACATCTGACCTGGCAGCCTTGCAAAAGTTGTGTACAATCTGCTCTCAGGGGGCCCTTGTGGCTCTGCACAACTCCCTGAGAGGAGGGGACAGCTGGGGGGTCGGGCTGTGCTCCAGGGAACAGGGACAGCAGGAGAGGGAACAGCCCCAGGCTGAGACAGGGCAGGGGCAGGTTGGAAATTGGGGAAAATTCTTTAGTGGAAAGGTTTATCCAGCCCTGGCACAGGCTGCCCAAAGAAGTGGTAAAGTCTCCATCCCTGGAGGGATTCAAAAACCGTGTGGATGTGGATGTGTGGGACATGGGTCAACGTTGGCCTTGGCAGTGCTGGAAGAATGGTTGGACTCTAAGGTCTTAGAGAGCTTTTCCAACCTCAAAGATCCTGTAATTTGATCTGATATATCTTTTTTTTTAATGAAGTAAGGCTAGACCTGCCTGTTATTGTGACGCAGATAGAAACACACAGCAACACACACAACAGGGGTTCAGGCAGAGAAGAAGAAAGGAAGTCTCCAGTTTATTGTTGACCTCGTCTCTATCAGTTTCTGGACAGTGATCAGAGATTGGACAGAGAAGTTCCCACCTCTCCATCCCCACTGGTCACTTGAGAAGTCCATCAGGTGATATCTTTTACAGAGGAATGCAAATGTGATTCTTGTTTATCTTACAATTCATGAGAACTGACTCCACTATACTAAAACAAATCAGAAGGCTGATTTTCAGGGACAACACCTGCCCTTATCACTGAGGTGAAAACATGAAGGCAAAAATACTCACCAGCTCTTTATGATAGGAACAATATAATACATTCTTCTTGAAAAGCTCAAACCTCTTTTACACAGCCCTTAGAGTTTGGAAAAAGTGATTTACAACAAAAAAGTAAGCATGAACTCACTTTGATTTAGCCAACTGGTTTCATCCGGGCTGCTGAATTCCAGGTTTGTGACAGGAATGTCACAAGTCACCTCCTTTGCTGAGTTTTCAAAGCTCTTCTCAGCCATGCCTACTTGGCTGTTGGAGAAAGTAAGGCACAGGTTGATGTGATTTTTCCCAAGTCAGTAACAGGGCAGAGGAGTCTACAGCACAGCTTTGAGGCCAAACCCACAGTTCTGGCTTTCAAAGCATCATCTCCCATCAATATTTTGCCACCTCGAACTTCCCTACTGAATATTTATAGCTTTACAGGTGAACCCACCTTGAGCCTTATTTCCTTCTTCCAGATTTAATCTTTTTTTATTAAGACTATTTAGCACTGATCTATGTGTCAACCCTATAATGCCCTGCTGACACACAAAATGTCAACACATAAAGTTAAAGTGCTGGAGCCACTATTTTCCAGTGGCTTTTTGAAATAATAACAAGTGACACTTATTATTTGCCACCCAATCCACTTGTGCAATAAGCAAAAAGCCAAACAAACTGCTTTTTTTTTTTTTTTCCTGCATAAAGCAGTAATTTGTGTGGCAGAGTCAGACCAACTCAGGCTGCACAGGGAATGAAGATCAAAGGGGAAATTCACCTGCCTGTCTTGTTTGCTATTGATCTGAATCGTAGCCACTTTATCAGTAGCACTTTGCCATCACCCCTCAGAGATCAGAGCCTCCTATATCTTCCCAGCTCTTTTATTTATAGAACCATTTAATAAATACATTTTCTTTCCCTGATCTCCTCTTTTTGTGTGTGTGTGTGTGTTCTGTTTTGTTTGACCAGCAGAAACAAAGGGTTGCCCTCAGAGTCAAGGAAAAAGAAGGGTGTATGGCCCCAATTCAGCAAAGCATGTAAATACGTGCCTGGTTTTTAACAGGGCAACAAACACATGCCCTTCCTCTTAGAGGCATGTAAATGCGTGTGAGGTTTGGAAATGCAGCTGCATGACACAGAAGCAAATGTCACCAGGGGAAAGAAATGGTCATCTGAATTTTCATTTTCCATCTTTGCTTCTTCTTTCTTCCTCTAGTTCATTACTGGGTAATTACTGGGGTGATTGGGGCAGAGCAAACCAGAGCAAACCACCTCCTGATGAAAGGGAAGGAACTATGAACCCCAAATGCCTATTTACATTACCCTTTAAATGGTAAAAGGGACAAGGCAGAACTGTGAAAACAGAGAGGGGAAAATGGAATCCCAAACCATGCAGCTAAGAAATGAATAAATGACTCTCCTCTTCACGCTGCCAGTGTTACACAACCTGCCTGCATTGGATTGAGACCTACGTGATCCTCTTCTAATTGAAATCACTTTACCTTGACCTCCAACAGTAAACTGAAAGCTTGTTGCTCTTGCTGCCAGCAAAGCATGAGCAGTAAGTTGTAGGAAATCCCAGCTGGGGACATGAGCTGCATTCACATGGCATTAATCTCTCTCTAAGTGGCACTAAGTCAGGAGGTACCAGGCAGTCTGTAAAACAGCCACCGTGCCCGTTGGGCACTGCTGGCACTCTGTCCACCCTGGATGATGCCTGCCCAGCTCTGTCTTGTCCCTTCTGCTCGATGTCACACAAGTACAGTGAGCAAGGCTGGAGGGAACACGAGGAAGCCATTCAGTGTATGACCGTGACCTTGGGTGAGGAGAGCTAGACCTAAGCCATGCCTGTGATTGTGTTTTGCCAGCGTTGCAGGTGCATCAGTTCCCTAGGCAAGCTGCTCCAGGGCTTTGACAGTCTTTTCAGTGAGACCCTGAATTCCTCTGAGAGTCTGGGGGTGGCACAGGCGCCTCCTCAGTTCAGCCAGGTTTGCATGTGTGGGTCTGAATAAGGCTCACAGGGTTTTCTGGAGGATTTTTCACAGTATTGTGACACTGCTGATGGCAAAATGCTGACTTACAGGGAAGAGCACAGTTATCTTAGCATGTGGGTTATCTTAGCATGTGGGTTATCTTAGCACATGGGTTATCTTAGCATGTGGGTTATCTTAGCATGTGGGTTATCTTAGCACATGGGTTATCTTAGCATGTGGGTTATCTTAGCATGTGGGTTATCTTAGCATGTGGTTTATCAGCACATGGGTTATCTTAGCATGTGGGTTATCTTACATATGGGTTATCTTAGTATATGGTTTATTGTAGCATGTAGGTTATTTTAGCATGTGGGTTATCAGCACATGGGTTATCTTAGCATGTGGGTTATCTTAGCATGTGGGTTATTTTAGCCTGTGGGTTATCTTAGTATGTGGTTTATTTTAGCATGTGGTTTATTTTAGCATGTGGGTTATCTTAGCATGTGGGTTATGAGCACATGGGTTATCTTAGCATGTGGGTTATCTTACATATGGGTTATCTTAGCATGTGGGTTATCTTACATATGGGTTATCTTAGCATGTGGTTTATTGTAGCATGTGGTTTATTTTAGCCTGTGGGTTATCTTAGCCTGTGGGTTATTTTAGCCTGTGGGTTATCTTAGCATGTGGGTTATTTTAGCATGTGGGTTATCTTAGCATGTGGGTTATCTTAGCATGTGGGTTATCTTAGCATGTGGGTTATCTTAGCATGTGGGTTATCTTAGCATGTGGGTTATCAGCACATGGGTTATCTTTATCAGCACATGGGTTATCTTAGCATGTGGTTTATTTTAGCATGTGGGTTATCTTAGCATGTGGGTTATCTTAGCATGTGGGTTATCAGCACATGGGTTATCTTTATCAGCACATAGGTTATCTTAGCATGTGGTTTATTTTAGCCTGTGGGTTATCTTAGCCTGTGGGTTATCTTAGCATGTGGGTTATTTTAGCATGTGGTTTATTTTAGCATGTGGGTTATCTTAGCATGTGGGTTATCTTAGCATGTGGTTTATCTTAGCATGTGGGTTATCTTAGCATGTGGGTTATCAGCACATGGGTTATCTTAGCACATGGGTTATCTTAGCACATGGGTTATCTTAGCATGTGGTTTATTTTAGCATGTGGGTTATCTTAGCATGTCGGTTATCTTAGCATGTGGGTTATCAGCACATGGGTTATCTTTATCAGCACATGGGTTATCTTAGCACATGGGTTATTTTAGCAGGTGCTGCTCATAATTCACCCCCCTATGGAAAACAGGTTATTTCATTTTCAGCACTGCCAGCTCAGGTTCCCTCATGGAGTGTTCTTTTTCCAGGGTGTTAAAAAATAGGTTTGCCCATGTTGTGTCTTTGAGTACAGTAGCACGTGAGCGCTCCAGGCATTCCAGCTGAAATGATCTTGCACGGGACAAGATCTGAGAAAAGTTGGAGGTGCCCCATACTCCAGGGAGTCCCTGAGCCCACATGGGCTGAAGGCAGAGATTGGAGCACCCTTCTCCATCCCCTTTCCTTTCCCCTTCTTCTTCTTCATCCCTTTCCCTGTCCTTTCACTTTCCATTGGAAACGTTGCAAAGAACTACGTTAAAGATTAATTAAATCCTTTAGTATTTTTAATACTTGGGTTTGTATATTTCTAGCTGGGTTGTGCATCAAATTTGACAGAGATTTAAAGATGGATTTGTTCCAACTGGGAAGCCACAGGAGGAAGAGGGATTTAACATGCCCTGACGAAGTTCAGTCCTTCTTTACTAACTGGGATTATCTTCAAGCATTTCTTTTATGAGGCAAGAATAACTTTATATAAATATAGGTGAGTAATTAATGAAACTGCAATCCAGACCTTAATACACATGTGATTTTCCTTAAGACAGCTAAGTGATATTTACTGGCTTTGTGGAGAACAAGAGAAGCAAGGTCAACTCTGTAAAATGAAAGTACAACAAACATATGAGAGGAAGGCTCTGCAGCATTTTACTTACAGCTCAGGGTTCCTGGTGCTGCAGAGCAGGACCTTTGAGGCTAATTTCTGAAAAAAAAAAAAAATTTTTTTTTCCCTGAGCAGTTACCTGAATTACACCTAGAGCATCTGTTGTAGCATGTTGGATCAAGTGGTCCAGTTTGAAGTTAGAGGTGGAAAAGGCCCACAGCAGAGGAGAGTGAGCTTATTGGGTATCACTCCAGTGCTCACCTCCACGTAGTGACAGTGGCACAGCTCTGCCCCATCCTGTTGTGGTTGGAGGAGGGGTGATGGTTTTATACCAAGAGAGGGTTGATTTCCATAAGGTACAAGGAAGAAGTATCCCATAATGAGGGGTGGTGAAACACTGGCACAGGTTGCCCAGAGATATGGTGCCTATCCCACCCCTGGAAAGATTCAAGGCTGGATGAGGCTCTGAAAACCTGGTGGAGTTGAAGATGTCCTTGCTCATTGCAGGATGACCTTTAGAGGTCCCTCCCAGTCTAAACTATTCAATGAATTTGTGATTCCACCATTCCCCCTGCAAAAGGGAAAAAAGTTTCAAGGCACTGTGTTGGTCTTCGAGGCTTACACTCCAGGTGAAGAAGGAGAAATCGTGGTCAAAACAGTTTACCAAATGGATAAGCCAGGACTGAAGTTTCTCAAAAGATTAAGTTAAGTGTAGGAGCCCATAAAATTTGGTGAAGAAACTCCCAGTGGATTTCTGTGATTCCCTAGAGTGGGCATAGGCTTATTGGAACTGACAAACCTTTGTGGTTTCCTCTGTCCTAATTACTTTATAGGGTATTACCATACTAATACACAAACATCAGATCTGCCTTTTTTTTTAATCTAAACTTGTGAAAACAGTGCAGCATTAGGAGTGTGGTAATAAACGAAAAACGTTAACATGCAATTCCCTTATGCTTTTGAAAAATTACTTCATAAATGCAAAGTAAAATATTTTCCTTTTTATTACCTGACAATTACATATTAAGAATTTCTTTTTATGTTTAAAAACATATGCAATACGGGCAGGCAGGCTCCAAAATGTAATTGCCTTCTTTCTATAAGAATCAGATGTCATTTTCTCCAAACTAAACTCTGAAAAGAGATAGGGGAAGCAAATTGTTGTATGCATTAAATTTTGAAACATCTGATAGCATTCCTCAATTAAACTATTTAAATGAAAAAAGATTGCTTTACAGCTCTATCATATCCACTGAATAAAACCTCTGTTGAGGCAAATTGGCAGTGGCAGGTACCAAATGCATTGGCCTTAATGAGACTGGACAACCTAATAGAGGTCATTGGTAATTGTTATTATATACAATATTGCACTGTCAAAAAAAACCCCTTAAGCTACACACATTGCTCAAGACATCTGAGTTTCATTGCTGCAAAGGAAGGCTTTTATCTTTCCATGTGAGGCAATATGATTGTTGTTTTTTCACCATGAATTACAGGCTGCTCTTTAAAGGTGCTATAGCAAAGGGAAGCAGCACTGGTCACCATTGCCATACTGTGAAACACTTCATGGGGCAGAGAAGAAACCTGCCTGGAGCATTCTTCCAGCATTTTCAGTGGGAGCAGGGGTGGGGGTATGATTGCATGTCCTTGCTCAAGCACTGCAGGTCCACTAGAAAGAGTTCTGCTAACTGAGCAGTCCTGGGAGGAAGCTCAGCTGGGTTTTTTTTGATGCTCAGCAGTTACAGAACCTGAAGGACCAGTATTTGTCTATGTGAAAATGATGATTCTCTGCTACTTGATAAAAACTGCAACTCTTAAGGTTATTTTGTTGGAGGGAAGAATTAGCTCTTCTTGTCTCCTGGGCTTGCTGTGCTAAAATTAAATGGGGCCTTGTGAAGAGTGGTCACACTCTACACTGCAGCTTTTCTTTTTCCAAGATCCTGCAGGTTCCTGCAAGCATTCCCAATGACAGCTGGGCCAAACTGAATAATCCACAGCACTGAGGGTCTACTCCTTTTGAATTTACAGGAAATAGAATCATGATTTGCCTAAATGATTCTGGAAACTGTGGCTGCTCTATCCTTGGAAGTGTCGAAGGCCAGGTGGGACAGGGCTTGGAGCAGTCTGGGATAGTGGAAGGTGTCCCTGCCCATGGCATGGGGATTTGGTTAAATAATCATTCAAAGGCTCCATAAGTTTCTCCACATGGCTGAGCAGAGTGTCCTCACAGCATTTGGGGAACAGGTAGGTGAGCATTCTTTTGGGGGGGTCTCTAAAACAAAAATGACAATACAGTTCAATGACAAACTGTTTTCTCCCCCTTTATCTTGTGTTCCTTGAAAACAACCCAAGAAAACCCCCATGAGAAACAAACTTGTTGATTACTGGGAATGTCTTGCAGCAAAATTTTGATACAAGCCCCACTGTACTATCCCTTAAATGCTATATGAAAATAGCTAGTGTCTGCTGAGTATTCTACAAAGTACACAATGTGTGTCCATTTAACATAATAAAATATTAAATAACATTAAAGCTATGATATTCAGTTCTCCATTTTCATCTTGCATAGCCTTGCAGGCCGGGACAAAGCAAGCAGGAAGAATTGCCACTTTCTGAAATCGGGGACTTTTTGAGCTCAGCTCTGCACACAAGGGCAGGGATGCTCCACCAGAGTGAAATCAGCTCACGCTCCCAACCCTGCTGCCCTCTGTCAGTCATGGGATGTCTGGGCCCAAATCCTTGCCCACCTCAGTCCTGCATGACTGTGCTGGGCTCCTGGAATCCTCTGACCCAGGCACACACCCACGATGGAACCCAAAAAGAGTTGAAATTACACCACGGTTCCCAATCTTCTGAGGCTGTAATTCTCCTTAGATAAATTTTTACTGTGTGCTTTACTCTTGTTTTAGAGACTTGAGTTCCTTAGCTGAATGTTGTAAACCATTAAGGTCAGCACTACAATATTTTAATGTTGCTATTTAACAGAAGCAAGATTTTTATGGCAGTGAAAACTGCTGCAGAGAAAAGAAAATGCTATGCAGACCCCTGGCAGACAATTGCAAGTAAAAATCAAACTAAACTTTGGGCAAGAGATATGTCTTTATGCAATTAATGTGTTACCTCATACTGTCAGACTGATTGAAATAAATCACTTTTTCCTTTCAGTGTGGGGGATTTCAAGGGAAGGACAGTACAAAGGTCCTTTCTATAGCTGAAAGAAACTGCATTATCTTACTTTTTTTTTTTTTTTCCCCATACCATGCATGCAGCTGATGCACAAAACGGTGTAATTACAATCTGACATGGAAGTGATTGTCTGAGCCTGAAAATCAGTAATGTTAACCTTCTCAAAATAAATTTCAATTTGATCCTGTGAATTTTACATTGAAATGAGTTTTTTCTTTAAAACCCTGGAGAAAACAGCCCTGTATGTGCGCATTAACAAACAGCTTTGCAAATCTAGGCTAAAGTGAATATTCAATTTCAGGAGGTCAAATTGAGATTCAACATCACGACAACTAAGCCACATGAGCCAAAGTGGACTCTTTTCAGACCTGGTAGAGATTTTACCTGTTACTAAGGTGGTCATTTGCCCCTAAGCCTCCTCTTTTCAGTCTCAAAGATATTTACATCCAAAGCTATATCCATTCACAGTTGGTTAATGCCATCTCTGCAGTGAATTTTCTGAGTAAGGTGGCTTTGTCTTCAAGACTAAAA
The DNA here is from genome assembly GCA_032173965.1 of Sitta carolinensis. NCBI lineage: Eukaryota > Metazoa > Chordata > Aves > Passeriformes > Sittidae > Sitta > Sitta carolinensis. Next base: position 4,631,813 of record CM063313.1, on the reverse strand, counting down.
GAGATTTTCTGTGTGATTTCAGGATATCAAAGAGCAGATTTAAGCTGTTTCTTGCCTTCCTACTGAGACTTCCATCCTTGCAGTTAGAAGCCCTAGAGCAGAAGAAAGGATTTTGAGCAGATACCAAACTGTGTAGGGCAAACACCAGTCGTATATCCCAGATTTTAACAAATCCTAACCCCACATGTTCCCCATCAAGTCCCAGACAGCACTTAGCTCTAATATTGTGCTGGACATCTGGGGTCTGCAGACTCCTCTACAAACCACCTTTGGTGTTTTTCTGTGCTCTGTACATGTTAGGACAGACAGTCCTTGTCTCGGGGAGAGGTCTCCCTATTTTTAAGGACTTCTACTGCATTTAAGAAGTGTAAATAAACAATCTGTGCTCGAGGCTTGGTTTCTTTTTTTATACACACACAACCAGAGAGGTGAAACCCCTCAAAGACTTTCTCTCCTTAGATAGAAAAGTATTTGTGTGATTTGAGCATGATCCTGGCACAGCTGCCCATGGCAGTGTTGGAATCCCCATCCCTGGAGGAGTTTAAAAGCTCTGTGGATGTAGCCCTTGGGGACATAGGCTAGTGGTGGCCTTGGAAGTGTTGGGGGAATGGTTGGACTCTGTCTTAAAGGTCTTTTCCAACCTAAATAATCGTATGAAATTCTAATTCTATGAAAGCCAAATCCCCGCCTTTTTTAACCTTTGAATCTTGTTTTTGCACCAATAATCAGAGTTTCTGGGGTTTCTTGATCAGCATTTGATAATCCTATGGGAAAGTGCAGTTGTGAATACTGCAAATTCTTCTCTCCTCTTCTGAGGAGACTAAAAATTCTTCAATTTCTTCACAGCAGGGCCGCAAGAAGAAGCTTTATTAAAAATGCTGTATTTTCCTAGAAGAAAAAAATACTTAGGAATTCCTCACTACTTTCCTTCATTTTCCCCAGGTCACAAAGAACAAATCCCATTCTGCAGCAGGGTCATTAGCTGTATAATGATGGGTCATAGACCAGCACCACATTAATACCATGACTATGAGTGCACCTGATACCAGACCACAATAACCACATGCTGCTACCAAGGATCCACAGAGTGGCTTTAAACTCTGACTTGTGCTGGCTGGCTCTGCATGTAGCATGATCCTGAAACTCCTCTTCTTGTGGCACCTGGCAGATACATTCCAAGAGCAAAGAATTTTACTCTTCTTATTCAACTTAGTAATTAATAACTTCTTTTTTTTTTTTTTTTTTTCCATGTATGAAGAGAGAAAGAACTGGAAGATCCTCAATATTTAATGAACCACCTGAATAAGCTCTAGCATAAATGCTGTGAAAACTGAAGTAAGGATTAATAGTTCAGTGTGGGGTGGTGACATACATCACTGATGTGCCACTGGAGAAGATTTGATCCTGTGGGGAAGCCTGAAGCTACAAATTCATGTGTAAAACTTTTGTGGCTGAATAAGGAGGATGCCTTGTGCAGTAGAGGGAATATTGAAGGAGGCTGGAATTTTTCTCTTGAAAGGGAAGGGTTAGAATCATGGAATATCCTGAGTTAGAAGGGACTCACAAGGATCAAAAAGGGCTAACCAATTAATTTTATTTTAGGTGGATTTCCAGAGCCCTAACTTTAAATACCCATGAATGAAAATTTTGGCTCAGTAACATGGTGAAAGTTACACAATAAATTGATTTTGTTGTTGTTGTTGTTTTTTTGGTTGAAATTGTTGATAGCAAAACTGAACATCGCAAATAATTTCCCCAAGTTAAACAGAATCATCGGGATTTGGTAACTTTTTACACACTTTTTGCCCCGTACAGGGCAATGGAAGTTCTGTCTGCAGATCTGACCTCTTATGGCCTTAGACCTTCAGCAGTTTGGCTTTAGAGGACAGGAGATGCAGAGACCCTGGATGTGTCGTAGGATCAATGGGTTGCTGTGTCTCCTCACATCCATCTCCTCCCCAGCTGACACAAGGGCATTATTGGGGACTAATGACTGAAAACCCCCAATGGCCCAGTCCTGTGACCCTCTTTGGTAAACAACCATCAGGGCAGGGCTTACAGACTCTTCCAAGAGCACCAAGACCCCTCCTTGGAGCAACTCGTGGGCATGAGCTCCAGTGTGGTCACCACCCACCTCTTCCCAAAGGGATGGATGAATTGCAGAACGTGGGCCAACACTGGTCCTTGGGTGTGGAGCAGTCAAGATCAGCAGGAGCATGGCTGTGCCTGTGGCATGGCCAGCAGTCCCCTGCACCAGAGGGGACACAGCAGGAGGGTGCCAAGCACTGTGACACAAGCTGGGAGCTGGAGCCACCATTTGTGGCACTCACAGTACACTTGCTTCAAAGTGCTCTACATGCAATAATGACCAAAGCTCCACAAATGGACACTGCTGCAGTCCCCAAACCCTGACTTATCAGCTGAGTTTTCAATCTGGCCTTAAATGAATTTGCCAAATTGGCACCTCTGGCGTCAAGTGGAAGCAAATTCTGCAAAGCTCGGTCTCTTTTATAGGGAAGCACTATTGATTTTTTTTTTTATCGTCTTACTTTGTTTCTCCCAGCTCTCCCCTCCCTGCACCCACCTTCAGCAGGATTGAACACTTTGATTTAAGAGAGGCTGTTCAGTGCAAGAGACCCTCTTGGTGGCGAATTAGAGGATGCCTTGCCCCGTACATCCCAGCAGTCAGACTGCAGAGACGCGCGTATCCATCACCCTCACGGGCGGCGTTTACAATACAATTATATCCCCCGAGCTGGTAGCTGGGGCTGCTGACAGCTTACAATGCCACCCCAATGCCAATCAATAGCTGGATCTGGCCCCTAAGATGCCAAATCCATCAGTGCCACCGTGGATGCAGCGCACCACCGAGGGAGCGGCGCGAGCCTCGGCTCCGCTGCATCTTGGAGCGCTGTGACTCCGTGGAATCAGTGGGGTTTGAAGGGCAATGGGTAACTTTGTGCTTGCTTGCAGAGAGATTCACACATTTTTCTTTTTTTTTTTTTTTTCCTGTGGAACGAAACAGGGCTCGTACTGAAGAAATAATTTGCAGTTTCTCTAAAAGTCTCCTCCAGCTACAGGGAAGTCACTTCGGACTGGGAAGCAGCATCTGCTTCTCTAACATCTTTCCTATCCTACAGCAAAATGCAATGACTTCTAAGCAGGAAAATAAGGTTGTCTTTGGTGATTCCCTGAACTCTAGTATATTAAGATCAGTTTTGAAAGCTCACAGTGACATCCACTTCATTTCTTTCTCCAGCACAACCCTTCTCTCCTCTGGAGTAGCCTGGCACCTGTGGGTGCTCAAATCACTTCTGGCATCTGTCAGTTTGGGGAAAGGCTCTTTGCTTTTGCGACTTCAGATGACAGCATTGATAATACCAAAGAGCTCAGGCTCTGCATGTGTGGTGTTTGACTCAAGAAACAGGGAATTTCCAAGGGTCAATGTGTAACCAAGCAGTAGAAACCCACAGAGATCTGCAAATGTGGAAGCTGAAGATACAAGCCAAGGGCAGAGGATTTTAAAAAAATATGTATCATTAGAGAATTTTAAATTTGTTTCCCAAAAGAAATGTAGAGTGTCGAACCCTTTGTTAGAGTAAATCCCAACAGACTTCCTTGAGATCAAAAAAAAAAAAAAGTTAAGCAATTCCCACCAACTGCCTTTTTAAAGTCTTCTCTTGCTGAAGCTGCCAGAAGAACGAAGTTTCATCTTCCAGGACTGAAAAAATGAACCCTTTTTGCTTGGAAATAAGTCAAATCTATAGCTGGAGTAGACATAGTTGACACAAAATAATTTTACTGAAAGGTCCAAAATTATTCATGATGTCAGAAAAAAACTGCACCACACATACAGACAAAATAAAAAATAGCCCAAACAATCTACTTGGAAAAGCTATTCCATTTTTCATTTTTCATTTTAAAACACATTTTTAGTCTTTTAAGAAAACCCTGAAGATTTCATAGACATTAAATATCTTCTGAAATAAACAACTCATTTTTGGTTGATTCAAATATTCTATCTTGACTTGACCTAAAACATTTATTGTCTTAGATTTAATAAAAAAAATTAGGAAAAAAATTCCTGGTGTTTGACCTGAACAGGAGTTTCTCTGATATTTGTACCAGCCAACAACCTTAAGCCCATTATTTGTTCAAATTTTGTGAAGCAGACAGGGAAGAAGTAAGATGGACAGTGAGTCACAGACATTAAGTCAAAGCTAATGCAACATTCAGGTGTCTCATGTGAGTCACATAGTTGAGAAGCAACACTGGTATTGTCACAGCTGAAGTTCCAGCAGAGAATCATAGAACCACAGGATGGTTTGGGTTGGAAAGGACCTTAAAGCCCTTCCTGTTTCTCCCTCTGCCATGTGCAGGGACACCTGCCACCGTCCCAGGCTGCTCCCAGCCCTGTGCAGCCTGGCCCTGGGCACTGCCAGGGATGCAGGGGCAGCCCCAGCTGCTCTGGGCACCCTGTGCCAGGGCCTGCCCAGCCTCACAATGAAAAATAGAGAGAAAAAAAAAAGTTTTTTATAAATCAGTGCATGTGAACTCCTTGTTTTGCTCTTGGGCAGTTAATATTACGATAGGCAGCATTTAAACCTAATTGCATTTGGTCTGAAATGGAATATCCTCTTCTGCAGAATTAGGGGTACTCTTAATTCTTTTAGTAACAGCACTGTGTCCATTCTACTTGTCCTCTCTGACAGCATCATGGGGTGCAGCCTGCCTACCCAACTCACCCAATGTTGTGGTTCCATGCCTGTAGGGGAGCAGTAAAGTTCTTGGTTTCCTGTCTGTACCACGGAGGTAAGAGAGGACAAAGATCTCTAGAGGTAAAACCTGGTTGTGACAGTCAGTCACAACCTCCACCTTTGGACCCCAGGTATGTCCCATGGCCAACTGCAAAGAATTGCAGAGACGATGCCAGCCAATATGAGGCATTATCTCCTAGACACCAAAAGTGGTGTGGCTTGGGCAGCAACGACCTTGTTGGTGCTGGTTGGTTTGGACAGTATATCCTGTCCAATATACTGGGACACATTGCTGCAGACTGTTCATAAAAACTTTCAGATGGACATGCAAAAGATCTTCCCCTTTACCCTGCATCACCTTTGCTCTTCAGAGATGCCTGTTTGAGCCCTGGGCCTGGCTGGAGCTCTGGAGTCTTGCAAAGGTACAGATAAAACACAGTGATTTCCTTAAACAGAATATAAAGGCACAGGAGTGACAGAAGAATTGGCCCCAACAGCTGAAAGCTTTCATACAGCCATGCTTCCTGATAACTGCATCCATGGAGGACTTGGCCACCATTAAACCCAAAGTTGCAAGGTTTCAGGTACTGGTGGATGCCAGGATGGAGCAGGAGATCAAGCCAGGAGTTTCCCTTCCCCTCTAGTTCTGCACTGCTGTAGCTAATACAGGTTTTGCCAGTTATTTCACCAGGGAAAAGCATAGATCTTTTTGTTGGCTGACACTGCTGGCAGTAGTTATAAATTGTCTTCTGAAATAGCTGGAGAGGTGTAAGGTCTCAGACATGAGCCAGCTGATGCTATTCCTTCAGCTCAGACCCAGGACCTGCCCTTGGGAGTGCTCCCAGGCTGCTCCAGCACCACAGAAGTGGGTTTGCTCCAACTCCCACCTCAAGTGTCAGCTTTTTCAGTGCCAAAATCAGTTTCAAATTCTCCACCACCTCTCAGGGATCAAGCAGCACTTAATAATTAATACTCTGAATGCTTTCAAATCACCTGGAGAGAGAGCCAGCACAAAATCAAACTGTTATGGTCAATGTCACTGTTTGTGAAGGATGAGTCCTGCCTGATTGCAGGTTTTCTAGAGCAGATTAAACTTGACAAGTCTTTTTTTTTTTTTTTTTTTTTTTTTTTTTTTTCTATGAACAAGTCTCAGTCTCTGCAGAGCAAAGCTTAAAATTCATTATTTATTTTGCATGTTTACATCACAACAGAGCCCCATACACTCTGTCTCTTGATTGGTGAAGAGAAGAAGAATCTCCTCTTCTGCACAATGAAGAAAAACTTTTGTAACCATCTTCATTTTGTCCATGAGGTTGCTACTCCAGGGACAGCCACACTCACCTTATGCTAATGTGTGGGATGCTCTGAATTTATTTTTTTTAATTTGTACTACAGGAATAGATGCTGTTCTCTCAGTTTGTCTCCCTCTCCATCCTTTATGTGAGATAAAGTTATCAGGAATAATCAGATCATAGAGTGGGGGCTGGAGAGGAAATTGTACATTAAAACTAATGTATCTGGCATTGCAGGAGACACGAAGCCTGCTGTTCCCTCATTGGCCTGGGAATGTTTAACAAGCTCACTACATACCTTTGCTTTGCTTTGCAAAAGAAGAAAACCCTGCACAGCTCCCTGAGCATCTGACAAGAATGCACAGACATAATAATTTCTTTGACCTCAGCCACATGAGTTTCTGAAAAGAACAAAACAGCATCATTTCATGGCATTTACAGTTTAAACCTTTCCTATTCAAGTTTCTAACAAAAAAAGCCAACAGCCCATTCTGGTCATGATTAAAATTCATAGGCTTGCTGCAGAGAACAGATGCAGAAGCAATTTTAGGCCAGTCATATCCCAGCTCTGCAAAATTAATTTGACAGGTTTGCATTAAAGCACTGATCAATATCCACTTTAGAGCAGCAGAGGCTAACTGAGAAAAAATAAGTGACCGGAGTGCTACCAGACGAGAAAAAATGAATCTTTGAGACTTTTTTCCCTCTAAGCTTGCACCTACATCAGAAGTCCTGACCTCAATCCATTGATCGGTTGCAGTTAACATGACAAAAGGCCTGGCGGATATACCAGAGCTATACCTACCAGGGAACAATCAACCCTGATACACTAAATGTTTGACAGAGTGACTAGACTGCTGAATTAGTATTTGCTTTCTGAGGTCTGGCAGGCAACCTTTCCGTCCTGCAGTTTCCTAGATGCTTACAAAAGGGATTATATATAGACATGGTTTATAGAACTTCTCTTAAACTTTCTTAAAGAAGCGCCTCTTAGTATTTTAAGCTGAGACCAAGATAATAAAACTCCACAGCCTTGTGCCATTCCGGTTACGTCTCCAATGGGGGAAAGGTGTATTTCTATTTTCAACTTAATAAGGACAAACTGTTTCATTAAAGTGCTCCAGAGGGGATTTTTTTTTTCATCTGTGGGAGAGAGAGGAAACAACTTGAGGCACCAAACCTACCCCTAGCCTTGTTTAGGGGTGGGAACAACACAATCCATATTGGGGCTTGATAGGAGAGAAATGGTTAGAAAACTCTGCTGCCCTGGGTTTTGTGGGCTGAGTCCAGCAAAGAAGAGCATTTGCATAACCCCACACAGACCAAACACATCAGCACATCACCACAACAATCGTGGAAGGAATCTGTGGCACTACAGGCACAGCATTTCATCAGATGGACTTTTTGTCTCTCAAGTGGTCCTGCAGCCAAAAGGAGTGCTTATAGCTCACCAGGCAGGGTTTTATCTAACTGCCAAAAAATATCTGCTGCTCCTGCAGGGCACTGGCTATCCCTGGAAAACACAGAGTTTGATTGCACCCACCATGCCCCTCACTGAGCAGACTGTGGTGGTTTTCCCTGGGAAAAGGAGGAGGAGGTGGTTTGGGGCCTTGAAAAGAAAAGTCAGAGTGGTTTCCCACCTGCCACTCATTGCCTGGATTTGTACAACATCCCTGGGCTTGTGTGCAGGGATGGATGTGGGATGGGATGTGGTGAGGTCTCTCCAGGGTCACCTCCTTCTTCAGCTGCACCCAACCAACAACCACTGTCACTGGGTGACAGTCACTGCTGGCTGCCACCACAACTGCAGAGCTGCAAACTTCACCCCACAGATCAGACCCCTGAGTGAAAAATGTCTACACAGATTTATTCCTCTCTGCCATTTTCCCCAGAATTTGATGCACCCCATGGTGTACAACCTTATGCCATCCTGCAGGACCTTCCCTACAAGAGCTGTTGTGAAGATACCTGGTTTACTGCAGTCTCCAGAAAACTACTCACCTTTTTTATTTTTATTTCTGATAATTTTAGAATTCTCAACCTAAGCAACACAGTTTCATGTTATAAGCTTGACTACAGTTAGACATTAACTACCCTTAATCAAATACTAATTACCTGACACCACTCTGCAGCAACCTGTGAGATTTATGGACAATGTTTTTCCAGGAAAAAAGTGAAGTAAAAAGTGTTTATTGACCTGTTGTGAAAGATGATGCCCAGTAGCAGGCACTGGAGCAGGACACCTGCTCATTTCTACTGATGTTTAACATACTCCAGTCCTAAAAAGAGACAAAATCTCATGAAAATCTGTTGTGTACTCCCACACAGCACAATCAAGGAACAGAACAGCCCACCCCGTGGTTGAAGCACCTGCTTTAGCCTTGAGAAATAGAAGTTTATTTCCCAGCATTAAAGCAGACCTCACTTAAGCCACCAAGGACCAGATTTCTTAAATCTGAGGTGCCTAATTACCTCTGAGTTCAATGGAAAACTGAGCAAGTCTCTTAAATACCATTTAAAATCTGTCCTCAAGCTACTTGGTTCCTTTTCTGTCAAATGACAGTCATTGCTTTCCCTAAATTCCCAAGGAGTAACATGAATAAATGTATCAGTCATCTCCCCCACTCCAGTGATGGAGGGCATGCACAGCCCACAGAGGGGCAGCTAAACCCCACTGCACCTCAAATATGCTGAAAATGCCAAGTACCATTTGCCAATGTACTAAACCTTGCTACACACACAAACAGATGCTGCAAGCATGTAGACATCAGCTGCTGCATGAAATTTCCTTCTGCCATGCCTTGAGGATTCTGATGGAAAAGAAGCTCAGCATGACTTAGGAATGTGCTCTGGCTCCCTGAGCCCCCTGCCCTGGGCTGATCCCAGTGTGGGCAGCAGGGCAGGGGCATTCTGCCCCTGTGCTCAGGTGAGAGCCCACCTGCAGAGCTGCCCCAGCCCTGGCTCCAAGAGCACAAGGACAGGGAGCTGCTGGAGCAGCCCAGAGGAGGCCACGGAGATGCTGTCAGGGCTGGAGCCCCTGTGCTCTGGAGGCAGGCTGGCAGAGCTGGGGGTGCTCAGGGGCACCAGAGAAGGCTGCAGGCAGAGCTGGGAGCCCCTGGCAGGGCCTGCAGGGGCTCCAGGAGAGCTGCAGAGGCCCTGGGGACAAGGGCTGCAGGGACAGCCCCCAGGGAATGGCTGCCAGTGCCAGAGGGCAGGCACAGCTGGGCTCTGGGGCAGGAATTGCTGTGGGTGAGGCTGGGCAGGCCCTGGCACAGGGTGCCCAGAGCAGCTGGGGCTGCCCCTGCATCCCTGGCAGTGCCCAGGGCCAGGCTGCACAGGGCTGGGAGCACCCTGGCCATCGATGGTGGGAGGTGTCTTTTCCAGCCCAAACAATTCTGTAATTTTATGAGGTTAAATTATTCTGGCCCTTGAACCTAAAAATTGTTCTCTGACAACTTACAGACCTGGGAGCATCTATGGGCTTTGTAGATTATTCTGAATTATTTCTTGCCTCTTTTTTCTGGGAAGGATCTTTTTTTAATTTCCTGTTGCAAATCATAATTGCTTCTCCTAAAGTCAGAAGTTATAAACCTGAAAAAAACCCCAGACTTCACTCTTCTTCTGCAGAGCATTTGGTCAGGTTTCAGGCCTTCTACTTTAGCAATGCCTAAATAAAACAAAACTCATGGTGTTAGATTAATAGGAATGGTGTCCATGGCAGTGGGGAGGAACAAGGCAAGGTCCCTTCCAACCCAAACTATTCTGGAATTCTATTGTTCTAAGCCCAAGCACTTCCACAGCCTTGCAAAGAATCACATTTGTGGGCCCTGAATTAACACAGGAAAAAATCCTGCTATTCCGAACATCAAAATCAGCCCTTTAACTCTGGCACCTCTTTTAAAGTTATGCAAATCTTTTGCAGCCATGTGAAATAAAAGTACCTGCTGGCAGATGTGGTGCTCTGATGGTCAGGATGGTGCAAAACAAACTGTTGCACAGCCAGCGCCAAAGCAGCACAGATTATCTGTTGCCAAATCAGATTTCTGCTAGTCTTACACCCCACACCCTGAGCTAGGCACATAACCATGAAAAATGTGGTACCTGTAGTGCAACAGGATGTGTGCCTGACACACACAGAGGAAAGCACAGGCTGACATGCACGGTCTGATTGCCACCACACCCTCAGGCAGGTGCTGAGCACCTTGGAACTGCCTCTGCTGAAGAGAGAAGGCCTCAACATAACCAGTATTTTACCATGGTGGGTTTTTTTAAAGGATCTATATTACAGTGCAGTGTATATCCCTAAATGTACATTGCAGCACATCAATAAAACGGACCAAATTTCCACCTCATTTGGAGCCTTGCCTTTTCTTTATCTCTGCAATAAGTTAACCTCTTAAATATTACAACACGCTGCTCCTTATGTCTCTTAAATATTAAACAAGGGCTGTACAAAATAGATTCAAGAACACACAGTAATCAATAGCAATGATCACGAGGGCAGGAAAATGGAACCGTTTAAGGGTTTTTAATCTGGTGAATAAACCTGGCACTTTCATTCAGAGAAAACAATGCAGCCAAAATCCAGCTGAATCACATGCTCTCTAACACCAGATTTCCCTCATTTCTCCTGCTTGGCACAGCTGGATTTTAAAAAGGAGTAAGAAGTCATCAGGAAAAATACCCACCAAAAATATGCCCGACCACAAAATATTTCATGCAGTCAATAGTTAAGTCTGTGCTTCAGAAATGCACTGAGGGATGTCTTCCATAAACCCCCAACATATATGCATTCTTCAAATCAGATGGGGGCTTCATCTTTTTTTTTTTTTTTCAGAGCCCATTTTTATGATATGAACAATTGCCCTTCTCATAACTGAGATGCATTTAATGTGGTTTTTATGAATACATAAAGATGAGGTCTTTACAGTTGGTTCTGAGACCTCTTTTGAAGTGAAATGTCTGTTTAGATACAGAAATATCTGCAATATAAATGTCTTACAAGGAGTAGGACATTCAGACTCAGTTCAGATTGTGAACACCTCTTCCAAAATGATCTGTGGGAGAGCAACCTAAGCTCTGTGTGCACTACTAGTATTAGAGAGTCCATGACATCATTTTACTGATTACCTGGGTTTAGTGCACTCCACGTAATGGTATTTGTTTTACTTTTCTGAATGTAGTCACTCTTCTCTGAACAGTTCTTCTGGGTTTTGCTCTTGTGGTGGTTAAAGAGAAGTGAAATGAAAGTGTGTCAATAAAGCGGTCATTACATTAATGCATTAACTCCCACCCAGGGAAGAAAGGAGCTGAGTGGCATTGCAGGGGTCTGGGATCCATCAAGTGTGTAAAAACCTCCTCTGAAAATCAAATCACTTCTGCAAACACAGATTCAAGCATGTCAGACATCTGCCTCTCCTGTGCCACTGGGACAGCTGCTCCCAAGCCCTTGGGCTTGGGCATGCACAGAAATCCATGTGTGGATCTCTGTGACCCAGAGAGCAGACCAGAAGATCACCAGGGTAAACTTCCCATCCTACATTTGTGCCACCCCCAGAGTCCCATGGGCCCCCTAGAAGACACCAATATCCCCCAGAAATTCACATTTTTGCCAAGTAACAAATTACAATAATCTGCCACCTTCCCTGGTCTGTGACTTGCCACAATGGTGTGCATGGTGATAATCAATTTGGCTGTGATAACTGTGATTTCTTCACTTATTTTGTAATTGTGAGTGTGCTGATAAATGGATTGGACAGTTGCTTAATTTCACAATCTGGACCATAAATATCCTGTTCTGGAATGCTATTTATCAGCTTTGGCAGCAATATTCAATCACTGTCAAGAGTGTCCATGTCCAAGGCCATGCTGGATGGAGCTCTGAGCAGCCTAGTCAAATAAAAGGTATCCCTGCCTGTGGCAGGGGATAGATGAGATGAAATTCTGGCCCCTTCCAATCCATACCATTCTGGGATCATTCAGGAAGTTCCAGACATGCTGGATGCTCACAGCTGAGCAAGACCCTCCCCCCCCCAAAAGAGAGCTCAACTGAAGCCTTATAACCCCAGAGATATCTTTGCCTATGGAAAACCCAAGCACATCTCCATTACAGCTTGATCAAAATCCCCATGGTCTGATTGCTGTCACCAGAAAAGATCACATGGATCAGAGCTGGAGAAGTTTTGCCTTAGCAAGGGGGACTGGCTCAAGGACTGGCTCACAGCCCTTTTCAGCCACTCTCTGGTGGAGAGGCTCTCTGCTGTCCTGCTGTGACTTCAGGAGCACGAGACACCTGAGCTGTTACCACAAATTATCTTTAGTCCAGGGAGGGATGGGCATGGTAGGGCCGTGATTCACTCCCTCAGGATGTCCAAGAGAGGTCAGAGTCATGCCCTGAGGTCCCCTTTCCACTGACTAAAAGGGCATTTAAGGCAGTCAGCCCGGGGTAGAGAAATTTAGGTGAGGTGAGTCCCAGAAAAAAAAGCCCTTTGAGCCCCATGATTAATGCTGACAGCTGCAGCATTAATCTCCATTTCGAGATGGGTCTCTTCCTGTGCTGGCTGCTGAGGGCTGGGCACATCCAGAACTCAGCACAGGCAGGTCCTCTGCCCCCCTCAGTTTTGAAGCTCTGTGGCTGAGGATTTCTTCCCTTGCCCGAAGGTCACTGAAGTCCCTGATCTCTGGAGGGTCCCAGTGTGTCCCAGCACTCCAGGAAAGGGCAGTGCTCAAAGGATGAGGATCCATCTCCAGCTGCATCCTCAGCAGCCCCTGGAGCCACCACCAGGGCTTCTCCCTCTGCCCCTGGAGGATGGTCATGTTTTATGGCTGGAGATGGCCATGCCACTCTCTGCTCTAGCTCCTTGCTTAATAAAATCCCTATTTTGGTGCATGCAATCCCTTAATGATTCTGCCCCTGGGCTGACTTGCTGAGGTGGGTCCAGCCTACCTGTATCATTTTCAGGTCAAACCCTGCTTCTAGTAATACAGGTGTGTTAATATCACCTTTTTTAACTGACAGTAGATGCTGGGAAGTGGAGCAGACATGCTTTCTCTTTGACTAGTATGCCAGCATGAGATTCCCTTTACTACTGCATTTTTATTTTTTTTTTCCCAGAAAAATGAATAAGCAAATAAACTACCCCTTGAGTTAGTGTTTCCTTCTCTGCTTTTACCCAGCACAAGAGGTTTGATTTTCCAGGGTGCTACAAGTATCAAAATTAATTGCAATACCGGTTTGTTGTGTTGGTTTTTTTTCTTTTACTATACTCTTATTATTGTGAAAAAAGAAGAAAGAGAGTTTCTATTCTTCTTGCTGAAATAAGAAAATACTCATTTCATTGCCAGAGGTGCCTTGTAATGTCTTTTTAGATGTCTTCAGTAAAAGTCTCCTTGCCTCGTGTAAGTTAAAGAAAATGTACAAGCTGCCACTTTTATGCTTTCTCAGAGAGGGAAAGGGAATGTGGATAGAGATTTTGTTGTTAAATTTTGTCTGTCACTGCCTTTTGGGAACTTGAAGCATATTCCCTGTAAAATGTGGGTTGTTTTAGAACATTATTCCTGCTGATGCTGCCTTCTCTTCCTCCTGTAAATAAAAAATACTAGAAAATTCACTAACCTTGTCATAACCTAATGTTTAAGGACAGCACACAGTTAATTTGACTGTTGGCTAATAAAGATATAAATATATGACACCCCCAAATACAGAGGAGACCTATCAAACTTCAGCATCATTGGCTAAATGCCTGAAGGGGAAAAATGACTTAAAAGAACTTAATTCAAAAAATCCTTTAGGCCACACTGTTGCACATCTTGCAAGCCAGTAAAGATGCAGACAGCTATGAAGAGAAAGACATCAATAAATAATCAGGGGTCTTAGACTTTTAAATGGGAATCTGAGCATTGCAACCCAAAGGTAAATTGAATCTTTTCCCCATCTTCCTAGCAGGTGCTCACGCCTGTGTAAGCTATAAAACTTTGCTCATTGTAAATGTAGCTTGCCCTTTCGACAGACATTTTTACATGGAAATGGAAAGTCTTAGCTTGAGACCGCTCAAAGGCATCTTTGCCTGCAGCAACTTCTGTTTTATATTTTGAAAGGCTTTTTTTTTTTTTTTTTTTTCCTTCATCTTTTCCTTTCCTCTTTCTCTTTGCCGAGGGGTACCTGAATCCTACTTAAACATTTTTCTGTGGTAAACAGCTTTAAAAAAGTGAGCTGTGCAACACGCAGCCAGGCAGTGGGAAGGACGCTTGTCACCACTGCATTAAAGGTGAGACAGCTGAGGCAATCAGTGATGAAATGCAGTGCCTTTCATTTCTCTTCCTGACAAAACTGACTGGACACTAAGCTTGCCATAGATGCTTACTGCAGGAAGTTGTATTTCATCAGTTTAATTGGGTTTACACACATTTGGGTGCACCATTAGATGGTGCCCTAAGTAGGATGCAGAGTTTTGGCTGTGTAACAGGACAGACATCCATTCCTGCTCGTCCTCTTCCTTATGGACTGCCAAAAAAAGCAAAGCTGCTGTGCCCTCTGCTTACCCATAACTGCAATATGACACGTAACGTCATAGTGCAACAATGCTCTTCTGATTATTGTTGCATTTGGAGGAGGTGCCTGTGTGAGCTCTGGCTCCTGATGACAAACTGGGTCACAGCTAGCTCTGAGACTGGATGGGACACTTCCATCCTAATTCCTCCACTCCTGGGAGAGTCATCTCCATGATGTGTGCACAGATCTGTGAAAGCCATGAAAAAAAATCCTAAAACACCTGAAGCTGCACCTATGAAGCAGTGTGGAAAGTGCACCTCTCCAATCCCCCATAACAGTTGTCCCAAATGAGTGTTAACTCGGAAGCCTAACGACATATTTCTGAGGAGAAACTCAATGGTTTGCAGCAAAATGGTTTCCTGCAACATGGGTAGTACTGAGGTGAACAGCAAATCATAAATAAAGCTCAGAGATCTCATGTCATGTCCCAATCTGCAAGCCAAGAACTTGATGTTTCACAGTGAAATTCTAAATATGACATTCACATAAGTGGCTTTCCCTGCACTAGGATGAGAGCTTATAATCTTTAATTAAGTGCTTTTGTTCCTCATATCTTTATTGCCAAGGAATCCTGCATATATTCCTTGACCAGAAGGATCTCTTGGATACTGCTCTCTCTTCCTCGTTGGGTCAGAATGTGAGGATTTTGTATGTCTTGAGACAAACCTGTCCTGTAAGATCCATGAAGAGTTTTTGCTCAAAACCTTCATTAAGTTTAAACACAAAACTGACACAAGGAGTGGCTTGAGTTTGCTGTTTCAATTTATTTTGAGCTAGATTCTGCCCTATTTAGAGCAAAGACCAAATCCATAATCTTTCCAAGGCCAGAGTAACCTGAATCTTCTTTTAACATTGGATACTTGAATTGTCTGTGGGCTTTTTGTGTGCTTTCAGTATCTGGTAACTCTAATATCTTTAAGACCCTTCTTGGAGGAGAAAACCAGTTAAAGAAAAAAGGGTGTCTTCTCTGCCCAGCCCAGCACTCTGGTTCCCAACATCCCACTAACTCCTCTGGGAAGCTCCCTGATACAGACTGTTTCTTACAGCCCACAAGGGTAATGCAGAACAACATGAAATTAAAAATCAGTTGTGGGGTCTTATATAAAGTTCCTACCACCAGACATCAGCTCTGTCTTGGAGAGTCCAGAGCCATGAGCTGTTGAAGGCAGAAAATGTAGGGTAAGTATCTCAACATGCTTATCTTTTTCTTACATCCTTCCCTATTGGGTTGGTTCTGGCCACCACTGGAGACAAATTTTGAGACCAGCAGGGATTTTTGTATGTAGTGTGTGCAGGAACCTGCAGAAGGTAAAAATTCAAACTTGCTACACTTTCATTGTCTCCTCCTGACACGTTCCCTCAGTAAAAGTTACTTGAACAGCCTGGCAGCGAAATGCAAACTCAACCATTAAGTTCCTCCAGACCTTCTCTTCCCATCCCTGACCCATTTATTTCCCACACAGCCACTGGCTTGGGACTCCACTGGCATTAATTCTCCAAACAAGCAACAAGCAGCAAGAACAGATGAATGTTTAAAAACAACAATCCTATTTTCATGCAAATGTCCTCTGTAATAGCGAAGAAATGAAGAGCAATATTTTATATTGGTGGTGCAAGCAGAACTGTTTCTGAAAGCAGACTGTCTTTCAAAGTTTTCCATTAGGTATTCACTCCTTAAATACTCTCTGTGAGCAGAGCTCTTCCCCACCTGAGGAGGCAGCCTGATCCATATGCATGAGGATCTCCAGCAAGAGATGCAATCTGCAGCTCTGTATCTCATTTGGACTCACTGTGGTCTGGTGAGTCTTGGCAAGGGGTCAGTGCTGGGTGAAAACATGTCCCAAATTGAGCATCAAACAGAAAAAAAGAAAAAAAAGCCTTTGGAGTGCAGTGAGTCAGACTGAGAGCTGGTAAAACAAGGGCAGAGATGAGGACAAATGAGACAGTTTCTTGTTTTCTCCATTAGCCCACAAACCAAAAAGTTTTTTATAGAATTACAGAATCATTTTGGGTGGAAAAGCCTCCTAAGATGGAGTCCAGCCATCCCCCAGCCCTGCCAAGGCCACCACTGACCCATGTCCCCAGGTTCCACATCCACATGGCTTTTAAGCCCTCAAGGGATGGGGACTCCACCACTGCCCTGGACAGCCTGACCACCCTTCCAACACCTGACCATCCTTCCAGTGAAGAAATCTTTCCTGATATCCAATCTAAACCTTTCCTCACACAATTTGAGATGATTTCCTCTTCTGCCACTTGAGAGAACAGACTGACATTCCCCTCCATACCAGCTTTGAGACCATTCCCCCTGAAAGGAGCTCCAAAAGGAGATTCATACAGAGGGATGAGCATCTTCTGAGCCACACTGCAGGAAAGATGAAAAACAGACTCTGCTAGTCTGCCTATAAATGGGGTTTATTCCACTAAATCACCATGCACGTGGCTAAACATTTGTGCAATGGCAATAGTGCAGGCTGTCAAAAATGTTTTATCAAGTCCTGGTCTGTGTCCTCACTGTATCCCATAAAGTTTTGGATATTACAGGAGTCCCTGTGGCGCTGACTGTGGCTGTGTGTGCTGGGACACGTAGGTTCAACCAAAGGGATAACAAGGGAAAAATCAGATGTTTCCACAATCTCTCCATCACTCTAGTGACATGAAGTGTCTCCATTCCATGGACCTGAAACACCTACCATATCACCTGAATTGCTGTGCACAGATGCAGAGGTTTGAGGTGTCCTGGTGCACATAACTTTTGTCACTAACCAGCCCCTAGCACAGGCAGTAGGTAAGACCTTGCAACTAGAGGAACTCAAACCATGAGCAATTGCACATTTTTTAATGCAGTGATAACAATGAAAAGGTTTTCAAGTCTGCATCAAAGTAGGTGTTTGTGAGAGTCTGGCCAGAAATCGCATTTAAAACATTTACAATAAATGTATGATATTTATTTGTGTTATTGCTACCTTCAGCCTGAAGTCTCATCCCCTTCCACAAAGAAGGAAAGCTGTAATTCCCCACACTGGCCACATTATGAGAGGCCACTGCTGATCTCATATCTTCCTTTTTACCCCATATTTTATATTTGAAATACATCAGTTTAGGGGTTAGACCATAATTTCATTGAAGTAACTGAGAATGTTGTCCTCATTTTAACTCTTGGCATGGGAGGCCAAGAACATGACACAGGACACAAAGAAAGAGAGTGAAGGGATTTCTCTAGTCCAAGGAAATGTTCTTAATTGCATCCTAAAAGCATCCCTAGATTGTGTCTGCAGTAGGCAAACCTCTACTTGAACGCATTTCTCAAAGGTGATGTTTCCCACAGGGAATTGTAGCCAGCCTTGGGCTTCAGCAAATTTTGCCTGCACCAGAAAGAAAGCCTAAAGAGCTCTTCACCTTCCCTTGAAACCTCAGTGGAGACTATTTCAGAGCAGAATCACCACTCCAGCTGCTCAGGAGGCTTCCCAAGGCAGCACCTAGTTGTGACTTCCCAGGTCATGACTTCCCAGGTTGTAGCACTTGGGGACATTGGGCAGTGCTGGCCTTGGCAGAGCTGGGGAGAGTTGGAACTGATGATCTTAAGGGGCTTTTCCAGCCTCAAAAACCCTATTTCTCACAGCAAGAGGCAAGGATTATATCCCAGTGCTGGTCAGCAAACCCTAGGGGCTATGAGATCATTTTCAATGTAAATGTGACCTCACCATGATTGCTTACATTAAGGATCACAATACTTTGCAAGTCATCCTAATAAATTCACTTATCTGCCTGAGGAGGAGAGAGTCATATATCTGGTGTCTGACATCTGCTTTTTCAGGGTCTGTGAAAACCCAGCTACTCATTGCATGTGCTCATCCATGGACATTAATGCCATGGGATAATTTTAGACAGAGAGAATTAGAAATAAATGAGAAACCAATCTATGTGAATTAAGTTATACTGAAGCAATGCCCAGGTCAGGCTATAAAAAAACATCAGGAACCCCTTTTTGGAAGTAGCTGTTCCTTCATTTATCAGGGCGGGAATGCCAGTTGAGTTTGACAATGACTCTCCCCTTTCTGTGGGAAATGTAAATTTCCATGGGATTGCTGCAGCTGCAAGAGTAAGGGGCCCTCTTTTCTTACACAGCTTCACATCCCTGGGACACTGTTGACCCACCAAAGGTGGCTATCTGATCTTGATTTCTGGCAACTGAATAATTCAAAAGCAATTTATCTGCATTTTCAGGAGTGTTCAGGGAAGTCACTTCACAATCATTTACAGCTCATATACTATGGTATTGGGGAAGACTCACTCCCTGTTTCACTCACTTGATTGATGAGTCTCAAAATCTCAGAAGAATCATAAATTCCAGCGACAAATAATCATGCATTAGGAGAAAAAAAAAAAAAAAAAATAAGATCAATGCAATCACTGTTTGTTTTTTGCCATTCACTACTTCATGTAATTTTAGTTTTACAGGCATCCAGTCAGACTCCAATTACAGCATCATTTTTGGAGGGTCAATTATGTGCAGTGGGAGTGGACACTCTGAACAATTCATAAATGACTGACTGGAGGAAAATCTGTTTTCAGGCAATTTCAGGTAAAAATTTATCAAAGAAACAGAGTCTTATGCATCAGCATTAAGTAATGAACAACAAATAGGGGCAGATATATCAGACCTGTTGTGAATGAAAAGTAACTGCCAACACCAGTCTCAGCCAAAAAAACCCCCAGCTTTTAGCTAGCTTTTGATCCAGACTTTGCATAAAATAAGGGAAGTCTTTCTTTGTATGGCTCCATCCCTGCATCAGGCTCTTTTTACCACTAAGTTTTCCTGTCCAGCACAACTTGGCATGCAGTGTGTGTTCTCCATAAAGCGCTTAAAAGTGAAGGTAATTCAGCTGGTTTGCTTCCCTGCCTAGTGGGAGCTTTGCTCAGCGCTCAGAAATGTATGCAAGTGTGTGACTAATGTACAGCAAAAAGACTCAGGATGGAGCCACTTTATTCATTGTTTGTTATTGTTCTTTGTTGCTCAGTGTTTTGTAAATCCCCCTGGTTATGGAGACGTTTTTATTAGAGAATACATTTTTTGAAAATGGGGTTCCGCAAAAATGAAATTTCAGAGGTGTGTGTCTCAGCATTGATTTTTCTATTTGTAATAACACACTATAGCATATCTTGTTTTATATCAAGAGGATAAAATGTCCCTAACACAGTGATCGCCATTCTGTGGTAATGGATAAAGCCTGTTTATGAGATGTCATTTATTCCACAATAGACAGTAAATAAAAGCCATTTCAAGCTTCGGTTAAATCAAAGCTTGTTCGGGATTTCAGCAGATTTGCAAATTACCTTTGGGACCATTTTCAGATTCAGTTGTTTTCCCACATGCTATTGACTACCCATGTTTTACTATAAATACTACTTCTTGCTCTCTCTCTCTCTCTCTCTCTCTCTCTCTCTGTCTCATACCAAACTCTGGGATTGTAGAGTGATTTGTAAAGACAAGCAGATAAAGTAAATACACAGAACTGTATTAAAATTTCTTTCCTGTCAATGTACCAGAAATAAACCCACAAGTTTTGATGGCAGATTGAAAGCCAAAGAACAGGATCCTGGACACAGTATTTTGGAAAATCCAGAGGTCTTTGTGATATCATATAAAAGCACCAAGAGAGATACAGCAGAAACACAAGTTTTGCAAAAAAAAAAAAAAAAAAAAAAAAAAAAAAAAAAAAAAAAATTAAAAATCTACTAAAACTGCCTCATGTGAGCTACTTTGGCTTTGGAATTTACTGCTGTTGTTGGACATAGTCATAGGAGGATGTTGGGGCCACAGGTCCCTTTCTTGCTGTGCCTGTTACATGGAAGAGTTAAGGTCAATATACAAAAGGATGAAGAGTCCCAGGTCTCTCAACTCAGAAACTGCCTCACTGGCCTGAAGTCACAACACAAAATAAAGAGTTTAATCAGAATATCACACATATGGTGTTATTTATTGTTATTTATTTATGAACTCTGAGATGGGAACATCAAGTGTTTTAATTTTGGGTGTGTTCTGTTTAAGAAAAAATGGGTTACTTGTGAAGAAATGCACTTTAGGGTCAACAAAACTTTTTGGGAATTCACAGTGCTTTCACCTGATTGGAAAAAAAAGTCAAAATGGTTCATGGCACACTATTTGAAACAAAATGGCTTTATTTTTTTCTCTACAAGGTTCACAGTGGGTATAAATGAGCAGATAGAATAGATGACTCTCAGCCCTTTAGAGCATGGATCTTTTTGGCTTGAAATGTCCTCTCCACTTCCACTTTTCCTTTTTGTTAGAGAATCTTCCAAAGAAGCAAGATGTTTTGGTTGAGAGCCTTTGAAATTTCCCATTTGACCTATAAGCTTATGATTTCCAAGCCACCAAATATTCTGAAACACAGGAGAGGATTTATACTCTCATAAATTAATTCCTCCCTTTTAATAAATGCAATATTTAATAATTATTTTATATTATATATAAATATATATTATTTTATATTATTTATATTATAAATATTATTTAATGTTCCTTTTAATATTTGAGTAAAAAAATCAGTTATTCCCTAAAAACACCTTGGTTAATTATTTTCCTGACATCTTTTAAAACTGTGGTGGCTGTCAGTAAAGGAACAAGTGACATCATTTTACTCAGCAATCATTTTCAAGAGACAAAAAGACTGAGCACCAGGAGGTATCCAACAACTCTTATTTAGGACCCCAACTGGACACTGACACTGATTTTTTTTTTGCAGATGACACCCATCCTTGAACAATACTGAATTTTAATCCAAACACATTGGAACTGCAAACAGAGGGACAAACCCACTTTCATCTTTGTAGCCACTAGGCAAGTAAAATTGCAGTAGGAAAGCAAACCAGGCTCCCCTTCTAGTTCATACCCTACAGAAAAACACCCCATAAAACCATTAATTCAAATAACTCATCCTTAAAGAGATAAATGCAGATCTGCCATTCTATAGAAAATAATGTGAATGTCATGTTGTGTTTGAGGAAAGCAAAAATAAAGAGCTCCCATCATCCCTGTAGGACACTGCATTGCAGGATCAGCAACTAGAGAGCAGTTTTTAACTCCTGTAAATGGTTTAGCAACTTTAAATGTGGCCATGAGTTGTCCTGGCAGGTGTTCTCTGTGTCCTAAGTACCTTTAATCCAGAAACTCCAAAAAGGAACAACTGAATCTGATCACTGTAAGAAAGGTTAACAAGGTCTTTAGGCTTCTTAGAACCATATTCCTGAACATTTTCCTGGATTTCAAGCAGCATGGTGTCCTGCCCTTTGACTGGACTTAGAACACAATTCATGGGGAACAGGCAGGGAAATTGATTTCAAAGTCCTTCATTTGATGATCCTTGGGAAGAGCCTTTGAAATCCTTATGGTAATACATGCATATATCATAGTCTCTGAAATAGAGCAGCAAAATGTGTAGGGAACCAAGCAGATTTCCAATGGAGAACCTTCTTCTGTTTCTTTGGAATCTCACTAAAAATTACCTTATTCTCTTAGAAATATTTCTGCTTGGAAGAACCAGGGATTTTTAAATTGTGTCAGAGGAATTTTTGGATCCTTTTAGTCGTGGGTCCACTTTGAGGAGAATCCTTCTGATAGTCACCCAACCACAGATTTTGCGGAGGTTTAAAATTCTCACCAGAATCCTAATTTTCATTCTATTTCCCAAAATATCCTGCTTTGAAGCACTATAATGTCCCAAGTGTTCCATCATCTCCAATGTTCTTTGTAACATCTCTGTGCTTGTGCAATCTTTGATGCACAAGGGGCTTCCCTGGGACGACTGATCTTCCCAAAATTGCATCACTTCCCCATTTCCAGTTTCACCCAGTTTTCGCCCTGATTTCAAGAATGTTAGACCAAAAGGCTGCTCTACATACATGTTTGACCAGGAAGGGTTTTTGAATATTGTCTACTTTTTATTTTTTAATATTTTTAATATTTCAGTTGCCCACTCAGAGAGCAAATATCATGCTGAGTGATCTGGGAAGCTACTCACACACAGAGATGTTAGTTCATAGACAAATCATTAAAAAAATTCGACCATTTTTTCTCTTGATATTTCTAGGAAAAAGGTTCATATCGTAGAATTTCACGAGGTATAGCAGATATCTCCATTCCCCATCACATGACAATTACACTTTTCTCAGCATTGTTCTAATACAGAGAAGAACTCAAGAGGAAGGTAAAAAAAAATATAATTCTGGATATGGCACAAGAATACTGAGTGTACTGCTCCAATTTCCTTACAGTTTTGCCTGAAAGTACCATTACAGTTAAAGTTGTGTCAGCACTTTCATTAGAAACCCAGTTTTGATTTATAACACTGGCTGCAAAAAATTTGCTGCTGGCTGAAATTCAGTGCAAGGTCTCTGGCCAGGGGAAACATTTTAAACATTTTTTGGAAGATGGTCTGAAGCAAGTTCTATTATTCCAATGTTACAAAGAAGATTTCCTTATATTTTACTAAGTGAAGCTAGGTTTTGGGTTTTTTGTGGGTTTTTTAACAAAATGAACAAAACCAAAGGGACATTTGGAGACACTACCTAATTTTTTTAAGTTTATGTCCTGGTTTTGGCTGGGATAGAGTTAATTTTCTTCTTACACATTTTTAAATTATTGCCAGAAATTGGGGTAGCGACAGAAATCCCAAGATCTGCATCAAGAACCACCACCAAAACTTGCAAATGCTTAAAGCAGATAGTCAGCAAACACACATTTTGGTGTGAGTGTTAATGAGCGTTTAAAGCGCTTCACAAAACTGTGCTCGGCGGCTCTGCTGTCCCTGCTTTATTAGCTGGGCATTAGCAAGCCCTGGCAGCATCCACGCTGCACGGTGTTGTTTGGATTAATTTAGTGCTGGTGAGTGGTGTCAGGCTGACAGCAGCGGGGACAAGGCACAATTCATCACCTGGACGGTTACGAGTCGGCAGCTCGCTCTCCTCACCGCCGCTGCCTGCCGGCACCACGCTGGGGAACAAGAGCATCACTCTGCCCCTTGTCCACCCAGCCCCCAGCCCCTCGGTGAGAGACACCATCCTGGACAGCAATCAAACCATTCCTGCTGCAGACAGGCACCAGAAACCCTACAAAAACACCACAGGCCCTGAATAGAACAGTGACAGGGACAGCACGGACCTTGAGGAAGAAGTGACCACAACCTGATGAGTACACAGCTATTGACCACAAAATCATGGAATTGCTAATGCTGGAAAAGCCCTCTAAAGTCACTAAATCCAACCATTAACTCAGCACTACCATGTTCACCATTAAACAATATTCCAAAATGCCACATCCATGCCTCCTGCTGTAGTTCTGCTGTTAGGAATGGTCAGCACCTGCAGAATTATTTACATTACATTCTGGCACTGGCTTCTAAACAAAAGATATCAATCTATATTCCAGGTGCCTGCCTTCCTTCTGACACTTCCTTACTTCCAACATTTCTTTCCTTCTATCCCTCCCTGTATCACATCCATCCATCCATCCTCCATCCATCCATCCATCCATCCATCCATCCATCCATCATCCATCCCATCCATCCATCCATCCATCCATCCATCCATCCATCCATCCATCACCATCCGTCCATCCATCCATCCGTCCATCCATCTTCCATCCATCCATCATCCATCCATCCATCCATCCACCCATCCATCCATCATCCATCCATCCATCCATCCATCTCCATCCATCCATCCATCCATCCATCCATCCATCCGTCCATCCATCCATCCGTCCATCCATCTTCCACCATCCATCCATCCATCCCATCCATCCATCCACCATCCACCATCCATCCATCATCCATCCATCCACATCCATCCATCCATCCATCCATCCATCCATCCATCCATCCATCCATCCTCCATCCATCCATCCTCCATCCATCTCCATCCATCCATCCATCCTCCATCCATCCATCCATCCATCCATCCATCCATCCATCCATCCATCCATCCATCCATCCATCCATCCATCCATCCATTTCCCTCCATCCATCCATCCATCATCCATCCATCCATCCATCCATCCATCCATCCATCCATCCATCCATCACATCCATCCATCCATCATCCATCCTTTCCTCCATCCCTCATCCAGCCATTTGTGCCAATGCTGATAGTCAAAAGCAATGAAATTATCATCCAGCACAAACTGTGCCACCACATAGGATTGTATTTGGAAATCTGATGACAAATATTACGGAATTATAGAATGACTTTGGTTTGAAAAGTTCTCCAAGCTTTCAAGTCTAACCCAGCACTGCCCAGGCCATCACCTACTCATGGCCCCAAGTGCCACATCTACATGAGTTTTAAACCCCTGCAGGAAAGGCGACTCCACCACTGCCTTTGGCAGCCTTTTCCAGGGCTGGGAAACACTTCCAATAAAGAAATCTTCCCTAATATCCAATATAAGCCTCTCCTGGTGCAGTTTGAAGCAAATTTCTAAGGCATATTAAAGAGGCATGGAAACCTGGACACTACAGACTGTCAGAACAGACCTTGTCTGTGTTTGGCCCTCAGTCAATTTCCAGACACAACTTGTATTTAAGGTGGTCTAGAGATCCCTCCAGGAAAATATTTTGGAGAAGGCAGCCCTGCATTGGAGCAGGCCATACCATGCCCATGAGCTGCAAGGAACTTCACATACCCTTAATTTATTATATGGTCATTTATTAAACTCTGGGGACAATGGATAAGGAAATACGAGCATGCTGACATGTCCACCAGATCCTGGCACCCACTGACACACTGCAGAAGATGAACCTACCCTGCAGCAAATAGCTTCATATTATAATCTAGACTGTGTGAATTTTGGGGCAGGTGCTTCATCTTGCAGGGAGCACATACTGCATCTGGCACGAGGGTATGTTAACCTCAGCTGGAAACTAGAGATGCTATAATAACACAGAAGTAAATTAGCAGAATCTGTCAAAGTATTCTTGGCAAAAGCTTCAGAATAAGTATAAATGTCCGTGAAAATGTAATGACAAGTTTACTTGCCCCTTTCTGACAATGTTTCCCACTCAGGTTAAGGTGCAGAAAATAAACAAAAATTCAGAGAAGATAAAAAGGTACATTTGAGAGCACCATCCTCGGGGAGCCTGGAGGTCCCTTGGGGAAGGTATTGGGAGCCTGGATACCCCTGGATGTCAAACAGACAGACAACTGGGGGGGCTGAGGGCTGTGGGAGCAAGGTTTGGTATGAGAATGACAGAAGCAGCATCTCTGCAAGGCATGGGGGGAAAACAATCCTCTTTTTTGCTGTGCAGGCACCCCACACCCATCCCCAGAGCCAGGCACAGCCAAGAGGTCCAGCATTGCCCCACTGTGCACAGGCAAACAAAACACATCCAACTTCCACAGCTGTACAACTGGGGTCTTTTTAATGCCACAGCTCATGTAAATAAAATTCTTTTACTGTGAATCTTAATTAAGGGAATGATTGTTTCTGGCCATCGCTTGAAAGGCAAATGTTTTAATTGGTTCTGATGTCTTTTCCCGAGAAAGCTTTTTTTCCCCAGAAGCCATGTATCCCAGCTAGATTGCTTTTCCCTGCTGCCTGTCCTGTAAGGGTCCAGCAGTGAGAAAGGAGATGGTTTAAGGGGTTATGGAGTGAAACATGCACATGAGTTAAAGAGCAGGAGCCGTTTAAGATCCCGAAGTGTCATTAGCAGTAACATGTCACATAAAATGAGGTGCAGATTTCCATTTTCATTTGAACTTCAGGTGTTTAGTAATCCAGAAGCTTTATTTAAGGACTGACCTTTAACCTGGCCTGTCATTCCAATTGCAAGGAGTTGATGGCCACTGGGAATCAATGGGCAGCATGAAGGTCACTTCCTAGAAAAACTGTGGCTATCAATGTGTCAGTTCCAATGAAGTATTATAACAAAGCAGGCAAAGAGCCTATCTAGGTCTACGAGGCACCAGCTTGCTCTCAGGCTGCCTCCCCACTTTCAGCTATTTTATAAACACAAATAGAAATAAGCTGTTATTTAATGATGTGTGTTTTCTGAGCTGTTTTCAGTTCTGTGAGTGGCACAGGAAAGGATGGTTAGAAACCCAGCGCTCACTGATCCAGATGCTGGCAGAAATTCCCTTATTCCTCCACACAAAGCACTGCAGCGGAGCAGTCAAGGGGCCAATGATCCTGTGAGACCTGCACAGCCCCTCCTGCACTAGCCCTGCACAGAACCATAAGATGGTTTGTATTGGAAAGGACTTCAAAGCTCATTCAGTTCCACCCATGGGCAGGGACACCTCCCACTGTCCCAGGGTGCTCCCAGCCCTGTCCAGCCTGGCCTTGGGCACTGCCAGGGATGCAGGGATGCAGGGGCAGCCACACAACCTGTGCCAGTGTTTCACCACCCTCATTGTGAAAAGCCTCCTCCTTATGTCTCATCTAGACAGACCTTCCTTCAGTTTACAACCATCACACCTGTCCTATCCCAGTGCAAAATTTTTTTCCTTGGTGTTATCGTGTTTGAACACAAGCCCTGGACAGGATCTGTCTGTTTGCAGCAGCTCCAAGGTGGACACAAATTCCAGCCTGTGCATGAGGAGAGGAAGGAACTCTGCAAGGGGAGCACCCGTGCATGGGGACAGGGCAAGAAAAGCAGAATGCTGGGATGGTGTCAGGGTCACAGTGAGCTCAGGATGCTTCCCTAGGTCTGAAGAGGGAAAAAAAGCTCAGCCTGACCTGGCCACCCTGCTGTGATTAAAATGAGCATTTACTGACACAAGAATTTGCTTTGGAGGTTTCCACAGAGCTTCGCGTTTGTGTCCTGGCCAAATTCTGTGACACCTCTGCAGTTAGTTTTGTTTGCCATTATGTAAAAACTGGGTTATTTTAATTTCTGATGAAATATAAGAACTTTAAGCTTTTAGGAGCTGATCCCCAAGAAGTCAGAACCCAACTCTGACTGCGTACAATCTGTACTGGATGGCAAATTTATTAAGGTTGTCTGGGGAAGAGCGGGGGGCTAAAGCAACGTGTGTTCCACCACAAGAACTGGTGAAGCAAATCCCAGTCAAGAGACAAGAGAGCAGCCAGGAACTTGTGGGATGGACCCTGCAGACTGTCCCAGGCACACACCACCCTGCCTCATCCCAGTGTCATGTGGAAAGCAGATGCAGCCCCTCTCCATGTGCAAACTGCTCCTGCGCTGGGGAAGATTTTGATTTGTAGGGTCAAAGATAAACATGAGCATTAGTCAAAATCTCTCAATGTCCCACCCTGTCTTTGTGCTGGTTTTCAGCATGCAGGTCTTTCCAGCAATCTGTCTCTAGGGGGTTGGAAATTCCCCTATAGGAAGATTCCCTGGAAAATCTTTGGAAAGACCTTTCTAATCACAAATAATTACAGTAATTTGTTATCAGCCTTTCCGTATTCTTTTAAAGCTTTCAAGATCTTCCCCAGTAAATCGATTCCCTAAAATTGTGTAAAACAGAATTTTAATTGGAATTTCTTTTCCAGTCACAGGAACTGGAAAGAAAAGATGTTTATATTCTTGAACTTACTGTTTTTGTATTAAATGTCTTTGTAGATTACTGAGCATGCAGATCCTCTGTGCAAAATCAATAGGAAGTTTATGCCTGTCTGTAATATGGATATGAAACCCTCTGTAAAAGGTCAACTTGACACAAATTAATAAAGCCCTGAACAAATTCAAAGTTTCAATTTTGAATTAAAAATTGAGAAATGTGACCAAAAAGTAGAACCACAGGTTTGATTTTCTGGCAACAACATGTAGATATAAATTGGAACAGAATCAGAGAGAGACTGTTAAAGTGTTTCTTCCATGGAGGCAATACACCCTGCACAAAAGTGAGAAAGTAAAATACAGTTATGTTATAAAGAGGCAGTTTGCTAAAGACGTGATTTTAACATTGGTGTCTGGTTTAAACACACAGGAAAAGTGGGTTCAGATACTCATAGGGCCCACCTGCCCATTATCCTGCACTCCATCAGCCTCCAAGAATTTCAGTCACTGAAGAGAGGAATAGAATCCCTTTAGGAATTTAAATAGGCGAGTCAGATCATGCATGGAGATAATCTGTCACACTATTATTTATATTTCACAATACTTTCTTTCAAACTCTTTTATTTCCTCTCACTTCCATTCTTTGTGTCTCCTTATTAAGAAAAGGAAAAAGTATTTATCATACAAAAGGGCTGTTCTAAAACTCTCTGCACATACTTACCTACCTAATCAGTTATAAATGATCAAGATTAATTCCATTAAATGGATTTTAAAAATTATTCATTTATTTCCATGCCCTGTCACTGATTTGCAGTACGAAACATTGAATGCTATACACGAAGGTAAAAATACCCTTTTTATAAAGAAACAGAAAGAGCACAATTTCTAACTGGTAGCAAAACCAAGTTATTTTGGAGATCCAGAAACAGATGGAGACAGGCACCTCAGTTTCAGTGGAATTGCATGGAGTGGGCATATTCCGTATAATGAGGCCCCGTGCATTTTTTATTTTATTTTTTTTTTCTGTCTCTCATCACGTCGAGGGGTCTCTACCCCCTTCACCTTAGACGCACTTCGCCTAATTTGCACAACAACAGTTTCGTCTGCGCACACACAACAACAAACCCACCAAACTCCAGGACAAACAAACCACACGGGAGGGACAAGTCCTGTGCGCCGGGGATGCTGCTACGCCAAGGAATTAGGATAATCCGGGCTGGTTATTGTTATTTTCCCTTTCTATTGGAGCTGGAGATCCCCTAGCAAAGACCTGGAAGCAGCCCGAGTTTCCATGCAATAAAGCAGCAGTGAGAAAAGCTCAGAGTAATTAAGTGGCTGACGCACAGAAGAAGCCGTTACAAAGATTTGACTAAATTGCCCATTCATTAGTAGCACGGCATGGAAGGAGAATTACAAATAGACAATAGAGCCTGCAGTAATTCAATCTAACCTTGTACTTACAGAAAACAATGAGATAATGAACAGAAAAATTACCAGGCACATATTGCATTTTGTGGATGGCAGGAGGAGGGAGGGGGATCGGATTGGGATTGGGGGGGATGGAGGGGTGGAGGTGGGGGCTGCCGGCGAGAGCGGCCCGGCACATGTAACACTAATGGCATCGCTCAAGCTGAGCAAACATTTCTCCAACACAATCATAGTTCTCAGTCTAAGGGCCTCTGGGAGCTGAGATGAGGCTAGATCGTGAACAAAAAAATGTAATTTATAAGGCGTCTGTGGACTGGAATTTATCATCGGATCCGCTCGCCGCCGCTCAATTGATATGTAGTTGATTTCAAACAACACCCCCCAGGCGCCCACAGGGAACATTTTTTAGATTTTACGCTTGGATATATCTGTTTAACTCACCATTTACCAAAACAACGGCTGATGACAGCACAAACAAGTCACTCCGGAAAGAAAAAAAAAAAAAAAAAAATACACAGACATAACAGACACACCGAACTCGTCCAGATAGGACTAAGCCATGAGGGTTGGGGCTTTGCTGGGGTCATGGGGAGGGGAAAAACAGAAGCAGAGGCTGAAGGTGGGGTGTGGAAGACATGGGTGAATCATTCACTCAATTTTTAAGCCTGCTTTGGAGCTCTCCACTGGTGTTTTAAGAGTTTACTTCCCCAAGTGGGCACCACATGGAGCAGGTGTTGACACTGGTGGCTCTGGGAGGAGGTGGCCTGGGTGAGGGTTCAGTGTTGAGGGAGTTTTGCAAATCACAGCAAAGTGTGTGCATCCCTTGTCTTGATGGCAAGGGGCAAGATGTCCCAGCATCACAGTCCTGCTCGTTCTGAGGTGCTCCTGAGGTCCTGGCACTAGGAAGAGAACTGGGGTGCAACATCAGCTGGAGCAGGGAGAAGAAAAGTTATCATCCCTGTATTTTGGTACCACCAGAGATTCAAAACCAGCCTCCTGATTGTGTAAGGGATCTCATTGCCTGAATTAATAAAGTACTGCTACTTCCCATCTTACATGAGAACTTGTGAAATTCCCTCAGATGAATTTTATTATGAATAACAAGAAATCTCCTCTGACCAAGCCAGTTCATGCGATAAATTTCTGCTGCATTTACTCTCCAAAGGAGGAAAAACAACACTGACTTTAAACTATTTATTGAAACTCCCCTCCAGCACTGTGTAGAAGCCCTGGAGTCAAGCTCTTTGTCATAACCTGGAGGTGAGCCTGGAGTGTCCCACACCAAGCTGGATGGTGCTTGGAACAACCTGGTCTGCTTGAAGGTGTTCCTACCCATGGAAGAGGGTTGGTTGATATTTAAGGTCACCCATACCATTCTGGGATTCTATGAAAATGCCCTACAGAGCCCATCATGTAATTTTTAAAAATGCAATTTTAAGAAAATGGAGACATCAGTGAAAACTGTGTTGTGCAATAATAATATTTACTTTATTCAGGATTTTCATTAATTGGTTATCAAAATAAGGACCTCGGTGCTGTAAAAAAAAATGGTGGCAACAGGACATGGCATTTGGCTGCTATAATGGGAAATTTGCTGAGCATGGAAGAGCCTCTCCAAGGTGCCCAGGGGCTACAAGTGAATTAAACAGCTGAGGTGTCACTGCTGTTATGGGGCTGGCTCTTGTACACCTCCAGTACAGAACAAACCCATGCTACCTGTGCAGAGGTTTTGGGGGTGCTTTGGTGGCAATGGGGAACTGCTGCCAGGTAAGGGTTGGTGCAGGAGCTGTGTGTCCCCAGGAGGGAGAGTGGGCAGGAGGAATCAGACCTAAGTCAGGGTGAGAAGGAGCTGGGGTGGGAGGATGTGGGGACAGATCCAGCAGCTCTCCACCATGGGCTCACCCACAGCACGTGGACAGAGTCTCCAAGAAGCTCATCAAAGAGCAGCTGCTAGTCAGTCTGAGCCATGGGCATCACCACAGTAGAGAAAAAGCAAAGATAATTAAACAAAAACCCCCGCCAACCCAACCCAGCCTAACCCAACCAAACCCAACTGATCAACCAAAGAAACAAACAAACAAACAAAATAAAAGAAAAAACCCCACCCCCCAAAAAAAATTTCATTTTGAAATGCCACCAAATAAACACTAAAGCTCAAGTCCAAAAAGCCAGTACCCTGTCTGCAAGCATTTATTTGCTGCTTCTTTCTTCTAGTTTCCATCAGTTCCCCAACTGGCTTCAAGAGGGCCTTGTCAGTTACATTGGCAGGGAAAATGCCCCTCTTTGCTAGATGGAAAATCAGTGTTCCTGATCCATATAAAGGAATGGTCTGTGTTGGTTTTGCCACAGAATTCTTCCAGACAATCCAAACTAAGGACTGCTCCTTACTATTGGTTTTAAATGACAGCACTTTGTTGCTTAGGACATTCCCTCCACACTCCTCCATTTCATTTTACAAAATATTTTCTGACTAATTTAAATCTTTCCCTCCATGCTGAAAAGCATGCAAAAGGGAAATGCCAATGTCTGCATCCCAAAATCCCTCCACAGCTGATGGCTGTGGGTATTATCTCACCACTCCAGTGCTTTCTGATACTACAGACAATAAACAATTGCACAGCATCAGAAGTATTTTGGTTAGAGCTGCATAGAATGGTTTGGAATAAAAATTACCAATGGCAAACACCATGTAACTTAATGAGCCAGACATAGGTCTCCTGTATGAAAAAAAAAAAAACAACAACCCAAACCAACAAAAATGTTTCAAGATTAGAAATTCCATCTTGGCTTTGTTTTGGTGATTTCCTCCCTTCAAAGGGATATTTCCACAAATGAGTCTTTTATAGGGTTTTGTTGTCTAAAAGGATGTTGGATCATGGCTGCACTTCTGGCTGCATGGTCTGTCCATGGTCCACCTTTTTTCCTGGGTCTTAAGTTTAAGGTTGTGTCATCTCGAATCACTCAGCATGACACTGGGAAACTCTGTGTTGCTGTCCACAGAGAAATGTGCCCAACACACCCAGCCTGAGCTCCCTCCTCGAGGGCATGGTATGGTACTGTGTCAACCTTCCCTTCTGGGTTCAGCTTTCAGAGCTCGAGATGAACGATAGCTCTCACTTAATGCAATAAAAAGTTCATGATTTGGCGTAAAAATGGATGAATATCCAGGGAATTTACCCAGTAAGCTGTGCAGCCAGTAAAGAGATTTGCACTATACACAATTTTCAGAGAAACTTCATAATAGTATTAATTCTTTGTTGTTACAGTTAACTGATTTCTTAAGGGAGCCACTATCAACTCACTACCCATGTGTGTGAGCCTCCAAGTGTTTCCCTGATACATTTTTTATTCTATTGCTTTGTTTCATTCAAAATTATATTAAGAAATCTCCAAGATTATCCAGTCTTTGCAATTTTTGTGAGCACCACCTCTGCTGAGGGCAGAGACCTTATGAATATGGGAATGCTGAAATATTTATCTTAGAGAGCATCAAGAGGGACAACAGGACAGACCTCATAAATTCTTCCAAATACAGAAAACCTTTTAGCTGAGTTCATTCCCTCTCTGCTTACTAAAGACTGTCAATCACAGGATACAAATCCACAAAATCTATTTCTTTGTTTCATTCAACTCTGCTGCCAGTGAGAGAAGTGATGCTCACCTTCGGAAGACACAGAAGAGCAACTTCATTTCAACCAGAGAGATTTCAGATTGAGATTGAGAA
Organism: Sitta carolinensis; assembly: GCA_032173965.1. Taxonomy (NCBI): domain Eukaryota; kingdom Metazoa; phylum Chordata; class Aves; order Passeriformes; family Sittidae; genus Sitta; species Sitta carolinensis. The sequence continues at coordinate 4,598,526 of CM063313.1, read as the reverse complement.
AACCCAAATTCACTGGTGATGGAGTTGCAGTTCTTAGAGTTTCAAATGCTCCCTTTTGAAGTGTTGAAAGCTTTGTGGTAAATTTGTAGTCCCCAAACCCACAATACCCTCTTTGGATAATGCAAGGCCACCATCTGCAGACATAAGGGGCTAATGCTTGCAAGCTGACATAGAACACTGGGATTTTTGCTTTCAAAAATGTGATGGGACACAGGCAGATCTGCAGGTCATGCACACTCTTGGTTGTTTTTCTCACTAGTTATTTGGATTCTTTTTTGTTGTTGTTTGTTTGTTGGGATTTTTTTTGGCAGCAGGCCCAAAAAGGAACAGCCTTGAAACACGAGAACAAAAAATTTGAACTAAAAACAAAGATCTGAACCTGAGTCACCACACTGGCCCAAGCCTATTAACCTCTATCAAAGGATCTGGTGGGACATCCTGTACAGGTTTCTCCCTGGGGTGCCCAGGTAGAACCAGACCCTTTCAACCACCAGTTTTTATCTGTGAGATCACCAGAGTGGACACAGTTTTGTGGTGGCATTGGCAGTGTTAGGTTAATGGTTGGAACTCAATGATCATTAAGGTCGTTTCCAACACAAACCATTCAGTGATTCCAACAGTCTTGAGGATATTTTCCAAGCTAAATCATTCAATGACTCTATGACCAGCAAATTTAGGAGTGTGCAGTATTAATGCCGTTGCTGCCAACACCACCTGAGCTGGGGTTCAGATCACTTCCCTTTGCTGACCCTCAGCTGGAGTTGGGAGGTAAAATGGCTTTTGTTATGACTTTTCCCCTCTAAGTGAAGTAAATGGAAGCAGAGCATTGTGTCAGCCACGGCATGCCAGCAGTGCAACTATTTTCACCATGGCAAAATGCCTTTTTTCTTTCCTCCTGGATTGCACAGTTCCTTTGACAAGGAAGGGTAAAGACCCTCAAGGGTTCTCAGAGAACATCAATATGTTTTGTATTTAATGTGCTGGCTCGGTTACAGCAAATTAAGGAGAGTGGGCCTGGTACAAGATAATGCAGCCTGCAGTTCCTCACTCCCTAGCCGAGTGGTATACACTGAAAATGATACTCCAGTGTGGAGAAATACTGCACATTACATCTCCCTGCAGTAACAGAAGAGACATTAGGCAAAGCCCTGACTCTTAATGGTACACATCAGGAAAACATCTGAGCTTGGGCCTTCAATCACAAACGCTGCAGGATTTAAAAATGAATAAACTTCACATTGTGATTCTCTTATTTATCCTTTATGCAAATTGTCCCTGGGAGGACACATTATGTTCGCCGCATGGCACGGCGCAGACCCACATTAAAGCGTGGAGGGCCACTCTTATGTAATGCACAATCCTCCCGGCCCCTCCGTGCAGTTTGTGGTGCAAAGAGAAACAAACACACAAAGGGGAAAAAAAAAAAATAAAAAAAAAAACAACGCCCAAACCTAGAAATATATTCTCCACTGACTGCTGAAAATATCCTGATATTAAGCAAAGAAGCGGTGCAGAAATATTCCGCTGTCTTTTCCCGGCTGCCAGCCTGTGACAGGAGGAGATGGCAAGATCAGGAAAGCCTCCTTGTAAACTAAAAATGTAGAAGCGAATATTCTAAACCTCTGAATCCCTACGAGGTGCCTGAGAATTTTGCTTAGGCAAACCTAATGCATTAATTCACCTGGCCACAACCCCTAAAAAGCCATCCTGTTAGCTAACCTTTCTGTCATTAGCTTCCCTTTCTCAATGGGACAGAGACACAATAGGCTTGATCCACATTATTTTTCCTGGGCAAAATCTCTTGCCCCCTTCAAGCTTTTCATTATTAGCACAAATCTTCCACGGTGTCCTTGAGCAAGCATTCGCAAGATGACTGGATGGCAGAGAAGCAAACAGCCCTACACGTGAAAAAGGAATGGGAAGAGAGTTCAGGGACTTGGCCACAAAATTAACTGCTTGAAAAGACACAGGGAAGACCTGTTAAGTAGAGCTCCAAGGGCAGGCTACCAGGTGGGTCAAAACACCATAATCACAAATCCATCCTCTTTAAAATTATCTGAGTGGTTTCCTAATATGCCTCCTGCCTCCCCGAGGTACAATGGACAGAGCAAGGGGTCCTGTGTTTAAACTCATCTTTGTGCTTGTAATTGTGGCTGGAAAATAACCCAGGCTGAGCAAACCTGTCATGTCAGTGAAAATACACATCAGCTATGATCCCCACCTCTGTAGGACCTGATTCTGAGTGCTGGATTTAATTCAACCCTTTCCTCTCCATTCGAGTTGCATCCCAAGTGGGTGCTGGGGGGGAAAGGTTCATGTAGATAGAAAACAATGGGCATGGGTATTGAGTTCCACCTCTGTCTGTGAGATGGTTTTGGTGCTGGCTGGACTCTTTTGTCATGTCTGCAGTAGTAAAAACTGGTGTCAAAGGCCTAATCACTGTATCCTGCGAGATAAACAGGAGTGAATGCCAGAGGAGTGGGAGCCTGCTCCCTGTGAGGCTGGGCAGGCCCTGGCACAGGGTGCCCAGAGCAGCTGGGGCTGCCCCTGCATCCCTGGCAGTGCCCAGGGCCAGGCTGCACAGGGCTGGGAGCAGCCTGGGACTGTTTTGGAGCACCTAGGGACTTGAATTTTCTCAAATATTTAGCTGAACTAATGAACAAGTAGTTCCACAAACAGCCTGAAGCCCCAGGTTTCTAAAATCATACTAAACTGGGATGAGGATATTTCTATTTTTCTCTTCAGCAGAGATTCTGTGGGGCCCTTTCATCTCAACCCAAAAATTTTAACTTGTAGGAATCCACGTTTGGGGTGAGAAATAGATTCAAGAGCTTTTGTAGCAAAATATCTGGCTCTTCTGCAAGTGTCTGAAGCACAGCAAGTTTCACCTGAGTATGAGACAGAACTTCTTTCCTGTGAGTGGCTGTGCACTGGAACAGATTTTACAGAGAGGGTGTGGAGTTTCCTCTCCTGGAGATATTCAGGAACCATCTGGACAGAATCTTTTGCCATGTGCTCTGGTGTGACCCTGCTTAAGCAGGGAACTGGGACTAAATTACCTGATTCCACCGTTAGCCATTCTGCAATTCTGTGATTTCCTTAAGAATTACATGCCAAAAACATAATCGAAAATTAATAGACTCAATCCAATAATAGAAAATTATTTCTGATCTATCTCAGAACAGAGGCTGAGACTGGACATTTGGTTTGAGCCATCTCAGCCACCAAAGATTATGGAATATTCTGTAATTTGCAGACAGCAGCAAACTGGGAGGAGCTGCAAGAACCAGACAAAAAGGTTTACCAAATTCTGCTCCTACCTGGTACGACATTTGCTGTTGGCCATTAAGGAGAAAGGTGGTCATAAATACAAATGGTTAAAGAGAAAACAGAAGTAAGCATAATTTCCAGGAGAAATACAGAAAGACAGAGACTATGCTCTAACTTTGCTAATCCTTACCTGCTGTCAAATTAAAATAAAGAAATATGCCATGGTTTCAACAGTAATATTTTAAAATATGTTGCTTAAGGAAAAGAGGCTGATAATTTCTGAAGCTCTTAAAGAGCCTCAAAAAATAAGACAAAATATTTGCAATCAAAAATATATCTTATATATTGAATAAGTTCTTGTAATTTTGGGGGGGGACAGGGCAAGGAATAGCTACTTAAAACCACCAAGAGGGCACCCAGTCATGGTCTTCTTCTGGAATTAAGCCCTAAGATGAACCCAACCTTATTATTAAACATGGAAAAGAAACATGAGGAAAGCAAGTTTTGAGAAAGAAGTTTTCAGAAGTCCTGCTCAAGAACCAGGGTAGGTGCAACCCAAGAAATCACCAATAAAAAGGGGGATTTTCTATCAAAAGTTGTTTCTAATAGCATGACACACAGAACAGGTTTCCCAGAGAGCTGGTGGGTGCTTCATCCCTGGAAACATTCATGGTCTGGTTGAGTGGGGCTTTGAGCAACATGACCAAGGGGAAGGTGCCCCTGCTCATTGCAGGGGCCTTGGGTTAGATGACCTTTAAAGGTCCCTTCCAGCCCAGACTATTCCATGATTCTATGACAGATGATAAAAACACCAACAATATTTGACAAAAGATGAGGGGCTGGTCCTCCAAAATCACTCGATGGAGTGAGAACTCAAAAAATATTTCACAGCGTTCTTAATTTTTGGATGCTACTTAGACACCTGAAATACTTAAATCAAACCAGTAGGAAGCAGTGCAACAATTCCCCAGCAAGGGCAGGATTCCCTGAGCTTGGGCTGCACTGTGCACCTGCCCAGTGTGATGCAAATTTTGGGAGCACAGAGGAGCTGAGTGGCTCCTCAGGCATGACAAATTTTGTGCCTCTCTCCCTGCTCACAAAACGTTCCTAGGTTACAGGTTTCTCCAGTGTATTTGTGAATCCAAATTAGCTGCTGATGTGTTTTGCACTTTATAATTTAAAATAATAAGGGGGGGGGGGGAAAGAAAAAAAAGAAATAACCTAGCTTGTCCTTATTTGTCACGCCTGGCTTCCTGAAACCACACTGGATGCTCAAAGTCTGCCTGAGCTCAAGGGGAGGCAGATAAGCTTGTGGAAAAGAGGTAATTTGCACAGAGCAACTCTTTAGCTCAGGTGGCTCAAAAAAATGGAAATGGGGGAGCTGGGAAAGCAAGCATCGCATATACTGAATTAGCCTTAACGAGTGCTGGTATTTTAAAGATAACAGATAGGCTCAAACCCATTGACCCCTGGGTTTCCTTAGCCCTCTGCTGTGGTGGGGAGCAGGACAGTCTGAGTGCAGCACTCACCACCACCCACCCAGACCCAGCTCACTTGCCCTTCCCTTCGCTGCTGGGTATTTCTGCTTCACCCGGTTTTCTCATGCAAAAATAACTGCTGGCTCTCCTTTGTGGGACTCTTCATAATTTTGTTAGCAATTTTGTCCTGATCTCAGCTGGGATAGGGTTCATTTTCTCCTTAATATCTGGTACAGAGCTCTGTTTTGTATTCATCATGAGAATAATGTTGATAATGCCCCAATGTTTTGGGCTTTGCTAAGTAATCTTACTCTTTATTCAAGGATTTTTCAGTGTCTCATGCTTTTCCAGTGAAGATGAACTTAAAAAGCTTGGAGGAAGCAGCATAACACAATTCTGTGCCTAGAAGAACTTTTATTTATTTTACTCCTGGTTGACTCTGTTGGTAATACAGTGGTTTGCTCCTATGTGGTTAACAGGAATAATTTAGCTTGCAGTCAATCCAGCCAAAATTTCCTTAAAAACATCTGTGAAGATAATAAAACTTAATTTATTTTTAAGTCAGATCTGAAATAACTGAATTTTTCACCCCTTTTCTTTTTTCTGAAATTACCTAAAACAATGTTTTTACTTTGGTTTTGCATCTACAGAATGACACTTTCTGCAGTGTCTTCACAAGTATTAGTGGAACAATCGTTTCTTCTGTTTCTGGTGGTTTTGCATGTGTGGATGGCCCTGAACTGTCTTTAATTTCATGATAACTGTGAGTGAACCCTTGAGTGCTGGGGAGAAGGTTCAAATGTCATCAGGGTAAAGCTCTACCTGAGCCCTGGTGTTTGCAGAGGATTTGAGAGAACCTGTGCTAGGCTAGACCTGTTCTAAATGCAGGTCATTTCTAAGAGTTGTAAATGTGATTTTGAGGGAATATTTTCACATCAGCACAGATCCCTTCCTCAGGTTCCTACAAAGACACCAGGACCTCACCTCTTTGCCCTGCTCATCTCCAGGAGTTTGTACAGTTGCTAATAAGGAGGAAACCCTGTCCAGGCCATGGCAGTGGTCTCCTGGAGCCAGCACAGTGCTGCATTTCTGGAGCAATGCTTTTAGTAGTCAAACATTACAGAGCTCTCCCTGGTCAGCTTTTGATTCCCATTTAAGAACAAGCCACTCTGGCAAATGGTCCTATTGACCCATCCAAATGTTTCACTTACTCCATCCTGCTTAGATAAAGTCCCAGAAATGTTCTGTAAAATAATACTCGAGTGGTAAATATTTAACAAAGAGAATGCCTCCGTCCTTCAGTGTGCTCTCCAGATATTCAGGATGACTGCAATGCTTTATTTTGGGAATGGAAAGCCTGATCTTCCACCCATCTCCTTTCCTCGTTTCAGACTTGTGTTATGAACTAGCTCGCCTTTTTTAAGGGGCCATTAATGATTTATTACTGCAGGCTGCTGAGTCAAAGCTGGTACGTGGAGGGCTGTAGACGTGAAGGCCAGTGACAGTACCTCTTACCTAAATGGAGCCTCCTTCTCTTAAGAAACTGACTCACAAATGGAGACATTGATGCTGCTCCAGTAAAACCATTTCCCATCCTTTCTGTTAGTTTTATTTTAGAGGAGAAAAAGAGATCCTATGGTGCTGGATTTGAGTTTTCTTCAGACTTGCTTCCTCACAGCTGAGGCACAGTCTGGGATACAACAAGAACCTCTGAACCAGGGGGAAGACCCTGAATGCTTTTCATTCAGGGAGATGCTTTAGCAAAGTTATCCCAGAGAAGAAACAGGCTGAGGATTACCAGCTGGGCTGCAGTAAGTCAAGGTGAAAATATGAACCTGTAATGCTGAGACGTGCAAAGAGCAACACAGCATCCTAAGCTGCAAGCACGAGGATCATTGTGTCCAGCTCCTCACCCTGCACAGAGCCCCCAACAATCCCACCCTGTGCACCCCTGGGAGCGTTGTCCAAACACCCTGGATTGTGACCATTCCCTGGGGAGCCTGGGCAGTGCCCACCACCCTCTGGGGGAAGATCCTTTTCCTAAAAGGTGAGTTACCTTCGTGCAAAAGATGACAAGGAGTCCCCAAGCTTTGGAGCTGACCTAAAGACAGCTTACAATCCCATAACTCATCATGATTATGTAAATGCTTCTTTGTTCCAGGTATCAGCTGATAAATCTGTCAATCAGTAAAACCAGTGGGTCAAACAAGTGAAACAGGAATTGGGAGGTTGTTGTGTTGTTCTGGTACTGTAGGCTGTCTCAAAGCAGCCTAAATTATGAATTAGATCCTGAGTAAGAGATGAGTGATGTCTCCTATCCTAGGAAATTATCCTTTTTTTGCTATGGGGTCCTGCTAAGCAAATTCTCTTCTTTTGGATCAAAGCATCCTAGAATGGTTTTGGTCAGAAGGGACCCTAACAGCCATCTAGTTCCAGCCTCCCTGCCACCTGCCACTAGACCAGGTTGCCCCATCTAGCCTGAACTAGAACACTTCTAGGCTTGAGGCATCCACTGCAAGATGCTCCTTGGGCATCTTGTTCCAGTACAGGCTGGACATTAGAACGTGCTGCTGAGGATATGAATTGCCAGCAGCAGTCAGAAAGCAGGGATATGTACAGCTGGGAAGCATCAGGGAATAGGGTTTCTCCAGCCAGATGCCCACTCTGACACTTGAAATGCTGCTAATTTCAGAGAGCAACCAGACCACAATCAGAGCCCAAACAGACAGGAAATTGAGCTACACAGCCACAATGTGCTGCTTTCATTTTCCACAGCTCTTTGTCCTTCTCCTTCCACCCACCTCATCCAGACAAGATAGGCTCCATGTGGTTGACTTGCTAGAGCACCCATTGTGCCAAACCCAGCCAGTGTCCATCACAGACCAGTGTACAACACTTTGGCAGGCACACCTGGCCCTCAAAGCAACCAGCATGCTGCTAAAACAAGGAGAATGCTCAGCAGAGCATGGGATGCTCCAACAATAAACAGGATTATTGCTTAATCCCACGATTAGCACGTGGCCCCAGCTATCACTGTCCAGCTGCATCCCAAGCCCTCATTTGTTTCAAGTTGTTTCAGGCAGGTTGTTGTCTCTGAAAGCTTTTGATTCAATTCCTCTAGCCAGCCCTGTGCTCTTATGGGAAACAGTGGGAGATCATTCCATGCATGGGAAAGTGTCTTTGCTCAGGGCAAAATGTGCTGGTTGGTGAACCGAGCTGCATTGCCTTTGTGTCAGGATGATTTGAGGGCAATGTTGAAGCTTTAACAATGCAGAAAATAAATTCATATCTCTCTGTGCGTCTTCCTGCGCACATTTTTGTGGAAGGGGGAACTGCCAAACTTGAAACACAGAGGAGCAGGGGAGGTTTTATACAAAACTTTTGTCTGGGTGGAGAAGCCTGATTGCTTTAACCCTCAGAGACAAGGCAGAGAAAATAGGGGATCCCTGTACCAGAGGCCACCATGCACCAGTAGTTTTAACTGAAATGGAAAAAAAATAAATCACTTCTTTGTTCGCAGGGAGCAAGAATGCACAGCCTGAACCCTTGCTCAACAGGAGCAGGGGAGGGAGGAGAGCAGCCCTCTGTAAAATGGGATGAGGGCAGGATCAGCCTTCCAGGAACCTCACCTGGACATTTTGGTCCCTTGGCTCAGTGGTTTGGTGAGGAGCAGTCTTGGGATGGCCAGTCAGGACCCCCCAAGATTCCCCAGTGACTGCTTTTAGGAAACTCCCACGACTTCTTCCTCCACATCCTCAACACCACTATGGACACACTGAGACCACAGTGCAGCCTGCAACTGTTTTAAGGGTGGCAGAAACAGGATCAAACCATTGTTGGTGACTTCTAGTGACCTAAACAGGGCCAGAAAGCTTTGTCAGCCCTCACTCTTGTTAAGAGGCTTGGGGAGGCAGAGGGTGCTGGTGTGGATGCAAGTCATAGCACACCAGTTGTCCTCTCTGCTGGGGAGTGGGTCTGGACCACTTTACTTACTGGTAAAGGCAGAGTCATAAATCTCAGTGATGCTGAAATGACTTACACCCTCTGTTTATGAGGTCTTAGCCTTGGGCTATAAAAAGAATCTCCTGAGATACATGGTCAAGTTTCTCTTCCTTTCTTCCTTTTTTTTTTTTTTTTTTTTTTTTTTTTTAAACACAAAGTGAATATCCTCTGTAATGATTTTTTTTTCTTTTTAATACCCTAGTTGAATAGTAGGAGGACAAACAGAGGGAGGTGTGCCTGTGTTTTTTCTTCAGCATGAGCTCCTAATTCCCATCCATGCTAATGGGACTGGCACGCATGCATCAAGGGGAGAAGAGACCCCTGAGGGTTCACAAAATATGCAGATGACTGGTTTTTAATGAATGCAAAATGTAAAACAAAAGAAGTATCACAGTCAAGCTGCTCATGCATAATAAAGTCACAGTGAAAAGGGAGCAAATAAATAGAGAAGTCTTCTTGGCTATAACCATCCTTAATATGCAATGGACAATTGGGAACAGCAGGCCTTCCGAAGCCCACATCATCAAATAGCAAGCACATTTTGGCAACATGAAACCACCTACAGCAGCATTTCTCAAGATCCATCCCACCAAGTTATGGGAAAAATATTCAGGCCTTTCCCAACGTACGAATTTCAGGCAGAGCAAGAAGGTCTCCCCGAGGAGGCTGGAGAGCTCTGGCAGGATATTGCAGCAAGGCAGCAGAGTCAAGGCCTGTGGAGAGGGCTGGATGCTCATTTGTCCCTGTTTTGAGTGGGGTTACACCAGGAATTCAGCGAAGCAGAGCCACAGACAGAGCAGTCACACTGCAGGGCAGCGTGATAACAAGGGAGTCATCCCACCAAAGTCAGTGCAATTTGTTCACTTGCTAATTTGATGGTGTTCTGGGCAGCAGACTTAATTGGATGTGATTTGAGAGGTCCAGCATGGGAAGCTGCTCAGGAAGGTGCTAAAAGAAGCTGCTCCCTCCTCCTTCCTCTTCCCCCATGCCCTCCTTCACACCTCTGCAGTAAGGTCCTTGTGAGGTGGGACTTAACTTTGTCACTGCAACTGAACACACAGAGAACCTGCTACCAGCATCATTCATCAAATTCCAGAAATCTAGGCAGTGCTTCCCCCTTTTTGTGCCTGCCTCCAGTCCTTATTGCCCAGTTTGACCCGCTTGCTCAATTATTGCGACCCCAAATACAAAATGAAGGAATCGTAGATTGGTTTAGGTTGGAAGGAATCTTGAAGATCCTGCTCAACTTGATCTCAGCTGGGAGAAATTCCCCTTCAGCCTGGGTGTGGCATCTGCATCCAAGCACAGAGACATCCTGTTCCTTGGGCTAAGGTTAGGCTTTTTAGGAGAATGTAATTTTTTTAGAAATCCAGGTCCTAACTAGACGGGACTACTAGAGGCCAGCCTAAATATTTTTACCTTTGCCTTGCCCCTAAATTGAGGGGACACATGATCCCCTAAAAAAAAACCCTTTGAAGAGTTTTCTAGGGAGCATCAAACGAAGAGTAGATGGACAGCAACAAGACTAAACCTCTCAACAGTGACAACATTTGCCCTGTGATGAAAATAGCAGAGAAAACACAAGGTCTACCACACCAAAATACAGTACTTAATAAACCTCAAAATAAAAAATTAAACATCAAAGTAAAACCCCTAATAAAACAGTTTTCAGCACTTAGAAAAATCAGAGAAATGATAATATCTGTGCTCTGTGCAAGGCAACTAGGGGAGAGATTAAAGAGAACACATGTATAAATGTCATTAGCATGCTAGCAGTGATATAAAAAAACCCTCCAACTTTTAAAATAAATGAGCTGCTACAAAATAAACTACCTTACGACAAAATGTACGTAGGGGATATAGAAAGTAAATTAAAAAACAGATTAAAGCAACATCTGTATATTAACACCGTCATAAAACAACATAGTAGTAATAGCAGTGGCATGCAAAGGTATTATAAAATTATAATCTATCCAAGATGTTATGTCATCTTAATGAAACTGTACAGCCAATACATCTCAAGTATTATTCCTCCATGGTTCAAAAATGTCCTGTTCTGCAGTTCTGCACAGCCAGGCCAACCTTAGTCCTGGTGCAGGGGCACACCTGCTTGCAGGCTTGCACAGGTGACAGCCAGAGCTCTCAGCACACCTCACTAGTGCAGTCATTTTTTTTCATTTTCCATCACCATTTTGCTTTTTTCTTATGCTCCTAATCTGGGGTGTGCAGCAGGAATCATCTGTTTGTCCCTGGTTTTTCAGGAGGCACCCATGGCACATGCAGGATGCAGTAAAGTCCTGCTCCACAGCTAAATTCTGGAGAGGAATTTGGCACGATTCCCATTTCTCTGTAGAAATGCTTTTTCCACTATTTTGTGTCCTGGCATGTCCTCTCACTGATTTATTGGGCTGAAGATTCATATCAATTGGTAAAAGCTCACACCTTCCTGACATTCCTGCCCCTTTCCTTGCCTCTCCCTGCTCCTGCCTCCCAGGAGATGCAGAGCCATGGATTTTTGCATTACAAGATTTTCACCACCAGTGATTGGTGAAAAGCCATTTCTCAGCGTTGTTTGGCCAACTAAAAATCAGACTCAACAATATTACAGGCCTTTTCCAACTTAAACAATTCTATGGCTCTGTTTTTGAGATGAGTCCCCCACAGGGAAAGGAGGTGGAAAACAGCATGGAGTAAAAGGGAATCTCTGGCTGCCCAGGAGGAATGAGCTCACTTAGGCCATGTGCACAGGACTGGCTTGACCCCCATGTAGGAAACAGACTTTTCTGGATTCCTCCCACCTGAAAGGAGGTGCTTACAACAGAAAGTTTGCTCTGGAGAGTGTCCATCCCATCTCCATTCCTCTCTGACACAGAAACACCTACAGAGTGTGACTCACTCTCTCCAGGAGCTGCCCTGAATCTCCCACCAAGTGCCTTGGGTCTTTCAGCAAGTGCAGAACAATGCTGGGGTTTATTGGCACAGACTTGTAAAAAAGCCCAGCATTCCCATATTCCAAACTCTTACCATCAGCTTGAAATCACCCACAAGTTTCCATGGGAGAGTTATGGATACTCACCACCTGTTCCTGTTATTTGCCAGCTGAGGCATTGAAATAGGTATGTGAGTTCAAAAGAGCTCCAAAATTTTATGGAAGACAAATACATCGAGAGCTATAATACATTAATAAAATAGAACATATACATGAATACTGCTATCCTGAGTAAGCTGCTCTATGGGACTCTGCTGGGGGCTGGACTTGTGGAAAACAAGGACTCAGAGCCAAAGGGGTTTGGAGGCTGGAAGAGCATCCTGGAGAGGAGTCTCTGTGTGTTCACCCTGTTCCTGTGTCCTCCCCAAGGCACTGAGTGTTGGTCACTGTTGGATAGAGGTCTGGATTAATCTCCTGCTCTTTTGTTCTTGTGAAACAACCTTACAAGGGGCAGGGTAACTCAGCAAAACAAAAAAAGATACTCATTCTGCATTTGCAACCTCCCATTAATTTTCCATTACACGATGCTATGGCAGTAGAGGGCTGAAATTCTCCCTGGATTAGGACTAAAATCTCAGATATTATTAGCATCACACAGCACAAGAGTCTGCATTTGCTGCTATCACTAACTTAGCTCATTAATGACTTATGTAGCAAGGCTAATGCTATAAGAATTATGCAATATATATCATAATTGCTGAAGCAACTGTGTAAGGCTATTGAGAAAGCAAGGAGCCTGCCTGTGTGGCATGAGGGTGGAGAATCCTGGTGTCATGTGCCTACTGGTTTTCTGTGCCTCATTTCCTTTCCAGATGCCTATAGAGTACTTATGGAAAAAGAGGATGAACAACTTTTATACAGGCAGGTATTTATACGACAATGGGGAATGGTTTAAAACTGAAAGAGGAGAGATTTGGATCAGATGTTAGGGAGAAATTCTGTGCTGTGAGGGTGGGCAGGCCCTGGCACAGGGTGCCCAGAGCAGCTGGGGCTGCCCCTGCATCCCTGGCAGTGCCCAGGGCCAGGCTGCACAGGGCTGGGAGCAGCCTGGGATGGTGGTAAGAGGTGTCCCTGCTCATGGCAGGGGTGGGATGGGGTGGTGTTTAATGCCCCTGCCAAACCAAACCACCTTGTGCCTTCTCTCTTGCTCACAGAAAAATGGCTGGAGAAAGGAGAGGGAGCAAAAGGGACTGTGCAGCAGCAGGTGTTGTACATCTATATCCAGTGGGATGGTGGAGGTGACTAAACTTTGCAGAGGGCCATAACTTGTCTCACCTCCATTCTGCTCTGCAGCAGAAAACAAATTTTTGAAACCAAAATGCATTTCTAATATAGCCTCAGCTGTGAGACTGTTGTTAATACCAGGCAAGGGAAATGCAAACAAACCACATCTCTTGATCACCAACCCATCAGTGGTGGGTTCACCTCCTCCAGCTCTCCCTGCCTTTGCAAAGACATGCCTGGCCATGAGGAATGTGGCATCCTCATCCCAGCATGCCCCCTGCATCCCAGACGTGTGCAGACACCTTTGCTGTAAGACCTGCTGCATGTGAGAGCCACAGGTGTGTTTTCCTGTTATTCCCTGACCAAAGGACATCTGGAGATCTCACCTAGCACAGCTTCATCTTTAACCACTATAACCATACCCTGCTCATACTCCATCCACCATGGGCTTTGTGACCATCTCTGAAGACAATCTGCTGATTTTGTTGCTGTTTTGGCTACTTGGGTTTGTTTTGGGGTTTTGTTTTCGTTTGGTTTTGGTGGGGTTTTTTTAGTGCAATACTTCAAGTGCAATGCAGAAGTTTTAATACGGGAGGAACGATCATTCAGTGGATTTCACTGCAGTGGGAAGAAACCAAAAAGGAGGGGTAAAAAATGGGAACATTTGCAGCTTATGGCAAGGGAAATGAAATATTTAATAAGCAAAATGCTGTATGTGTAAGGAGGGCTCCCCCAGCCCCCCGCTTTCTTCCTTGGCAGAAATTAAACAACTTTTACACACCACGTAGTCTTCAGTACAGTATGCTAATGATGTCCCTGATGCCCTCTTCATCTGATCAAACTTAATTGTCTGTGTCAGGCTGCCAATTAACAAAAGGATCTCCTAGAGTACCAACTTCCAGAGCTACCTTAAAGGTTAATTGAATCATGTAAGCCCAATGCTCTGGCGGACTCAACTTCAGGATCCTATTCTAACCAGGGGTCTGTAGGGGTAACAAATAAAGGAAAAGTTTAATTGCTAAACCAGCCAAATCTAACAGTCACATTAGGAAAGAAATGATCTTTCACAGCTCTCCCTCATCCTTTCTATTTTTTTTTTTTTTTCCTGAGCTTTGAAATAATCTCGGGCTTTTTATACATTTCAGGCAGTTTCTAGGTTTCACTATTGGGGGTAAATAGGAAGAACCAAACTTTGCTGTTTGATGTGTGTGCAAACTGGGTCAAAGAAGATGCCCAGGTAGGTCCAAATGTATGATTTACTGTTTGAATCACCTTTTGGTATTTTCTGAAATGTTCCCCTACCAAAAGCAAAGTGGCAGTGGGTGGAGGGTGGCAGCACGAGAGCTGTGGGGATGTGGAATCAACAAGCACTGCCATCACTCAAGGCATCCAAACCAGCTAATGGGTATCCCGTTTCCTCACCATCTGCCTCCTTTTCCAAGATATTTGTTAGTACCCTTTTCTTTTGGTTACCCACTTTTCTACAAACACATTTTTAAGGTGTCCTTCTTGCCACTAGAGATTTTGTATGGCTGCTTCAACAAAGGTGAACTGAAAATAGTGCCACAAACGGGAAAAGTATTTGTCATTAAAATACCCAAGTATTGTGACTGGTTTGGGAATAGAGATCCCAAAGCCACCAAATGGAGCTGGAGTCTTCCATTTTTTTGGGATAATTACTTTTGTGGGGAATTCTGCTGTGTTTGGACCAAGTGTGTCATCACCCCTGCTTGCCTTGGTACCCCAGTGCTGGGGTTTTAGCTGGGCATCATGTCTTGTTTTTCTAGTCCCCAAAACATCATAAAGCACCTGTGGGCCTAGAAGTGTACAAAACCATGAAGTGGTGAGAAGTAAAGGAAATTTAAAATGAAGTCCATGAGAATGTGAACAGTCCGAGGACCAAGCAGAAAAAGGTGTCTCTCACTAGCTACACACTAAAGAGTTAAAAAAATTTATAAAAGCTGTCAAATGATAAACAAAAATACCTTGCCAGGAAGATTTTATGAAGGCATGCAGTGACAGTTCTTGCAGAGTTCACTTTCCTTGTGTCCTTCTAAGCCCAAGTGCTCCTCCCAGAAGGATGTGGAAGTGACCAGTCCCCCTTTTCCACTGACAAAATAAATCAGGAGAGGAAGATGACAGCACCAGGGGAGGTGTCAGGGTCCAGGAGTGGGGGTTTGTGCCTGTCCCTACCCACCATCCCTCCTTCCATCTCAGCTGGCTTCAGCACTCCTTCTGTGGAGGAATTCCAGGATGCTCATGGACCACCCTTCCCAACAGCTCAGCAAGGAAGGGTTTCCCACACCTGCTCTGAGAAATTCTCTCATTTTCCCCAAAACGTCCAGCTCAGCAGGATGACACCTCTTGGCCATGCCACAGATGCACAGAGTGTCCCTTCATGTCCTGAGCCATGGGTGAGCTAATCCAAGTAAAACCTGCTGCATCCACCTAAAAAAAAAAAAAAAAAAAAAAAGTGCCTGGTCAGGGAGAGACAAAATAGCAAAGCCAAAATATTAAATTGGAACCAGTTCATCTTTAAGGTTTTTCCCAACCCAAACCATGCTATGATTCTATGAATCTATGAATTTGCATTTTAAACTGCAAACCCTATGAAAAAGGGCTGTAAAGCTAACAGAGCTAACATGGTATATTATAACCATGGGTGATATGACCTGTAGGTTTTTATCCAGAATTTATTCCCAATATTATTTATTTTCAATCTGGCCTGTGCATCCATCTTTTTTATTTTTCCAATTAAATGTATATCACTTTAATAGTGTAGGCTTGGTAGAAGTTTCCCCTTACTCAAGCATTGTGGTACTCTCACATAACACCTCCTCTTCACTCTCAAGAGAAAAATTAAGTCCAAAATCACTGCATTCCCCTTTTTTTATTTTTTTTGTTTGTTTCTTTTTGTTTGTTTGTTTGTTTGTGGTTTATTTTTTGTTTGTTTGGTTGATTTTTTTGTTGTTGTTTTGGGGGGTTTTTTGTGTGGTTTTTTTTTGTTGGGTTTTTTTTGTTTGTTTTGCTTTTTTGGTTGGTGGGTTGGTTTTTTTGGGTTTTTTTTGATTGCTTGGTTGTTTTTTTGTTGTTGTTTTGGGGGTTTTGGTTTTTTTGTGGGTTTTGTTTTGTTTTGTTCTGTTTGTTTTGGGGGTTTTTTTTGTTGTTTTTGCTTTTTTGTTTGTTTTTGGTTGGTTGGTTGGTTTTTTTGTTGTTGTTTTGGGGGTTTGGGGTTTTTTTTGGGTGTGGGTTTTTTTGGGTTTTTATTTTTTTTGTTGGTTTTTTTTGTCGTTTTTGCTTTTTTGTTTGTTTTTGTTTGGGTTTTTTTTGTTGTTGTTTTGGGGGTTTGGGGTTTTTTTGTTGTTGTTTTGGGGGTTTGGGGTTTTGTTTTGTTTTTGTTTTTTGTTGGGTTTTTTGGTTGTTTTTGCTTTCTTGTTTGTTTTTGTTTGTTTGTTTGGGGTTTTTTTTGCTGTTGTTTTGGGGGGTTGGTGTGGGGGTTTTTTTTGTTGCTTTTGCTTTTTTTTTTTTTTTTTTTTTTTTTTTTTTTTTTTTTTTTGTGGTTTTTTGGGGGGGTTTTTTGGGTTTTATTTTTGGTTGTTTGTTTTTTCCCTGGTTCTCCCCTCCCAGGGGCAGCCCCCGTGTCCTCCCCCCTCTCCCGCAGCCGCGGTGATGCCGCGGTGGCTTTGCACTCAGCTGACATCGTCTGCCTGTGACAGCCAACAGCAGCCACCCCTCCAACAAAACTCCTGCAAACTGATCTATTATCAACGGCAGGGCCCTGCTGTACCGCTGCCGGGCACAGTAATTAATTTCCATGCATATCATTGCCAGCATCGCTTACTGATCCAGGGAGCAAGATCAGAGATGTCACACCATAAATTGAGTCAGAGCCTTCACCTCTGTGTTCAGCGTGCAATTTTACACGCGCTTGACAAAGTAACAAACAGGGGGTAAAAAAGGCAGCAGTTCCCCAGGGTGATGGACGGGGGGAATTGGCCCAATAAATTGTTCCCTGTAAAAAGCAATGTTTTCCTCATTAAAAGGCAGTGAATTCTCTATTGCTTTTCATTAGTTGTGGCCTTGCTAGACGTGAGGTTTAATTGGCAGTGTGTTTACAGGACGCCGGCCCCAGAGGTGAAGGAGACAAAGAGGCTGAAAAGAGATTCTTATTTATTAAGGAGAGGTGACAGGCAGCTGCTTAATAAGTTTTTGTGTGGGTCCTGGAAGAAGTTGCACCGTGAGGAATGGCTGGTGCAGGTGTAACCCCTTCTGTGCCGTTGCTTCGTGCTTTTTCACCATCAGAATCTGAATTTTAGATACTTCCCCCTTCTTGCAGGGAGAATAAATTAAATAATACATTTTAACAAATAGTAAAATAGCAACATAATGATAAAAATAAGCTTGCATTAGTTTTGAAGGCCCTGGTTCAGTGCTATGTTCTCAGGTTCCTTTGAAATACTGAAGCATCCTCCCCCCTGCTTGGTGTTTGCAAGAGAGCATGTTTTGGGGTTACCAAACTGCTTTTTATTTACAGGAGAGTACAGATGAAGGGTCAGTCCCTACACACCCCAGCAAAGCGTGAAAAGCCCATGGAACAGAAAAATATCACTTGCAGAAGGACAAACCTTCTGCCACATCTCTGTGGGCAGCAGGGTCTGCAGAAAGACCCTCAGCATAAATGCAGCAATTAAAAAAACCAAAAACAAACCAAAACTGACACATAGGAGTGCAAGGATTAAAGCAGCTCAAACAGAAAATGCAAAAACCAAGGTGTTCTATAAGAGTAGAAGGGAAGGTCTCACTATTGACCTCCAGATTTAGCTACAGAACAGAGCTAAATGGAAGCAAAAAAAGTTTATGACTTGGCAAGCAACATTATCTATGGCACTTCACACAAAAAAATACGCACTCATCCTCGAAAGTTACATATGTAGTAAAACAAATCCAAATTTTGGCAAATTCTGACCATCTGGCTAGCTTTAAAAACACAATACTAGAATTTTGTAATTATTAAACATGCAATATAGAAAATAAAATATAATTTTTAAACACAAGTTCTTGAAAAAATAGGCCAGAGCAACTGGCTGTCTGATGGAGCTTGAGTGTTACAATCCATCCCAATTTATTCATCAGAGTTTTACAGTTTTTCATAAAGTATGTTTTGAATCCCGGGACGTGTTATCCAAGATGATTCAGTTTTGTCTTCTAACAACAATATCAGAGAATCACTGAATCATGAAGATCAGAAAAGTCATCTAATTCCATCGAGTCCAAGCATTCCCCAGCTCTGCCCAGGCCACCACTGACCCTGTCCCCAAGTGCCACAGACACTTTTTTAAATCCCTACAGGGATGGGGACTCCACCACCACCCTGGGCAGCTCTGCCAGGGCTGGAAAACCCTTTTTATGGAGGGATTTTCCCCATTTTCCACCCTGCCCTGTCCCATCCTGGGGCTGTTCCCTCTCCTGCTGTCCCTGTTCCCTGGAGCACAGCCCGACCCCCCGGCTGTCCCCTCCTCTCAGGGAGTTGTGCAGAGCCACAAGGGCCCCTGAGCCTCCTCTGCTCCAGCCTGAGCCCCTGCCCAGCTCACCCAGCTGTGAACTGCAAAGTGAAAATAAGAGCTCCAAACAATATTGCAAATCAATGCTCCAACACTTATCTCCATTTCATTTTTATTTTTTTTTCTCCAATCAACGTATTTAAGAGCAATACGGCCATCCTGGCACTCCACAGCTTGTTGTGATTACAAGAAATACTGGTGGAATGGGAGCTTTAAAATTAAGTAGCATGGAGTGTCCAGTAATTAATTTGATTTTTACATCCATTCTTTATTTAATGCAACTTTAAAACTACGTTAGAAGCTGGAAATGAGCAATGTAGCATGAAAATGAACTGGCCAAGTTCCAAGTGAGGCAGGGATTAGCATAATGTTAAATGTTGAGGATTGCCTTCATCACTGAGCTTGAGAGGGGGTGGATACAATGGAGGAAGAGATCTTGCTTGTGCCTATCACCATAAAACTGGAGATCAAAGCATGGTGCAGTGCCATGCAAAAACAGCATCTCTGCTTCAGTCCTGGCAGAAGAGAGGGTGGAGAAGGAAGTGGTTACTGGGGTTTTACCAGAGCTTGGAAGGAGGCCTGAGTCTTTATGGCACTCAAGAGAGGACCTAGAACAACTTGAGGCTAGGTCCTCTCATCCAAATATTAATAATGTATAGAAACAACGGTGTAATACGGAAAATAATAATATAATACAATTACAAATAATGTCAACAAATGTTTCTGCAAGGAAAACAAGAGTTACAAAAATAATAGTGCATTTTAGTAATTTCTCCTGGAGTTTGAGTTGGTTCTTTAAGGTAACTGTAGGTAACCAATTCTCTGGTACCTCATGTTTCCTGCATCTTTTTGGGGTCATCATTTCTTACCAGATGTGAATGTTTTTGGGGTGGCATTTGTTCTGTCCATTGCTGCTGCTGTTTGCTGATAGAGTACCTGCTCTGAGGAAGGTGGTTGCTGCCAGGTATGGAGTCAAGGAGGTGTTCTTGCACAATTTCTGCTGGGATGGGTCATGGACAGCCTCAGTTCCAGGCTCTGGTCCCTCTGCCTTGGGGTGATGCAGGCACAGCAGCCCATCAACAGGCTATCCCCTGCCTGCCTGGGCTAGCTGGCACCTGGCACTGTGCCTGTCCACCCCTGATGCCCTGACACAGCCAAACCCATGGCTCAAGGATGAATGAACACCTTGTTAAACCTTGTTAAACACAGGAGCCCCACAGCCCTGTGGTTACATCCCCTCCCTTGTCCCACCTTCCTTCACTAACACCGCACCTTCACTTCTCAATTATATTAAACCCCTGGCCTGTAATTTCAGACTTTCAGCTGCCTTTGCTGTTTTAAAACTTATTTCTGAGCTAAACAGTCAAATGAGGATACAATTCAGCATCAACCCAGGATGCCTGAGCAGATTTAATGTCACAAGTTCCTGTGAGGACACTGCTGCGTCTTGCTCAGGGACTGTGACCAGCCTGATCCAGCAGAAGGTGCCCATGGCACAGGAGATGGGAAGGAGATGAGCTTTAAGGAGCCTTCCAACCCTAACCATTCTGGGGTTCCATTTATGGCTTTGCAAAGAGACTGTGCCTCAGACATCAGGCCAGCAGGAGAGGAGCAGGAGATGGGGCTGCCACAAATGGGACCTGACCGTGTGCAGCCCAGGTGTGCACAGGTGAGTCCTTGCTGGCCACAAGCCACACATGACCCCATAATTACAGTCCCACAGCAAGCCCCGCTCATCTGAAGCCAACAGCAGCTCATCTAAGCTTTCTGGGTGTCCTCCTCGAGTTTGGGAGAATGAAACCTTGAAGTACCAAGCACACAAACCAGGCCACCCTGCCCATTACTGCAACCTGCCCAGCTTTGGTGCAGGTTTTTCCCACAGCTCCCATGCACACTGAGCCCCCATTAATGTTAATGTAAGTGGCTGCTGCACTCCAAAAGCAGCAGCAAAGAGCCCCCAGGAGCAGAAACCCTTTTAGCAGGGCTGCTTTCTTTACAGAACATGTCCTGGCTTAAGCGTATCGAAATCTCCTCAGGTCTTGCTAATTGAGGCCAGTGGGTTTTGAAGCCAAGAGGAAAAGCATCCGCTGTCAGATGGGAAATGTTTGCTTTGCTGCACTGGCTGATGCAGTAGGTAGCAGTGGGATGGAATCCAGGTAGATGGAAATCCATTCATCTTTGAGATCATTTCTTCTGGACACTTGGATGGACTCCTCACGGACACCTTGTGGATCTTATTTTCTGGACATCTGGAGGTCTACCTAAAAAAAAAAGAAAGTTTTATGAGCTTTTTGAATAATTGGAGTGTTTTCTGCCAGTGTTTTCTCCAGATGTCCTTGATGGACTTCTTGAGGACCTTTGTTCTGGACACCTGGATGGACTCTGATGGATGAGCTTGCAGATCTTTCCTGTGGACACCTTGAGGCCTACTTAAAAAAGAGATATTTATGATCTTCTTCAAAAACTGCAGTGTTTTCTGCAAGCAGCAGTTGGAGGTTTCTTATATATGATATATATAAGTCTCTCATATATGATATATAAGACATATATATCATATATAAACTGATATATAGGAACCAAATTAAATGTATAGGGGCAGATCTTCCAGCACAGACAATGTTTCTCAAACTTCTTTTTTCCACCATAAGGGAAAGTTTATTTTTTCCACTCTACTCTTGCCCACTCACCAGTGATTTTTTTTCTCTGCCTTTTGTGGTCTGTTCTCCAGACCTCACACTGGTCTCAGGTTTGAGCTCATGGGGTAACAGAGGACAAGAGGGCTCCTGATCCTGCAACTGAGCCCATTTTTGGCACCCTTACAAAAATCTGACACCAGGCAGACCTCTGTAGGAGCTTTCCAGCAAAACACATGTCTGCAACACACACAGGCATCACCTTGCAAAAAATCTCACGGCTGCTTCCAGCCTGAGTGAACGAAAGCAAAGCCCAGCAGTGCCACAGAGACCTGTCCCTTTCGTTCCTGTTTGCTCTTGGGATGCTCACTAATTGAACTAGGAGCAAAGCAAAGGTGCTGCTGCCTGTGCACAGTCCTACCTGCCCAGAGCTGCTGTCTGTGTTCTCCTTGGAAGAGCAAAATAATCCAAAGGGAAATCTGTACTTACAGCTGGGGAAGAGGGAACCACCACAGCACAGCCAGGACCCAGCAAAGAAGAAGTCAATGGTGCCTCCAAGCTTGACAGTGCCCCTGGGTCACAGAGGAGCACAGAAAGTCCCACCAGAGGCTTAAGAGGGATATAAACTGATAATTTTTACAGCATTTACCAAACTCCACCATCATTTACAAAAATATTCCAGGTGTCAGCCAAAGGAGATCCAGAGAAGATGGCCTGGATGTGGCACAGTGGGACAGGATGAAGGATGCTGGGGTGCAGGTTCCATCCCAGGGCTTTGCCAAAGTCATCCTCTTTGTGCCTAATCCTGGGTGAATGGGGCTAAAACTCTCCCACATCAAAAGGAGAATATCCTGTGCTTAATATCGAGATGCTGAGGGATTCCTTGGAATCCAGGGAAATGCCTGGTTTTTAGTGATTTTTCTTTGTTTGTTTATAACTGAGACAAATGCCTGGGAGGTTTTGGTCATGGTGTTTTTATTTGTTTGGGTGGGGATGGTGTTCATTTGATTGTTTGTGGGTTTTTTGTCTGTTTATTCTGGGTTTTTTTCTACATGCACCCATTAATACTGACGGACTCTTTTTTTTATTTATTTTTTTTTAGCGGAAGTTTTAGCACAAGGAGCAGTAGGATGGCTCTACACTGCCACCAGTAATGAAAGTTGGGTTTTCCAGCCGTGAAGGCAGTTTAACCCCTTGGTCACACCTCGCCTTTTAATTCCCTTTGAATAGGCCTGATACAGCTTTGATGGAAAACGCACCCGGTGCATGGTTCAGGAGGCTACAGAATTGAGAGCTATTAAATACTAAAAAGACAAGGTGAGAAACAATTTGCAAAATCTCCTCTTTTTATAGACTGCAGCTATTGAGAAAAATTGAGTAAATTCCCCAGCTACCAAGACTGCAGTCTGTTTCAAGATTCCATCAATTTTTTACGGTACAATCAATATTTATGAATCCCCAAAGAAATATTGCAAAGAGAAACATGGTGAAACATTTTCCATGCAGTTGCAAAGATGTAACGTGGGGACCTAAATAACTTTTAAAATAATCTCAATGACAATCAAAGTGCCTTACATAGCCAATATGGTTTAATGTCAGTGTTTATATTAGCTCTCTTCTAAAGAATAGATGGAAAAAGGGAAAAAAAAGTAAAGAAAATGCTTGCAGTTTAATCTCTCCTAAAGAAGACATTTTACTATAATAAGTATTCTGTAATTTGGTGCTTAAAAATTCAAAGGAAGTGTCATATTGAAAGTTCTTTGATTTTTTTTTTTTTTTATGCATTAAAAATATTCACCATCATGCAAGCAATGGATTTTTCAGTCAGCTGGAAAAGGAAAAAAGATTTCTATAAAAACTAGGCAAACAAATCTACATTCCTTTAATGGCTACTTTAGGTTTAATATCTAAACTTATTTAAATAACTCTGAACCCTCCTGCTGAGAAATATTGAAAGTAATAGATTCCTTTGTGTGTAATCTCCATTTACATGTAGAGTTTAATTTCCCTCTGGGCAGAACCTGTGTAAAACTTGCCTGGAAATGTCCCTCTGTAAAAGCACAATGTTTAGGGGGATGCCTTTTATTTTATTTAAAATTTATTTTGCACTTTAAAAAAAAAGCAAAGAGCCAATTCACCTCGGAGCTGCCAAAATGGCGACTATGGCATGAAGTTAAAAATTATTGATCACAGTAATTGATCACAATCTACACTGCAGACGCTCCAAAATGCATCCAAAATCAAGTTCAGCCCTGCTGTGCTCATCACACCCATGGCAGATCTCTCAAGTGATGTTGGTCCCTCCAGAAAGAACCAGTTTTATTATTACTTTTCTCCAAGGAATTTGGATGGAATTTGAATTTTGGGTGAAGCAATTCTAAATTTTAAGCTTGTCCTTGATGTTTGGATATCCTTTGGCTCCTTCCCTCTTCTCAGTTCTGTCCCACCTGCCATGGCATAAATTTTAGCTAAAAATAGTCTATTGTGCACATTTTTATTTGGTTGCTATCATCTCTTTTTTTTACTTCTTTCTTCTTTTTCTTCTTTTTCTTCTTTATTTTTTTTTTTAACTCAGAGAAAACAGTACTAGGAGAGATCCCTCTTAATGAACCAGTAACTTAAAGCATTTAATTACCTAAACCAAAGCCTCAGCTTTGATGTCAATATTTTATTTTTAAACATTAGCAAGGGCTAAAGTAAGGAAATCTGATGAATTTGCAAAAAGCTTTCAGTGAGGTTTATTTCCCCAAATTAATCAGGCAAGTTGCAATCCCAGCTATTTATAAGTCTAGTTAAGTGTTGATCCCTTGTGAGGTGCCTTTTCTTTTTTTTTTTTCCCTTTCCATATGTACTGAGGTGTCTCAGTTATTCAGCCTCTTACCTAGATACCTCATCCAGGGGAATCTCGGTGGGAAGATCTGATATCTGATCTGCTTCTATATTTAATGGCATATTTCATCATGGGGGAATATTTTGTTCAGCTATCTCCCCTGAAACTATTTTTTTACAGTGAGCTACATTCAAAATAGCAACATTTTAAAACGTGTTTTTTGCTGGAAAATATAAGAAAAAGAAAAAGTGTTCTTCCTCAAAGAGGATTAAGCAGGATCTGTCAGAGGAAAAAAAAAAAAGGGCTTGTCCTCAGAAAACGTTGGAACTTTATTTAATTAAAAAGAAAGATTCCTCTGAAATTAAGATAATTGAGGATGATCATGGGAAGCATCCACAGGAAGGTGGACACTGCACCATGGTGGAAAAGGGGGTACCCTGGCCATCTGCACCCTCTTCTTATAAAGCCCATGAAGAGTTAAAAACTCAATTGTTTTTTAACCCCACACAGCTCTACAGTTCATAAAATACATATAATTTTAAACACTGACCCTGCTGGGACAAAAAAATCCCCAATAATAAAGCTGCAGACTCTTTTTGTGATAGAAGCCCCCACTCCACCCAGGCAGGCAGGGATGGCTTGGCCAGTGTTTAATGAGTTTACAGTGTTACATATCTCTTTATCTTTTAATCCATTTAATCGTCAAAATTTCCAGCAAAAACGAACTAAAAAAAAAAAAAAAAAAGCGAAACAACAAAAAAAACCCAAAAAACAATGCCCCCAATTTGTGTTTTGTTTGACTGCGAGTAATATTCATGTCTGCATGAGGATGGCATGTAATTAACATGTCATAATCAAAATGACTAAGTTTGACACATTATAATCACTGCATGGAGATTATAGCATAGCCACAGGCGATCTGCACAGCCTATCTTAATATCATTTGCATAATGAAAGCATGGTGGCAGTAATAGCTTTTTTCTCTTGTTATCATAATTTCACCCAGGGCTGCAAAGGGCTTTGGTACTGTCAGATGCTGCCTGTTAAAAGTCATTGCATGTGGAAGACTCCAAGTGACCCAAGTATTTCCATGTGAGCAAACACTGCGTGGCTGCACGGAAAAAACACAAAATGGGTCTTTTTTTTTTGGCCCTGATTTCCTGGAAAATACTTCTGCATTTTTATTTTGGGCGTTGTTTCTTACCTGGGAGGCTCCTGTAGAACTGGGCTGTATTTTCTGGGCATTCCCTGAATTTCCTGTGTGCTGGGAATAGCGGGGCACAGCACTTCTCCTGCAACATCTGTGGGGATACCTTGGATGTGGATGCTCCAGCCTGGCCACAGCAGCTCTGCAGAGAATTCCAGCAGGGCAGCTCCACTCTTACCTGCCTGGATAAGAGGGAACATGTCCAAGCAGCTCTCCAAAGCCATGCCAGGTGGGAGGCAATCACTCACCCTGAGCAGAGAATTCTCCAGTGACCTGGCTGGTGGACAAATGGCCACTGCTTCTGTGTCTTCAGATGGTTCCTAGGCAGTGAGAAGAGATCAGCAATGCAAAGAAATATCTGCAAAATCAGGGAAAAAATAAAAAAAAGGCTGAGAATTGACCCCTTGCAAAGCTGCTCTGGTTGGTATCCCAATGTCCAGTGGTGAAAGCAGGGCCACGTGGGGTGAGGGCTGGTGAGGGGCAACCTGCTCTCTCCTGCATGCACAAAGGGTGGCCCAGAGCAGAGGGATGTCCTTTAGATTGCTGTGCCACTTTTCACTCAAGAGGGTCTCAGACCCAGGACCTCCAAGAGTCCCACCACAGGAAGCGTCCCAGCACCTCCCAAACTCTGCCTGTCCCGAAGAATTATGGAATGGTTTGGGTTGGAAGGGATCCTTAAAGGTCATAGTTCCAGCCCCCTGCTGTGTGCTGGGACATCCTCCCCTAGAGCAGGTTGCTCAGGACCCCATCCACCTGGTTTTGGATATTTCCAGGGATGGGGTGTCCACCCCCTCTCAGGGCAACTGGACCCAGCTGATGGCCACAATGCCCCTTCTGCTGGCCAAACCAGACTCCCAGAAGCCAAACAGGGAAGATTTTAAGCTGTTCTGGATTTGAACCTTGTGTTTCTAGTTTTATCTTTCCTCTGAGTTACATCTGTAGAGTTTGATGTTTCACCAGGAGTTCATTCATTCCAGTGACTCTGTATTTTGTAATTCACAGTGTTGAGCTCTTCCATCATTTCCATATGGTTCCAGCCACTATACAGTCCAATCACATTAACACACAATAATCCTCCTGCAGACATTACAGCATGAGGAATTGCAAATTTGTCTTACAGCAAAGAGTGTTGCAGTAGTTGGTGTAACATAAACTGATATAGTCCTCCCAAATACACTCAAGAAAATTCCTGCAGAATTTGGAGAAGACTACAGCAGATAAACCAAGTTATGTGTACAGTCCCCTAGAAGCTTAGTAAAATAGTGTCACATATCCAGGATTCCTGGAATTATTTTTGCATGGTTCAAGTGATTATGTTAAGTTAGGTTTCAATAATAGACTCAAGTTGCTTGCTATTATCCTAACAGGGATATAATGTTGGCTCTTTTTATTTAAGTGGAATCTTTATCATATCCACGTACAAAGAGTAAATGTTCTTTGTGGGGTGATGCTTTACATGCAATGGTATCAGTTAAAAGATCAGCAGTTTCCCCTAATCTGAAATTAGCTAATCAGACATTCAGGTCTGTGCATACTAAATCTATTTCTACTTTAAAATGCCACCCTTGCATATTCTCTTGGTTAAAAAGACAGGACACGCAACTTTGCCTATATACTAATACCTTAAAAAGACCAACTCATCTCTAAACATTGTGTTTTTTTCCAAATAAAAAAATAAAACATGTTTTTGAATGACAGAAATAGAAATTCTCACATTTACCAGTAACACCTAACACACAGGAATACCAAATTATATTTACCACACTGGTGATTTCCATGCTGTTTACAGCATATTTCCATCCTACAGATGCATGGGAACTTTACAAATAAATTATAAATTATTTATCTTCCCCCATAAAGGGGCCAAGGAGCCATTTGCAGCCCAATTTGAGCAACATGGTCTAGTGGAAGGTGTTTGGAATGTGATGAGCTTTAAGATCCTTTCAACACAAACCATAGGCTGGATATCAGGAAGAAGTTTTTAATGGAAAGAGTAATTAAGTGCTGGACTGCTCTGCCTAGGGAGGTGTTGGAGTCACCATCCCTGGAATGGTTTAAAAACATCCCTGGATGTGTTTAAAAACAGAACATGGTCTGGTTGAGGTGTTGGGGCTGAGTTGCAGTCCATGATCTTGGAAGTCTCTTCCAGCCTGCTGGTTCTGTGATTCTGAGATTCAAATTCAAAATCTCTCCTGTCTCAGTGCCCCAGCAGATATAAATCAGACAAAAGCACCCAGAGATCCCAGCTAAATTACACTCAGCTCCAAATCCTTGACTTGTATGAGGGAATTCATGCTCCATAAAACTGGCTTTTCAAACCAGCCAACCCCTGAGATGGAAAGAGGCTGGGTCAAGCTCCTAGGCAAGGACCTGGATGGGGCAAGATGCCACCAGGCACCCTGGCTCACATGTTGCCCTTGCCAGCCACATTCCATCCTACAGAAACAGTTGGCAAAAGCCTCACATTTTCCATCTTGCCATGGGGATCATCCCATTCCCTCAGCCCACCCACAGCAGTAGGCTGCCAGAGCCAAGGTCCAACCCAGGAGGATCCTGTGCTCTGAGAGCCCCTCCCAGGGCTGAGAGAAGGTGAGTGAGGGTGCTGTGGCCAGCCTGGCCCTGGGGAAGGCAGTGTGGTGTGTTCCCTCCCAGGGCAGGTCTCTGCCACAGCTCCTTGTGCCGCCGCCCTTAAGTTGGACTAAAGTCAAAGCTCCTCTCTCTGTCGTAATTCCAGCAGTTCATGTGTCTTCTAATCACATGTTTTATGGTTAGTAAAAATGCCCCATGGGAGCTGATTAAAGGTTTATGAGAACCAAGAAAATCTGATAGGATTTGGTTTGAATCCGACCAGTTTTTTAAGTTTCCTATCCATAAGCTTTTAAGTACTTACAAGCCATTATTTCTGTCTTTGATGCAGTAGGGTTGTTGTTTTTCCTTTTTCTTTCTTTTTTTTTCTCTTTTTTTTTTTTTTTTTTTTTTTAGTCAGGGGGAGGCGGGGAAAAAAAAGCAACATAAATCTCAGAGCAGAGATTTTTAAAAATGATTATCAGATTTGGGTAAGATTTATCTTCCTCTTTAAAAAAAGCTTTTCACAATCACAATATAAATGCATTAGCACAAAAGCAGTCTAAACTCACATTCAGAAAGATACAGCACTCCAATATGGGGATTCTTTAGTGGAAAGTACCTGGAACATGAAAGCAGCTTAACTCTTTGCCTCCTGTGTTTTTACCCAGACCTTGCCTTGACTTACTGAAAGCATTTAAAGCCCATAAATTGGAAGGTCTTTGCTTGGATGTGCCAAGGGTTTGCAATGCAGCAGTTCCCCCAGTTCCTGGTGTACTTCAAGTTTAGGATGCCTCCCAAACCAAAATACCCCAAACAGTTTCTTATTTCCACCAACATGGAACAAGGTTTTCCTTGGCTTTTGGTGTGAAACATGGAAACATCACCATTTCATCCTGTCAGGGCAACCTGCTCCCCATCAGAGACAGCCAGCAATTGTTAATTTGAAGGTGTTGGCCCTCCACCATCTCATCTCAGGTGCCAGGGCCCCAGAAGATGCCCTGATGCTCCTGATTTAGTCACCCTTTAACACACCCCTGTTGCTGAATAGCTGGGCCAAAACACATGGCTTCTGCAGACACAGAAGGAGCACCTCCATGCTCTTCTTTCTTTCTTTTCTCTTTACCCCTCCCTGTAGACTTTCTTATAACCAATGGGTCTTGATCTCTGTGGTGAATTGCTCCCTTTTCTGGGCTTGTTCTTCCTCTCTCACAGCAATTAAACACACTGAGTTCCTTCCAACCAGAATTATTGTGCAATTTTAAGGTGGTTTAAAGGAAGCAGGCTGAAAAAAGCAGGATGTGTTGAGTTGAACACATCTGGTAGGGTGAAAGTGGTGCCAGGGGGCTCAGGGTGCCTTGGTTCTACATCCAACCTCTTCTCTCAGCAGTTTGGGGTGAGCATTGTTTTGTTTCACCTTTACACCTACAGAGGAATGGGACAGTGTGCTTGATTAAGGATTCTGGTGAATAAAAAGATTACAGCTGCTGAAGTGACAGAATCTGATATTACACCTATATTCTGTGTTTTGGTGTGGCTAATTTTGCTCTCACTAACATGAATTGCAATTGAAAACATAATGCTGCTCAGCACTGGAAGAAGCCACAATAAAAAAACAAAACAAAAAATAAAAAAAAAAAAAAAAAAAAAAAAAAACAAAACAAAACAAAACAAAAAAAACACAAAAAAAAAAAACTTGAGAAATGTTTTGACAAAAAAGTAAATACACCCAGAAGACACCCAGAAGCAGTATGCATGGCCAAGAACACGAAGAAGTCACAAAAATCTGCGTAAATATTCAAAATTCTTTCTCAGGGTCTGCAATACTCTACCCAGGGCAGTTAATTTTATGTCAGTTATTAGCAGTTGGATTTTAGCAGGCATTGAGGAGGTCTTCATGAAGAACAGCAACCTCTGGTCCCATAAATCCTATTTTTCCCTACGAAAAGTGTGTACCCCCATCCTGATAATCCTGCAGAACAGTCTGCAAACCTCCACCTGTGCAGCTACAGAGGAGGGATGAGGCACTGCCTGTATGCTCTCCTTCCCCCTCCATCAGTCTTGGAGGGAAGATTTAAAATGCACAGCAAAAAACAGAGAGAGAAAACAGATTTGTTCACTTGACTGGCATTTACATGCCAAGCCTCCCCACCTCCAACCTAAAGAACCACCCGCCAAAAAAAAAAAAAAAAATTAAAAAAAAATTATCAAGTGCTGAAGAAAAAACAAGGAGGATGGCCTTACAGGTGGACTTGAAACACAATTTTCTGCAGAACATGATTTTATCATCCTTCAGTGTTTAGGACTGGGCCCTGTTGGTGTGTGCAGGAATTTTGGGACTGGCAGCACTGAAGGGGGAGGCTGAGTTCAACCTGCATCACTCCCAGCACCAAAGACAGGGAAATATTTAAGCTGATGCACACTCTATCCTGGCATTCAACAGAGAGCTATGCCAACTTCTGGAAAATAGAAGAGCCCCAGGGCAGGCTAATAACAGCACTACTTAAGAACGTAAGACAATTATTACCTCCAACTGTGAAGGAGTCTGAGTAATTAAAAAGGGTTCTTTATTTTGATTAAAAAAGATTCCTTTCAGTCTGTTTGAATCTTTAGTAAAAGCCCCGAACGATATTTTTAGATGCCAGAAAAGACACTCTACAATTGATGAAAGATGCATAACAAGCTCGTTTGAAAGATTCTCCTATTATCATCATCTTGTTGTCCAAAATCAATTAATTTCTCATTCTTTCACCCACATAACTTGCAGGAGAAAATGCAGGTCTAACCCAAAGCTTCCAAAACCTTCTCTGGATTAGCAAAAATCCAAAATTAATTTGGTTTAATTACTATAAATTTCCTTCCCAATAAAATCTCAAGAATTTCCAATCATGCTGATTTATTTGAGTAATTAGAAAGCTATTCACAGATGTCACACTGTTAGGTAGTGTGGATAATGTGGGTTTTGCTTAACTGGATCCTGAGACCACAGCACTGTGAAGAATGACAACTAAAATAACTCTAATAAAAAGTGGGAGTATGAGGGAAGGCGAATGGCACAACCTCAGGCAGTGCAGGCAGTGCCAGTGCCTTCCCTGGAAACTCATTTCTGTCCATTTGCTGCTCCAATACGACTTTTTCTGATCCTTGCATTTTGCACCAGGTCTTGAGGGGCTCTGAATCCTTATTTTTCAGAGGAGGAGTCCAAGAGTCCTGGAGATGACACATCTAAATTAAGGTCACACCTAAGGGTGGTTTCAAAAGTGAAAGATCTGAAATGAGGCATGCAAAGGGTTTGGGAGGTTCCTGCTTCTCCACAGGGAAAAGTGGAGCAGATTCAGCAGACCCCATTCCCCACAGGCTCGTTATTTCCTGAGCCTGCAGAACAAATGGGGTCTTGATTTCTTGCAAAATAATTTTGCAGGGCAGGTGGTCTGTACCTGTGTCAAGGTGGAAATCATCCCACCCACATTCAGACACCGACGGCTGGGCTGCTGGGAGCTGCACCTATCTCTCTGCCCAGCTGATGGAGGAAAACAAAATCATAAGGGCAGCTCCTCTGACCTCATATGGGTCCCTGCTCTACCTGTGGAAAGGCTGAAGGATCAGTATGGGTCTGGAAAAGACTCTTAATTTGGTTTTCTTCCTGCTTATTCACAGCAAAGCAAACCCTCCTCTCAGCTGACAGGTGTGCTCTTCCTCAGGAGAGATAAGTCCTGACAGCTCTTGACTGTTATTTGTTAAGAACTCTGAGAGTTTCAGGAATTTAAAAATTGTGGAGAGTGACACAGATTTCAGGTTCTCCTTCCCTCCGAGTGAAGAGGAGGATTCAACACACTGTCCCACCAATGCAACACACTTGATTCCATTAGAAAGGAAATAAGTGAATTAAAAGAAAGCAAGGTCATCAAACTTGAGAGGAATGATTTAAGTTGCAGTAAATATAAATAGCAGTTTATAAGTGGGGGAAAAACATATTTTTAAAGACTCAGCTGTGAGCTGAATCTAACAGCTTAAATCTGAGCCTTGACAGTGAATTCCCCCCTTCCCCAATCCTCTCTCCCCCCAAATTATCTTGGTTTTATACATGCCAGTATTTGACTAATAACATAATATTTAAATACCACAGTAATCTTAGCATTGTAATCCTGACACTCACAGGTTGTCTTAAATAAGGGTCAGCTGAAGAACATGGTGTTGTCCAACCCCCGAGGCTGTCAGACATCCTCAGCCATAAGAAAATCATCTTTACTTTTGGCTTGAGCCTTTAATGGCTCTGAAAGCTGCTGCTTTTGTCTAAATACATACATTGTACAGCAGTTTAGGAAATAGGTGAAAAGGCTTTAATGGAGAGATTAGTGCTAGACATTGTGAAGCTGCAACTAGGTCATAAGAGATTTCAGGGGTCAGGAAATTTTTTGCAGGGCTTAAGTGTTTTGTAATGTAGTTTAGTTTGCCCCTGGACCAGGGCATAATGGATGCTTCAAGACTTGATTAGCATTGGTTAAAAATAACGAGGATGGTACTTCACTTGACAAACTCCAGCAAGCACCAGCAACTGCTCTGGTTCCTGCAATCACTTTAATGGGCAGGGGTCAGGTGGGGCAGAGGAGGCATTTCTTGCCAAGGGAAAGGCCCCCCCAAAAATCAGCAAATCAGGCAGTTAACAAAACCAGAAGCTTTTTGTCCCTCTTGTGTAGTCATAGTTTTCCTAGTCTTTGGTCGGATGGATTAGGGAACATCTCATTAAAAAATTATGTACCAACCATTTAAATAAGGTATTCATGGGAAAAGGAGGGGTTTAAGTGCAGAATGAGCCTTCTGTGTAAAATCAATGCTGTTAAACTCCATTACCCTATCTATCCCCCATGTCTAAGTAACCACCTTTCCAATACCAGCCAGAACATAAACAATGACCCCAACCAGCGCCAGCAACAGGCAGAAAGAGAAAGAATTCATCTGGCAGATTAAGCATTCTGGAGGAATATTTAAAAAATAATATCTCAAACATATTGTCTCCTTATCTCCTCTGCTGATCTTTAACCATTTTTCCTGTTTTCTGCTCTCCCATGTTTGTATAATTCAGGAGGAAGCAACAGAGACACACCAACGTGGGTGAGCATGAAATCACTCAGTGTTAGGTTGGTGAGATGCTACTGAAGTCAACCAATAACACAGATGCTGACATCTCTGTTCCTACTTACATGTCTGAAATGACACCTTGGTGCAAATTTATTTGGGTGTACAGAGCACGTGGTTCCTCAACAGCCCTTGGTCATTACCTGAGAAGAAATTTGAGGAGGGAACATAAGCTGTGTTCATAGACAGTAAAAAATTCACATCTCAGAGTGTGGTTCATATTTAAAAGTAGGTATCACTCCAGAGCAGTTTCTCAAAAAATTATTTGTGAAAAGCTCTGGGTTGGGTTAAAAAGCTTTGGAACTAAAATTTGGAATGGGTGACAGTCATTCTGGAGGAAGACTCAGTGCTGAAAAAGCAGCTTGTATGCACAAGGGAGAGACTGATCCTGGAGAACTGAGTACATCCCCAAACCTTAAATTAGATGAGATGCAAGAATTGACTGAGATACAAAACAATGCCATGGACAACTTGAAAGAAAGAGAGAGCAAGAGCTCCATGCATTAGGCATATCCAGAGAGAGAGAGGAATTATTGCCCTCCATCAGGACATCAAGAACTTGCCATTCCCAGGAGGAAAACACAAAATACGAGACAAGATCTGCAAATCTACCAGGAAAGGCACAACAAAAATTCATGTCTAGAAGCAAAAAAACAGGAAAATCACAGTATGGCATTAGAAATCACTGGAAATTCTAAAATTAATTACAATACATCAAGTAATAGCAGTGTACCAGGGGACACGGTGGATTCTCCAATGATTGATGTCTTCCAGACAAAAATGTGGTTGCTTCCCAGTAAGACATACTTCAGGCAGACACAAGATCTTGGCTCAATCAAGGAGGTCACTGGACTGAGATACAGAGGAAGCCAGGCTGGCTGATCCGTTCTGGCCTTCATAAATCTCCAAAACCCTTCCACAGGGACGCTCCCTGAGATGCCAGAGATACAGAGACCAAGGCCAAAGTGTTGGGTCAGCCATGTACATCTTTGCCCATGACTTTTCTCCCTCCTCCCAGCTGGGTGAGAGGAATGGGAGCTGCAGCCATCAAGCTGGCTTAAAAAGCCATCAGGTTTGGTTAAAAACACTGATAATGCACTTCCAGCTCTTTCTTTGGGAGATCATGCGGTTTCTCAATGTGTGAGGCCAAAAAAGATGTGTGGCCCAGTGCACTCTTGACAAAAGCATAGATTCACTGAAGCTTACAATTAATATTTAATACCAACAAGTCTTCTGTGATGCTGTGCGGATGTAAATAAGTGGAGAGAATGTGATATTTACCCCACTATAAAACATTCATGAGAGCTAAGCTATTTACAAAAGCTAAATACGACACTGTATTTACTGTAGGTCACCTCCTAGGGTTAGAGATGAAAAGTTTTTGGTCTAATGGAAAGTAACATAATACACCATAATAAACACAACCACTGTCTCGTCTGCAAAGAAATATCTCCTGGCTCCCTCCTTCTATTGCAATTACAGGTGGGTAAAGCCACTACAGGGGAAAGAAATAATAAAAGTAATAATAATAATAATAATAATAATAATAGTAACAATAAAAAGCAAAACAAAAGGAAAGGGTGCCTTGAAGAGAGTCATGCTTTAGGCACACCCATCACCTTGGGCTGTTACACTGAGTGCTCCCCATGCTCATTATCAAACATCGTCATGTTCATGCAGGAGCTCAGGTCAGTAGACAGGTATGTGGGATGGCTTCACTTTAATTGATGTTACACTATCCCAGGATTGCCAATTAAGCATCAAAGTGTGTTGACGTGATCTGGGGCTTTCCTTCTACTCCAATGGAATTCAAATTCCCCCTGAAGAAGGCTCCTTTGTATATACCCAAACCTGCAATCAATACAGATGGTTAAATGGGGTTGTCAAAAACTTAAAATGCCAATATGCTGGGAGTGAATTCACTGATGAAAGTCTCAGGGTGTTAGACTCAGGATTTATAGACCACAATAGTTAGGAATTTGTTTCCACAAACCAGCCCCCACAGCAGAGCTCCTCAGCAGCCAGCTGCAATATTTGCTCCAAGTCTCAGAAATCATCAAAGAATTGTCAAATCCAAAGCAGAGTCCTGATTTAGGAAGCATTTGGGTGAAGTTGTAATACAAAGACTAAAAAAAAAAAAAAATTGCTTAAATTGAAGCATTTATCTCATATTCCTGGATCATTGCTTTTTTTGACACCCAAAAACAAGCTGAAAAAACGATGTAAGTAATTTCTAAGGTGATAGTCATTTCTGAGGAGCAGCAATAAATGGAAAAAGGCATGGAAGCTTCATCCCCTGGTACACAGGAGAAGAGGATGTGGGTTATTGAAAACAAATTAGAAATGGGTTAACACCATCTACATCTGTAGGGAATGGTCACAGCCCCAAGGCTGCCAGAGCTCCAGGAGCATTTGGGCAACGCTCTCAGGCACAAGGTGGGATTGTTGGGGTGTCTGTGCAGGGACAGGGGTGGTCCTCAATGACCCTGATGGGCCCATTTCAGCTCAACACAGTCCATGATTATTTTCTAGTTGGTGTCTCACAGATAGCAGCCTTTATCCCTTTAAGCGTTTTCCAGACAAGGCAAATTTAGGATGGCTGGATGGGCTTGCTTAACATTAATTTAGCAGATATTAAATGAGAGATGGGGTCAAATTTAAAAGTAGTAGAGTCACAGAATTACTCAGGCTGGAAAAGACCTTCAGTATCAGAGTTCTGTCTCTTACTGATCACCACCTAGTCAAACAGAGTTTGGAATTAAGTGCTCCTATCCAGCACTGGTGACTCTGCCACCATAGCTTCATTTGGAAGCAACCTACAATGGTCATCTGGTACAGCTGTCCACCAAATGAAGTCAGAAAAAAGGATGACTTCCTTGTGCATCAGAGAGGGTTTTGAGAAAACATTCACTAGAAATGGAAGTAGCAGCTGACACCTCCCAGTAAAATGGGACTCCCCATCACATACATGCCAACAACTCTTTTAGTACAGATCTCTTTCCCACAACTACCCCCAGACACGTTGCCCCAGTGGACAGAAGAATCCCAATGCCACCATGGATACCACCAGGTGACACCTTCTCTCCTTGCTCCTGTGTGAAACCCTGCAGCCTTTCCACCTCCCCTTTTCAGTCTGCTGGACCTCCAGGGCTGAAAGGGATTGTGACACATGCAAAGAGTCAAAATCCTCCAAAAATCCCACAATCTGTGTCAACAAGTTGGAAGAGCCAATGTAATTTTGGTGATCCAGGAGCAAGTGGCTTGCCTGAGGTGACTCCACCTGGTTGGTGTCAGAACCTCAAAGCACTCTCCTGCTCTGGTTACTAAGCTCTGCTCCCTGGACAACCATCAGAGACCAAACCAGTGCAGGAACCTGTGACAAGGTAGTGAACAGGACAGTGGTCTGTTACTAAAATCCCTCTGCTGATGTGCTCAGTGTGCACTCTTCAGGGGAGAAGATCTCTCACCATACCATGCAAACCCCATTTTGATATCTGCTTTGAACTCCCACAGGGACCAGTGAAGTCTCAGCGTGATTGATGAAACAGGATCAGTAGGAATAGGGAAGTCTGTGCAGTTTCAGAATTGTTTAAGATAAGATATCTCACCTCATTGCCTCAACATTTTCCGTGAAGATTGGAAGATCACTCTTGGGTGTTCCCCAGGCCATTGGCACATGAGGCCAACAGCAGAAATTACATTATTAACCTCCTCTGCAGCCCAAAGACAGTGTGATTCTGTGCTCAAATGCAATTTTGGTGATGTTTGGTGACATTTGGGCCCATTGGCAACACACTGTAGGAGCTGAGAGCAGCCCTGCTGCTCAGACATCTGATCCACTCTCCCACAGTTAGGTCAGCTGGAGGAGCTCAGTGAGTCTCAGTGCATCCTCCAACAAGGAGAGGTTGTACAAAGCCAAACTGCAAGGCAGATGGGAATGAAATTCCCAAACACAGACATCCAGATGCCTGAGGACTACCCAGAACACCTCTAAGGGGCTGGAGGTTGAAGTCAGATTGAAGTCATGACCTCAGGCTGCAGCCCTGTTGTGGTCCATGCAAGTGTGGTGACTGAGTCAAACTGTGGGGGAACTCTGGGCCACAAAATCAGTGGGAAGTTATCTTTAAGAAACCCAAAGCAAGAATAAATAACTCCCCAGGTTCCTACTTGAAAAGCAGAGTGGCCCAAAAGTTTATCCTTAGAAGATATTTCCCAGAAGCAGTTCTCTTTTGGTAAACACAAAGTGTTTGTCATACTGATTGCCACAATTTTTTCTTTTTATAATGAAATAGAAAACCTTTTTAAATACTGAACTCTCTCATTTCAAGAAATTTCATTTCATTTCAAATCATACTTCTTTTCAGGTCTTCGGTAGATTTAAATTTAAATTTGTGAGGCTTTATAAATTAAATAATCAGCTGAGCTTTTCTTAAAAGGTATCAAAATATTTGCTTATATCCAATTTTTATTTTTTATCTAAATTTGGCAAAATGTGGCTTCTGAAAACTTGAAGTTTTCAACAAGAAGAAAAAAACCCAAAACTTTTTCTCTAACTTGCTTTACACACAAAGCAGCTCCCCAAAACTGAGATGCTCAAAAGCATTGTCATTAAAAGCTCTTCTCCCAAGCAAGGCCCAGTTTTTGGATCTCATTCCTCCAAGGTTATTATTGTGCTGTCAAAAACTGCTCTGGACCACATTTCTTTTGCATCACTTTTTCCTACATTTCCAGCTGTGGTGTAGGGGAATTACAGGCAAACACTGGTGCTATCATCACTTACACCCTTTATTTGGGAGTGATCCACAAGGAAGGACAAACAACCCCAGATGGAGTAGGAGGAAGTTTGACCAAAAGTGCATTGAAATACCTCTTCCAATCCCAGCCCAGAGAGTTCCTCTAACTGGAAAATCTTTTTCAGCTGCAGAGAAGCAGCATTTCTCATTTTCTACGAGAGGTGACTCAATGGGATGCTGGTGAGGGCTCGCTCAGCATCTGCTCCTGTTGCAGACAGCCTTTACCTGGGAGCAGCCCCAAACCTGGCATTTCTGCAAATGAACCCTAGCCAGGATGCCAAAGGACATGAACATGGTGTTGTGGCTGGGAGATAATCAGTGAAGAGGTGATGATAAACACAACAAAAACTGTCTGCAGTGTGCAAAGGTGGATGGAGAGCTCTGCAGCCCAGAAAAACCAGCCCAGGAACTGGGGTGCTCCTGCCATGTGCACTCTGCAGAGATGATGAGCAGGATTTATTCCCACATCTCATCTCTTGTGCATCTTAACACCACCCTGCAGCACACACCAAATCACTGCCACTTCATGGGAGAGGAAATATTTCTCCATTTATCCTGTCCATCAACTCCACAAGGTTCACAACTACGAAGTTGTTCATGGAATAAAACACCATCAGAGGAGACATGAAGAGAGGATGCCCCAAATTCTAGTTCCACCTCCAAGATATGGAGAAACCTTATTTTTCTCTTCCCAACCCCCTCTTCCTTGGTCTAATACCCCATATAAAGATGTAAAGGAAAGCCACCTCCTTTGAAAGGCTGACGGCTGGAACTATGACATTGTGAAACAGATAAAGCAAAAAATGTTTAAATATCCTCCCTGCCAAGCTGTGCTGAGTAAGTCAGGTAATCACTAAGGGGTGCACAACCATTTTATGGGTCATCAAGTGATAAAGCTAATATGCTGCTTAAACTCCCCGGGAGAGAGGTCTCATTTGGTTGTATCAGGCCATTACACAGGGTTGTAAAAAATGCAATTGTTTGATTTGCCTAAATACAGGTGAGATGCAATAAAACCCCTTATTTGCCATCCCTTGCTGTGTTATGGCAATCTCAAAGCAGGGACTGACCTTTTTATTTGTTTAGGAAGCACTATTCTTACCTATAGAACTGTGGAAATAAAACTTAAGCATTTGTATGCATACACATAATCTATTAACAGTATGGCGGGGTGGAGGGGAATGAAAAGCAAGAGGCTTTTTCAAGATGAAGCCACACAGACCAGGAAACATGATTTCCTCGTGTTCACACCAGTATCTTCAGGCCTGGGGGAAGGGAGGTAGAGAAGAGGGGAGGGTAGTGCTCTCTTGGTTAAAAGCAGAATGGATCCAAGCATCCCAAACAGCCGAGCAGAAAAGGTCAGAGAGGGAGAAATAAAAGCGTGGTGTTGGGGCGGGGAAAGAAAGAGAGAAAGAAAAGGACCCCGAGAGCATTACATCTTGATCAAGGAATGACTGATAATATTCCAGCGCACCATCTTTCAGGGCCCTCGTTTGATGACAAAGCACGGCCAGCATCCCACATCCATTATCCGCTTCCCTCCCCGAGGCGAGCGCATCAATAACGCTCCCCGCGCCTCTCTCGGTGCCGCGTCCCCCCGTCTGCGCCGCGGCCGCCGCCGAGGGCTGGTGGGCATTTCCATACGGCCCGCTCGCATCATTACAGCCCACCAATCCTTCACCACCCGCGCACAGCATCCTGCCGCTGCGCCCCGGCCGCCGCTTTAACCAGTTCCTCTCCTCCGGGCGCGCTCCCTGCGTGCCGGGGTGAGCGCAGGCACCGCACCTCCGCCGCCAAGCATCCGGGGAAAACCGCCTGGCATCCCGGCACGGTCACCCCGTCACTGGTTTTGCTTCTCCTCGCCTTTTAGTGAACAAGCAGCCTCGTCCAAGACGGTGGATAGTGTGAATTTGGGTGCTAACGCCTCAGAGTGGATGCCATAATTCTGCTGAATCAACGGTTGAGTTTGTTCAGCCATCTGTGGCTATCCAGGAGCAGAGTAGGATCCTGGCACACGTGGTTCCATCAGCCTGGTTGCCCACACCTGCTGGACAGGAGGGTGTTTTGATTTCCTCCCAAAACCCAGTGATGGGCTCCAAGACCCTCAGAATTCAGGGGCGGATCTGAACTGCTCATCTACCTGATGAAGATGTAATCACTCAGTTTGGGAAAGCACTGGGAGACAGCTGTGTGGGTCTTGGCAGCATTTCAGAGGGGCACTCAGGTCTGCAAGAACCAGCAGTGCACATTTTCTTAAGTAATTGACATCTTCCCCAAAATTCCAACAAAGCTGTTACTGGTGTGATGGAAATGAGGAACATACCAAGTGACGAGAGCAGATAAGGAAGATGTGTTGGTTAAAGCTCTGACTAGGACAAGGCTAAGAAAAGGTCTGTAGCAGATTCTGCCACCTGCCTGGCTTTTCAGCAGCCTTGAGTGACTCCTCACACTTGCTTCTGTACCAGTGAAAACACATTTCACAGAATCCTAGAATGGTTTGGGTTGGAAGGGACCTTAAAACTCACCTTATTCCACTTCCTGCTAAGGACAGTGACGTCTTCCCCTGGACCAGGCATTTATTGAGGACAGAACAATGCAGCTTCAGGTGTGGTGGACATCAAGATGGAGACAGGACACACCTGGCTGGAGCTGTAGCAGCAGCAGTTCTTCCAACTCTGACAGGCCCAGCCCAAAGCTGATTGTCCCTTACCCACTGAAATTGGCAGCAATTCCCTTTCTCCCTTTGCAGAGGCCAACCACCCCCTGCCCATTCTGCCTCTTCATGGTGGGTCACCCAATGAGATGCCTGGTGGTGGAAAGCAGAGCACACCTAAGAAAAGCAGCAGAAAGCTTTCCTTCAAATTACTGGTTCAAATCCCAGCAGGATCAGTGGTGGATTTGAAACTAGATCAGGTAACTTCCAGGCAGCTTTGTGAGCTGCAGGAAAAGATTACTTAGTTCAAGTCCTTTAAAAATAAAAACTCAGCAAATCAGGAAAATTTTTGTCTCTTAGCAGTGCTCCCCATTCACTCCTAGGATAAATAGGAGGAATTCTAGGCACATCACCCTGTAATATCACTAATGAACCTTTGACAGTGCTACAAAACACACTGGGATTTTTAGAGGTGGTGCATCCCACTGCAATGAGAGAGAGAGAGTAAAAAGTTCCTCAAGCATCCCAGAGACCCACCAGGTGTTCTTTTTTGCTCTTGAAGGAGCAACAGGGAGCTCAGCCCATTCCTTCTGCCTTCCCCACCACAGGTTTGTATTGCCTGCATGCTGCAATTAGAGCTGGGGCTCAACCATCACTCCATCAGCTCTACACACAACAAAGCCCACCCCTCTGGCAGGAAAAGATATGATACGTGGGACTGAAACCTGTACTTAACAGGGAGGGGTGAGGGCCAGGAACTCTCCAACCTGTCACCTGCTCCAGGACGGGCTGGGAGGGAAAGGTCAGCTCCATCAAAGCAGTCAGCAAAGTAAGCCAGTTAATAGCAAACCTGTTTCTAATTGCTTGCTGCATTATAGCTACACCTTTCACCACCTGAGACCACCAGGAACCCATT
This sequence comes from Sitta carolinensis, assembly GCA_032173965.1. Classification (NCBI taxonomy): domain Eukaryota; kingdom Metazoa; phylum Chordata; class Aves; order Passeriformes; family Sittidae; genus Sitta; species Sitta carolinensis. The sequence continues at coordinate 4,557,269 of CM063313.1, read as the reverse complement.
CAAAGCCTTGCTTCCTAGCTTATACATAAGCCTTTCATGTTTTATTATAACCCTGACAATTTTTTACTTTCATTTATGTGCGGGAGAAAACAGCTCTGTCGCTAGCCTCAACAGACAGAGGGGCTTTTTAAAGCCTTATTTCCACATACATTGCTTCCAGAAACCCCCAGCAGATCCTCCCCCCTCTCCAGATCCCTGCAGTCAGAGCACAAATGGCTGAAGGCAATGCCAGCATCCTCAGCAGCAGGATTTTCATCTTTGCTCCACATTCACATGGGTGACGGGACCACGCTGGCATTGTTCACACCGTGGTCAGGCTGCTGTGAAGGGCAGTCTGTTCTTTAATGCCCTGCCCTCACCATGGCAGCAGGAGGTGCTCCAAGGAGCTCCACAAGTGCTCCTGGTGCTGGAAGTTCTCACATGGCCTCTGCCTTTGGTCTAAATCCATGCAGCCTCCTGCCATGCCACGTGTGAACTCCCTCCACCCCAGCTCAGCTCATCTTCCTGGCCATGGGGCTCAAGGAATGGGTTAGGGAAGGGTTGGGATGCAGAGCAACTCATCCCCACGACATTTCAGCTCTTGGCCATCAGAGGATCACAGAATCCTCCAGGCTGGGGAAGCCCTCTACACTCATCAAGTCCAAGCATTCTCCCAGCACAGACAAGGCCACCACTGACCGATGTCCCCAAGTGCCACATCCACACAGCTTCTAAATCTCTCCAGAGACTGGGAATTTCACCTGAGCAGCTGTTCCAGGGCTTGGGAGCCACTTCCATGAAGAAATTTCCCCTAATAGCCAACCCAAAGCTGCCCTGGCACAGCTTGAGGCTGTTTCCTCAAAGCCTGACCTTGGAGTTTCAAGTCCTGTGGGAAGCACCCTGAGCTGGCTGTGCTCTGTTCCACTCCCCCAGGATCCCAACACCTGGGCTACCTAAAAAGCCCCCATGATTTAAATTTCTTTTGGTGAGAAGGAAAGTCCTAGCCAGGTGTGACCAGACCAGGTCCCTGGCACTGAGCACACCTCTCCTGCCTGATTCACCTTTCCCTTGACAGCCCTCACCTCTGACAGTTAATTCCTCATCACTGACTATTAATATTTCATGGCAGCACCAGGACAGCAGCACGACAGCTGCTTCAGAAACACGGGCAGACCATCCAGACACCCTCACCACTAAATGGGTTCAGGTTGTTCTGGCATCACACGGTGGTTTTTTTGGCATGGCTCAAGGTTCTGGCAAGGGCCACTCACTGACAGCATCACCTTGCCCTTAGTTTTCAGTCAGATGTGGGAATTCATGGAATTACAGCCAAACCCAGCCATGCTCAGCGCTTAATCCTGGCTCAGCTGAGCCCCAGCCACCTTGTCTCTGCTTTTTTTTTTTTTGCTTTTTTTTTTTGCTTTTTTTTTTTTTCCCTGTTATTTAAATCATTTTGAGCAAGAAAGTAGGCCATGAAAAAGGGGGTAGCATTGTTTTAATAATTAGCAATTACGATCGCTGCAATATTAATTGCATATTTCCATAGCAAACATCCCCCTGGAGGGGAAAAGTGAGCGGTGGTTAGAGACCGCCGAAGCCTAAAACTGGAATTCCTGGGAACAGGGAGGGGGAAAAAAAGGAGAGAGAATATGAACTTCTTACATTCAAGTAAATTACTACAGGGATTCCTCAGAAACCTTTAATTAGCCCTGCTCTGCTGTCGCATTGATTGGTCTGAAACTCATCAATTATTCAATGGCAGCAGCTCTTTCTCTCTCTCTTGCTTTTTCTCCCCCTTCTTTCCATCCTTGAGGTGGAAGAGCAGTTCTTAACCTGCTGGGGCATTTCTGTTTCCATGCCACTGAGCCACAGGCCAGGGAACTCAGCTTGATTTCCAGCCTCCAGCCCAAACCCTGTGGGGACACAGTCTGATCTTCATGCTGGAGGAGAGAGGGTCTGTGCCCTTGCCCTGCTGTGGGGTCAGCACAGTTAAAGGTGGCCCATGCTGGTTTTTAGGGATTGCTCACCATCCCTGGATGCTTCCCACTTTGGGTTATTGCTCGTCAGCCTCCAGAATTGGGGTTTTCCAGGTGCTCCTTATGCCTGGCATCCCTGAGGGGTGGCTGCCACCTGAGGGAAAGAAGGTGTCATGGCTCTTCCCAAGCCATTTGGGTGCATTTCCATGTGGGGAATCACGGTTTAGAGAAATCCTGACAATGAACTCTGCCAGGAACTCCCTCGTCAGCCTCAAGGTGAAAACAGAGTTGACCTGGATTTGACTGCTGCTCAGTCAGATTTGGCCTGGGAAGAGCAGAATCCTGCAGGCACAGCACTACCTGCAAGTCATTGTTTCACTGGCTGTGGCTGGAAAATCAGTGATGTTGACTCAGATTGGTCACATTCTCCAAAAACCCACGGATTCCACGTGTTCATTTACTTCATCCCTGGCAGTGTTCAAGGACAGACTGGATGTGGCTTGGGGATAGTGAGGGTGACCCTGCCCAGGGCAGGGGAGTTGGAATGACATAGACTTTAAGGTCCCTTCCAAGCCAATCCATTCCATGATCCTGTGATTTCCCAAAGGAGGCACAGCCCTCCTTAGGTGACCCCTATCACCCCAGCACTGTCCCAGCACCACCTCACCGGGCTCATTTACCCCACCAAGCAGCAAAATCCTGCTCAGCATCTGTTTGTCCACCAAAAGCACTGGCAGGCCTGGTCCTTCCAGCAGCACCAGCCATGGCAGCATCTCAGCCACAGCTCAAGATGGAGAGGAACTTGCAGCAAACAAACCTGCAAAAGTCAAAATTCACCCCTGGCTGCCTGCTCTGTTTAAACTCTCAGGAGAGCAGCTTTGCTGACCCTGGTGTGTAACAGCCTGTGTCTTTCTCGATCCCATTTATTCCCCAAATTCTCTCTAAGGTCTGGCTTCTGGAGACTCCTACATGTGGTCCTGTTCCCAGACTACACAGTTTGAGGAGCAGCCTCCTCGCCTTTGTGCTTAGGAAAGAGACAGATTTACTGGGAATACTGAGCACAGACATAGTCAAGAGTTATGCTTTTCAGGCTTTGGTCTCAACAAGAAACCTTTCCTTGAATTTGTAACTCAGAGAAGTTTTGGTTAGTTGTGCAAAATTTGCTGGATGCCATATATTTTTTTTCTTTGAAATGTATTTTAATTTTTTTTTTTGAAGACTAACCCGTGCATACTTTTAAAGAAAAAAACGGAGTTGTGTGGTTTTTGCTTTTCCCAGGCTGTATGTAGTTTTTTGTCCTTTCTTCTTCCCATCTTTAGACTTGTGAGATCACAGAGTCCTGGAATGATTGGGCTGGAAGGGACCTTCAAGATGTGTCACTCTACTCCCCTGCCATGGGCAGGGACACTTTCCACTGTCCCAGGGTTTTCCAAACCCCATCCAGCCTGGCCTTGAACACTTCCAGGGATCCAGGGGCAGCCACAGCTGCTCTGGGCAACAATTCAATCAGGTGAGTATCAATTTGAAAAGTAATTCTGGACACTTCATCATGCAAATGGCTTCAGTTTTTTTACCTGTTGTTGCAAATATGAGGAAATTTTGCTCTCCTGAAGTCCCTTATCTCATATATGCTACCAAACCTATATATGCTACCTAAGGAAAAAAAGAAACAAACAACATATTTAAACTAACAGGGAGATAGAATCAGGGCAAAAAAACACCTTTGCCTTGGATGTTGGTGGAGAGATGAGCCACTCAAATGTCCATCCTGCCCAGAGCACCCCATGTCCTCCCCACCAACCATCCCCTGTCCTAGGGATCAAATTGAAAGGTTCTCCCTTTTATTCCATCCCCTGAAAAGACTGGGACAAAAACAGCATGTGAAACCCATCAGCAAATGGGTTTTGTTTCTCTCTTAAAGATGAGAAATATTATTTTAAAGGGTTGTTTAATTTGATCCTACTCGCTTCACTTTATTTTTTTTTTTCAAAGACAGCAGTGGTGACAAGGGCTTCACATTTTCCAAGTGATTTTGGACCATTTCAAAACAGTCTTTAAAAATTTAAACATGCATTTAGGTTAATTTGTAATGATACCCTGCCTCTCAATTTTTGAGTGTTTCATTTCTAGAAAAAAAATGTATTTAATTTGACGTAGTTTAGTAAATGTTATTTAGTGAATTTGTTCATCTGTTGACATGGGAATGATTTGTGTTCTCCTCCAGCTTCCATTCACCTCTAATATGCCCCACAGGTTCATTGGTGCTAAGCTTGGTTTTAAAATGAGCAATTTAAAGCAAAGGAAGGCACTATAAATTGAAGCTGACTTAAAAAAAAAAAAAAAATTAAGAAAAAGAAATATATGATATTATCCAAAGTCAGGACTTCTGTTGCCTCACAAGGGGAACATCCCCAAGTATCAGGGATCTGCCTGAAGGCCCCTGGGAAGGCTGGGATGGTCCCACCAGGTACCCCAAGGTCTCCCTGCTCCCACTCTCACATTCAGGGATAGCTGCAAAGAAAAAAAGAAGTCACAGACGAATACAGGAAGAAAACAAAACAAAACAAAATAAAAAAACCCAGAAAGAAATCCAAACCAAACAAAACCTGAACCCTTTGCCCCAAGAGGGGGATAAGAAATGATGTATTGACTATGAATTTCATTTATCTTCCCGCCTTCCCCGGCTCGAGCCGTGGCAGCGGCGCCGCTCGCGATGCGTGTACACATATTAGCCCGTGTATTTCCCATCCTACTTATCCCCTGGAATTTATTCTAAAGCTCGCTTTTGGAAACCCATAAGTAGGACATAATTCGGAGGATTTGATATTCTGGTCAATGTTTTGCCGGGTAGTTATTCCGCGAGCCCTGATACTGTGGAGAAATATGTCCTTAAATAAATATATATATATATATAAAAAATATAAGATGCACACAAAATGCACAAAATTTTACTTAAATCACGTTACACTTTATTATTTAATTATAATATATAAAGCCAGTTGTACAGATCACGTCCAGAAACGCTGAGGATGTTTGATTTGCTGGACAATTACTTTGAACCTATTTTACCCTCAAATAGGAAAAAAATGCCTTTCCTTGCTAAAGGCAGCTCTTCAAGCTCACAACAGGCAGTCAGGCATGGCTGTGAACACCAGAACTGGCAGAAATGCCACCAGGTAGAAACTTTTTTATTATGGATAATAATTTCAATCCCTTTATTGAGAGCCCAAGCCCACATGCTCATCCCAGCACCTTCTGCAGGACATGGGAATTCCTCTGTATCCTGTGTTAATACGCACTGTAAGTCATAAAATATATTTGTACTACAAGATTTCGAAAACAACTGGATTATCTTATCTCATTTTGAGGGTAATAGGAGGAAAAAAGGCTTTTTCCTGGCTCTCCAAGTCCCATCGCCCCCGTCTGCCTCCTGAAAGCAAGGGAAGAGGAAGAAAAATTGAGAACACTTTTTCCTCATTTTCCCATTTTTGTTTCCCTTCACAATTCAAAGTACTGATGGAAGCATTACTGTTTTTTCTAAGGATAAAGACGGGATGCTTAAATTTCTTACAAAGCCATGACTCTGCTTAAGAAATGACCAAAGAGAATTGGTCAAAAAATTAAACAAAACCACACTTTCCCCTTGACAGCGAACACATAATTAAAAAAAAAAAAAAAAAAAAAAAAAAAAAAAAGGAAAAGAAGCCAAACTAAAAACCTCTAAGGTGTATTAAGAACAAGTATTATTCTGAAGAAAGTATTTTACTGGATTTTTAAGGGATGTATCAAAAGAATTTGCTTCAAATGCAGTTTTATCGTTGCTGTTATGATTTAAATTTCATGGCTCAAAAAAAAAAAAAAAAAAGTCAGACTTTTGCTCTTTAAGTCCTTACTCCCTCATCTGAGAGAAGGGTAAGGATTTAATTGTTGCTAATTTTGTTAATCCCCTGATCAAGCCACCATTGATCCCAACCATTTCCCTCTGCATTGCTAAGACGTCACCCCTTCCCAGGAATACAAGTTCACACCCTGACTGAACAGAGGAAGGATTGCGTGTGCTGCAGACCCACAAAACTTGCTCAAAGACACTTAAAAAGATGGGGGGAAGGGGCTGAGAGTGAAAAAACACCTTCTCTGCCCTCAAGGAGCCTTTTATTCCCCAGGATCAGCCTTGATGCTGCAACCTTGTGCTGCAGTGCAAAGAGGGACACCAAAACTCCACCTGCCTCACAATTTTTTTCCTTTAAGCTGGTGGGTTTAAGGCTGGATCTCTACTGTACATGAGAAAAGGCTTTTTTTCTGTTTGTTTTTTTTTTTTTTCTTTTGTTTTTCCCAGTCCTCTCACTATCACTAAAGCCAAAAACACAAGTGTGCATCCCTGCCTTTAAGAGAACGAGGGTTACTTCTCTCCTCTCCTCCCTGCCCACCCCCCCAAAATTCAAGGAGAACATACAGCTCATGAAAATTTAATGCCATATGTAACAAAGCAAAATGAATATTTAATTGGGGCTTTTATGTGAAACCAGATAACAAAACCAGTTACACACAGAGAAGGGGGGGGGGGGAAATAATAATAAAATTAAGCCACTCTAATGTTTGATAAAAACTGGTACTGAAGCAGTTAAGCTATTGGCAACAAGCGGCTCCTAATAAACACTCAGCTAATTCTGTAGGAAAAGCACTAATTAGAAAAGCAATAATAATCGGTGTAATTGCTCTAAATTACCCTCCTCACAGAGAAGTGTGTTTGGATACTGCAACGCAGCTGCTCCTGCTCCATCCAGGCGCTCGCAGCCAAGGACGCTCCGCTTTTCTCTGCTGCCCTCTCCAGGTCCTGGGGGCTGCCAGAGCTGTCACCTCTCACTTCCCGGGGAAAGACAGGGAAATCCCACACGCTGGCCACCCTTGGGTGTCACAGCCTGCTCTGGTTGCCTCCCCTGGATGTTGCTGTCTCCAGAAAATAGCACTGAGCTCCAGAGCTGGGTGCATCAGAGTGGGGAGGAGTGAGGACCTGCAAGGGAGGTTGGTAGGTCCCTCTGGATGTCCAAAAATAAGAATAGGGCTTAGTGGTCTGGACACATTAGGCAGGTCAGGGTCTCATAGGTGTTTTTATAGCATGGTAGGGCTTTGAGGAAGAGCTGAGAGCAGCATCCCTCTGTGGGGATCACTCTCTGCCCACATTGACCCACAGGCATCCAGAAGCACAGGAGGGACAAAATCCAGAGCTCTTAGATACCAAGATGCAGCAGAGAGCCCAGAACTCAGCTCTCAATGCAAAAAGAGGAATATTAACTCCTCTCCAACACACGGGGTGCCTGGAGCAGTGGTCCATGAAGACCTCATGTCCTCATGGTGCACCCAGCAGGCATGTAAGGACTGTATGGATGGGGCCCTGGGCAACCTGATTTAGTGGGTGACCTCCCTGACAATGGCAGGAGGGCTGGAATGAGATGATAATTGAAGTCTCTTCCAACCCAAACCATTGTACAAAGGGTCTACGACTGAACAAGCCCTTCCTCTGCAAGGGGCTCCCAAAAGTTTATTTTAAAACTCATGGTCCTGGAGATGAGGACCCTGAAGAGGCTGTGTTTTCCACTGCCCAGAGTTAGATTTTAGGTATTAGGAGCCCCAAGTTCCCCTCCATGCTGCATACAGAACAGGGAATTTATTGGTGCAACGATGCTCTCCTGTGCAATGCTTTTGATTATTGGCAAATGTGTTTACGTTAGCTTAAGTAATAATGAACAGAATAACAAACTTCCATTGATTGTATGTCTGCACCAGCCAGTGAGGCTGCACCAGGGCTGATAACTAGCATTTTCAGAGCATTAAATTATCTCCCCATGCAGTAAAGGTCAGAGTGATTGGAGATGACCAGTGTATAGATGAGGCTTTAGCCCAACCACCCTGTTTTCCTCCAGCTGCAATGTTGAGATCTTTTTTCTCAAAAAAAAAAAAAAAAAAAAAAAAAAAAAAAAAAAAAAAGATAAATTAGCTGCAGACCAAAAAGCCCTGCAGTGAGTTACCAAACTACACACCTGAACAAGTAAAAACTGCAGCAAATGCTCTGGCAGGTCAACGAAAATGGGTGCAGAGTTCCCCCTCTGAAAGTTGAATCTAGGGATGTCAGATACACTAGGACAACTCCAAAATCACCTCCAGAATTAGCACTTTTTTTTCACTCATTTCACTGCCAACAACTCCCACAGCTGTAGAAGCGATGATCTTTTTTTTTTTTTTCTTCCCTTTTTAATTTAATTTCACTGATCTTGATGAAATCATTAGAGAGGAAATCATTCCAGGAACGAGGTAAAAAGGTCAGAGCCCATCCCCAAAATTTTGTCTTGAAGAGGAAGAGCAAAACCCTAAAAGGGTGTTTTGGAGGCTCAAACCTCTCCTGAGCTTGGTTTAATCCCCTCCCTTCCACACCACAGCCCCTGAGAGCGGGCAGTCACACTCCAAGTTTCCCTGTGTAATTACATTTAAATCCTCGTTGCTTCCATGCTTGCTTCAGCATTATTTATATTGGTTTAACGATCCATTAAACAAATACTGTACTTTGGGAAGTGCTACTTTGCTTATGAACAATTACAGTTTCTCCAGTGTTCAGCGATGTTAACCACAAGATAAGAGGATGATGGTGCAGAGCTGGCTTGGAGTGGGGGCTTGGGGCTCTGGGGGCTTGGGGAACAGCTTTTAGCATTATTAACACAACCCTTCCTTGGGTTTGTTTCTATTTCAAAAAGTAGTTGGAAGACATTCAGAAATATTCTTTTTCTTTGGTTGTTTTTTCTAGTTTTTTTCTTATTTTCTTTGGTGGTAGGTTTTTGTGTTTTTTTTTTTTTTTTTGGGGGGGGGCTGGTTCTTTTTGCTTGTGGCTTTTTGTTTAGCTCTTGCTGGATTTTGTTTTGTTTTGAAAAAAAAAAAAAACACCTTTCTGTAGCAACCCAAATTAATTGTAGCCTGGTAACACTCAAGAGGAGATTCCTACCTAGCAGGCTTCACTCCATAGAGCCCAATCCTAAAAATGCATGCAGATTCCAGGACAGGTTCCAGACACTGAAGCACATCCCATGAGAAAAGCTCACCCTCCTCACCACAGACAGCTTTTTGTCCAGCTGGGCACACTGGGCATGTCCCACGGTGACCACGAGTTTGGCCAGGAAGGGAAGATGTGTCCCTGTGGTGAGCAGCCTTGGGATGACCACGGGGTGGGAAGGAACCCACAAACACCCTCCCAGAAATCTGGGGCTGTACCAGGACCTTGGGAATGGGGTGCATTATTTTTAACTAAAGTGGGGCTTTGAGGGCAAGAGGCACAATGAAGGAAATCCAAGTGTGAGGGAAGAGATGGGATTTGGGTCTCCACCCTTCAGAGGCAGATTTCAGCTAGATCAGCAGTGGGATGTAACAGGCACAGCAGTGCCTTGCAAGCCCATCAGTTCTGCCCACAGCTAATTTAATTAATTTTTTACATTTTTTAATAGTCTTCAGTTGGGCAGCTGAGCTTACTCTATCTGCCCAGTTTTCTGCACACTGCACCAGGGAGGAGAGTGAAAACAAGCTGAAGGTACAAGTGGGCAGAGACCAGACAAAGTGGTGCATGGGGAGGATTTGGGGATATCTCTCCCAGCCCTGGCAGCTTTCTGGGCTCTGGGATCCCACAGGCACTGTCAGCAGCTCAGGTCTGCAGGAGCCTGGGGGACAGTTTTCTGTTCCACCTAATTAGGGTGGTTGGATCTGCCTGAAAGGCACACTGGGATCTTCCATGTGTCCAGTCACCCTTTACTCCTTTCTAAAGTGCTCTCTTGTATCTTAAGGCCTTGTCTTATTGTGCTTGGCCTGGCAGAGTGGAAAATTTAATTTTAAACTAATTAGTTTCTAAGTTGCTGAATATCCTCAAATTACCGGGCATCACCTTTCCCAAAGGGGAAGAACAACATAACTCACCTGTATCCAACATTTGACACTGCTGGAGTCAAGAGCATGGAAACAAAGGACCCCCAATTGCTTATTGTCTTGTCTCAAAGGTCAAGAGTCGTTTATGACAAAGCTCCAATTAATAGTTTATTACCCGCAACTGACCAGAGTCTCTTTTGTTGGCATTTAATATTATTAGCTAAAGGTTTGCTTTGAATGCAGAATGAGATTATCTTTGAAATCAACTAGTTCAGCTCTCCTTGGGCCTCAAACAAGGCTGCCCTCCTGCTCATCACTGCATGTTCCCAACTGGTCTTCACCTGACACCAAATCAACAGCGTGCTGTTGCTCTGATTACTTGGTCACTGGAAGGTCATATGGATAAAAATGCTGTTTTCCAATTATTTTCATCAATGGGCCAGTAATCACACAAGGATCAGCCAGCTCTTCAAAGCTAACAGCAGCAGCAATGACCTTCCACGTTTGTTTTTTTCAAGTTCACACAACATCCGTGTTACTCTGCCAGCACAGAATCACAGAATTATTCAGGCTGGAAAAGCCCTTCAGGATCATCAAATCCAACAATTCCCCCAGCTCTGCCAAGGCCACCACTGCCCTGTGTGCCCAGGTGCTACATCCACACTGCTTTAAAATCCTTCCAGGGATGGGAATTCCACCACTGCCCTGGGCAGCTGTGCCAGTGTTGGACAGCCCTTTCCATAAAGAAGTTTTTCCTAGTAGTTTCCAATAAATGCAATAATTTTCAAGCAGTTACATTGGGGTTTGTTTCTTCTTGGTTTATTTTTTTCCTTTTGTCCCTTGAAACACATCAAAACATGATCTAAGGCATTAGGGACAGGCACAGGATTTACCTTTGGGATGACAACAAGCTTCCACTCCCTGGCTGGTTTTGGAAGGGGCTTTGGTATGAGGCAGCACCACATTTTTATGGCAGAATAAAAATTCTACCTCTCTCCTGGCTGGTGGCCTGAGCCAATGACTTTGGTGGGGATATCCAAGCAGGGTTTGGGGAGGGAAGATGCAGGAGAGGCTTTGCACATTTTTTGTAAATGGTGCTCTTAAAAGAATATTTTTTTCCCAACAGAATTAAATTCAAAATGGAAACTATGTCAAATACAAGAAGTAATTCTTCTTAAAAAGCATTCCTTAGAGACATTCCCTAAAACTTTTTTAAATCCCCCTCCCATGACCCAAACAGTCTGTCAGAACAGAAGTCACAGGTTCAGGATTATTCCTCAACAAGAGTTTCAGTTAAGAGAAAAAAAAATAATTTTCAGTGCAATGTGCCAGATGGCTGCCATAATTCTGTGGCACATGGGAAGGACCCACATCTTTGCCTGTTCCAGCAAATCCTGGAAGGATGCTGGTGGCATGACCAGAAAAGGCCATTTGTGCTCTGCAGTGAGGTCACTGATCTCACCCCTTTCCCCAAGACATGCTTTAGTACCAACCCTTCTCCTGCTTTCCAGTTCTTCTGTCCCTTCTAAAACAACTCCCCAGTTTTGCTCTGAGGGCTCCTTTGCTCGAACACTTCATGGGAAGCTCCCAAATTCCCTGCTACTCCATCCATGTCCCGTTCTCCAGCTCCCCTGGCACTGACAGCCACCACCAGGACCATGCCCTTGGCTGAAGGGACAGTGTCCAGAGCCAGCACATGGATTTTGGAGATGCTGCTGCTGGGCTGGAGCCGTCCTCCCACCACACCAGGCGCTTCACGCCGTGCCCTGGCACTCCCAAAAAAAGTGGTACCTGAACCCCACACGTCCTTTTCCTCTCCAGGAGGGCTCAGAGGTGATGTGAGTGAGCTCTCCCAGGGACGGGGAGACATCAGAAAGGCCACATCTCCTAAGCACGCTCCAGGTTTTGGGAATCCCTCGATGCACTCCGGAACTGAGCAGCCAGCAGGGACGGTGACTGCTCATCCAGCCCTCTCTCATTCCCCGTTCTCTGCTGCCATCAGGTGGATATTTCATTTTATTCATCTGAAAGCTGCGAAATCCGAGTGCGTTTTCCCTGGGTTTAACCATTTTGCCCACGGCAGCCAATTGCCTGGCCTTTGGTCACTCGGGACTCTGAAGACACAGAAAGATCTCTGACGTTTTCCCCCTCCCAAGCTGGTTTTGGGCACCACAGAAGGCTGCCAAGACTCAACAGTTAATTGTTAGGTCTTGTCCTGGTGTCTTAATTAAATCTGTGGTCTGGATCTCATCCCACCTGAGAGCAGCATTATTTATTGATCCCCTTGCCCAGCACCTCCCCTGCAGACCCCACCCCAGGACAGGGAAGGTTTTAGGCAGCATCAGGATTCAGCACTGGCACCCACCTTGGCATAACACCAGCACCAGGAGGTTTCCTGCACGTTTTCTTTTCAGGACCTGGCAGTCTCCAGCACAGAAGCCAAAGAAAACACGGGGCAGGGTTCATGTTCAGCAGGGAACCAGAGTTTGGAAGATCTGGTGCTAAATGCACTGGAAGTGAAGATGCTGGCAGAGAAAGAGAAGAAACGCACATCTTAATCTTTCACTAAGCAGCAAGAAGCTGCCCCAGACAAGAGCTAGTCCTATCTAGTATCACAAATGCATCTTCATCTCAGCATGCCACATGACTTAGACTCACGAAATTGAATCCCAGAATGGTTTGGGTTAGAAGGGACCTTAAAGCTCATCTCATTCCACCCCCTGCCTTGGGCAGGGACACCTGCCATTGTCCCCAGGTTGCTCCAAGCCTCATCCAACCTCCCCTTGGGCACTGCCAGGGATGCAGGGGCAGCCAGAGCTGCTCTGGGCACCCTGTGCCAGGGCCTGCCCACCCTCAGCATAAAAATATTTTTCTTTACATGTATCCTAAATTGACACTCCAGTTTAAAGCCATCACCCCTTGTCCTGTCACATCAGCCTTGCTACAAAATCTGTGTCTGTAGAAGCCCATTAAGTACTGAAAGGCTGCAATGAGGTGTTCCCAAACCCTTCTCCAGGAGAGTTCTCCCAGCCTGTCTCCATAGGAAAGGTGCTCAGCCTCTGGAGCATCTCCATGGTCCCCTCTGGACTTGGTCCAGCAGCTCCACAGATTCCTGATGGCCCCAGAGCAGGATGCAGAACTCCAGATGGGGCCTCACCAGAGTGGAGTAGAATTGCAAAGATTGCTTGAAACTTCAGGATTTTGTAAAGGATTTTGGAATTGTTTTGCACTCCTGTAGAAAGCAGTAGCTAATTTAAAAGCTGTAAATCAGCACTTTTCATGCCATAGCAGCACCAAAATCTCAGAGTATGATCCCAGAACTGAAATTCAGATAGAACATGCTCGTGCAGAAAAACTTAAGTAGTTTGATGGAGGAGCCAACCAACCTGCTCCTGCTGAGACCCAGGATGCTGCCAAGATGCTTGGCGTTAGCTGCAGTGTGATAAGAGGTGTCACCCATAACACATGCTAATGCTATGCCTCCAAGCATCCACCCCTGGTGATTTATTCACAGCTCTTGCATTGCATTGCAACCCCTTTCACAGCTGGGGAAGCCACCAGGGAGAGTTTTCCCACTGAACACATTCCCCATTCCAGGCTGAACCCCTGGTTCTCAGCTGGCCAGAAGTTACTGGTTTGCTAGTGGCACACCAAACAGAAGAGAAACATCAAGCTCACATTGTGGCAGGGTGAGAGGTGTGGACCTTCCTTGAGGTGGCCCTAGAAGAGTGGTCAAGACTGATCCTCTGTTAAACATGACCGAAATTGGTGAGTGGGCTCAAGATACCAAGGGAGGGGAGAGCCCAGTGCAGGCACAGTTATGCATACTCAAAAACCCACAGGGGACATTGTCAAGATACTCAGAAAACCCACAAAGCAGCATATCAGGATACTGAAAAAAGTATCTTAAATTTCCCCAGTAGATTCTCATCATGTGAAGTGCACCTCTTCCCACCTTGGTGAAAAGAGGAGCTGGCACAGGGTGCCCAGAGCAGCTGGGGCTGCCCCTGCATCCCTGGCAGTGCCCAGGGCCAGGCTGCACAGGGCTGGGAGCAGCCTGGGATGGTGGAAAGTGTCCCTGCTCATGGCAGGGGGTGCCACTGGAAGAAATTTCAGGTCCCACACCAACCCAAATGTCTCTGTGACTCTATGAAAACAAATCAACACTGATGCAGGAGCCAGATCCACCTCTTGGAGCACCAGCAGAGCCAGAAGCAGAGTGTGGCAAAGGCAACAGGAGAGAGAGGGAGAAACAGACACAGAAACTGCCTCCTGCTTTGCAGGTGCACGAAGTTCTCGTGGCCTCAAGGCCCTCTGCCAGCTCCTGTTTTTCCCTCTGCCCCTAAAGTAAATAGGATGCCCAGGTGTTGGCAAAAGACTATCAGCAGAAAGCAAGGTTAAAAAAGCAATAATTCAGCCAACTAACTGCCACCGCCGCTCCTCCCTATCTCTGCGTTCTTGATAAACAAATTCATAACAAGATTTTACTGCTCTGTTCCCTGGAGCAGTCTATTAGTCTGTCGTTCAACATGCACTACCAGTCAAAGCCGAGCTCCCACAACACAATATCCCTTCTGATGATCTCCTTTGCATTCGCTATGATGTAATTATGCTAATTATCCAGCCGGCTTTAATATCCTCATATTTTCCAGGAGGTTTATGATCAAACCTGTTCCTTTAATTTACTTTCCCCGCCGAAGGAGCCGGGGTGTTTTGATGGGCTCTGCCACACGTACGTGGCTCTGTGGCTTCCCAAGGCCATGGGGAGCTTAGGCACATAACTTCCTCTCCCTGTTGACAGGAATCTCGAAGATTATTTCTCCCAGCCATCGTTTATCCAGTGTTTGATGGCTTCCCCCATGCATAACATTGCATTGATAATGCCCATCTGCATGTTGAGGTTTCATCCTTTTTCTTTTTTTCTTTCTTTTTTTTTTTTTTTTAGCTCAAAGTGTATTAAATATCCTGGGAAACCTTTGTGTATTTACCCTTCCTCTTGAAACCAAGGCCCTGCCGTTAGAGTAACGTTTATCTGTGCAAAAAAAACCAAAAAAAAATAAAACCCAAAAAAACCCTGCCCAAAAGCCTAAAAATTTGGGAATCTGGATCCTTCCAGCTAGTATTAAAATGATGCTTATTATAAAACAGATGCGGAGACTCAGAAATCAGCCTGGAACGAATTGCTTTAAGTAAAATATATGAAAAATATTATTTGACATAAAAATCTCATTATTTTCCTGACTGCCTGAAATACAGAGTGGTTCAAACCCTACCAGAGTGGATCACAGAAAGTCCTCCTTATTCAAGGAGCATTAGCTTATTTAAGAATATTTTCTTTCATGTCTAAAAAGTTTCAGTGCCAGTGCTTGGTGGTATATGGCTTTCATTAGCTTTTTCATTTCAACTTTTGCTGTGTGCTTTCTTTTCTTAAAAAATAAAATGAAATCTGAATTTTCATGGCTTGGGGCTACCACAAGTTTTTCTCCCCATAAAATGTGATTTAAATTGCAAGAATGGTTGGCTATAATCAGAATAGAAAAACCAAACATGACCCAGATCCCTTTTCTAGAGTTTTTTTTGGTGTGCATCATTTCCCTAAGTTCTTAGTGCATGCAGTGACCACTGGTACTGCATAATTCAAAAGAATTTTCACTATTTCCTTTTTTTTTTCTTTTTCCTTCACTCCATTACCATTTAGTTGAATGACCTCACGAAATCACAGAATATTTTGGGTTGAAAGGGACCTTAAAGCTCTTCCAGGGCACCCCTGCCATGTGCAGGGACACCTGCCACCATCCCAGGGTGCTCCCAGCCCTGTGCAGCCTGGCCCTGGGCACTGCCAGGGATGCAGGGGCAGCCCCAGCTGCTCTGGGCACCCTGTGCCAGGGCCTGCCCAGCCTCACTGTAAAAAACCCCCATCTTTCTGGGTAAAAATTACGTTATTCTCAATATTTTGAAAGATTTATTCATGGGCCAAGCAGGGTGTTTGCTCTGTATCCCTCTGCAGCCACCCCAGCACAGCTCTGGAGGTTCTGGGTGAGGTGTCTCCTGCAGAGCCTGGTCCAGAACCTGTTGGAACCCTGGACACAGAGAATTTCAGGCTTTCTGTCTTGGCAGAAAATGATCCACAAAGATACACTGCGTTTCACCTGAGGCCATGGGAAAGGCTTCCAAAACTGAGTGGTAGCACAGAGAGTGTGAGTGTGGAGTTGAATAGAAGTGTGTTACAGCACAGGGAGAGATATTTAGAATTTAAGGTGGTTAGTTAAAATAATATATATGTAACAAGATGGAGGGTTTAGGGCACAGTCTTCTTCTTCTTCTTCTTCTCCTTCTTCTTCACAAGTTTGGGGGATTTTGTGTAATTGGTTGAAAAAATCCACAGTGCAGGACATGGGTAGATAGTTATTTCCATGACCTGAGGCCATGTAAAAGGCTTCCAAAACTGAGTAGCACTGAGTCTGTGAGTGTGGAGTTGAGTAGAAGTGTGTTATAGCACAGGGGGAGAGATTTAGAATTTAATGTGGTTGGTTAAAATAATATATATGTGACAAGATGGAGGGTTTAGGGCATAGTCTTCTCCTTCTCCTCCTTCTTCACAAATTTGGGTGATTTTATGTAACTGGTTGGAAAAATCCACAGTGCAGGACATGGGTAGATAGTTATTGGGTTAAAAGTAAAAATGAATTAGCTGTCACCTCATAATTGGGTAGTTTAGCTTAAAAAGACCTTGAAGACAGAACCCTGTGCTCCATTTCTACTCTGTTAACTTAGCATGTAGAAGCACTCACGGCCAGTGTGGCTGCAGCTGAGATAAGAAATAATAAACATCCAAGTCCAAACAGGAATTCTCCCTCTTGAGCTTTTAAACCTGACCCTGAGAAGAATAAAGCCAAGGGGTTCTTCACAAGCTCAGTGCATGGGTGGGTGAAGGCCCCTCACACCTCTTTAATTTTCCTGTCAGGTACAGAAACAGCTCCAGCAGACACCAGGCATGCAGGTGGGAACACCAGCTTTTCACTAACACCTGATCCCACCCACACCTAACCCCATCAGCTCCCAAATGTCACTAACTCCAAGTGACACACCAAAAACACAGCCATGGAGCTGCTCCTGTGCTGCCCTCAGTGCTGCAGTGAGGGAACTCTGCTTGGAGAAGGTGGGGGAGATGACCCGATCAGCCTCCTGGGTGAATTAGACACAGGGATTGAGGGAAGACTCTGAAGGAATGCTCCTTCCCTGTGTCAGCCATGAGGAGCCTGGTTTCCTCCATCCCCTGGTGACAGCCTAAGAAAACAAATAAGGACACAGATGCCTGAGCCACGACCAGGACAGGAGATCTTAAAAGAGCCAGAGAGGAAACACAAGCTGCTGGCTCTACCAGGTGTCCCAAAATACTCAGGGGCTGTAAGAGGAAGAGGAGGAAGCTGCTTCCAGGAGAACCCCTTTCCTTATCTCTGACCTCTGGTACTGCAGGGGAAGAGGAGTCAGCAAACAAGAAGACCTGTAGGACATCCCAGCTGTGTGGTACAGAAGTTTAGACTCAGGATGAAAGAAGTGGGCAAATCTCTGGGTCAGGGGGTCAGGGTTTATCCCACAGATATTTTGGGGATATCAGTCTTTATCAGACTGTGAGAAAAGGACAATATAAATCACAGAATTCCAGAATGGGTCAGACTGGGAGGGACCACAGTGGGTGCTGGTCCCACCTCCTTTCTCCAGCAGGGTCATGCCAGAGCACAAGGCACAGGATTGCATCCTGTTGGTTCTGGAATATGCCCAGTGATGGAGACTCCATCCCTCTCTGGGTGGCCTGTTCAGTGCTCGCTCAATGCCCAGGGCAGAAGTTCCTCCTCATGTTCAGGTGGAACTTGCTGGGCTCAGCCCCTGCCATGGCTCTGGTGCCATTGCTGGCCCCAGGGCAGAGCCTGGGCCCTGCTCTGACCCTCCCTGCACACAGGGACAGACACCAAAATCTGGCTCCAAACTGCTCCAGTGGCCAGAATCATTGGGCCATCAGAGCAGCACAGAGCAGTGGCAAAGCTCAGGAATCACAGAATATTCTGAGCTGGAAGGGACTCACAAAGATTATCCAAGTCCAGCTCCTGGCCCTGCAATGACACCCCAACAATCCCACCCTGGCCATCCCTGTCCAAACCCTCCTGGAGCTCTGGAGCCTCAGGGATGTGCCAGCACAGCCTGGGCAGTGCCAGCACCCTCTGGGGGAAGAGCCTTTCCCTGAGATCCCACCTAACCCGCCCTGACAAACTCCAGCCATTCTCTCAGGTCCTGTCATTCTCTGTTCCTTTACTTCCTGAGAGATTCCAGGAAAGTTCAGCTGTGCAATCCAAAACATCTCAGAAAGACCCTGGGCATGAACTACCCAAAAGCAGAGGCATCCACCTTTGCCAATCACATGGGAAATGAGCAGGCTGGGTGTATTTACACTGGGCTAGCTCCACATCACACGCCTTCGAAATAATTTCAAAATAGATCCCCTACCTGGTGGGAAAAGAAAGCAAAACTCCACTCAATTCATCTCCTAGAGCACTCAAGGACAAGCAGGAGGGGAGCTGCTGAGACAAGGAAATCCTGTTGTCTTTACCCCAAACCCACAGGGAAATCAGGACTGCCTGACAGAGGAAAAGGCAACAGTTTTTGATACAGCAAACTGTGGTTGACAGACCAGAAAGCTTTGCATGAATGCCTTTTAAAACAGCCCAGAGCTTTAGGGCATGAATGTGAAATTTCTCTGCCTACCAGGACCGTGCCAAGGCTATTGAAGTTGAAAAGATGGTGTTTGCTAACCTGGGAGGGCCAGGCTTTGTTTCCCAGCCAGCCAGCAGTGACCGGGCTGTGCTGGGAAAGCCTGGCAGGAGAGGAGGGAGGCTAGCAGAGCTGGGAACACCTGGAGCAAAGCTCACAGGGGAAACCTCAAGCCTAGAGGAACACAGGCCATGTGCCCACGAGCCACAGACTCCACCCGACCACGGAGCTGCAGCACCGAGCTCAGCAGAGGGGAAACCAGCAGGAAATTGAGGGTGCCTTGCTGGAGAGTCACAAGAAGCTCTAACAAACTTCATTCCCACAGTAATACATGGCTCCAATCACATTTTGGCTCCTTCCTGAGATTGCACCAACTTAGCTGCAATCACTGTAGGATCAAAATTGTGGGTTTGTGGTTTTCACCTCAAATTTCTGGGTGTCCTAGGTTTGGTGAGACCTAGGGGTTTGGGCAAACCATTTTGAGAAGGGAAGATGTCACCTGACAATGAGACAGATTAAGAGATTGCTTCCCCAAGAGATAAAATAACAAGGTTGGACAGCATTGTTAAAGAACAACTTTGCACAGACAATTTCTGGAGGACAAGGCAGTCCTGTTACTATGAGGTGGGGACGGGGGGTTTAGAAGCAGCCTGAATTCATACAGCAGTTTTGGGAAGTTACTGTGATGTAAACAACCACGGCTGGAGGAATTCCAGAACTGAATGCCCACCCTATGTGGAAAGAGATCGTTTCCATCTTATATGGGAAAGGAAGATTCAAAGAGAGAAACATTCAGCAGAAGGGTTGTCAGATAAATTTAATTTTGAAATAGTTGGAGACACGGGGTGACATCAGCTCAGGGAGGCTGCCTGTCTGGAATGATGGCCAAGGGACCAAATTGTCTGCTTTGCTTTTATTCAACAATCCCACATAATCAACACTTCCCCATGTAATATTTCAACTCTTGTCAAAAGTGTTTGGCACTTACCCCCCACCCATTTTTAATCCAAATATAACAAAATTTCTTTGTTTCTTTTGTGTAAACTGAAAGCTATCACCTAGCACTCTTCAATAAAGGCCTTCTTGATATTTTATATTTCTTAAAACATTTTAATCAACAAAGCTACCCTCTTTCTTTTTTTAAGAGTAACAATTTTCAAAGAAGTGAGTTATTCTAAACATGACACAAAAAACAAGGTGAGAATTTGCTTTTGTTACCTCAAACTTCTCCACTGTTACAACCACCAGGTTATATTTAAAAATATATTAAACATATATATATATATTTTTTATATATATTTAAAAATCTGTGTCACTGTCCATCCTCACCCACCTTCTCTGTGGGGTGAGAAGTGCACAGATTGTTTATTGGATCTCTCTGGAAACATGTGTTGGGTTAAAGCCCAAGGTCAGGTGAGCTTCTCTTACATGAGGAACCAAGGTCAGTGAAGGTCCTCAGGCCTTGTGCAAAGCAGCTTTACCCTCCCAGCAAGGGTGGCTTGTAGTGGTGTCACATCTGCAAATTCCAAGGCTACCCGGAACAAAAACAGTCAGTCAACTGCTGTACAACCAGTTTCATAAACACCAGCACCTGCTTCTCATTATTTTGCCTCTTTGAAGAAGATACTTTCCCATCCCTGCTGGTCAGAAAGCCAACCCCCATCTTGAGTCACATTCTGGTCACGACATCTCCACCCCTGCCTCATCAACCGAGGGCAAGAGAGGGACCCTGATGGGTCTCACCGTGCCCAAACCAAACCAGCTCCACGAGCCAAAGGAAGGGGGACACAAAGCAAAACAACCCCGTGGCCACACGCACGAGTCACTTCAAAGTTTCCGTGACTCAGAGCTACGGGCTGCCAACGGTGGTACCCTGTCAGAAAAATACTGTGGCTTGGTGAAATCAGCCCGAGGCTGGGAGGCAGGAAGACGTGGGTTTAAGTGCTGGTGCTGCAGATGCATCCCCGGGTAATGCCAACAGAGAAACTCCCCGGGAGCTTAACCTCATTTGAAAGCACGCAGGGCTGACACAGGCGAGAAGTACCCAGCAAAACAAGGGCATAAAACACTACCCACTGACTGCTCTTATCTGCTTTCCATCTGTACACGGATACTGCTCATCTCAGTCTGCCTTCCCTGGCACTCCTCCACACAAACTTTTAGCAGATCACTATCCCTCCCGTGGCTGTGGAGGCTTGATGCCTGCGTGGAGAGAATCTGATGCCTCTTCTGGGTGAAACAGCCCCTAAAAACACCTTTTAAGGGAGTGAGGATGAGAAAAGAGATCTCTTTTTTTAACTTCTGGAATTATGGTATTACCTCGATCGTGTTCAGTATGAGTATTTAATTCCTTTTTAATCTGTACACTTAATCAGTTCTTTTCTGCAGGGAGAAGGCTCTAAGAGACCTGGCCTGTCACTGAGCTGACATTTTCTTGACCACAAGGATAACAACACAAAACTAAAAAAAACCCATACTACTCAGTGAAAGGCAAGGCTTCACCAAAGCCAGCCAGAGCACAGGGCAATAGAGAATATAAAATGAGGGGGAACACCTGCTGTACGCCTCAAAAGGCACATCTTGGAAATCATCAGTTTCAGAATTGGCTCAACCACAGCTGAGGAAAGGTCTTACAGACAGAGCTCTATGAATGCAAGCCCACCAGTGTTAGCACCCTATATATGAATTTTGGGTTGAACTGGATCTACCACTAAAACACCCCATGCTATGGGAAGAAGTCCACAAATTACTCCCTTGCTCCTCCATTGTTTTTAATCACTTCCTTAACTACATGACTTCTTCCTTAATTAGATGACTTTCAATGATTTGGCCTAATGTCAAAGAAACATAAATGCTTTTCAAAAGTTGGCTCACCCATGGAGCTGGATTTTTGACAGGGTCATGGCAAATTTAGGCTAGCAGCACCCTCTGCAAGGACACTGGAGCTTCTTAGGCCAGAGTCAGAAATTAATCTGCCTTTATTTTTTTTTAGACATTTTTTGTTAGACATTCTGCAGTCAGACACAGCAGGCCCATCGTTAGCAATTGGCATGACCAGTGCCACCTACTGCAGTGCTAATTAACAGGACATTAGTTCTAAACCTGCCCAGATCTTTTGACAGCACCACACCCTGAGACTGGGAGCAGACTCAGGGAATCTTTGCTTATTCCATGCCAGAGAAACAACTTCCCAAAGTTCTGCTCATCATCCCAAGGTCAGGATAAATCATTCTGCTTCTGTAAGTGTCTCAGCCCTCGGAGCAGGACTGGGGAAGCACTGGGTACCAACAGATCCCAAAATTTTACAGTCACCTTTTGGATGAGCTCAAGGGTTTTGACTCCCATGGGTCCACTAGTGTAAACTCATGACAGTGGGTGCAGCTCAGGGAGAACACACAAATTGTGGTCATTTGTTGCTGTGGGCGAGTGACAAACGACATGAACTTCGTTTATGAAAACCTTCCTAATCTACTCTGATCTTATTCAACTTGATTCCTTTTATATATCTTCTAGAGTAGGTTATCTCATTGTGCTAGAACTCTTCATCTCATTGGTTCAAACTGAAAGACAGAGAGAAGGTCCATCCTACAGAGAGGAATTAAAAACATCACTCTTGTTACAATAACACTTGTAATGTTCATGTCAAGTCTGTGAGAACTAAGTCTTCCTGAACCAAAACATCATGAAGAAACTGAGTCTAGAAACTCAGAAACTTCAGGCCTAGGAGCATCAGACTACAGTCATTATTATGTAATTATGGCATTGCTGCAGCAAACCTCTGTTAAACCCCCTCGATTTCAACAAGATGATCAGAAATAAGATCCAAACAGATATGTGTGAACGTGCTCATGGAAAATGGGAGCACTGACCTTGAGATTGTGTCTTTGGGATGGTACAGAGAACAGAACTGCCTCCCCAGAGGCACCACGTTAGTTTCTTACATCACACAAAATCAATAATTCAACTGATGGCTGACCTGTTTCCCAGTGTCTTGAGTGGAGAGAGAACACCTTTGTCACACTGCTTTGTCAGCCAAATGAACCTACACAGAACAAGGGTGTCTGTTGACACAGCAAGCTAAAAATATAATGCACATTTATGACAAAGTGTCCTATGCTTGAAATTGAGGCTCTTCAAGCTTCACTTCATCAAGGTCTTGGTCCATCAGCCAGGCAAGTTTCAACTCAGTGCAATCCAAACACAATTAAAAATATTTAGACTGTTACTTGCACGCTAATTCTGTTCCTACTTCCCCCACCCTATTTTAAAGCAGAAAACTTCAAAACTGTTTTTTTCCTCACCCTTTCGAATAGGACTTCCTGCTATTGGCCAATAAGTGTTCTGGAAAAGTTTCCTCTTTAATATTCTTCCTCAGGGCCTCAGAAGAGCATACTGTTTTCTCCACATTTTACAAGTGTGGCTGCTGTCACGCAAAACTCCACTAACTTTGGATTTAAGAGTTTTAAGAACAAAATCAGGAGACAAAAAAAAAGTCTTGCAGACTTTCAGTGAGTCAATCTCTCTTCTAAATTTCTCAAAAACAAAGCCCTCCCTGGCAAAACCCCACCACAGAACACCTTCATGCTACAGGATGAGATGTACTATTTGCCAGGGAGCACTTGAACACTCCCAAGAACTCTCCAAGCACTGAAGAAAAAGCAAAAAAAATCCTTCTTGAGAATAAAAATTCATGCAGGTATTACAGCAAACCTCTTCCCACAGAAGTTGTGGGCTATTTATTACTATTTATTTATAAGACTGTTTATCCTCATGGTCAGGTAACAGGGCAGTTCCTGTGGGTTCTTCAGTCTCCAACTCGAGCTGCTCCAGAAGAGACTATGCTGAGCCTCAGCTTTGACAACAAGAGATGCAAAACTGGGTTTGTGCTCCTCAGCCCCATTCCCATTAAAGCTGCTCCTGTGCTCCAACAACTCCTTCTGTGCTGTAACAAAAGGAAAGAGAGTTTTATGATCTGTAGCTAGATGCATATCATGAGCATAGAGATAGCTGCTCAGGGTGCCTTTGTGACCACGTATCTCTGCTGAAGTTGAGCATCAGCCACCCTCTCATTATTTTTTTCAGCCCCACCACTTTTCCTGTTTTACTAAACCTTAGTATTTCCCAGCCCTGGCTCTTTGCCCGTTTTAATTTCGTGCACTGCACAAACCTCAAAGTCTGCATACATTATGAAGACATTTTCCCTCCCATCAGTACTAACAGCAGCATTGCTAATTGCTGTGGTTTTTCTTCCCATTGGACTCTCTCAGACTTCTGAAGCTGTAGAAGATAAGCATACTTGTTTAGAAGGAGATTACTGTTTCTAAATTTATGTTATAATTTTTCAGGCCTAAGTACCAAAAGGGATGCTGGGTTATGAACCTTCTGTGATGGAGATGCATTTCCTGTGCAGACCAGGATCCTGTTAGCAATGTCCAATCTGGAGGTGGACACTCCCCAGAGCGACCACAGTGCATCCCAACCCACAGCCTGCCTCAGTGCCTGACAGTCCTGCCATGCTGCTGAGCTCCTCAGGTGCCTGACAGCTCTTCATCCAAAAGATTCTTTCATTTGTTCCTCAGTAATTTTTTTTTTTTTTTCTTCCAGGACCTCCTCTATCAAGCCCTTTGCTATTCATCACTTACAAAGACATAAGGCAAAAGTGCTCAAGTGGACCTTGCTGATCTTCATCCATTTATGCCTGCAGGGCAGACCAGCCCAGGCTCCCTCTGCCTTTGCCAGCTTTGGCACCAAGCACACAAGGAAGGACAGCACAGGCACACAGCACAGCTAATTCTATCTGTGAGCACCTTGGCTGAGGCCCATAGGAAATTTCACCTGGGCCTGCACCTGAGTCAACCTCCCCTGTGACAGCACACTGTTCTCCACATGGTGTTACCCAGCAGGGTAGTTCTTCCTGCAGCTCACAAATCTCTCCACAGCAAGATCAGTGTGATTCTTCCCAGAGCTTCTCTACGATCAAGTCCTGCCCCTCTCCCAGGAAGCTCGCCTCTGCTGCCTGAGGCTTTTTGTTTTTAACCACAGACTGCATCAGTGATCTCACAAGGGGAAAAAAATTACACCAACACACAGGTGTGAAAGCCCTGGGGAATCCGTGCTGAGTAACCCCCACATGAATCTCACCAGCTCACACACACGCACACATTTTTCTCAGCTTCACTTGGTGAATTCTGCAGATCCACCCTTCAAGGACACACGATGTAAACAGAAGAGACAGGTCTTCTGAAGTGTTTCTAAATTCATTATGCCTTGGTGTTATTTCAAAGTAATTCATGCACCTAGACAATTCCAGTGTATCTGTCCAACTGTTTGGTATCTCTGAAGAGTCCTGAGTGTGTGGCAGGCAACTGAGGGGTCTGCAATTCCCTGCTCCAGGACTTGGCTCTACACCTACACTTGGCTCTACTCCAGTTTCCTCAGAAATTGGGTGCACGTTTCAGGCTCTGGTCTCCCTGTGTAGTTACTCCTTGATCAAAGGTGACCATCTTCAAAACAACTCCTCTCCAAGATTAAACACAAATCCATGGAAAGCATCCAACTCTTTACCCTAAGATAAACTGCAACTGCTGGCAACCTAAGTTTAATAATCCTCCACACTAAGTGCACAACAGCTGTTCTTGGAATTTTACTTCAAAATGAAAAGGCAAGCTAACTAGACTTTAAAGCAGAGTTTTAAAATCAAACCGAATTTGCAGCCTCAGGTACACATTCCTCATAAGCTCAATTCATTTATGAGGCATAAATTCTTTATGATACCTTACTATAGTTTTAGGCAAGCAAATTGAGCAAAAATGCTGCCGCTAACAGAAAAACCAAGTGTCAGAATCTTGCTTCCCCTGCTGGGAAAGCAGTAGGGCCAGAATGTCTATGTTCATAGACACTTTGGATCCTATTCCAAAAGAAACAGGACAAGCAACTGGGCTTTATCAAATCCATTCTGACTAGATCTTCTTCACGGGGGTGAAGGATCAAGAGCACTGAGGTCTGACATCTCTACATATCCATTGTCATTCATTTTTCTTCTGCCAGATAACTAGATTTAATCCTGGTTACAGTTAATGAAACAACAGCTAACACAACATCAAAGACTGCTCTCAGCTTTGAAGCCTTAGTTCTAGTTCTTGTAGCTCTGACAATCCAGGACAAGAACCTTGCTCCACACACTGTCCTTTCCCAAGAGAAGAGATGTCAACCTTACTCAGAGAACTTCTTACCCAAGAGAGATGGAAAAGAGGACCAACAACACTGAAGAGTTTTTTAAAAGGCCTTCTTTAATATGCTTTATTATGGTTATTCACTAGCCAAGCCTAAGTGGTCAGGGAAAAAACATTTTATCAATATTTTCTTAATAAAACTTCAGACCAGTTGCAAATTAAGTCCCTGAGCAGGTGTGCTGGGGTGACTTTATGATGCAGTGTATCCCTTAAAGCCTGATCTGCTGTGTGCCCAGAAATGGTCCTGTAGCTTAAAGTGAGGCCCAGAGAGAGAGACAGAGAGGAAGTGGAGAGTGGGATTTTTTCATAGGTTCTATTCAAAACACAGAGGTAAGAGTTCAGAGCTCAGAGAGCAGTGCAGAGTGAGAGACAGACCAGGAGTCCTTCTTTGCTTTTTTTGCTGCTTTTCCTCGTTAGACAAAGCAAGAAAAGTTTTCCCAGGACTGTGGGGTTTTTTTCCCCTCTGACACTGTTCAGTTTTCCTCCAATCCAGGACCCCCACCCAAGCTGCACTCCAGGCCTGGATGCCAGGCTGAGCCGAAGAGAGACTGAGCCACAGAAGGACTCTCTGAATTTGCCATCTCTTCAGACCAACGAGAGGTTTCATCACTTAATATTATTCTCTTTTCTCTCTCTCTCTTTTTTTTTTTTTTTTTTTTTTTTTTTTTTTTTTTTTTTTTTTTTTTTTTCTGTATACGAGTACTTTGCTTGTGAAATAATCAGGGTGGTTTTCCTACTTTTCTCCAAGGAGATTTTTTTCACAAACTGGTTGGGAGAGGGGCTGCTGGAATTTGGTTTTTTAGAGGAGACTCCTTTGGGAAGTTTCCTCTCAAATCAGTCCCAAACCAGGACAAATATTTTGGCACCCAACGTGCAGCTTGGGAAAGCAGAAAAAACCTGTACTGATTGCACTTTGGTTTCATTTACTTTGTATTGGGATTAAGCCCTCAGTACCCACCACGTTGCTCAAGTTTATAAGCTCCCTCTGGTCCCTAGGCCTGTTTGAGGTGTTAATACCTTTCTGGTCCCTAGGCACATTTCCCTATCCACAGATAGCTCCAGTATTGTCCCTGACACATAGAGGGGCATGGGTTCGGATTGCTATTTTGCTGGGTGTGGTGATAATGATTTATAGGGAGTTTGCAAAGGTACTGGGGTTTATTTGAGATGTGTATGGTTTATGGTTTCTTCGTCCTACCCTGAGTCCCAGTTCCAGTAGCATTTTTTGGAGGTTTATTAGTAATTGGAATCAGTTTGTTAGAGGAGGAGCAGGGGCTGAGGCTTCCCAGCCTTTCCTTTCCTTCTTCTCCTTTAAATCAGTTAAGTCACCTTCTGAGAATGTTCAGTTTCTCCTGGATGCCAAGAATACCCCTGGATGCCACTTTCCTGATATTTCATCTGGTAAGCTTCCTCTATTTGATTTGCAGCTTGTCTAGAATGAGAGTAGAGGTGTCCAGAGGGGCTGATGAGACACCTGACCCAAGCATGGACCCAGTTGTGGAAAATCCTGAGTGGTGTGGGGAATGGGAGAGAACGGGCTGGACCCTGAAGGAATTCTCTGACCCTATAGCCTGGGACTTTCCCCATGAACAAATTCAGAAACCAGATGAGGTGGGGAAATATCTGGAAGTGCCATGATGACTCTAATGAGGAAAAGCTCATTGCAATTAGCTGTGCCCTGGCTTATCACATGCTGCTGGATACTGTAGGGCAGCAGACAGAGGCAGTGGGGCAGGGAGATAAATCAGCAGCTAAACCAGACAGTGAGCCTAAACCAATGGCTGTTGCTCCTACCAGGAGAGGCATGAAACACAAAACTGAAACTGATAGGCCAGTGGATGATGATGATGGTCCGGGGAAGGACCTCAATGACAGCTCCAGCAACTGAGTCAAAATCAGAAGTGACTATTGAGTTCTTTTACCTAACAGACCTTCATGGCCTAAGAAAGGATTACACTCCAGGTCCTGATGAATCCATAATTAGTTGGTTAGTCCATCTCTGGGATGCTGCAGGTGAGGCTACAATTCTGGCTGGCACTGAAGTGAGGCACTTGGGATCTCTGTCACATGATCCTGTCATCGACCAAGGAATGATGAGGGGGGCCAACCCTCACAGCCTCTGGGCACGGGTCCTGGGAAGTGTGGCACAAAGATATCTGTGTGCAGATGATCTCTGTACACAGCAAACCCAGTGGAAGACCATGGAACAAGGGCTTCAATGCTGGAGAGAAATGGCAGTGGCAGAGATTGTCTTCTCAGATGACCCAAACACTAGGAACCAGACTTGGTACCATGTACATCCGTGATGTGGCAAAAACTTGTACGACTTGGGCCACAAGAATATGCTTCTGCTTTAGCCATAATGAAGAGGGATGACAGGAATGAGACTGTGCTGGATATGGCAAAGAAGCTCCGAGCATTTGCAGATGCTGTGCATGGCCCAACACACGCAAGAATTGCTGCTGTGGAAACCCATCTGCGGAAATCAGAAGATAAGATAGAGGAGAATCACGAGAAACTCAGGGAGGAGATTAGAGGGCCTTCTCCAAATCTCAGCAGTACAGATCACAGGTTCTGCTACCAACACAGACAGGGAGAAAAGGTAGACTCTATGATGTGAGCTTTGGTTCTTCCTGTGTATCGTGGGGGAAAACATGGTGAGGAGGGAGGGAAAATCTACCACTGCTCTGGCACAATGGGTGCATCAATTGCAGAACAGCAAGACTCAGCAGTTCCACCAAAAAGGAAGCAGCTCCAGAAGCCCATAGCCAGACTGCCAGGTATGATGATGATGATGATGATGACATGGCCAATTCCCTTGAAGGAACCTCCAGGATGTGCCCAGGGAAAGAAGGATAACCAGGCTTAGAGCGGCCCTGCCTGTGGCCAGGTAGAGGCTTGGGAAAACAGTGTTTTTTGGACTGTGTGGATTCATCGGCATGGTACATCAGAACCACAAAAATACAAGGCCTTGGTCAACACTGGTGCACAGTGCATATTAATCCCATTGAGATGTGGGGGCAGAACCTCTTTCTATTGTTGGCGTGACATGGGGATTACAGGATTTGACTTTGGTGAAACTTCCTCTCTTCCTTCCAGAAGCGGTTGCTAATGCAGCTGGCGTGGTATTTGATATTTTTTTTTTTATTTTTTTAACAAAGGCAGTACCTCACTGATGCTTTAGAGCTAGCATTGAAGCTTCACCATCCCCAAAATTAGGTTAGCCAAACTTGTTTCGGTAAAAAGAACAGTGCTTCATACTCAAGTAAAACACTGTGTGGGTGGAGTATAGTGAAATCCTGTATTTCACAATATTTTAACTCAAAACCCAGCTGCAGTAAAATTTCGGCTTGCAATGCTAAAAAAGAAAAGCTGTAACCACAATGAAGTGTGACAGTTTCAAGGCTAAAACAAAACACAGTTCATTGTGCCAGCTATTCAGAGCTGCAGATGATTATCAAACCCCCAAACTTCACACCCTCCCACTTCAACATGAAAAAGGTTGGACACATGAGAACAGAGCTTGATGAAGTATAGTAGCTGTGATTTCTAGTTGTGTGTTAATTAGTTTAAACCTATCATTCTTAAACATCTTAGCTGACTACTTTGATAGCACTGGAGATAAGGCAGACATTTACATTTACTTTATTCACTTAAAACAGGCTCCTCAGTCAACAGCCTATACTAACAGACAGCCAAATCCAGATTTTACCTCTCCCAGTCAATTTTACATGAAGTTAAATTATTTACTCCCCTTGCCTCCAATTGGTCTCAAGGAGGTTGAGATCAGGTTAAACACAATGTCCTGAATAAAAGCAAGAGAACGCCACAGCTCTCATGGAGTTGCAGATTTGTATAACACCACCTGAAATCAAAGGGCTCCACACAAAATGCTGAAATATGAGTAGAGAATGCCGACCTAGAAAGGAGCCACGTGCAAAAAGATGGGGGAAACATGCAGAGATGATGACACTCTATCAATTCTCAATGTTTAAAGCCACAAAAGTCCAGGCATTCGACATGGTTCTCAAAGCCTCAGCCCTTAGGCAAATTATAAATGAAATCAGGTTTTTCTTTGGAGGAAGGGTTCTGAAAAGTCAACTCTGTGTCTCCAAGCTGCCAGAAGGCAACTCAAAAAATAATTTTTAAGCTTGGATGTTTAAATGAACCACCTGGTGTTTGATTATTTGGCTTTGGCAAAACTATGAAAATCAAGCTCAGGCAGGGCTAGTGACAAGAGAGATCAGAATTCCAGCTCATGGAATTAAAGTCAATGCTATACAAAGTTTGTACAGAGTTTTTCCATCTCTGTGATATAGATAAGCAGCTGGCTCCCCATACTTTACTGAAAGCATCTCCATTTGAGTACTCCCTGCTTCCTGGGTGTTTTATTTTGCAAAACAGCCTCACTGAAAAAAAATAATTCAAGTTTTATTTGTATTTTGGATATCAGTACATTGACTGGGAGGGAGGAAGTCACATTCTTTATGTACCACAGGCATTCTGCATTAAGATGCTGGAGTCATCTGCATGGTTTTGAAGAAGAGCAGAACAGCAGAAAAGGCACTGGATTAAGAAACAGGGGTAGGTTAAAGTTAGTCAAGAACTGCCAAAGGCATTTAAATGAAACACAGACAAGCAAACATTACAAACACAGATAAATTCCCTTGTGCCTCTAAGCAATGGCAGGAGAACATTTCAGAGGTACTAGCAGAAGTCAAAAACAGTGACTTCAACAGAGACCAGAATGGCCCTGCAGCCAGGAAGCACCTCAGGCAGTGTCCTGGCATTCTCTCTCCTTGGAAGTGCCGACCCCAAGAAGAGGCAGAGTCAAGGCTACTACAGTGTTCAAGGCAAAGCAGCTAACACTGCCACAGGTGAAAGGCACATTCAGAAATCCACAGCAAGGAGACCACAGAATTAGGCCGCCCAACTGATTCAAGCTGCAACCTGCTCAAAAATGTGAGTCTGACCCAGACAAGTTGCTCTTATCTGTCTCACAGGTGAAAGTAAACACCTGAGACAGTAGGATGCAATTTGATTGTGGCAGGGAAAAAACAACTGCTTTAATAAACTCCATCAGGAGTAGGAGTCTACCACCAACACACGCAGATCCAGAACCTCCACAACAGCTGCATGGAAAGTGGTATTAAGATCTAAACTCTGCTTTTCCACCCACCACATGCAGGACACATGTACCATTTAACTGGGTGGATTAGGGTAACTCCTAACCTTCAACAAAAAAATACAGAGAGCAATTAATTAAAAATAAAAACCAAACAGCCACTGTGAGAATTAGAACTTTTATTAGTGTATTCACATATTAGGCAAATGCAACACGCATGAAGCTTATCTCTTAGGTTCACGAGTTCTACCAATACATTAGTCTACTGGTAAAACTAGCACAAACTGGTAACTGCTTTGCCAATTTTTGAAAGGTGTCTGGCCCATTTTCTCAAGGCTTGATTTTTGGTATTGCTTCTATGCCCTAGTCATTATGGCATAAAAATATCACTATCATCAATTCAGTCAAATGATTAAAAGCTGTAACACTGGCCACATTTTTGTTCTCAAAGCTAAGTTATCACTAGCTGTACTTACAAAGTACAGAAACTAGTGTAATTGATGAAACAATGGAAAAAACAGACAAAGGCAATCCTGCTACTGCCACAATAACAAAAGAATGACAGACAGCTAGATCACAAGATTGTTAGTAAGATGTGTATTTTTCAAGTCAGAATAACCCTTTTATACAGTTTCCCAACCCAGCCCCAACCCAGACTTATTTGTAGAATATATTTCAGAATATTTTTAATATGGTGCAGCTGTAGTGTCCAAGGGTTCACAATAACATGCACTGTCATGAAGAACCTGGAAGTCCTCCTTCGCTGGTCATACCTCAGCAACCACTATTCTAGAGGTTTTGCAGAAGCAACTACTTTTAATAACAAGGCCCATTATGACATAATGAATGCGTATGATCTGGTGTGTAAGTAAACTATAGAAGCAAGTCAGATAAGAAATTTTAATTCTGTTACTGAAATATGTTAAGAAGCTGCATCTATTTAAAAACCTAAACAAAAAGAGTCTAGCTTACCCCGGGAAATTATTTTTCAAGGTATACGGCTCCAAAAACTAAACCCTGTTATTTTTAGTGACATATGAAAAAATGAAAAAAATACAGATGATAAGGGGTAAGACTTATTCAATGAAAAAAAAAAAATACAGATGTAAGGGGTAAGCCAATAACCTTGTGCACTTAATCCAACATCCAAAGACATGGTAAATTCTCAGTCTATGAGAAAAAACACTCATTTCAATGATCCAAGGTACAAAAAAAGTCCCAAATTATACCACTGCCAGCAATACTGATGGCATCAGATGCATCAACTCAGATGGGTATCAAAAAGTAGACTGCTAGTGTGATGGACACTCAGAATTTATAATATGAATTCATTTTAGGCCCCATTAAGTACATAAACTGTCTTAAGACTTCACAGATGAATCTCAAGACATTTCTTTCCCTTCCAATGGAGGGACTCTCTCTTGAAGAATACAGCAAAAAATTCAGCTTTTCTATAAGGAAAGTGTTTTTATGTTTAGGACAACTTGAAAACCTGCTTATATTAAAAAAATATAAAAGAATAAGGGAGCAAAGTCTTAGAATTTTATGAGATACTTGCCCCAATCAAAAAACCAAAGTGACTATTTATGGGAACTAAAATGTAGAACAGCACAATACTGTGATATTTGAGATCATGATACATTATCTGTATATATACCTAGCTATTCATGTTATTGATAACCATTAGGACACTCAATTATATACCCAATAAAAACACCATTAAAGAGTCTTTAGAACTGTCCCTTCTTTCTGAAGAAGGCTTTTCTATACACTAAATTTTCATCTAGTATCAGAGTATAGGAAACAGAATCCACAAGGTGCTTTAACTGATGAGACCTCAAGTGCTGTTTTTTTCTTTTTTCTTTTCTTTTTTTTTTTCCTTTTCCTGTTTTTTTTTTTTTTTTTTCTTTTTAAAAAACCTTTTTAGATAGTAAACAGTTCATGGGGACCACACACAAATACTATGACAGACGAGCTGTTATATTAAGTCTGTTGACTGGACTCGATTTTTAGCCCACTGGTGACAGAGGAGAGTTTTAGGACATGCTGGAGCAGCGTACTGAAGGGGAGCCCATCTGAGTCAATACTTTGTCCAGCCACTGTAGAGGCCCATTCAGGTGAAGCTCAATCCAGCAAGGAGTGCTTGTTACCGTCTGCCGCCTAGAAAACAAAGAATAGGGAAAAGTCACTGTACTGGGGTGGTGACACCAGGTTTTGGTAGCAGGGGAGGCTCCTGCCAGAAGCTTCCTCCATGACCAGCAGAGGTATCCTTTGCCATCTCCAAAGATGGATGTGTTGCTGGTCAAGGCTGAGCCAGTTAGGAATGGTGATGCCACTGGGATAACAGATGTAAGAAAAAAATGAGTGTGTTGCCCAGTTGTAATTGCCACAGAAGAGCACGGTGAGAACACGTGAGAGGAACAACTCTGCAGACACCGGGGGAGAAGGAGAGTGGAGAAGGAGGGGCAGGAGCTGCTCCAGGTGGCAGAGGTGAGATCCCCCTGCAGCCTGTGGGGCAGCCCATGGGGAGGCAGCTGTGCCCTGCAGCCCGTGGAGGGCACGGGAATGCAGAGATGCATCTGCAGCCCCTGAAGCAGCCCACACCAGAGCAGGGCAATGCCCAAGAGAGGCAGTGATCCCGTGGGAAGCCTGTGGAGAGGGGAACCCAGGCTGGAGCAGCCTGTCCTTGAAGGACTGCACCCTGTGGAAGAGTGACCCACGCTGCAGCATTTTCTGGGGAATTGTTGGGATGGACTCACAAAGGATAAGTTCATGTAAAAGTGGAGCAGGGGAAGACTCTCCCTTCTCTCCCTGAGCAGTGGCAGGAACAACACGTGAAGAACTGACCATGACACACACTCCTACCTCCCTTTGCAGCTGGAGGTGAAGATAGAGCTGGCAAGGGGTGAAGGTGTTTTACATCTTATTTTACTTCTCACTACCTTGCTCTGATTGTGTTAGCAATAAATACATTCAGTATCTCTGATTCAAGCCTGGTTTTCCCACGATGGTATTTGGTGAGGGTCTCTCACGCTCCTTATCTCATGACCCTTTTGCTCTATCTTCTCTCCCCTGTCCAGCTGTGGACAGGAGTGAGAGCTGCTTTGGTGGCTCCTGGAACCCAGCCAGGGTCAGCTCACTACAGCCAGAAAGCAGGTTCAGCTGCCACAAAATTCTGCATCATATGATTAAATATGTTTCCATCCATATCTAGTAAACAGAGATAAAAAAAATCTTCAACCTTTCCAATAACTAGTACTAAACATTTTCCAGAAAAAAAGCAGCCCTAGAACTCCAAAGCACTTCACATATGTAAGGCACATCAATAATTACATGCTTGTTCATAACACATCAAGAATATTTCACCCTGGAGAATAATAACATGAGTATTTCCTTCAAGTGTAACACCAAGAGCCTTACTTCTAAAAACAAATTCAGCAGTGAAGGTTGTCCAACTGATGCAGTGTTCACACCACAAACAACTGTGTGCAGCTGTATCTCAACCTTCCAAGAGTCTGTATGCAAAACTGGATTTGAATTTTGTAGACAACTACTGAGAAATACGGAATAGCAGCCCTTAGCTCTGCACTGTCAGCATAGCCAAACACAGTGCTCATAAGCTCTGGCTCTTTGGAGCAAATGACATGATAAATGTACAAGGAAATTGGTAGATGTCGTCAGAAACACTGTATCAAAACACGCTGTGTGGTTATACTGTGCTAACTGATGCTATCTCAAAGGAACACCAAACCTTATCTCTGGTTTCCTGTAATCTTACACTTCTACATATGTTTTGCACTGTAACATCCTCACGCAAACAACTGAGGTAGAAATTGTGTTTCCCTTGTCTTTAATACTAACTTGCCTATAATTTTCCACAACAGAAGTCCTTATTTAAACACCATACAGCAAATTTCAGTAAAGCTGAAGGTCTGACAACGATAAAAGCTTCATCCTCTCCCCCAAGTACCTTTGTTTCAGAGATCTGTTATTCAAACACCTTCCTTCTCATCTCCAAAGTAAAGAAATCAGTATTGGAAAAAACAAACTCTGCCTGAGAAATCCTATTTCACTGTACCCACTCCAGGCATGGGAGTTTTCCCTAACTAGACTGGCAAGACTATGGTTGCTAAGCCTGTTTTTCCTAGTAATTCCAGCGATCCCAAGATTCAAAGGCAGCTGATTAGTCAGACACAAACTGAGCTCCTTCATTTTTACTGTCGGCACTGCAGCCCTTCACTTTAAGGAAAACTGTTTATATAAACAGAGGAACTGAAAAGGCAGAAAGATTAAGACAGTGAAGATTGATTTCAAAAGTTTCACATTTTCTAGGAGAAGACAGCAGCTGGGGTCTGTGCTCTTTCAGCACTCTACAAAACAGTTATCTTAGCCCCGAATGCCTAAGCCAGAACAAAGCGCTACAACAGAAAAACAAATCTAAACCACAAGATATATAGTTCCATTTGCTCTTGAATCCTCTCCCAAAGAAGGAAGTTCATTATTCCACCACTGTCAACTCCCCTACAATGTGTTTCACAACACACTTCCTCAAAATTTTACAACTGGTTCTGTTCAACAATCCTTGCCTTGCACCAGGCTGGTAAAAATTGATAAAATAGTGACAGTCACTGAGCTAACAATCTTAAAGCTAAAAAATCAGCTTCTTTAACCCACAGATTCCCAGTTCAAAGATCACCAATTACCTCTGCTGAACTTTCTTTAGATGATGATCCTGGACCTGGATAGTTCCTGTGCTAACATGAACATTTGACTGGTGATCCAAACTTCTACCATCCCCAATCTGGGCCAACAGGTAATAAAGCAAAAAGCTTTGTTAGGTATTTTGTCTACCAAGCCTATAAAAGGTACCGCCTTGCAATACCTGCACGTTTATGCACATATGGCTAAAATGCAAGTAATGCTCTGCCTTTGCCTAAGCCTGTTCTATGAGAAATGGTTTTTTTTCACATAATAATGAAGCACAGATGTTTTAACAAGAGTGATGAGGTTTACAGTCTTTCCTGGTCCATTTTGACAAGTCAGACTACATTAATTTAAATTCAAGGTTGTGTCGTTGGAGCCACCTCTTCTTGTTCTAATCCCAACTGTAGCATATTTACAAGCTTTGTGTATCAGTAATTTATTAGCATCATCTTAAAGAGAGGTGCAAAGAAATTAGTTCACCATGAGTCAGTAACCAGTTTTTGTGCTATTTTGGCAGTGCTACCCCTGCAGCTTTTTCAATCCTATGGTCTACAAACAGTTTATAGACCAACCACCAATATTCTCCCCACTCAGAAGTAACTTTAACAAAAGCCTCACGACAGTTTTAAATCAGCACTTACACTCTGTTCACTTCAAGATTACTCTATATAATCTGACTGATTAAGCCTTTCTTCTGCTCAGATTTGAATGCTGTATTTAATTACGCCTAAGTGTATACATACTCCTTCAGAGCCAAATCCAATAGCTCTTTAAACCTGAGCCAGAATTTTTCTTGTGTACCTCTTCATAACAAAGAGGTACCAATTTATTCCATTACTTAAATTTCTCATTTCATCTCATTAGACTATTATAAAATTGGCTTCATTTAGCTGAGAAGCCTCCCCCACATATTGACACTGCTATTTACATGTATGTATTTCAAGAGCAGATAAAGGAATCAACTCAAGTGAAGCTTACACACCATTATTCAACTTCAGAAATTATATGGCTTAAAAAAATCATTATGTATTGCATTAGGGTATTGACATATTAGACTTCATTGTTTCAGTGGACGATTTCTAGAGAAGTTTAAGAGATGTGTTTAAAACCACAGTTCTAGCACTCCAAAATAATGAAATCTTTAAAACTGCTCAGTTAGAAGTCAATTCCTTTTATTCTTGAATTTCCATGCTGCATTAAAAACAGGCACTGTCCTCAACTACAGCTTTTCATTTGTGCTAATAGAGAACACAATTGGAATCTATTCAAATGCAGATAGAATGCTATTTTTTTTCCACTCGAAGAACTGTTTTTAGAAGTTTTACTACATAAACACAGTCATCTTACTCCTGCAAAGCTTTTTCCACTGCAAGTTCCAAAATACTTGCCATCCCTTAGATGCATGCTCTCCAGCTACTTCATTCTGCAACAGGCACTGAGTCTCTCCGTTGGGTAGCACCATCCCCATCCTGCACCACAGCCTAAGGAACTCATGCTACACGCAGAACAGGACAGAGACCAGAATGACTGCAAGTCTAACAAACAGCAAATAATCTCACAGCACAAACTGTGAAACTTCAAGGTGATGGCATGGATTTCACCACAACATGCAAGCCAGCGGGACTGAGCAAGGGAACAGAACTTTGACAACATTCCTTGCTCAACAGTTGGCTTCAATGCAACACCAAAATCAGTTTATGGACTTTGTAACTTAGCAGTTCCATAGCTGAGGGGGGAAGAAAAGGAAAATATGGGTTCAATTTGCAGACAGCATATCCACAACAGCAGCAAGAAGTGTGTATGTACGGCTTTCAAGCCAGACAGAAATGGTATACTAATGTAAGAACAAAAACTATTAACTCTAAATTTAAGAAAAAAGGTTTTTCTTTTCTTACCTGTATTCAGCCCCCCATCCTTTAACAAAGCTCATTCTTATGGTACACATTCTAGTAAGCTGATAAACTGCTTCAAAGCCCTGATTCACAGATTGAGCCAGAAGAGCAGCAAATTCTTGGTTATTAAAGATTTTTAGATTGCATCCTATAAAAAGTCAAAAAGGTACAGTCAGTGAATATGCTTGCCTTTGCTACAAAGCAACCTGAATCTATGAAGAAATTACAAAAATGAAAGCAAACATCATTTAGTGAATACCTCCACTGGGTATTTTCACACGAAACCTTTGTTAGGCTACTAACCTGGTGGAATTTTGCACACAGTTGCAGGATGCCAGCCGTATCTTTGATTACAGTTGGGGCTCTGAACGAAGATCGCGCTATCACTCAGGCACTCGGCAAAAACTTCCCCGCCAATGTAATACAGACGCACTCCCCTGCCTGTAGCAAAATCCAAAGGAACTCTAGTTATGATATGACACGTGCAGATCAGGGAACAAGGGAGTTTATTTTTCAGAGAAGGCCAAGGCTTTTCTTTACAACAGAAACAGAAATCAATTATCTACAGGACCTCGCTGCTGTGCTGACAGCTGTAGCAGGAGCAGAGCACAATTAAATTGCATTTTTCTCCCACGAATGCACAATATATGAAGGAAAAGCAGAACAATTTTTGGTCAAAAGTGAAAAAGCCTCTTCCAGGCATATAATGGCTTGTAACCAAATCCAAGCTCAGAAGCAGTGTTCATAAGAACAGAATTAAAACTTGCAGTAATATTAAAGCATTGTATGTGAAGAAGCACAGGCTACCATGGTCAAAAGAGAAAACACAAGATCACCTCTGCAACACTCTCTGCTTACATGCACCACACACTATTTCACAACCCACTGCATACCCCTGTACTGCTTTAACAAAAACAATATGACTTCATTTAGCCCTATTACAAAAAAAAATCTATGAAAAAAACCTCAATTGTCCACCTTTAAACTGTTATTTTGTTCTGTCAATGAGGAGAAAACAAATCTGCATAGTTTATATCTAGCAGAAAGTAAATAGTGTGCAATTGATCTCCCAGAGAGAACTATTTATAATTAACAGATACTTTATAGGCCATAGTTTCCATTCGCCTTTTTCGTTAAAACAATTTTTCAAATAAAATGTGAGCTCCTCTATTAAAGAGTCTCATGAGATTTTTGATTTTCCTCATTATTGATCATTTTGACCAGTCAGCACAGGCACATCTAAAATTTTATTAGACAAGCATTTGGATTTGGCATTTGGACTTGGCATAAAAGGAGTTGGTTCTACAAAAGAGGTTGAAATTCCACTCCAAATAAAAACAACAACCACCACCAAAAAAATCTCGTAAATGTTGCTAATGAAAGTTTCTAGAAAAAAAAAACGAATTAAGGTAGTTTACTGAAGAACCCAAAGTCAAGACACTGCATTGTGGAAAACAACATTCTTGACTAACCATTACAAAGAAAATGTTAATCATGTCAAAACAATGGTTCTCAATAGCAGCTTTTCCCATTTTACAAAAGAATTCAGAATTTCATCCTATCAGTGTCCATTCTGCATTTTATAAACTACAACAAACTAAGCAATATGGGAATATTTTGTAATTAAAACTTAAATTTCAATTACAAGCAATTCTTAATATAAATCCTGCCCTGGGCAGAGTGGCCCATTGAGCCTGGGAGCCACGAATCTCTCCACCTGGGATGTTTTGGTGCACCATCATTTTCCAGAAGGCAGAAAAGAGCAACGTGAGCTACAGGAGTGCCACACAGTAGAGGGGCTTCCTCCTGTGCTGCCCTCAGCGTGACAGCTGTGTGACTGCAGCTGCCACCATACTGAGTGAGGAAAGGCAGCTCCTTTCAGCTCCACCCATCACTACATTTCTTCCCAATTCAAACTGGCTTCAGTGGCAGAAGCTGCTACATTTCTCCCTGATTTCAGAAGCATTGACTCTGTGTATTTCCACTTGTGTTCTCAGCCAGAGAGACCAAACTGTCCTTGATAAGCCCTGAGAGATACAGCTGATGGCTGGCTGCACAAGGGTGAAAGGAACCCAACACACATCCTACCTGGGTCATTCCAGATAATCCAACCAACAAAATGAAATTAAATAGTTAAAAGATCAGAGATCTTTACCTATATGTCGCCTTGTCATTTCCACTGTAGCATTTCTGTTTACATTGGAAAGCAGACCTAGACAAAACCGCTCTGAATTTGATGGATCTGTAAAGCCATCTACAGTCAGGGAAGGCTGAGACGCATGGAAGGTTTCTCCCACTCTTTGATTCAATTCATAATATGCTATTGAACACCAAAACGCAGGCTCCGAGTAAGTAACTGGTTGCAAGTCTAAAAAAAAATTTTAA
Source organism: Sitta carolinensis (assembly GCA_032173965.1). Taxonomy (NCBI): domain Eukaryota; kingdom Metazoa; phylum Chordata; class Aves; order Passeriformes; family Sittidae; genus Sitta; species Sitta carolinensis. The sequence goes on along the minus strand of CM063313.1, from coordinate 4,517,311 downwards.
AAACCAAGCTTAACACAGATTTTGAGGCTGAAAGTAGATCGATCTACCCTGCTATTTGTCTCTCCCAGAAATGACAGCAGTAGTCTCCTCAAACTACTCAAACTATATTTTGCTTGCTGTCCTTTTTACCTACTTCAGTAAATAGAATGGAATTCAATCTTCCACACAAGGGAAGGAGGAGGGGAAGAAGGGGTGATCTAATCTGACCACAGCTCATTTAATTCAGTACTTGCATTTTGCTCGGCACAATGATTAAGCTAATGGTGCTCTGAGCGCCAGACGTTGAGACATTCCTGTTGCCTTTTCTGTAGCTTGCAAACATATTGGCAGCATTAAAGAAAAGATTAAACTATCAAACACTGAACAACAAAAAGGGAAAAAAAATAATATGAAAACCACGTTCCCTTGTATTACACTGTCTCTTTAGATAAAGGCAGTTCTAAGCTACTTTATAGTCCCCTACTAGAGTATCCTCCCTGTGTAGTTTCAGGTTTTTTTCTTCACTGCTTCCCCTTTTTACCTACCCTAATTACTTACTCAGCATTCTGCATTTTCCTGTCACATCCTGTCACCAATCCTTAAACAAACTCATGGCAATCTGATCTTCCTGAGGCATTTACACAGACACACAGCAATGGCACTGGATCAAAGCAGGTGGGCTACTAATGTGGAGCAACAATTGTGCTGTGGTTACAGGTGAAACAGTACATGAGAAGAGCAGCAGGACACACACACAAGGGAGACAGCAAGTCTGTGCAGCATTACAGACAGGCAAGCATCCTTTAAACGATTAATTTTATAAATCCTATTCATGTACACACAAAGTAATCACTCTTTCTCTTTGCTATGAGCTCAACAGGTAAAGAAATAGAGTAATTTTTGTTAACAAGTGGTTAACCCAGCCCCATTATATTTAACATCTGGAAGCCAACCCAACAGTCACCTCTTAATATAGCTCTTAATTTCTTACAGTGCATTTTCACTTTTAAAGTAATTACATATATAATGCAGAGTCACTACACATGGAGAAATAATTGTAAGTATTTCCAGCTTACCCAGGCTATGATTAACTGGAGAGAGAGTACTAGGAGACAGCTCTGCTGGAGATCCTGTTGAAGCAAGACAGACAGGTTTCAGAGCAAATGGTTTTTGTTATTTCAGATCAGTAGGCATAACCATTATCTAAATCAGGTTTATATTTAAGGTTTTCAGAGTAAGAAACCTCAGTTTTCTGGAATATCACACTCTTACTCTGAATTAGGATTTCATATAATTTTCCAGACTTCTAGGTACCCACCCCTCCTTGTAAAGACTCAATTAACTCAGTATTGTATTTGGCAGAGCCCTGCCAATTCATACACACTCTCAATGTTATTTATGCACTTCTCCAGTGAGAAGGTGGTGACTTCCCAAATTCAGTAAAAGAGCAGATAAGAAAGAGTAGATGAGACAAGAAAGACATTGCCTCTCCATTCTCAAAAGGAAAAGGTTTTTCTAGGAAAAGACCTTCCAGTATCTGAAGGGAGCCTTCAAGAAAGTTGGAAAGGGACTGTTTACAAGAGCAGGTAGTGACAGGACAAGAGAGAAAGGCTTCAAACTGAAAGAAGAGAGATTTAGATTAGATACGGGGAAAAAAATCTTTATGCTGAGGATGGTGAGGCCCTGGCACAGGTTTCCCAGAGAAGCTGTGTCTGCCCCATACCTGGATGTGTCCAAGGCCATGCTGGACAGGGCTGGGAACAACATGGGGTAGTGGAAGGTGTCCCTGGTGGAAAGAGACGGTCTCTAAGGTCCCCTTTATCCCAAACCATTCTATAATTTATGATTCTATGATCGCCAGGAAAGAGTAAGCTGGATTTCCTCATTTGAGGAAATAATTCTTTCCCAGAAGGAAGAATTTAAACACTCAGAAAAACACGAACTCTCCAGCACAATTTGCACACAAGGTGGCAAAATACAGAAAGGCTTTCACAGAAACATTCCTACAGTGACTGCTGATGCCAGGCTGTTTTAATTAAGGTATTTATTGTCACATAGTGGGAAAATATTGTAGTTCTTACAGAAACTGGTGCAGCTGATTCCAGCTTACTGAAAATGGTTGCTAACATTAGCTAACCAGGCATAATCAAGTCTGCCAATACACAGCAGGAGGTTCTTGACCAGAACATTAACTGTGCTCTGTCTCAGTCTAAGGTCAACCACATTATCTAGGAACCCTTACATACAAAGGCACAAATGCTTCTGCTTTTGACAGAGAGCCTTCCACAGAAGAATTAATTTGAAATATGGCAGAAGCAAAACAGTTTGTCAGAGTTAGAGACAGGTTCTCAGGACACAGATTGTCTGAACTTGTTTAGGCCAACAGACATTGTGCTTCAATGAACCTGTTTACCAGGGAATGGTTGAAACCAATTAACTATTAAAATCTATTTTAAGAGTGTCTGGTGAAGTCTTAATTAGACTTGTATACTTCTGTTACAGAATAAATGTAATATATTTAATATGTCACAGAATGTTTTAAAAGCATTTCCCTAGCAAAAAATTGTTTTGTTCATTAAAGATGGGACGTGGTATTTTAGGCATAAAGCACCAGATTTTACAGAGGAAAACTGCCACCATCTTTTGGGCTGAATTCATGCTCCTATGCAGAGGGATCACAGCTAGTAATACAAAGCTTTTAAAATAATGAAAAATAAATGTTACCTGTATCCATGCTTTGGTTCAGCTGCTGGTCACTCGTTTCTCCATCTTCACTGATATACCCTGGAGGAGGTGTTTCTATTAAAAAAAAAAAAAAAAAGAAAAATTCACCAATTTGTAAAATTACTAGGGAAACTTCTATAAGACTTCAGTCTTGTGCTTTTTGTCATGACATCTTCATGAGCTCTGTTACACCTACCTGAACACCGAATCTGAATGTCATTTTGCTGTCCCTTTTTCCTAAAAGAAGGACTTCAAACACGCTATCTGCCTTTTTGGTATGTAAAATGTATCTTCTTTTACATGTCAGTCAATTGCTCAAATATGTTACATAAACACCAGAATGTTTGTTTGTTTCATTTAAGACAAGATGCTGTCACTACAATGAGTAACAATTTTGCAATTGTGATCAACAGCTTTCATATTTAGTAGAATTATAAATGAAAAAAACCATCTGGTGATTTCCAGAAAAAAATGTGAGCTGTCTATGTAGGATAATCATCAGATCAGATACACTCCCACACCTTACAGAAGTTGTTAGATCTAAAGGTTGTTTTTCAGTTCAGTCCCCCAATATGAATTTCTTCAATACACAACAGTTGATTTGACTCTTTAGAACTGTATTAACTTAGAACACTGCACAAGTTCTATTATTATTACTACTACTAATACTTCTACACTCTATCAAAACTATCATCTATTCTTTTAACTAGCTTTCTTTAAAGACAGAATTTCATAGACCAAAGCAAATTCAGTACCAAGTTTGAAGTGTTCTGATACCAGAAACTGTGTCTAATTCCCCAGAAATATCTTCAAAACCCAGGAGAGTATGCATGTTCCTCTTCTCCATTCAAAATGTTCTTTGTAATCCAGATAACGAGTTAACCAACTGCCTTCCAGGAAATAATTTTCTTTGAACTGGGCAAGTGTCTTTTCCTACACATTATAGGCAAAACCTGCATTTCTTTAGTGAAAGTGTTTGAAGCTAACTATCTCTACAATCACTTTAGAATTGTCTCTGAAACTTCAAGGGGTTAAACACTCTAGATTACATTATTACCAAACAGGAGAAATTTAAAGATAATGCCTTTTTGCTTAAGAAATAAAATAAAATTATAACAAGCATCATGTCTGAGATGTACTGCAATATTGTGAGATCACAAGGAAACCAGTGAGAGGAAACTAGATTAAGTCAGTTGATTAAATTAAAATGAACTGAGAGAATCTTATCTTTGATTCATTCTGTGTGCTAAATATAGACATGACAGAATTCGAGCGAGAATTTAAAAGGACGATTAAGGGAAATCTTCACTAGTAAGAAATATGATAACAAAAATCATACCCATTTTGAAGATTTTTACAGCATTCATTGTGATAAAGGGGACTCCACCCTTCTCCAGATCATTAGCTATAGTTAAGCCCACAGCTGTGGCAAAAGGTCATTACACATTTCCAATCCAACCCATGACTCCTGTTTCCAGTTGCTAATCTAGGCTCTTTGGCACAGATTATTTTCCATGTCTTGTCTCTGCCTGAACTGAGAAGATTTACTCCACCTAGTACTATTAATATTTAGGGTCAGAGGTTGAGCACCACACATCTGGAAACAAACACTCAGGTGGGGAACTAAAAATTTGTACTAGAGCTTGAGTGCTGCCACAAGTGTGGACAATGCAGCTCAGCCCATCCAGACACCAAACCACACACGCAGCTCCCAAAGGCCACCCTGCACCTTCACAGGCACCAAGCTCTCTCGCAGATGAAGCACTGAGACAGGACTGGGACACAAAGCTACAAGATGTGAGCCTGATGCTGGAGAAATTGGTCCTCTGCAGAAGGCTCTCAAGGTACACAAGGCTTATCAGAACCCAGCCAAGCATTCCAGATTAAGCCAGCAAGGTCAAATAAAGTAAAATATCACGATACAAGCACAACAGGAGGGTGTCGGTGACAAAGAGGAGGTGTGGTTATTGCATAAACATTGAAGATCATGTGAATTCCCACAATCACCTTGAACAAACTTCCTGCAAATAACTACTTCAGCTCCCTTCCATAGCACTGGATTTGCAAGGGTGGCTTTCCAGTAAGCTGTTTGCAAATGTTATCAAAAGTCCTAAGTTTGAGTCAAAAAAGTATATGCAAGTTAAGAAAGCAACACCAACTTCTAGCATCTTATATTGCTCTATAAAGGTGACAACAGATGCAGCCAAAATTAAACAGAAGGATAAAAGTAATTGATTGTTTAATGCCATTTCAATTCTTGGATATATTTAAAGAAAACAGAAGTAACATTCTGCTGAAGACCTCTAGGTACAATTTGTACATTGCACTTATTTGAGTTTTGGGGCAGTCATCTCATTCTTTCAGAGACTCCAGATGTGAATTTTCAGCTTATTTGTAACATGAATGCATGAAACATTTATGAGTAAACTTCAGCTTTACTTCGTTTTACACTCGAGGCAACTTCCTGAAGAGATAGGAAACAGGAAGTTGGGTCAGGAAACAAAGGTCATTGATTTTACATTTCAGTGAGGGTAACAGGGTTTCGGGTGCAGCAGATTAGCGTTATTATTTGTTTTGGGGTGGAAAAAGGGGCAAAGAGGGGAAGGAGAAATTATTTAACAGTTCAATATTGTTAGGTTGCTCTTTCATACTAAAAAGACAAAACAGTATGCACACAATAGTAACAAAAAGCTAAAGCAGACCACTAGTGACATGAACTACAGATCAAGACACTTTTAAGTCACTACTTTGCAACTGAAAAAAGTCTTCTTCACATATTACATAGGATGAGACTGGGCATCAGTTTATTACTCAATCTCCAATGCACAGCATTTGGCAACCCCTGTGTGTTTGTGAAAGAGGCTTAAAGCATAAGGAGAAGATCTGCTTTGCACTTATTAGCATTCTGAATCTCAAATAAGCTACTGAAACCAAGCAAGCTATTGTGAAATGACAGCAATACGGTTTCATGCAGGATCATGTTCTGCAAACAACAGTGTTTAGGTATTTGTACTGGAATAAATACACAAAATAAACTAAATCTAATTTATTGGTGCATATTTCAATAAATTTGATCACTTACAAGGATGAAATGACCATCTTTGTTCCAGTGGCACAGTGTCAGAACATGCTGCCTACAGTGTGAGTTAAGAAAATACCTGGTATGTAATTGCTCTGTGGTTCAATCCCAGCTGGAAAGTTAGTGTTCTCAGGAATGGAATGAGTATAGTCATCCAGAGGTGGCAGCTCTGTTAGGATCTCAGTGTGACGCGGCACGAGCACAGGAGGCAAGACTGGAAAGGCAAAAGTCAAAAACCACTGATAATCAAAATACACTTTTTCGTGAGCTGAAAGGAAAAAAAAATATAAAACATCTAAAAGTTTTTTCAGATGTTTTGAAACCTTCTGAATGTCAGCACTGCTAATATTACATTTGCATAGTTAGTTACTAGAAGAGATGGGATTCCTGAGGTGCCTTAAATAAGACTATTCCATATTAGCAAAGGTAAATCAACTTTTTTGTCCTATTCAGTCAGAATTGCACCTGGCCAGCTGGAAACTGCTAGCAGTCCTGGAATTGTTGATAAATACACTCGTAAAGATTTTTCAGTAACTTTGCTATCAAAAACTTTCAGGGATATGATCTCAAAATGAATCTTGTACTTCTATCAAGAGAGGACACGACCCTTCTCTTTTATTTCACTTAAAACATTATGCTGAACAAACGCAGACAGACGCCGCCACAGAAAGTCAGAAGCAGTCCTCCTACCTGGTGTCTCCACTCTCTGGTAGTGGTAAGGGTTTACACACACTTCATCCTTTTTAAGATTAAAAGCGTATTCACAGTTTTCAATTGCCTTAAGTTCATGGTGGCTGTGGAGGTCTGGCCAGCGCCACAGGCGGCAGTAAATGACATGAGGCAATCCCTTGCGGTGAGACACCTGCAGACGGCCATCGAGAGATCTGCAGGGAGAGACGTGGAGAAGTATTTACACACTGCCTGCTGCCCCCACCACTCCAGCAACAGAGTACACACACAGGTAGCTCATTTTTGGAATTCAGTGCGTTGACTCTGCTAGTGACATTTATACCCTAGTTAAAAGGCTTCGAATGCAATGAAAATGATCGTATCGAGCAACGTCAACTCATTTTTGAGCTTCTCAGACTATTGCCAGTGAATTTAGAGTTCATTAAAAGCTACTTACATCCAACCAAGTATTTAGAATGATTGCTTCATATACTTTTTTTTTTTTAAATGCAGAAGACAGTTGTTAAAAATAAAATCACATATTTAATGGTCCCTTTCCACTGCTAAAGGCACCTCAAGGCTTTGCTGTGGCATGGATGCTTTATGGTTTTAAGCATAAGAACTCCCACAGGACTGCAAATAAGCCTATAAGCAGTCAGCTGCCCAAGTGATCCACATGGCAGTATAACTGCAATGCAAAAAACATGAATGCACATCTTGTAAGGGCTGTACAGTTTATCTTCTTCATTTCATCTGCCTTGCTACCAGCTGAAAATGTTTTGCTAGTTTTAAGACAGACTGCATATGCTTACACAAATGCAGATGTTTATGATTGTTATGGGATGGGAGACAAACCTCAATACACAAATCAAGTAATGTGACATGAAAAAATAAAGACCCTGCTTAGAATTTGCCCACCATTAACTACTGAAGAATTTACAAACAATTCTTTAGTAGCTCGTTTCTGAGCCAATTAGCAAGATTTAACTGAAAGCTTGTGGCATACAAAGCAGTTTAAACACTTTGTAAGATTAGGTCTAAAGAATTAAGTTTTCCAACTTTGTTAATATAAATACCACATCACATTAGAGCTTTCATTTAACAAGTCTTCCCATTCTTTCAATAGCACTGGCGTGGAAAAGGAATAACTGTAGACTTAAGCGTTTCATTGGTCAAAACATCAGCTGTGAACACACTGATATCTACACTGGCAAGGAAATACTTCAAAATGCTGTACCATGAGAGGCCAAGGAATCATTTTAGTCTATTTTATAACTAAAGCATCCCATTACAGACCCTCCAAAGCCAATCCCTCCCACAAGATTTTTATGATGCGAGAGAGGGCAGAATATTCACCTGGTTTGTTCAGAGAAGCTGTAAAGGCCTGTTGTATCCCACTGATCTATCGTGTTTGGTGTACTCAGTCCCCAAATTTCAGAGCAAGTGCTGTGCATAAATTGAAAACAAAAACAAAAAATTGGTATGAATATGGAACATGGTTATTCAAAACACCATGATGTCAAACATGGAAAAATGTACAGAATACTTCCTTTCACATAGAAGATAGAGCACTGTTAGACTGGCATTTAAACTGACATCTCATGCTATATTTTCTATATGAAGGAGGCTATCAAAATGGAACAAGTGATTCAAGGTAAATGATAAATGTTTTCAAAGGTGAACAAGTTCTCAGGTTTTAAGTAATTGATACAGTTGCAATGTTCCTTAAAACAGGCAAAACTTCCTCAGCCTAGTTCTTCACAAAATTCAATTTTAAAAGGTAGTTTCTGGGTTGGGTTTCCTTTTTTTTTTTTTTTTTAAGGGGCGTGGTTTCTTTTTTTTGTTTTTGTTTGTTTCTAAACATAAACTACTCTAATACTTCAAACAAAGGCCATGTGTATCCAAGCTGAACATCACAATCTAAAGTACAAGTACCACCACTTCAGTATTAACTCGTTTTCCATGCACACACTAATATGCTGCTATTCCAAAAAAACAGAAATTCAGACTCTGCATAAAAACACATTACAGCTGATATTTAACTGTTTTCTGTATTCTGCTTGATTAAACAGCTAAATCTTCTTTCACACAAAGTATACAAAACAGAATGTTTAACACAGTTTTTATAGTGTAGTACCTTAAGATTCAACTATCACATAATAACTTTAATTGCTAAATCAAGCAGGAGAAAAGGAAACAACTAAGCTTTAACCAAACTGGTTTAAGGAGGAGAAAGATATGGGGAAAAATGGGAAAGATAAAGGAGCATTCAGTCATAGACACAAACTAAAGTAGAGGCAGATTTAAAAAAAGCAAGAAAACAGCATAGGATTGTAAATAGGCAGCAGACCTTCAGAAGCATAAATGAAGCTCAGTTCTATAACATGCTCAGTGACCACTAAAAACAGACAGTTTATTTTATATAAGTAACATACAACTAAACCTTGCACCTCAGAAATTAAGAGAATTTGGTTCATAAGCAACTTGAATCTCTGCTTCCTAATTATGCAGCCTGAAGCTTGTCTGGCTGCTATACTACCTTTAAAATTAACAGCCTCGGAAAAGTTGCAACAGAAGAATCCAAGGTCACAAAACTTCTCACTTTAAATATTACTGTTTGACTAAAATTTAAATTACCAAGTTTAGCCAATACACTCAAGTTTGGATTGAGTGCTTAAGAAAAGTGAGGTGTTGGTGGTTTTATTCTGTCTCATTACACAGAGAAAATTCATTAGTGTTACAAAACAAAAGAGCAGACAGCACATCATTGGACTTAAAACCACTTTCAGGGCTGACAACCACCTCAATTTCACAACGACTTTTATTAAAACCTAAAACTGTTGGCAACTGGTGAAGGCAATGAATAGGTCTTGCTTCCTTCTTGCCTCTACTGCACACCTCATATTTCTAATGCCATCCCACTGAGGCTGAAATGTGCATGCCAGTGAGAAGCAACCCAAATCAATAAACTATCTATCTGACCAGAGAAAAAACATGGCTGGAAATACATGTCTTGAATAACTTTTCAGTGCAATCACTTCTATTCACCAGTGTTATATGAGGACTAAAAAGGAAAACGTAGCTGTGGGTGGCAATGGCCTGCTTTTATCACAAATAAATACGCTAAATAAAACAAGGCCTTTTGATACATTACTGATTATAGGTACAAGTAAAATGTTGTTCTTAATGACTTTGCCTAGTAGAGAGCAGCAGAGAGCCAGAGATGAAGGCCCATTCTCTGGCACAGATCCAGCTCTTCAGAAAAGTCAACCATCCTGAACAAGTTGCATCCACGTTGAATTCAGGCAGCACCACAGCTTTCCAGGAGTGGGCAAAGAGGGATCCTGCCCTTGGCTGCATCAGCAGGGCCTGCAGCCTCTCTTCTCCACATTCCTAAGATGTGGTCAGAACCGTGGGCAGCCAGAAGCTTTGCAAGGATTGAAGCAGATGCCCTGAAGACACACGGGTAGCCTGTGGGACACCAGGGAGCACCTCTGCACTGTACTGTGTCCTTAAATATGCAGCACTACTGCTGGTAAAACAGATTATCCTGTACATGCAATTAGAAGAACAATCAGCAGACACAAAGCCTGCTGCATATTAATTGACACAGTGAGCTCTGACAGCTCACTACCTTTGAGCAATGGATCCTTCATACAAAGCTGTGCTTCAAAGCTGACGCTGTCACACAGATTACACGTTCCCAAAATTGTGGGGTGCATCACTGGTGTAAGCATGACATGCCACATATTTGGTTAGCAGGGCTTTTAATACAGCACATGCAAAAATAATATTTCATAGCCCTTGACAAAAGATGAACAGGAACTGTATTTTATATTAACAACCTCTTCTCTCTATAAATATTCAAAGCTGACAGCATATTCCACAACCTACAGAAAGACAAACAGTATCCTGTAGTGGACTGTGTGACAGAGCCACAGCTTGGAATGAAGCTCAAAACACCATGGAGGGAGGACAGGCTAGGAGGCACAGAAAAGTGATCAATCAGAGCAGCAAAACTGCTCCAAAGTCACCGGTTTACATGACACGCTATCTTCTGGGATGCATATCTGCTTAGAGCTGGGATTAGTACTAGCGTTTTACTGTTTCATCTACACGAGGACTATACTTAAATTCCAATAATGCCCGATCAAACACAGAAGAAAGAGCCTGCAGGAAATCATTCCATATGATCAATGAAGTCAGCTCCATAAAGCTTTTACTGTTTGCTGGAAGAAACGTCTAAAGAAATAAAGAGGTTTCTCTACTTCCTGCTGACATAAAAGATCCATTGCCTACAAGGTGAAAGACCGTCCCCTCACCACGTCACCCAGGCAATAAATCAAGACTCTTAAAATTCACACACACGCACAGCAGATCAAAACTAAATTCCTCACAACCCTAAAAACCATACTTCATACATAGTACTTCCATGAACGGCCACAGTATGTTCATTCATACACAAGCCATCATCTGAGAGAGGACAGGCATCTACTCATCCCTGAAAGGTGGTGCTAGAAAGGTGACTAAATTCTGGAAGATGTTTTAACCACCACTAAAACCATCTGAAAGTAAGAGAGAAGGCACAGATTTTTAGTAGTGCAGAATTATAGCCTCAAAATAAATAGGAATCACTCACTCCTAAATCTACCTTTCTAAAGCATGCAAAATGCTTTGTGATGTACTCCTGTGAAGAGTCCTTTCCATGCTTAGTCCGTAAGGGTTTCAGGAGAATCAAGTACTAACATCTGTACTCATAAGTCAGGCCTTGTCTGGAAATAGTCCCAGGCCCTGGAACATGATCATGTATGCTAGAAAGCACTAGCACATTGCCCAGTACCAGGCTGTGCCAATTACTGTTCTCCCACACAACTCCCAGGTCTGTGAGTCGCACACCATCGGGACCCACTCACACTGGACAATTCCGATGCAGCTGCCCTGCTCTGCCAGCTCAGGCTTGAAGAGAATGGACAAGGCAGTCCTGAGCCAGTTGGACAGCACCTGGGAATATTCCCAGGCACGTTTAATTTATTAGGAGGGAGGCAGCCAGGATGTATCACCATTTCACCTTTAGTAAGCACTCAAGCTGAAGCCTGGAAGCATACTTCAGGCTTTGTATTTTACCAAACAAGGGGGTTTGGTTTTGAACTCACTGTACACTGTATCACTGGTAAGCCATCATTGTTTTCAAAATATAATTTGGCTTCTGTGTCACTGCACCTAAATCCTTCCTGTGCAGACAGTGTTCAAATATACTCCAAAACACAAGCTGAAAGCTAATGTACTTCCTTTCTCCTGGACACTTTCATTCCAAAGAGTATTTTCACTGTTGTTCTCAAAACAATTTGTAGACAGAAACAAGCCAACATTTGGTCAACGATACAAAAGCTAGTTTTTTATCTTTTCAACACTTTTCAACAGTAGCTCCCAACAGCAAATCACCATGTTCTGTGGCCTCTAGCATGCCGTGCTTCAACAGCAGACTGTTACTTTTGCAGACCCCTCAAGGAAGTAAATTTACTATAGGGACTTCAGGGATATAAAGAAGCAGTTTGGCTCAGTTTCCCAGGTGATGTGAAGGTCTAACAAAAGAAAACTATTTCCTAGAGAAAGGAGAAATGCTGAAAAAATATTTGCAAGGAATAAGAACTGCTCTTTGAGACCCGGGTACTTTTAGGGAAAAGTCCAAATCTAACAGGTATGTGATTAAGCTGTTATACACTTAACCTGGGACAACTGGGGTTTAGGACTTTTTAGGACTGACCAGAGGACATATTTATACATGGTGAAATCAAATCTATTTCTGTCAGAATCTTTCCCTGAATGGAAAGGGTTGTAAGAGCTGGTGTTTCAATCTGACTTTTTATCTGCTTATAAGGAGTATCATCTCATATGATACTGTGTAATTCTGGCAAGAAGAATCTTTAATGTGGCTATCAGCATGCAACAGTACACATGCCTTCACTTCTTCCATTTCATCATTTCCTTTAACAGGAAAATCTGAGTTCCAAAAAACCTGTACTCTGAGCAAGAAATTACCTACACAGCAATGAGCTGTAGCAAGGCTTCACAAAATGCCAAAACTGACTGTCTTTATTCAGTAAGACAGAAAACACTGACAATACACAAGAAAAATGTGGACATAGGAGAACTTCCCAACTATTGAAGGTAATCTGAAAGTATTTGTATTGCCTTATCTATCTATCTATCTATATGGCATGGATGATGTTCCCAGTCATTATTTCACTACCTTTGTGGAGTAACAGTTAACTGTAAGTCTACTACACAAACTGGACTATCAAGTCCTGGTGCAAATTCAGATAAATTATTGATCTGCCCATGACAAATGAACATGGACAAACAGTTTGTGCTACACTCATGAGTAAGCAATAAAATTGTTTTAATGCAGTGTATCCCTACCAGAGGAATAATGTTCCTATCAAAATCCATAACAACAAAAAAATAACCTACATGAATGAAATAAAGAAATGTACTGTACAGATCTTCATGAGCCCAAAAATACACACAGACCTCATATCAACTGGAACACACCGCTCAAAACCAAGTTCTTGCATTTGATATGATTAAGTGGTAAAGGACACTGCAGGAGAACACAGAACAGGGTAAGATGATCTGTGACAGCACAACCTCATCTCGGTGAATACAAAAAGACATTTGCATCTTGGCTTGTGGCAGCAGTAATCCTAAACTACAAAAATCAGCAGCTGGAGATGTATATACACAGATCAATCCACAATCTCCTCACTCATGTCCAGATGCCAACTATTAAAACCTACTGGTACTCAACACGGCTGTTTAATTAGGATCAGTTTCTCAACGCAGTTAAAAGCCAAATGAACTGATTTGCAGATGCAAGCAAGAACGTGCAATTATTGTTCAGATATCTGTGGCCAAAGCATCAATGAGCTGGTGTCTACACAGAGCACTGCACACACCCCAAGACATCCCTGCACTTTCCCCAAGAGCATTTGCAAAGTACGAGATACAAACAGGGAGAATGGTGGTAGATCTTGTCAACAATGCCCATTTTTTTTACAGAGATGTTGTTTATTTGAGGTTGTAGCTGAAAAGCTGAAGCCAGCAGAGTTTCAATCAATATCCTGTGTGGACCAAAACTATTACAAAGTGCTTGGGTTGACCTAGGTATATTACAGGTTGTTGCTACTATAAATTTATTACCAATTTTTACTGAGAAACAGAATGAACAAATAACTATCCTACTACTATTTAAAGTGTTGGCAATGCTGTGTGCTCAAGGTACTTTTTGTACTAAATGAAGTCTTGCATCAAGTACAACATCAGACGAAAGCAGGCAGAACCACTTCAAAGATATTTACATGTGAAGTACCAGAAACTATAAAGAAGTTGTTAAATATTGTCGCAATTCATATATAACTGCATTCACACATTTTTTTCTTCAAAGTCTTGCAAGGTGGAACAGCTCCTCCTCTAAAGGAGCTAAAAGGCACTGAGTTCAGTTGGCAGCCTCCTCTTGACCTGAAATGGTAGCACTAGAAATATGACAAATAAAACCTGAAATGCAAATAGCACTGTGCTAGTCAAAGCCCACATTATACAGAAAACATTATAGAAGTGGTCTTGGACATTTAATTTGCTTATTTGTGAAGTATTATGCTGAGCCCCTAATATCCTTTCTGAATCTTTCAGAATCTGCAGGCACTAACAAGTCTGCCAAGTTCTTGTTCTCCATTTGCCTTTCTCCTGCATCTTATAATCATGAGCTTTTCTCCCACTGAATCTAATTTGTCTGCCCCTACATTTTCTGAGGCATTTGTAGTACTGGAGCTGAGGCTGAAACGAAAAATAATTTCAGCAATCTGCAACAATACTTCATTTATCTGCTTTAAAATGGGAGATGAGAATCAGTTTTCCAATTCTAGAATTCTCAGGCAGCCTTCCCTACAGAAGTGAGCCTGACACTGGTTTTCACTCTGTTTTTACTCAAAGACTAAACAAGAAAAAAATACAACAACAATAAAAATTATCAGATTTTCACTTGAATTAGAGAAGTTACTTACACAAGCACATAGGCACCTTTAAACCAGACTAACATTTACTATGCTTACAACTTTGACTGTTATTTTGTTAAGCAGGCAGAAAAGAGGTAGAATATTTGCTTCATGAACTACACCAAGCTATACAAATTGGAGTTAGAGCAGTAAGAAATGGCCACCAGACTTATGGAATTCCATTTTCTCATAACAAATGGGTAATGCTAGTGCTCTAGCATTGCTCATGGCTGCCTCCATCAAATTTACCTGAGAAAACAGGTTGAAGTCCGCAAACTCAAGATCCGTACTTCGTATACAAGATTTTTATCTTTGCTTTTTAAAAAAAAAAATCAATCTTGCTATGTAATGTCTTAGATCCAAGACTTCAGAGCAATGTAGTGAGCAAGTAATCAAGGCAGGAACACCACAACACTGATTGGGCCTCCGATGTATCACTGGTGTGGCTGCACTGAAGCTGCACTCCTGTGAATACACTGCCCATTACACTCCACTGATTCTACCTTTGCAAAGAGGACCAGTGAACTGTCGTATGAAAGAATAGAATTCTTCCTCTCACACCAGTTACCTTCTTCCTGATGCCACTGAGATTCAAGAACAGCTAAGGTGATATACCAAGCCTTTGGAGCTAGTTCAGAAAAGGTCTCAAAGTCTCCAGTAATAGGAAAGACTGAATTGAAAGGCTTAGGTGTAACAGATTAAACTAAATCAGCAATTAAAAGAGTTCACTGACTTACATACGTACATGAGTACTGTACTCAGCACAGGCTGCTCCTACCAAACCTGCCTGATCATGGTTTCCTTAATTCTGGGTTTCAAATGAAAATGTGTAAGCTGCTTTTATATTCTGATATGATAGTCCTTTCTGCATACTGACAATTAGCACTTTTCCCTATTACAGTCTAAAATGCCTACAAACCAGAGAGGAGCAATGCTGACTATATTACCTGTCTTCTAAGTAGCACCTCAGCTAGCTGTATAGCCAACTGCCTGAACAAACACACTCTAAAATGCAGTCTGGTTGAACTAAGTGCCTCAACTACCAAAATGCATGTTTCTTTTCCCCATGTTACTTGCACTATGCTCCCCAAGGTTACTTCACTATGCTCACTTAGGAAAGACTAAACACCTGCAATAAGGACATGAATGCTAACTTCCTTTCATGACATACTACCATACTCCTCACTTGAATTATTCTGCATCCCTGCAGAACTGATCAATGTTTTCACTTGCATCTCCAGCATCCCATATTACAGTGACATAACGTCATCTGCTCACTTAAGGGTACAGAAGCAGGCACACACATTCATCAAACGGAATGACTCAAAGCTACACTTTTCCTGCTTGGCAATGACATCAAGTTACAGAGGTCCTGATCTCATTATCTCGCAAAGAAAATGTAAAGATTTAGTAATTTCAGCATGAAATAATGATTTCTCCTCCAATCACCTGCTAAAGGGATGAGCTAATAAGTTAACAAAAGCCAAATAAAAACCACAGGTATGAATTAATTTTGAAAATTATCTACACTGCTCTGTGGTGGTGCTTGCCTTTAAGAGGAGCTGGACAAAAATTCTTCCATGGAGATGATTCCATGATAGACCCTGGGGTAGAAGAGCAGACCCCTAGAAAAGTTCTGTTAAAGGGCAGTACTAGCAACCAGAGTAAATGAATATTTACATGTATTTACACACAACTATAGGCGGATAGTTTAGGTAGTTACAGGTGGTTTGCCACCGGAATCTCCCACTCTTGAAAAGGGAAATGAAGGCTGGCAAGTCTAGGAGAAGGATATTAAGTAATGTCTAACAAAGCCCTGGACGGAATCTTCTTGCAGAACTGAAAGCACAGATTTCTCTCTCAGCACAAACTCAACAAAACAAAAATAAAAATGAGGGCTGGGAACTGCACACCTACAACTACGAGTGCTTCCTCAAGAGTCTCTAACCCCTTAGAGTTACTTATTTAAGCAACTGGCCTTATACAGTTTTAAAAAAAAATTAAATAATTTTTCTTCTTTCCCCAGAATCCAAAATTAGACCTTTATGCTTCAAACAGAAGACACAGCTTACTTGCTGAAAACTGTAACACTACCTCATCTCCCTGCCTCCCTCCACCCTACATGCACATTCAGGGCACACTACAGCCAAGAAAGATACATTTATGTATGTGCATATTTAGTGGAATATAAATCAGGACCCATTACACAACCTCTCATCTTTCAGAATGCTTTTACGAATAAAGTTTACATAGAATTTTATAAATTATATTCAAAACCATTACATCAAATACAAAATGCATCATCTGAACCTAGGAAAATGACATAATAACCTTCCTTATAAATTGATGCATGCTAAAAAAATTAACACATCAAAATAGCCAGAAAAGCAGGAGGCACAGGATGCAATTAACCTCTCTAACACTGTGGGAAAAGAAAAAAAAAGTCATTGAATAACTCCCATTTACTTCAGATTAAAACTTCAAGGATGTCCACAGGGGACACAAAAGTGGAACATGATGTAAAAACGATACTATTAGAGCCCAGCATTTGAGCTGCCCAGTGCTTGTTCCAGGGCCAGTAGCTAGTTTTCTCTAGTTCTGCTGAGTGCCAGGCCAACAAGTGAGCTTGATGAACAGTATATGCTTCTGTTGCCTTTTCTAAAGGCACATTTCTTCCTGGTCACATGTGCAACAAACTGCCTACATAGGCAAAAATACAGATATAAGGCTCTTCAAAGCACTTTATTATCCTCCCTTCTCCCAAATCCTGACGTGCTAGCCCAGTGCTGTCAGACAGAATAAAGCAGCCAACAACTATCAGTGCTACCTTTATTTTTCTCTCAGTGCTAGGAGATCCTGGAAGGATAGCACCTTATAGTTCAAGAGCAATTTTCCCAGGATGCCATGGAAACCAAGCTGAAGTAAAATACTCCTTTTCTCATTGTCCATATGGTATGTTCAGACACAGATCCGATCAAGGAGTTTCTACTCTCTGCTCAAAGGCAGGTGGGAAGTAGAGCCTGAAAACTTTGAAATGACAAGGTCAAGCAACACAGAGGTGGTGTCAGGACTGAGAAATAAAAGGCATGCAGTGCAGCTCAGCCTCCTTCAAGACTCAGCAGGGAGCTGGCCACAAGTCTTATGCTCAAAGACCAAAGATGTGGAGCATCCAAAAGCAGCCCACGGAAATCATGAGCTAACAGCTTTGCTGGGAAACTCGCCCTGCAGTTCCCTACTCTCAACCAAACACCACAGCTTTCAGCAGCTCTGCATCTCGCAAACACTGAAGCAGTCTAACTGGAAATAAGAAGAACCTAACCATGGAAAAACTGTCCCTAGTCACGTTCCAAAACAGCCATCGAAAACAATCACTCCTAGAGGCCCTGTATCTAGTGAAGATGACAAGTGTACAACAGCATTCACAACAGCAGCTCTCTAAAGACTAAGCAAAGGGTGGAGTGAACCCAACAGAAAAAAAAAAAAAATAAAAAAAACCCCACACAACAAAACAAACAATGAAGAAAAACCTATTACAACCTATTTGTTGTGAACCCACAAACACTGAGGACAGGGATGATCATGCTTTAAGATAGCATTCTTGAAATGGAAACTTAGAATTCTTACACTGCTTTCATTTGTGACAGTATTATATCCAATAAAGGTTTTCTAATTGCTGCAGTTTCACATCTTTAGAAACCTAAACTACTCTATGATAATATCAGGCAGTGGGTTGAGATGGCACCCAGCACAGGTTAATGCTGTATCATTCCTTACAGACCTGAAAACCAGAAATATCCAAGGACAAAGTACTTGTATATGAAGACCTATCCATCACAACATCCACAACAAGTTGTTTTGTTAACAGCAGACAAATCTCACAGAAGATCATACTTTCAACAGACATTAAAAATGACCTTTATCTTGAGTTCTCTAACCACTATTAGTCACAGCAGGTATGGTGAAAGCTTTCCCCACAAGCCAACAGGTAGCAAGTAAGGGCCAAGTCAAATAATTTTTCTCAAGTAGTCCATCATTCTCCAAGTGGGTGACTGGCTGATGCTACCACTTGCGTGGGCTGTTTTGCAACTGATGGACAGCTGAGAAAACGTGAGATGTTCTGATTAACCTTCTCAAACTACTCTGAGTTTGGGGTAGTAAAGGGGAGAGATTAGCCCTTCAAGGTATTTGTCCACAGTCCTCAAAAAGGAAGTTACCTTGGCAAAAAGATTACTCTTAGAACAACAGCTACGGGACCTTTAAATACCACATTTCAAACTGAATTTTCCCCTGGACAGCCCCTATGAATTACACACCCATCTCAAGAAACCCGAGAAGAAAAACAGAGGTTACAAGCAATGAAGTGCTCTATGCAGGGAGGCCACCACACTCCCTGCTGCAGCCCAAGCCAGCACACCTGGCAGAACACTGGTGAGGCAGAGAAAGCACTGACCTTGATCCATATCCCAAACAACAGACTGTCTTTATGAAAACTTAGAGAAACACCAACTATTATATTGCTAAATTGTAAGTGCTTCCTATAAGGAATTTGAAATGAAGTTTAAGCTTGAGCCTCAGAGAAAGCTCCCCCAAGCAACACACTGAGGCAGAGAACTGAATGGTACTTGTGACATCACTGTTTGCCTAAAAAATACAAAACTATGTCTGACAATGACATCACCAACACTGATAATGCCCATATTTTATGATGAATATAAAGAAAATTCAAGAAACTAGCAAGGAAGCTATAAAAAGCCTGGAAGAGCTGCAATGTTCAGATAAAATAAAGCAGTATTTTATTTTTAAAGTGCACTTTGCATGTTTGCTTAAATATTATATTACTTTATATGCTTTCAGTAAGGCAAAGTCAAGAAGATGATAGCCTAGGTGCCTAACTAGAAGCCTCTACTCTCCTCAGGCCCAGAAGAGAACGTGGGACCCTACAGCAGATGCTGTCATCAGAAAATTGGAACATGTAGGAGACACCTCTAGAATAAGAACCAAAGTTTACTTCCTGAGCCTTGCTGACTAGAGCTTAGGCAGAAGGGATGTGTTTCAAGTCCTGAAGTCTTCGACACCTTGCTCATGATCCACACCCACAACACGAATCTGAAGACTGTGCCCACAAGAGCTCTTGCCTCACATCCAATTGCTTAACAGGTAAAGCACTTTCCCAGGACATCCAACAGCTTCTTGTCCTCACTCCACCTAGCAGAAGTCAGCCCTGATCTACCACCTCCTGCTCTCTCTCTCTGTCCTATGGCAGCCAAAAAATGGGAGCTTCAAAGGCTCAAGGAACACTAACATTTAACTTAACTAATACATGGATTTTGCTGTTAGGAAAGCTGCTTAAATCCTTCTTGGAATGTCTGTGGTTGTCGGCCAAAACATTGAGGGGTTCCCAGAGGATCAACAAACACATCAGCACTCAACTCCAGTAAAAATGTCTTCCCAGCAGTGAACAGAATTACACAATTTTTTAAATGACTGCCACTAATGCAGCTTGCACTAGGTAGAGCCCTTCTGTTTTCCTCCTACATATTGAGACATACAGCAGACAGCAAATTTTTGGGTACTGTGTTTAGACAAGGCATCAGTCTGCAAGACAGGTACATGGGACAAACGGCACATTAAAAATTGAAACACAAAAGAACTGAAAAAGCATTTTTGTTCCTGGTTTTGTGGAATTCATGGGTATGGACACATTTGAATTCCTTTCCCTGGTATGACTGTTAAGTTTATATTCAAGCTCCCCCACTCTAGAAAAAGGGGACATTTATGACAAAAAGAGAATAATAAAAAATTATCAATGAGCTTGGGTGACTGGAGGCTGCAGTGCTGCAGGTTCATGCAAACACTTCAAGGTTCTGAAGCCACTCCTGAAAAATTTAGTTAGAGTCGATGAGATGAACACTTGAGCAGTCTATTAGATACAAGGCTTTTCCAGCCAAACACCCAAGTCAAAAACCATTTCAAACACAATTTTCTGTGTCACAAAGCTGCAAGATTCCACATGGGTTGGTATAAGCCCTTCTTCGTGTTCAAACATTCAAAACTACAGCGTGAGTTGAAACTATTTCAAGTATCAGAGGAACCTTCCACACAACTAAGGGGGAGTAAAGGCCTGTTCTGGGAGATAAGTCACTAATTGAACTAAACAGTAACTTTCAAATTCTGCTTTTAAGCAAAATAGTATTCTTCATTTGCACCAGGCTTCTCTCTATCCAGTACTCAAGAAAAGAACAAGCTAAGCACCTAAAAAGGAGCCTGTTTACCTACAATGATGAGCAAAGATTCTAAGTGAAAATTTTCAACTCCAGTTCTAAGACTTGCTTGTGCATTTTGTATGAAAAGTCAGTTTGGAGGATCTTTTCTGCAGAAACGCTGAAGTCAGATTACTGTGCAGCACTTGTTCAAGGGGATTTCCCCAACCTCATTGTTCTTCTGCCAATTTTAAAGCATATGCAGTGAGATGTGAACTTACTCCAGCTCCCAATTGTTCTCTTGTATCCTGCCAGTCAGCTTCAAACAATGCAACATGACAGAAGCCAAAGAAAGCTGTTCATGATGAGACTACAGCATTGTACACAGTAAATTTTAGAAGCTTTCCACCAATCAGCACTGCAACTGAGTCAGAGTAAGTGAAAAAAAACCCAAACAAGTAGTAAACAAGACATGGGAAATTACTTTTATTAAATTAGCAGGTGTACATTACAAGTGGGATTAAATCAGTAGGGAGCCTATTAGCCAGCTATTTGTGTTCAAAGCTGCAGCAGTAAAAGAACTGCAGTATCTTGTTTAGCCTATAAATTCTTCCTAGGTTAACAGCCTCAGCTACATATTTGTGAAGTTCTTCCTGTAAAATTGGGTGGGTTGTCATAAAACATTCACACTAGTAAAAACAGCACTCAGGTGTTTTGTTACTGTACCAAGAAAACTAAAATGGCTGACTTCTACAGAAGAAGAATATAATGAGGAGAGGAATCTGTACCACACTGAATAGCTAGCCAGTTATAAAGGCATGAGTTACCACAGCAAGCTAGGGAATAGTTTAGCATAGACTGGGGCTGGGTAAAAACTGGTTCTTTTATTGGAGAAAAAATAACTATTTATGAGGTAATTTTGGGCTCAGTATTGACAATAAAGCACAGTTAACATATTTTTTGGCATGACTAATAAATCTTCTCAATGGCAGCATGAACTAGATGCAGGTATTCTCCTCCTAGTCAGAGCTTCTACCAGAACCTACTGTGCAGGTAAGCTGCTAAAGTAAACACAAGTAGCCTCAGCATCAGTTGGTAACCTGACAATTAATTGCATATTAAAAAAAAAAAAATATTCAAGCAAGTTTTAATACTTACTTTAACACTTATTTTTGATTCAGGCTCTTCCTGCTTCTTACCATTAAGACAATCCTAATGAAGAGCAGCATTAACTTGAACAAAGAGCTTTCACAAATTCTAACCACTCACATTTTCACCTCAAATTCGCTTTCATATCACTTATATTCCGACAGCAAAAAATATTTTAACAATTAATAAGCCTTACAGCAGTGAAGGTGGCATTATCACAATCCTTTAAAAAAATAAATTCCATTTACACAGAAAAATGATAGCAAATTAAAAACTTAGGTTACCTGGGAAAAGGCAGCAAAACCAAGGCCAGAATCCACATTCCCCCAGCCTTTATCCAGAGTTCCAGTTAGTATAGCATACAATGTAATCCTCAAAATTCAATATTTCTTCCTCCTGACTCGAGAGACAAGCTCCTTTGAACTATACAGCATTTTGCTACTTGCTAAGTATCTTGCACATTTGTATTTTCACACATTGCCCTAGCTCAAATGACATGCCAATACTCTCTGCTTGGCAAACCAACTCTAACAAATTATGTGGCTAAGTCACATGGCTTCCTGAATTGCACGAGCTTAAAACTGGCAGCCCTAAGTATCTTTGTTTAATACTCTAAGACTTCCTTTTTCAGCATGACATCATTATAAGATGCTGTAACCTGAGCTATGCCTACACATAGCTTTAACCTCAGCTACAGGAATTCAGTACTCACCACCAGCCACAGCTGCGCCACAAAACAAGTTAACAGTTATGTTTTAGTATTTGTAATTAAACCTTACCCAATTACACTTGAACACAATTGCTATTCTTAATTTCAGTAAAAAGTTCATCCCATTCCATCCCCTGCCACGGGCAGGGACACTTTCCACTGTCCGAGGCTGCTTCCAACCCTGTCCAACCTGGCCTTGGGCACTTCCAGGGATCCAGGGGCTGCCACAGCTGCTCTGGGGCCTCACCATCCTCACAGAGAACAATTTCTTCTCAATATCCCGTAGAACCCTGTTCTCTGGCATTCCCCCTTGTCCAGTCACTCCAGGCCCTTGTCCAAAGGCCCCCTCTTGTAGTCCATTTAAAGTACCTGTAAGGTATCCCTGGAGAGAAACTATTCCAGTAGAAGCAAGTAGGGGAAAACAAAGCTATAAGAGATAAAAAAGCATTACCTTGTGCTCACATTAATCCTGTGTCCTACTCCACACATGAAATATAGCAACATCATTAATCAAAGAGGAGAAAACTTCCAAAATTTGCTTTTAGACTATAACATGGAAATTACAATGAAAGGGTTGATAAAAGAAGGAGTAACAGCATTTAACATGGTAAAATTACCAACACTGCCATATTAATTTCTAAACTCAGGTTTAGTCATTAAGTTTCAGGTAGACTTGAAATCAAGTCTCATGTGAATTTTTAGTTCCTATTGTCTATGAAGCATCTAAAGGTGTTTTGCAGCCTGAAGTTTGAACATGTCATTTCACACAATTAGGGGAGCATCCTTTTATCTATAACCACATCCTTTAGTCTTTTACAGAGAACAATATTTAAGATCCACCATAATTATGGGACTGCAGTGTAAGGGCAGTTTGATCCTCCAGCTGCACCTTTCCAATGAACAACATAAGTATTCATAGCACCAGATATCACAAGGAGGAGCACAAGATTATGAAGCTAATCTTGGCCAATACTGCCCAAAATCTCAGCTGTTTTTTGCCATACTTCCAGAAAAGATTTCTTTAGCTTTGTTCTAAACAATTTTTTAATTGAAATTCCAACAAAAAGGGAAAAGCAGAGGGGGGTCTGCTTCATCCTCAATAATCCCGTCATGAGAAAAGGGAGTCAGTTTATCAACAAATTATTTAAGAGCATATCATTCCTGTAATCTCAGCAATAAAAATAATACTTTTGTGAACTCTGAAGCATTGTCTTAAATATCTAGATATTTTTTGAAAGCTTAAGATGTTCAACTATAGTTTTCATGCATTTAGAGAACTAATTTACATCTAACTGGACACATCCAGACTGAGAAACACTACATGGTTTGAGGACACTTTTTATGTACTAAACTACGATTAAGAACAAGAGTCCATACCAGCTTAAATAGTGAATTATCCCATCTCTGCTACAAACTATCAGACACTGCCAAGTTTGGTTTCTGGGAAAACAGGCTTCACCTCTGTCTGGATTGCAATGTTATTTTAGGATCTACTATGCCAATCCAAATGCCTACTGCTGTCCTCTTCACTAACTCGTTCATGGCTTAGCAGATGCTGGGAGCTTTCCTAGAACAGTTCCCAGAGAAACTTTCCCTGTTCCCCAGTTTAACTGCTGAAATCACCCATGTCCTATGGCTTTAACTTGAGAAGGAACAAAGGAGAACCTGTACTGCTCTCCTCTGAAGTAACCTATTTTGGGGAAAGACATTAAAGCCTGAAAACAATCTATTCTAGAAGCCACATCAGCTTGACAACTCTGCTCCATTAGTGATCAAAAGCATTCCTAAAACTAGGTTACTGCATGCTGCTATGTGATCACTTTCCTGACAAATATCCCCAAGAAATTCAA
Source organism: Sitta carolinensis (assembly GCA_032173965.1). NCBI lineage: Eukaryota > Metazoa > Chordata > Aves > Passeriformes > Sittidae > Sitta > Sitta carolinensis. The sequence goes on along the minus strand of CM063313.1, from coordinate 4,492,901 downwards.
GAAAACATGTGCTCTTCACACCTAAATTTATTTTTTACTCAGTTATGTGACAAAAAAGGCATCAAAAAACATAATTTTAAGATATTTGTTTGTTTTCAAACAGCAACTCCAAGCCAATTTCCCCATATTTGAACAGGGCATTTCTTTGCCCAGTGTACTCCTGCTGCTAACTCGTTAGACAATGGGATCAGCACCTATAAGTTCCACATTCAGAGGATCAGAGTAACCAAAAAAGAGAGCCAACCTTCAGAAAACAATTTCAACATGTGCCTTAAGTCATTCCTAGGCCCCTTGTCTTATTCACAGTGCTAACTCACTGCAGGGAATGAGGAAAGGCTGCAGGGCAAGCAACCGAAGGAATAGCATTAATATAATAGAGAAATACAGTCTCTTTAAAGGATTTTGAGAGTGTCAAATGGCCCTGTTTTCATGCATTTGATAAATTCTCATCAGATTCTGCAGTTTTAAGTACTGAGACCTTGCAGAATACATCAGAAATACAGCAAAATTAAGATGTAGTGGATTTATTTCCTGGATGCTTTATGCAAGCCTAAGAGAAGAAGTTGTGTCAATAGCATTATTCACTTCAGCATCAAGAGCAGTCTTTCAGGCTCAGAAGTCACACTTACCTCACAAAAAAAAACCCTAGCCAAACAACAACCAAACCCAAAGACACCACAGCACTCAGATGCAATCAATGTATGCTACTGTGGTTTTACATTCTTTAGGAAAGAATATCAGAAAAGTATTCTGAATACTTAAATAACAACACCTTATTTCCCTAGAAGAATCAGGGTGTGACCAATTCCATGGCAACAGTTAAAAAAATTACCAGCCTTCACTACCGGATGAAGTAAAAGACATACAAGTATGGCTTTAAAATATTTGAGATATTAATACTTCATCCTAAAAAACTCAAAGCACCAATGTTAATGAAGTAGATCAGTAATTCAACCAATCACTTCATTTGTAGCTGTTTGCTTCACATTCCCAACATGCCCTCACAATCTTCCATATCCCCAAAACCATGGAACCATTGTAGGGTTTTTTTTTTATTCTGAATGGTACAAACATTCAGAATTCAACTCATATTGGAAGCAGAAGCCAGGTGCTCTAGAAATCTAACTATGGATTGTAAATTCTACAGATCATCTACATTCTTACTGTCACTCTCTAAGTCAAAATTGGGAAGCTATAGAAAAATAAGCTTCTAAAAACCATGGCACAGAGAAGCTCACCTCATGTTAAACAAAAGGGACAGAGAGCACATGTAAGACCAGATATTACTAAAACTCTAATGGCAAAGCAGGCTGAAAAGCAAGAGCTTGTCAGGAATATTAGTCAATACTCCAGTATTCTTCCATGCTCCTCTCTGGAAGCAACTTCTCTGTTTCACCTGACAGTCGGAGGCACCTGCATGGTACCAGCACCCCAGCAGAAAGTCTCTGAGCTGCTATTTCAGAAAGCTGGTTTTTAAACCTTACTTCAGCCAAAAAGCTGTCAGTGCTATCCATTGACATTCAACACTGCTCTGCTTTTGTGATGCAATTTAATATAAAGCAGCAGTAAAATTTACCTCCTCTGCAGGAAGGAAGGCCTCCTATTAAAGCCGAGATTCAAGTGTTAACTACATACAGTATCAAAACCAACTACATATAATGACTGTAATATGACTACTGCTATTAATGTTAACAAAAAATTGTCCAAATTCTATGCTTCCCATCCCTTAGCTTTTGTTTTTTAATTTATTTCCAATTTTGAAAATATAGGAACAACAACAATCCAGATCAATATTATCCCAAACCTGACCCAACCAAACTCTTTTTATTACTTGCACATTATAAGACACTTTACAAAAGCAACTGGTTTTTGGTCTCATTTAAAAGAAATAAAAATAAGGCATGAAGTATATCTGTACTCTTTTGAAGACAGAAAAACAACCTAGCTGATCAGACCAAAATACTAGGATGCTGAAATGAGTTGTGTTTCCATACTTTGGATTCCAATTCTCTGTGCTGTTACCACTGAAACAATTTTTTAAATAACGAAGATAAGATTATCAATCTGCCAGCTGATTATTCACTACGTGGCATGGTTTGGTTTGTTAAATGCTTTGATTTCAGCCACCACTAGTTACAAAGCATTTATGTACTGGGTTTTGAGGAACCAGGTCTAGTGGAAAATGCCTCTGCATGTGGCCATGGCACAGGAGTTGGAGCTATATGATCTTCAAGGTTCCTTTCAACCCAAACTATTCTGGGTGCTTACATCAAAAAGAATAATCCAGGCTAGGAAGGAAGAAACTGCTCCATTAAAAGAAGGATGCTCACACTCTTTCTCCACTGATTGCATCTTCTGCCCATGTCAAAACTGTACAAGAGAGCATGAAGACAAATTCTTAAATACCACCAAATTAATTTTGTATTTTAGAAAAGTGAACTCACATGCCGATATTTAGTTTCAGAATACACAGGGATTATCTGATTAGAATCCCACTGGCTTGCTGGGAGGATTCAGCAAGATAACTACAAATTACTTAGAGGGGTAGTGTCAAAAGGACTTCTGTACTTATTTAGCCTCTGCTCTAGATTACTGACCCACTTATGAAGAGCTAAGCAGTCCTGCTGTGCAATGCCAACACCCACTCCATCTGTTTGCTTCTGCTTTCTCAGAACCTCCATTAGACTCGTAAGAAGTTGTGTTAATTACCACATGAGCAGCTTTTGTGTAGTATACACAGGATCAGCCTCCTTTAGCATGCAGTCACCTTGACAAACAGCACAGGAGCAGAATAAACCTGAATCAGCACGATTATCAATGACACACAGTAAGAAATGCAGATTTCTGAGGTGGTGATTTAATACAATTTTGTTCAAGCTGCTTCTCAGTTTTGTGAAAGGTCTGTGGGAGTTTAGTTGCTTTAGGTTTCAGCGATGAAAAAGTATACTAGAGTTAAACACTGTATCAAACCCTCTGGAAATCTCCCAAGCGACCAGAAACATGTGAAACTGCAAATGAAACTTTTTTTGAGGGAATAATGCAACAGTGACAAACAGAAGCATTTCAAGACAGTTGTCAATACCTATGCCAAATCAAAATGCAGTAGTAACTAAAGCTAGCTGAAAAAAAAGAACACACACAAAAACCCTCCCCAAGCAGAACAACATTTGGAAAGCTAGCCCAGCTGTCACATCAGAACTGCATCTCAGCAGCTTGGCACCACAAACTTCCTGCTGACTAGTAAAGAAAAAAGTTTCAAATTCAGCATTTTATTATTTATCCCTGCTGATCTGCAGATCTTTAAGACGTTCATTAAAGTGGGTCTCAAGCAGTGGTTTCATTAACTTACTAAATCCAAGAACAGAATCTCCAAGAAGTCATTACAGTACTGAGCTGACATTTGTTATTTCTTGGGAACTCAGACTACTGCTGTCAAAGAGAAGTAACATCAACAATACGAAATCCAGCTATAAGATTAAAAAATTCTGTATGGAACTGCTGGCTACCCTGATATCATTCTGCCCCTTAATGCCAAAACCAATTTTTAGTTTACAATTAAACCCTGTATAGCAGCCAACACCACCTGAAGAACTCTTCATGATTTACTCCTAAGAAGTAAAAGCCTTTTACTCAAGAGAAGTAAAATCCATGTCCAGTTCTTTTTACAGCTGAGTGAAGGACAGAGAACAGCAAGAACTGCTGGTCACAGAACATCTGTATTCCATTTTAAAGAATTATTTATTATGCCTACTGTAGCACAAAAGGTCATGAAAGCATACTCTAGTCCACTATGAGTAGACTAGAGTCTACTCAAAAATAATGATAAATTAGAATACTGTTTGTATCTCCTAACAATATTCATTGTAGACACCTATTTTTCTGAAGTAGCAATATCTACTGCTCCAGTATCCCTGGGAAAGAGTTCTATAAAATCCAAGAGCTCTAGAACCTAGATATACATTTTATATCAAGTGTTTATCAAGTTTAACTTCTGTCATATGAAACACCTTCCAGTTTAAGCACTTCATCCTAGTCTCAGTAAAGACTTGCTAAATACAGGGAGTCATCCCAAGAAATAGTCTGTTATGTCTTAGACTGCTGATAATACACTAAGACAAGAAAGTGTTTTTTAATCACTTGTTTCCATCCAGTAAAAGGAAGAAAGCAGAAGGGAAAGCCAGAAAACTTTGAGTATATTCTAGGGAAGAAAATACAAGCAGAGGGTAGCATTAGAAACAAAAGGTGAACAGAAAGGAGAAAAGAATTAAAATAGTCATTCATTCAGGGCATACTCATGACTTTCCCAGACAGCTGTGTCAAATCGAAAAGAGAATGCTGAAACCATTATCAGATAACAGCTAAAACACATTTGATATATGGAACCATTAGTGACACCAGTCAAATCTAGTTTGCGCTATGATTAATGCAAAGTTTAAAAGTAGCTGGAATGAATGTGCTAATACAGAAATGAAGTTCATTAACCAGATGTAGTTCCTCTCCCCTACAAACGATTTTAGTGTCAAGTGACTTAAGTGCCCAGAAAAGTGAAATCCTCTAACTTTTTCAGGGAAAAACACACCTGTGAAGTGATTTGATACTTCTGTCACACACAATGAGCTTGCCTGGGCACCCCAGTGGGATTTCAATGCAACATGAATCAAGAGCAGACTGCATTATACTTACAAACATAGCCCTTGCTCTCACACAGCAGTTGCTATGAATTAGGCTGGGAAAGTCAAAAAGGTAGAATGCAAGTTGTTCATCTAAGTGTTTTACATATCAGGATCAGAAAAACAATTCTAGAAATACCCCAAGTTATTAAACAAAAAGTGTTTTCGTTAAACAATAACAATAATTACAGTAAATAAACTGGTCTTCAGACAACTTGCCTCCGAAGACAAAACTTCCCTTCAAAAGGGAGAATGGAGGCAGATTGTACAATTTGAACTAGCAAACATTAACTGAAAATAATTAGCTTACTGAAGTGTTGACCAAGGAAAAACTAATCTTTTAGTATTTTTTAAAGTTAAAGTGTTGGCTCAAGCGTGACCCCCTTCCCAAGTATAGACAGGGTTATTAAATAAAAGCATAAGGCAGTGCTACAAACTAAGAGAAGTGTTAAACATCAGCAGAATACACACAAACAGGACCCTACACATGAATGAAAATTGAAATGGAATAAATTGTGACTTCACAAAGCATGTGGTTCAGTTATAAGCAAGCACTGTATTAATCCAATACACGTTTTAAATAATTTTGAAGAATCAAAAGCACGCAACTGGTTTTTTAGTCATTTGTTCACAGGTCTGAGCATCCATTTAGTCATTTCCTAAGTGACTGTAACAATTTCAAATACAACAGCACTTACCTTGGTATTGTCACACATTTTGTATTGCAATTCTGAGTGGTAATTGCCTTCTCAAGCTCATCCAGCTGTCCTGTTTTCTTTAGCTTCTTGACCAAGCTTTTCACTGCTTTCTCACACCATTTTTCCTCCTGACCATTCTGCTCACCACCACCAGCCCCTGCAGTGCCACCAGCAGATTTTTTCCACCCCAGAAGTCTCTTCACAACTGGTGGAGTGAATGGCAATATGGACATGACTTTCACCAGACAGGACACTCAGCAAGCAATGAACTGGAGATTCCCGCCTGATCCCTAAAAACACAAACCAAAACAAGAGAGAGACACATTAGCAGGCGGGTTTCATATGAAACAAGTATCTGTCTGCCTTAGGACCTTCCACTGCCAAATGAGAGAGGACACTGCATCCAAACAAAAAGACAGATAAATAGCTCAGAAATAGTCTGTACCACAGTTTGGTACTCCATCAATAAAGATCAAGTTTGCTGTGGACTCTTCAACAGCTAACACAGACCAAGATTACTGTTGGAATAGAAAATTAATTTTTTCTCAAGTATTTCCTCACTAAAGAAAACTTCAGCAAATACAGAAGGTAATTTGAGTCTAGCTTCATACTAGGCTAGCTGGTTTTAGTAATTTATTAATGTTTTCCAAAAGTGATTGACAAATTGCATTCTCATAAATGCCCATCTTCAAAGTAGTTCACCAGGTGAAATTGTGTTTGGAAGATATTTAGTCATTATGGCTTGACAGAAACCTTCCAAAAGCCAGCCATTTCACCAACTTTTTCTCATTTTGTTTGTCAGGTTTTAAATAACTACCAGGGTTTTTTTCCATGAGGGGACACCAATTTCACATTCTCCCTAAGTCTAGTAATAAGCCTATTCCCCTCCAAAATTCTACTGCCTACAGACAGATTCAGAAGATTCATAATTCAGATAGATACAGAAGATTCATAATCTTCAACTGGCAGCCCTTAAAATCAAGTCTTTCAAAATTTACTATAGGAACAGTTAAGATCTTAGTTTGCAGGCATCAGGGTAGTAGAACTGTCTGTTTTCAATTTTAAAAGCCTTTCATTCAGTATAACTACCTGATCAGGATATTAATATAAAATGAAATATTAAAAGGGATGCTGAAACTGGAGCTATGTTTAGCATTCACTGCAATATGCACTTCAAATCATTTAAAAGAGAAATGATAGCCACTTAGAAAAAAGCAACTTGCTTTTGCAGCTTCCATTAGGCTGGTTTTAGGCATTAAAATAAAATACCTGAAATCAACAGGCAGACAGCTGTTAGAAATTGCTCAAGGACATTAATCGTCCTGTGGATGGAAGTACAGCTTTGAAGTCAAAAATGATCCTATTTCAGCCAAAAATGATCCTATTTCGAAGCAACAAATGGGTATTTGAACTCCAGAAAGTCCTCATATTCCCAAGCTGTGTAGTTCTGTCAACTGAAAATACCTTGTTTTAGCTAAAAGCTAACACTACCTTCAGGCTACTTGATTTGGGCTCTGAAGGCAGCTTACGTGCCTCTCCAACCTGCACAGGCACACTCCCCACATCTATCCAAAATATACCAGCTCCATCTCACTGAAGTCTCCCACCTGCACAACAGCATGATTCGAGGTACTTCAGGCTGCAGCATTCATGGCTAATTTATGCCTTGTCACATTTTTGCAGTTTCAGTGAGGGCCAAGTCAACAAACACTAGATTATATTCCACAGGTAATTTAAGTCATAACTTTGCAACTTCCACAAAACAGAACATTCAGTATGCATGACATTCCAGTTTCAAATAAATTACACCTCCATAAAACAGCTTCTCAGAGCACCCAAAAATATGACTAAAGCAAGCAATGTGGTTTTCTAGGGTCAAGCAGACAGAGGTTCTAATTAACAGGGACCAAGATCAACACTGATAATTTTATGCAAGTCATTGAAAATACTCCATCCTGAATCACAGAATCACTGAGTGGTTTGGGAAGGGACTGTTAAAAATCATCTTGTTGCACCTTCTGCCAAGGGCAGTGACACCTTCCACTATCCCAGGCTGCTCAGAGCTCCATCCAACCTGGCCTGGGATGGGGCAGCCACAACTTCTCCAGGCAACCTGTGCCAGGACCTAACCACCTCCAGAGGCAAGAATTTCTTACTTAAACCAAATCCAGACGACCCTGCTCTCAGTTTTAAACTGTTGCACATTTTTTGTCAGCAGAGGTACTGGTAAAATGTTAAAGCACTCATTTTCACATAAGACTATAAAGAAATCTCCTTCTTCCGAGAACATTTAATTATCACTAAATTGTCCCAAATAACTCCAACTGCAGGTTTTGCTGAGCATTGCAGTGGAGGCCTGGCTACTGCAAAAAAGAAAAATAAACTGAATAGACAAGATTTTCTAATGAAACACTGACTTGGACACTCAGGGTCTGAGTATCATAAGGAGTCAAGCTGACACAACACCTTCTTGCCACAGGAAGCACAGTTCTCTTTCTTTTCCTCCCTGTGGCACCACCAGCTCAGCACCAGTGCTAATGCTCTTCCACAAATATTCAGCCAGGTAAGAGTAAAAACCCATCAATTTTCTGGGTTTTTTGCCAAGTTAGTTCTCTTTCAGGATAACAAGCTGCTCACACATGCTACATGTACTACAAGTGATGTCAGATGAATTACAGGAGAGTGTGGAAAGAGAACTCTAGACCCAAACTTCAACTGCAGTGCTGCTGCTGACCACATAGCTGGAAGAGAGCTTTAATTTAAATCATTTATTTTGGTGACAAAACCAAATTAAGCAGCCTGACATGTTCTGAACCATTTGAGGGTCCAGCAGTGAGACACATTAGACCCCTAACTGAGTACACCAAACAGCTCCAGAGATTACACAGGCAGGCTTGCACGGCCTCCACTAGTTGAAGGAACATACTCAGTTTCTGAAATAGGGAGCAGCAGTCACTGGGAGCGTTATAAAAATACTTCAGCTTTTGAGCAAAGCCAGCATTGGGTGCTTCAGGGGCACACAAGAAATTCAGAAAGACTGAACTGAAGGAGAAAACCTCTTTGGCTTTTAAGACCCTGTTTGAAACAGCAGCAATTGATGGTATAATATCTGAACATTAAATTCAGTGCTGACAGATGTAGGCAATCAAGTACCACTATCACTGCTGATACACACACCAATTCTTATCCTTATCTGAGTATTTTCTGCTCTTTAGCTTCAAATTTGACACTTTTCAGTGCCACAGAACACTCCTTTGACTGTCAGCCTTATACAACACAGACTTCAGAAAGGTCTCATTTACCACCAAGGCAGTAAAGAGCCTCTTTCAGAGCCTATTCTTCCAGGCCCTCCAAGCATTCTCAATGCTTTTATCCAATTTATCAGCTTTTTAATAATCCCTGTGATGAGGTGCTCAAATTTGCAGTATTCTCTCCCCTAAAAATGAAATATAATTTTCTGCATTGTCTGGTAGTTTGGGGGGTTTTTAACAAAGATCTGCCTTTCTGCTTCAAATGCACATTGAGTAACTTAAGCCTTGGAGTACGAAAGAATTTAGGAACTCCATACATTTCAATTTTTCTCTATATTTGAACTCTCTGACATACTCAGGGGAGAAAAAGTTTTTTTTAAAAAAATCTCTTTTCACATTTCCAAAAGACTGTAGGCTCAGACATCTAACTAATCAAAAATTTCCAGACACTATACTTAATTTTATGCAGTGTCTTACAGATGTGTGCTCATCCAGCTTCTGAAGATGTCAGAAAGCACACACTCACGTTACCTCGATGAAAATTAGCTGTAAAAAACCCCGAAACACCAAGAGACATTTAAAGAGCCCTTTCTAACAATGATTTTTGCAGCTTAGCAGCTATTTAACAAAAACACAACATATATCACAGCTGCAGGCTAGGAGTCTGGCAGGCTTAAACTAACTTCTTCCTCATAGCTATTGTTTTGCCATGTCAGGGATTTGCCAGGGGTTATCAATAAGAATGTCAGTAAATTATTCCAGTAGTGGCCCTGTATCTTTCAAAGGGTAAGCAGAGAGAATGTGACACAAGTAGGACAGGACTTCATTCAGCTTAATACTTCAGCCAATTGTGATGAGTACTCACATGAGAGTATCTCAGTCAGCTTAATTTATGAAAAAAAGACACTCTGCTCCAAGCCTAGAGAAGACAGTGCAAACTGCAAGGTATGAGTGGGCTGAATTATGAGCAATTTGGATAATTTTGCAATGAAAAAGCAGCAATGGTGCATCCAGCCTAGTGTTCAAATGGCTACTAAGGTGGCAATAGGTCATGCTACTCCAGGAAAGCATGTGAACCTGGCTGTTTTCTGCAGTCCACTCTCCTCCTAATCCTTCAGCAATTTAAACTGCTACAACACAAAATTACAGACTACATTGCTACTTACTCCCGTCAGAAGCAATTTATGGACTTGCTGTCCACAAATCCATCTAACCATCTTTTGAACGTGCCTTCATAACCTCTTGTGGCGGACTGTACTAGTATTTAACTGTCCACTGTTAAAGGAACTACTTTTAGTAATTTAATTTATTCCATTCCTAGTTTCAGAAAGTCATTCTTGTTCTACCACTGCAAACTTTGCAGAAGAACTATTTGTATTCAGCTGGTCTGCAAGCTTCACGACTCTACACTTGAATCATGTCCCTCCCTCAAACGAGAGGGCTCTCAGCCTCTCCTCACAAAGGAACTATCTGAACACAGCTCACACAGTTTGGGATGTTCCCCTGGACAGATGCCAAGCCTGAAAACTTTACTACTTCAATTAAATCACAAGTACTTGAAGACACTGCATAAGGACTAATCTAAGGACCACAGAAAGAAATTGTATCAGCCTTAGGTTAGCTTTGCACTTATCCCTTTGGTCACATTATCCTAAAGCTCCCAACATCATAATTTAAATAAGAAGTATGAAGACAGAAATTTACACCACGTGAGGAACTGGACACAGAAGGCAGGGTGCACATGTCTGCTGCAGAACATCTGTCAGGAGCTCAAATAAAAATAAGGAGCCCCATAGACCTGTGCTGGATTCTAACTGTACCCACCCAGATGGTATCAGAAACACCTTGTTTATACCAATGGGTTTAGAAGTCACTGTTAAAGCTCATCTTTGACCAGCAAATCCCATCTCCATTCATCAGTTATAACTTTTACCTTCAAATGCATACAATAATGAAAGAAGCTTTGATCTCCTAAAGAACAATAATTGCATACACTGCCACTGCTGACAGTTGCCTCTTGCTAAAAACATTCCTCTAGATTTTTGCCTGGTACAGATTCTTCATCCACTAAAAAAAAAAAAAAATAAGACATGTTCTTCCCCCAAATGCACATAGAACACAGTCTTTACCAATGCTGCAAGAAACATTTCCACATTGCAAAAACAGCCTCAGACTAAACACATGCTGAAATGTAACATCCCCCTTACTTGAAGTGGGTTTTTGTGATTCTACAGCTAACCTCTTCAAGAAGCTTGTTTGAAAGTAAACAGCCTTTGTTTTTAAAAGGAGCTCAGTCAGATGTGCTCCACTACCACTCACTCTTTGCACCATGACCCCTTTGCTCTCTTCTGCTGAGGCCCAATGGCATGGCCCAAATCTGATCTTTTTTTTCCTTCATCTGTGCTACTTCCAATATCCACTACAACACACCAAGATTCAGGGACCCTGTGAGTAACTGTAGGAGACTTTCAAGATCCCTTTCCAAGCTCAACTGTAGCTGATCTAGTAGTACCAAGTCAGCAGTATGTTCCATAGCAGAAAACTTCCATTTCATCCCTTTCCATCCCAAGTCCACCTCTGGATTGTGCCTTCAAACTGCATCTATGGATACTCAGGGAGTACTTACCGAGAAAGGTACAGAAGTTTCTTTAGATTGCTGGAACACAGAGATCATGTGCTGTTACTCCCAACAGATTAAGACTGGAAAAGCTACAAATTGCCTAACTTTGGTGGTATTTATTTCATCTCTGCCCCCGCAGCATATCTCTGCTCCCTGATGCACACATGTTTCTATAGTTGGTCAAACAGTGTCATAGTTGGCAACTTCTAAAGTCAAAGTTTGAGTCATGTCTGCTATTATTCCATTCTACTGTGGTTCTCTGGAACAAGTATTAAATATTAAGCCTATGATCCCAGCAATAACTAAGCATAAAAGATGAAGAAAACCTTAAGGGCAGCATGCTAGCAGACTAAAATCTTCAAGGGAAATTTTCCTTTCCTGAGTGTCTGGAACATACTATAAACACACTGGTGCTACCAAAAATATCAAGTGATTTCTGGCTAATTTATTCTAAAGCCTTATGCAACATATTTCATATCAGTCTGCTTATTCATCTTAAACTTGAAATAAAGAAATCTGATCTCTCCTGGTTTTACTAGAAGTATTCTGGCTTAGAAGAATTTCATTTGCAAGAGCTCTTCTGGAATAAAGAGGACAAAAGTTAAGCTCCTGAGGAAAGAAGATCGAGGAAAATAATTTGTGGTATTTGAGGGGAAGTCTACAAGCTCATTTCCTCCCTATTAGAGTCCCATTTTTGAGATTTTTTAAAGGCAATGTTTTTTTCATTAATCCTGGAATCTGGACAAGACTATCAATTTCACCAAGTGCACAATGTGCACCTGAATTCAGTATGAACTTCAAACTAAAATCAAAGTCAGTCTTTTCCATTTCAGACAGAATACACTCTAGCTTAAATCACTCAATGGAATAGACAAGGGAAGTCAAGATTCAAGAAGGGCTAACTCTTTAATTTCCTACAAAGAGAGACACGTGGTTTTGTGATACCTTTCTGAAGAACCACCACCAAAAAAAAAATGATCCGGCGCTCCTTCTTACCTCCTCATCCTCATGTCAGAGCAGGGCAGTATTCCCTTACTGGGGTGCACTAGGGTTTGTTTTGGTTTTTCCTTTGGAAGGTGACTCAAGCCCTACTGAGTAATGCCCTCAGACTCCAGTTTAGGCTTTCAGTCGATCAGCCCAGCAGGGGGGTGGCTCTGGAGAGCTCCCACCCCAGGGAGCTCTGGCCAGCTCAGCTCAGAGACCAGAGCTGCCAGCAGCAAGACCAAAGTCCTGGTTCTGTTTTGACACAGGCTGATGAAGTTCAAGGCATGATGCTTGTGACCCTGGAGGGCAGGAGGAGCAAAGGGATTTCCTCCTCTGGGCCAGCTTTAGAGTGAGAAAATGAAATATGCCTGTACTCCATCTACACGTGCATTTTTAAGTTTACCACGCTCTAGTATTGCAATGTATCTTGAAACTCAACATAACTGTACTCACTGAAAACATTGTTACTCACCTATTATGACTGTTTAACTCACTCACTCCATGAAGTTTTTTTATGAATGAAATGAGAAAACTCGAATTTTTCATATATAGACCTAAACAAGCATGATCATGATCTTAAAACAGCTTGGAAAGCTGGATTTTTCTTCAATTACTACAGACTACCTCAAATTGTAGCCAATGCAGTGATAAAAAGGTGTATTGCTGTTAAAAAATTAGCACTTCATCTAACACATGCACTCATGGCACACTAAAACTGCCTGCCACTGGAAAAATGAGAAGGAAGATTTGCTAATTTTACTGACCTTTGATTAAACTACTGGCGTGCCCGATGCATTTTAGCAACTCCCCTAAAACTGCAGAAGAGGAAAACTACCAAAACTGTAGTTGGCCAATCCACCTGTCTCTACAAAGATGCAGAATTCTTCCACTTATTTAGTATTATGAACAACATCAGAGTACTGCTTCTTAAAAGGACATTAACAGCCCAAGAAAAGCAGTGACTATGCACTCCAAAACACAGTTTAAGCCCTTCTCACCTCATTAATTTTGACTAAAATTTTCCATGTGCAACAGGCAAGTGTCAGCTTCATTGTTTTAGAAAATAAATACTCTTGGGCTATATTTGACAGGAATATTCAGAGAGCTGCTATCAGTTACCTAGGTACCTGTTTCAGTTTATAGCTTAGCAGCTCCTCCACTTTGTTAAAGCCCAAACAATTGCATTTAACAATTAGTTAATGTGAATTCACTTTCAACAGAGGCCTAGTGTTCCTCAGCCTCTCACCCCCTTGATAAGCAGGGTCCCATTATGTTATGCATATGATGCTAACCTCTTATTGCTCCAGGGTTTAAAACCAAGCTCAAGCCCCAGACTAAACTGATGGGAAACTCAGGAGTTCCTCTCCTGCAGTCTCTGCTAGGTCTTACTTCACACTGTGGCTGTCAAGCACATAATCAAGAGTAAAAAGTCACCTGGAATGAAGGCTTACTGTTTGCAGTGGAGTTTCTGTTACTGGAAGTGGAGAGGAATGTTTAGGAAGGTTTTCTGCAGTAGTCAATTTCTTCTAGCCCAGAGAGTATTGAGCACAGGGCTGCCTGTACTCTCCATTCTATTACAAAAACCTAATCCCATCGCATGACCTGCAGCAATTCAGTTTAACAAATCAACAATTACAAATATTTTGGCAAAGTAAGCTTAGGTATTGTTTGCCTCTCGGCACAGTTCACAACCAGTTTATGGCTTTATGATAAAAGTCATTAAATCCAATCTGAAAAGCAGAATTTACAGCTCACTTAGCAAGTCAGGCCCATAAATGGATGCTTTCAATTACAGGGCATTTACATGCACAACCATTAAGGCAGCATTGAATACATTTGAAAACTCTGGAATACTTTTTATAATAATTAAAACTTTGTGTACTGTTCTTTATACAAACAAAACTTAGGAATTTGCTTCAGTCTCAAGCAGAGCTCAGATTCATTGTTACCCAGAACATACTACAAAGCCTGTTCTCCCAGTAGTTTTGTGGGAAAGGGATTAGAGAGATGGAAACAAGGGTTTTTTAAAGTTGCCCTCAGTAGCAGGGAGGGTTTTTTGAGCTCCAATAAACTCAATTATATCAACTGGTGCTCAAGACTTCTGAAAGATCAAGTGGAACAGGAAGATGGAGGAGAACTCAGGGAGAGCCTCTCATTTGAAGATTTGCACTGCAACTCCAGCATATTCGATTTTTTTTTCCTTCATGAATCTAGCTGCTGGGTGGAAGGAAACAAGAGAACACTTCAGAGACCAATCCTTTAACCTCATTTTTTCAATTGTCCTGTTTTTCTTTACTGTTAAACAGCACCTCAGGAAAGCTGATGAATTCTTCTCCAAGGTTCTATCATGCACATCCAGCCTCATCAATAAAGAACACTGGATCTTCAAACACTTAAACTCCTTTTGGTGCCTGTAGGTGTATCTGACCCACACAACTGCAGAACAACAATCAGCTGCCAGGTTACTCTCCTCAACACCCCAATGGGCTGCTCAACATATGCTCAAACTCATCTTTAAGTGGAAACCACCTTAAACAAGACCCTCCCCTTCCACTTCTTAAAGGCATTTGTAACTAGTGTTATCTTTCATCATGATAGTGCTAAGCAAAGGGGGGAAGGGACTTCACAAACACCTCCTTTACTCACACTCTCATCCCCCTCGAATTCACCAGAGCTTGTAAACCTTAGAAGTTCCAAAGCTGTGCCTCAGAAGGAGCACACAAACAACCCACTCATGCACCAACACCTCGACAAAGCATGAGAAAACCTAAACAAGCAACCTCGATCTGCTGGCCTCTCACCTCAACCAGAGGGTGTTTCTTTTCCAGCCTGGAGAACAGAGCAACGACTAATCAGTCCCTCACTACGGAGTCCAGCCCCCACAGAAATAATGTCATGAATCAGTTTGAAAGAACAGCTCTCCAGGCTAAGGCAGAACACTTGAGAAAAGACAAACCTGCTGTTACCTGCCGTCTCCTACAAGCTGTTATTATAAACCTCTTTCTACCGATGGAATCCAACTCATTATCCCTGTGGACTGTGACAGCACAAGCTCCACACACAACATACACAGGCTGCAGTTTTTTGGAGACACTTGTTTTTTTGTAAACCCAGTAAACAAACTTTTTCCTAATGCTTTCCGGTTCGCAAGCATTTGAAAAGAGCACAACACATGTGTTGGGTTTTTCTCAGTCAGAAACTGTGATGGACAACCAAAGAGACACAAGACCAGCCTGCAGCCTGAATCCCAGCTGTTCAACAGCTCTCCACAATCATCACAAGAGCTCTTCACTCATTCACACACTTTTTTCCGTTCTTTTATTTCCCCAGAGTGAAGACTAAAAGACCACGCTGTATTGCACTTCTCTTCCCCTCCACTCTCCACAAAAAGAAAAAAAACCCAACAAAACAAACCCTAGAAACAGGAACTCCACAACTCTCCACAACCACTTGCCCTTATCACGACACAGCTCACCCCGTGCACTTATCAAGACAGATGAGACACTTACCAGGTTGTGTTTGTTTACAAACAACACCCAGGGATGGAGCTGCCACAGCCTCTCTGGGCAACCTGTGGCAGTGCCTCACCACCCTTGCAGGGAGGAATTTCTCCCCAGTATCCCACCAACCCCTGCCCTCTGACAACACAGAGCCTGCTGCAGCATGAAGGGCATGAATAAAACCAGCAATCTCAAGTCCTGTCTCAGGTGGGCTGTGTGCATGTTACACCCGCAGCTCTACAGACAGGGAGAGGGGACAGACAAAAGGGTGAGGCGAAGCCTCGTAATCCCAAACACAAACTCCTAGCTCCTCACCCCACACCGCTCCTAACTTTCTCCTCCAAAACTCCACGGAGTTTCGCACACCTAACCCTGACTGCACGTCCAGGAGGCACACCGGCGTATCCTGCGCAGCGCTAAGAGCTGGACGCGATGATCCTCGCGGGTCCCTTCCAGCTCGGGATATTCTGCGGACCCCTGCAAGGAAAACACACCAGGCACGGAGGGAGGGAGCGGGGGAGAGAAGGAGCAGCACAACTTCTTTATTCCCCCCTTCCCCTCACCCACACACACACACACGGGCGGCACAGCGCGGCCCTCCCACCACAGCCCGGGGCAAAGCCGGCGGGAGCGGGATAACCCAGCCCGGGTCCCACCACAATAAAAAAGGGCGAGGGCGTAGGGAGGCGCCCCCGGCCCCACCGGGACCAGGCCCGGACGGTTCCTCACGGCCCGTGTAGCGCCAGCCGGGCGACCCTGTCCATGAAGCAGGGATCCCGGACCCGGCACCCATCAGCACCTACCGGGAGCCACCAGGATCCGCCGAGAGCCACCGCTCCTTCCTCTCCTTCTTCCTCCTCTCCCCTTCCTTATCCTCCTCCGTCTCCCCGAGTGCTGTGCGGCCGCCGCCTCTTCCCTCAGCGTTACCTCCTCCGAGGGCCCGCCCCCCGCACCGCCCCGCCCCCGCCGCTGGGGGGGGAAGCCGCCTATTGGCAGCGTTTATCATCTCTCTGAGGATTCGCGCTGCGATTGGTCTAACACTCTGATTGGCAACCAAAATCACCAATGGAATGCCCGCAGCGTTAAAAAAAAATAGACAAGGGAAGGGGAGTGGAAGAAACAGGAGTGAGGCGAAGGGAGGCGGGTCGAGGTCGCAGCGCTCATTGGTTGGATGGGCTGTCAGTCACGGCCCGCGCGCCCGCCGCGGGAGGTTGATCGGGGCTCACCGGAGGTTTGGGTGAGCCGCAGCAGCGCAGCCGCACTGCGGCTCTTCGGCTCCGTATCCTTCCGCGGCGGGCACGGTGCGAGCCGAGAAAAAGTGCATCGATTCCCGGCGGGAATTGCCGCTGGGCTCCAGCTGCGGTGGGCGCGGGTGGGCAGTGGCACCTGGCTTCTGCCGGCTGCAGTGTGACACCACGACCGCGGCAGCGACCGCCCCCCTGTGCCGGCACTGCTGGGGCCCCTCCAGTGCTGGGGACAGCTCTGGGCCCCTCAGGACAAGAGAGAGCCGAGGGCTGGAGCGTGTGCAGGCAGGAAGGGAGCTGGGGAAGGGAATGGAGCCCGGAGGGCTGAGGGAGCTGGGGAAGGGAATGGAGCCCCAGGAGGGGCTGAGGGAGCTGGGGAAGGGAATGGAGCCCCAGCAGGGGCTGAGGGAGCTGGGGAAGGGAATGGAGCCCCAGCAGGGGCTGAGGGAGCTGGGGAAGGGAATGGAGCCCCAGCAGGGGCTGAGGGAGCTGGGGAAGGGAATGGAGCCCCAGCAGGGGCTGAGGGAGCTGGGGAAGGGAATGGAGCCCCAGGAGGGGCTGAGGGAGCTGGGGAAGGGAATGGAGCCCCAGCAGGGGCTGAGGGAGCTGGGGAAGGGAATGGAGCCCCAGCAGGGGCTGAGGGAGCTGGGGAAGGGAATGGAGCCCGCAGGGGAGGAGCTGGGAAGGGAATGAGCCCAGCAGGGGCTGAGGGAGCTGGGGAAGGGAATGGAGCCCCAGGAGGGGCTGAGGGAGCTGGGCAGGGGCTCAGGCTGGAGCAGAGGAGGCTCAGGGGGGCCCTTGTGGCTCTGCACAACTCCCTGAGAGGAGGGGACAGCCGGGGGGTCGGGCTGTGCTCCAGGGAACAGGGACAGCAGGAGAGGGAACGGCCCCAGGCTGGGACAGGGGATGGTCAGGTGGGATATTGAGGAAAATTCCTTCATGGAAAGGGCTGTCCTGTCAGCTTTTCAGGGCAGTGTTGGAGTCCCCATCCCTGGAGGGGGTTTAAAAGCCGTTTTTCTATGTCACTCGGGGACATGGGACAGTTCTGGGCAGTGCTGGTGTCACGCTTGCTCTCAATGGCCTTGGAGGGCTTCTCCAGCCGAAAGCATTTTGTGGTTCTAAAAGAATTCAGACAGCGCTGTCCGAGTCCCGCGGTGTCACGGCAGTTCCACGACAGTTCCCCCGCGGTGTGACAGGGACACGAGGCAGCCCCGGAGCCTTCCCAGCCTCCCTGTGCTGCCTGCACCCCAAAACTCAGCAACTCTTCACACAGCCGTTCCCCCACGTATGTTGGGGGTCTTTTAGCTCCTGCCTTCAATAGCCTCTGCAAAGCTTTTAACCATTTGTGTTGAGGAAATGGTGAAATGTAACCAAATTCCTGCACCTCAGCAGGAGCCCAGGGTCACCGCAAGGGAATCAGAGCCTGGAGTGCATGTTTTGGGACAAACCAATGGCTGTTGTATCTGCAGAGACCCTTCAGTGCTGCCCAGCAGGTTCCCTGGGGCTGTTCAGCCTGGAAAAGATAAGTTTGCATGGAGACCTCACAGACCTCTCTGAAACTGAGAGGAAACTGTCATGCACTGAGAAGTTTGCATGGATACCTTCACAGTATCCAAAGGGTCCCAGAGAGGGACTCTGTCAGGAGCTGCAGTGACAGGACAAGGGGGATTGGGTAGAAGCTGAAAGTAGGGTTAGATATTAGAAATTCTTTGCTGTGAGGGTGGTGAGACACTGGGAGATGTTGCCCAAGGTGGTCGTGGATGCCCCAATTTCCCAACTGGAAGTGCTCAAAGCCAGCTCGCATGGGGCTTGCAGCAGCCTGGTCTAGTGGAAAGTGTCCCTGCATATGGCAGTGGGGGTCAGGACTAGATGAACTCTAAGGTCACTTCCAACCCCTTAACATTCTATGATTCTATGAGTGTGAAGCCACAAGGTGGGAGTGTAATGTATTTTTAGGTGTGAGAAGGTCAGTTCTGGATTTGCTGTAAGTCTGCTGGAGATCCTCTGTTTTTTTGCTTTTGCCTTTTTGATGCTTTAGTATATATCATGTATCTCCACTTGAAGCCAGTTCCTTTACACCTGAGGTCACATCTCCCTAACATAACAGTTGTCTCTCCAGAATCGTGCTCATCTCCTAGACTGAAAGGGTTTCTGCACTCAATGATGTAGGTGTTATGATTCAGTGTCTTGGGCACAGGTCCCATCTCAACAAGGCTGGCATTCCCAGGAGCCAGGTGAGACACCTCACAATATTTAGCCCTTCTATAGAATGTGGACTCACAGAAATCACTCTCTTGCCTCTTTTGTGCCTGGATTTTCCCGGCTTGAAATACACATGTGGCGGTTCCAAACGTTTGAGGTTCAAGCTGCTCATGAAATTAACAGCAAAGTGAAATGGAGAAGATCCCCTCCACAAACAAAGCAGAGCATCTGAGAGATTGCCATCATGTTTTTGAAAGATAAGGTGTTCCAGTCATGTTGTGCCTGGAAACATATACAGACTATTCAGCCAGCACAGCACTTGCTGTGTGGAGGTTTCACTGCATTCAGAGAGAATTATTTTTTATTCTATGAAGAGTAAGTTAATTAAGCTCAGTTTTCATATGGATTGGCGTCAGACATTCCCTTCACCTCTCCTCTGCAATAGATTTGTAGCTCCCTCTCCTCCTATCTCCAAGGCTGATCCCTGATACATCCAAATCTCCCTTCTGTGTCCCCAGCATACTTGTGTCGGCCTTTTGTCTGGAGCAGCACATGCTGTGCCTGGTTTAGGGATGTGTGTGCTCTGGCTGGCCAGCTGCCTGCCCCTTATCTACTGCCAAGGAAGCCAAGCAGTGCTGATAAGGGCTAAGCTCTCCCTGCCTTTCTCCCTGGCACAGCACTTAACAACATGTGTCTTCTCTAAAGCAGCCGCTGTTTGCCATGAAGCTCGACAGACTTTGTCTTTCCAGAAGCTCTACTTTTCTTTCAGGTGTGGTTGAAATTAGTCAAAAGGTTGGCCAGCTTATACTGGGTGACCCTAACACATACACAGGCACACATGCAGACAAAAATCCAACATTTGCATGAACCTTTCTCTAGGAGAGGAAATCGAAAAGAGCAGGAGAAGGAAAGCAAATGGAAGAAGGCGGCATCAGGGCTGCAAATCCCAGAGCCCAGAAGTTACCTGAGAAGCAGAATGGCTGTGGAGAAGACAGGCAGGAAAGAGCTCCCAGCATGTCCAGGAATAGCATTGAGTTAGGTTGGTTATTAGAAGTTTTTGGGGCTTTTGTGAGGGTGATGAAGCACTGGCACAGGTTGGCCAGAGCGCTGGTGGATGCTGCATCCCTGGAAACATTCAAGGTCAGGTTTGACAGGGCTTCCAGACACCTGATCTCATTGAAGATATCCCTGTCTTTGGCAGAGGAGTTAGACTGGATGACCTTTAAAGGTCTCATGAAAATCCAAATCCAAATCCAAACATTTTATAATTCTGTGAAATAATACTTGATTTAGTAAAACAAATTGTGAAACTCAATCCCTGACACCAAAGCTGGATATTGCTATGTGCTATAAATTAACCACAGAATCCTAGAGTGGTTTGGGTTGGAAGGTTGGAATTTTGTCTCATTCCACCCCTGCCATGTGCAGGGACACCTCCCACCATCCCAGGCTGCTCCCAGCCCTGTGCAGCCTGGCCCTGGGCACTGCCAGGGATGCAGGGGCAGCCCCAGCTGCTCTGGGCACCCTGTGCCAGGGCCTGCCCAGCCTCAAAGGGAAAGATTTCTTCCTAAAATCTAATCTAAATATTTCCTTTCTTTGTAGTTTAAAACCACTTCCCCTTGTCCTTTCGCTATCTGCTGTATAAAATGTTGCTCTCCATCTTTTTTATAAGATCCCCTTAGATACTGAAAGCCCTCAGTGAGGTCTCCCTGGAGCCTTCTCTGGTGCCCCTGAGCACCCCCAGCTCTGCCAGCCTGCCTCCAGAGCACAGGGGCTCCAGCCCTGACAGCATCTCCATGGCCTCCTCTGGGCTCACTCCAGATCCACGTCCCTCAAACCATGTAGCTCAGCACATTTTGGACATCAGCAGTTAGGTACAAATGGCTATTCAGTCCCACTCAGATTTGAAGCTGCAGTGTGAGGACATGAGCATCTCCCTTAAGGTCTCTGAATGTGTGTGAGGGGTTCAACATCCTCACAAAGGATGTTCATGTGCAGACAGCAACATCTCAATGGTATCTGTCATCTGTCTGCTAAAAAGAACAAAGGAGATTGAGCAATTTGGCCTAGTGGAAGGTGTCCCTGCCTGTGGAACAGGATGATCTGCAAGGTCCCCTTGCACCCAAACCATTCTGTGATTATATGAAATAACCTAGGACCTAAAAAAAACATGATGAAGCAGTAGCTGGCTGTGCTTTGCTGTAGAGGGCACGTTTGTCGTGGTTTCAATTTAAAACTGGGCAGAAACACCAATTTTTGTTTTGGTTTGATTTTTTTTTTGCTAATTTCAGAGTTTCTAATTAAGAGCAAAGCAGGCTTAAGCTTAAAAGTAATGACTTTATTCACTAGTACTAAAAGAAAGAAAAACAACAAGAATGAGGATGGAGCCTTCAAAACACTCTTCTTCTCTCTCCACACTTTTTTTTTCCATAACTAACAATGTAAAGACAACAACACTTAGAAATTTCAGTCAGTTTTCTGCTTCTAAAACAGTCTTTTTGCCTTCCCAAGGCCTGTGACCAAAGGAAATACAACATCAGTATCAGGTTAACTTCAAAGACACCTAGGATTTCTGAATGACCCAACACTAGCAGATATCCCTGCGTGGAGGTAGAGAGAGGTGCAAAGTGCAATGTCAGGAAGGTCTTGGAGGCAGAGCAGGTAGGTTTTGTGTTGAAGTCATTATTACTGACATGTCAAAATGATGTGTTAAACTGAAAAAAAATGAAAAAGCTGTGAGCAGAGTTGTGATACAAAAAGATCAGCCAGCATACTGGGATGTTCTCATCCTGGTCTGCAGGAGGACATCCTTCCTCATGTGAGGGGAGCTGAAGGGTCAGGCACTGACTGATCTCTTCTCTCCGGTGACCACTGACAGGACCCAGGGAATGGCTGGAGCTGTGCCTGGGAGGTTTAGGGGGGATATAAGGAAAAGGCTCTTCCCCTGGAGGGTGCTGGCACTGCCCAGGCTGCCCAGGGAATGGGAACAGCTGCCAGAGCTCCAGGAGGATTTGGACATCCAGGGATGCACAGGATGGGATTATTGGGGGGGGGTCTGTGCAGAGCCAGAGGTTGTACTCATGGTCCTTGTGGTTTCCATCCAAGTCAGGGTGTGCTGTTTACTTGTATGTATAAAAACAACCACAAATCCATGGAAAACCACCGTTAAATGTTCCTAGATTTCTTAGCTCATTCTGTTGAAGGACTGTTCTGTACTTCAATAGGTGCTTTGTCTCTTGCATCACTGGCTGCAGTGTTGCTTCCCTGCTTTCTCTAAATGCCATCCGAGCACATTATTTTCTCTCCAAACTTACATGGAAGTAACTTTCCCCTTGCACAAATCTGCAAAAGATTATGAAAGAGGGAATGGCACTGAAACTGGAAGCTGTGAAGGGGACAGATTCCCTTTCACTCTGCATTACTTCATGGCCAAACATGGAAACAGCCTGTCCATGCCATTATAGGACTGCCTGCCATGGGGGAAGCAGTGCAACACTGGCAAAACCACTTCTATTATCGGTACCAGCATGAAAAAACTCCTGGAGGACTGAGATTGTGTCTCCTTCAGAGGGTTGAACATGGATTAAACCCCTGTTCCTTGTATCTCATCAGGCTTGCATGCAGCTTCTCGCTGTATCAGTTCTCCTGGTGGCACAAAGAGGGTTAAAGAGAAAACCACACTCTGCTTTCCCCATCACATCATGAGGAACATGTCAGTTGATTTTCAAGACAAGTAATGTCTGGCGTACCATCAAAACAGGCATTGCATTAAACTGACTAGAGAAGAGCTTCAGCATCATAAATTTAAATAAAGCCATTGCATGAGGGATAAAAATCTCCGAAATAAACAGCAATTTTACTCAGTCATACCAGCATAAATTAAATACTCACAAAACTTCTGAAACTTTTTTTAAAAAAGTGCTGCAACCTAGGGCTGGGAATAACAGCAAAATACATAAAAAGGCATTGCATATTTCTGTTACTGTTATCTTTCCAATAATGAAATTATTCAATTATTTCAGTAATGAAATGAGTAACCTCTAAAACCTTGAAACAAAAATCTGTTCACTACCTCTTCTGAAATGCAGAAGTATGTTTCCAGTATCACACAAATCACTGTCACTTCAGACTGGGCTGTTGGAAGATTTCAAAACAAAGCCAAAAAAAAAAAAAATAGGAATCAGTTCCACAGTGAAAAAAGTATTGACAAAAAAATAAAACTTGACAGCTCTTGATGTAAGCCTGCTGTGTCTGTCCTATCCCCTTGGCAAAGCAGACTTAAGAAATTACCACTATTCAGAATAATAGGCTAAAAGCAAAGTTCTGCCTTTCTGACCCATCATTGCATGAACTGGTTGGTGTTTGTGGTATAAAGTACAGTGCTTTCATCAGATGGAATGGAGTTAGACATAATCCTTAGAAGTGACATCCCCCTTGAGACGTTCATAGCACAATGAGAAGACCTATATATCTGTTCTTAATTTACACTGTATAATTTTGATAAGTAAATTATTTAACTGCCTTAACTTACCTTGATTCCTAGTTCCTTTGTGCACATAAACTCAGTTACCCTGAGTAACCAAAAACATAATGTATTGGCAGAGACATGGGCACAATCAGACACTCAGATTTTTAATTCCTTTGCTGCATTATCTTGCTTGATTTTGTGCTGAAATTGAGAGGAAACTGTCATGCACTGAAACTGGCTTCTCCTTCCCCAATTCTGTTTTCTATTGCTTAGAAACTTTTCATGTTGCCAGCATTTCTGTTTTTCCTCAGCTTATTCCTTTGTCCTTTTTTATTCTTCCAAATACTGCACCATTCATCTGCTTACATCCTTTATTTTGGATTAGTTGATTAGAAACACATTTATGCTAACCCCAAATAAGCCATCATTAAAGTGAAATAGACTTGTTTACAAAGAGATTTACACAAGTTTATCTCTATTGACTTAAATAAACAAGTGTAATTTGTGAGTAGGCCTGGGGGACAATAGCTTTGTTTCTGAATTAATGGTAGGCCTTGGTCCAGGAAGGATTTGAGTACATGTTTAAATCTATGCAGTGAATAAACCAGTGGGACCACTCATAGAAACAAAATTCTGCATAAATGCAAACCCGGTATGTTTAATTTTTTTGATCATCTTTTTTTTTTTCCAGGAAGCTGACATTAATTCATTACACTGAAATCTGCAAAATAATCAAGAAAAAATAGTTTGTGCCTCTGTAGGGAGGATCAAAATAAACCAATTTATGCCATGATCAGTTATTGCAATACAGTCTGTTTCTGTTTTACACTGTGTAAGATGCACTATGCTAATTAAGCATATGTTTGTATAGATTAGTCTCAATGAGATTTACCCCAGTTTTCTATGCCATCTGTGCAAGATTGGTAGCCGAGTTGGGAGTGATCTCTGTATACATTGTCTATACTTGTTGAAGAAGTGTTTAGAACCCTTTGAGGCAGAAGTATTCTTTTTGTTATTATTGGTCTAGCATACCTTTTCATAGGGATTTTGGCCACTCTCCTTGTGTTTTCAAAAACTAATGATTTATGACATTATCAATTTAAAAGTTTTGACTAAAAGTTATCACCTTAAAATATTTATTCTGATGGACCAAATAAATCAAGCAAGACTTCAAAGGACCTGACAAATCCTTTCTTGCTTAGATTCATTTAGAGATATAAAATATACATTACTGTTAAGCAGGTGAAGATAACACAAAATAAAAATGTCGCCATAAAAAAAAATTAGGCCTTAAAAATATAGTGGGACTTTATCACTACAAAGCTGTCATGTTGTTTATTTTAGCTCTTGGCATTTATCATGATGAATAACTGATGCAAAAAGTAAAAAATGTCTATCCTTCTCACAGTGCTTGCAGACAACTGATAGCTTTTTTCCATGTAATCCCCAGGGAAGCCTGTGTCAGAGCCTCCATCCCTGGCATTCTGCATGACCAGGGGCTGGTTTCCTGTATATATGAGGACAAATAATCATCATCCTCATGCCGTGTTCTGTGTGCAAGACACCGAGAGGTTAAAAATTAACATCTTACCCTTCAAAGTTATGGCTGAGACGGATCATTAAAACCATTGCTGTATGTTGTCCACTTCAAAGACCAAATAATTTCCCCCAGAGGATCCCTTTCTGGGTCCACAACCTTTGGAGCTGTGAGCTGATGCAGGGAAGGTAGCTCGACTCCCATGACAGAGTTGTGTTGAGAAGGATCCCCTATCTGCTGGTAGGTTGGTGTGATGAAAATGGGGGCCTCTGTCTTTTATCTTCATGCCATCAGATCTCATTATACCTTTTTGTTGGTTTTGCTTTGTTACACTGGTGTCTTCACTTACTTATCCCATTTAAGTATTTGGCTACTGGGAGTGAGACACCTCAGTGCTTTTTTTTCCTTAAGTAAACACTCTAAACCAAGCTCCTTTGGTCTTTCCCTGTTAGGAGGATTTCCAAACTTCCATGTTTATCCCAAACCCTCTTTACTTCCAGTTTTCTTTTTAAAGTATGGACATTGAAACTGTGAACAGCTCTTTAATTCATTTGCAGCAGTACAACGGTTCTGTGTCTTCATTCAGTTGTCTTCTGTTTATGCATTCAAAGGCCCCCTTTCCACTCTAGGCTACTATGTAAAACTAGGAATAGATACAGTGACCTGTAAATCCTTTTTAAAGCCACTGCTTTGCTAAACACAGTCCCTGCTCTTCACATTGAGATGTGCACCCCTGATTCCTTCAGACAGCTGTCTCAAAAGCACCAATCTGAGTGACTACATTTACTGCACTGTGCAGATTGGTTTGTAAAAGTAATTTGTCAATATTTATGAAACATGGCAGTAAGAAAAGATTCACAGGCAAAGACAGCTTTTTGATTTGTCAGACCTTCATGCTTACAGGTGAGGAAAGGTCAGAAAAAAATGAGAATTTAAATGCTTTACAGTGGTATTGCTGGTGGAAATGGAAATGGAGAGGTATGTCTTCTGGTAAATGTGACCAAACCAAACCTGAAACTGCAGTCTGGCTGAGTTAGCTCCTTCATGCAAGTTTGACACGGCTGCAGCAAACAGATTACAGATCATACAGTTTTATGCAGCAGAGATAAGGAAATCACTGCATACAGGCTTGCAAAAGTCAGATTCAGAATTAATCAGCCTGTTGATATGTGTCATGGCAGGGAGCAGGGCAAGAATGAGCTACAAAAGATGAAAACCTTGGAAAACATGGGAGATGACACCATGGATAATAAAAAAGAGCAGCATCTGAAATAGAGGCAGTGGTCTGCAAAGGGCAAGAAACAAATGGAAGAGGCTAATATTCAATAATCCTGCTTTATATGTTCATTCCAAGATACATTGCTTTCCAAGCCTGCACAAAGATCAGTCTGCAGCAGTTTGGAGTCTACAGCAACAGAAGAAAAACAGTAACAGCCTTCAGAAGGAGCATCTTGCTCTCATCCACTGGCTTGAAGATTAAAGCAAAAGAATCACCAACCAACCAACAAACAAAAAAATAGTTTGCACCTCAAGCACTAATAAGACATTATATGGGAAATATTCCAAGGACATTATGTCTTCTTTGCAGAATGAATGCAAGTGTCTTTCAGAAACTTTAAAGCAAAATTAAAGATTTAAGTAAAGATTTAAATCAAGTTTTTTTTTATTTTGGACTCAAGGACCCACCTTGTCCTCTGTGTGTAGTTTTGACATTAACTGTGTTCAGTGTAACCACAGACTTCTCCTTAGATAACAAAGGGGGTAGATGTTTGTGGTTTGCAGGGCAGAGGCTAAGAATTTTGGCCCAAGCACTCCTGGTGGGTGATTTTATCACAGAGCAATGCTTTGGAGGACCTTGAATTGGGTGCAATTGTTCAATTTCGTGTATGAAGCTCATCTGAACTCTGGCCCACCAGCGAGAAAAAAGCCCCTTAGAAGTTAAAGAAAACAGAAGAATCATCTGGAAAGCTGTTTCCAGGATTCATCTATAGTTTAATGAGAGTTGAAAACCCCTCGGTGGAGCTCAGTATCTCAGGGTTTGTGAGTGCTGCAACCAGCCCAGTGTGGAGCTCAGGGCTGGCTGGCTACCCAGGCCCTGGTGGATTTTGCAATGCACCAAACTTGGCAGGTGATTACACTGTTTAGGGAGGAAGAGAGTCAGGGAATGTCAGTCTGAACTCTGTCCATTCTTGAGAAACACCATGGAGACTTGCCTGGAGTGGGTTTGAGTCCAGCAGTCATTCTGCCCAAGGAAAGTGCCCAGCACAAGCCCTAATGACTCTGCTGATGGGCACTGGCAGCCACAGTGCTCCGTGTGAGAACTGCCCTGTCCTGAAAATGCTTAGAGAAGTGACAGCCAGTCAGCTGGCCTTCTTTCTGATCATGTATTCCTGGATGCTATCTTCTCATCCTCCAGCTGATGTTCCTGCTCTTTCTCCTGTAGTTGATCTGGGGAGAGGCACCTGCAGTGTCTCACCTACCACGTGTCAGTGCCAGACAGCTGATTGTCAGCCTACCCGTGGAAGTGTCTAGACACAGTGATGTGCTGTCAAATGCACAAAGTTAACAGAATGATAGGGGAGAATATTTTCCCCGTGAGTCCTCTTTCAGTCATGATCTCAGAGGTTATTTGTGTCAGTGGCAAGTACAACATTTTCAGATGAAGACACAATTCAGTGAATCAACTCTGCCTCTTTAAGATGTTCTAGGGTTTTGTGGGGGTTTTTTTCCAAAGTCCATCCGTATCATCAGCTCAGGCTTACACAAATTCCCCTGGCACATGCTATGCTGCAGTTACAGGTAGTTTGCACTTACTTAACAGCTAATGTCAGTAGATAGTGGTCTCCTGCTGCTAGATAAAGCCAGAAGAAAATCCGTGACAATTTACACTCAGAGTACATTTAAAAATTAAGGCTAGTGGATCGGAAATTTTATTTATTTTTTTTAAACAGAACATCAGTATCTCTTCTTAGCTTACTTCCCAGCAAAAGGGTGAGGAGCGGGAAAAAGTGAGAGAATTATCCCAGCACCGTTTATGATCCCGATAAATAGGACTGTCCCCGTGAATGAATCCTGCCATTCTCCTGTCTTCTTGCCCTTTTCTGAGCACCAAGACTTACTGGCCTCTGATATGGTTCAAGTCTGTGACATGGCCCAACTACAGCCTCAGCTGTTGGTGAGGCTGCCAGGTCTCTCAGAGGATGTTTTATGTGGAAGATCTCCGTGCTCCGAGCCAGGAGCTGCGTTGCATGGCCGCTGTCTGTGGCAAGAACAAAGCCTTGAGGAGGAAGATCAGGGAACGGGGCCAACCTCATTCCCATGCAAGAATATTTGTAACATGGTTTCTTTCTGTAATATATACCAAAAAAAAGGCATTTGTGGGATTTATAGGCCAGGCCTGTGCTGGCTTTTGAGGGTGCCTTGAGGCTATCTCCAACACCAAATCCTAGCAGACAGATGGTTGGATGCACTTCACCAAATGTTAGAAGTTAGACATCAAAGTCTAAGTTACTCATCCTAAAGTTTCTAGAGGACAGTTCATCTGGCCTGTTTTAGAGATTGTTTTAGGGTGAGATGAATAATAACATGAATTCCCTCTCTTTTTCTGCACTGACTATAAATGTAGCCTCTTAGATACCTCGGGCTGCTTCAAGTGTGCAAACCTGGCTCTGGACACACAGCAGAGCCTGAAGGGTCTGAACCTGCAGGGTCTAAACCTGAAACCAGGTCTGAGGGTGCCCACAGCAGTCTCCTTTTCCCCTCCTGCAGCAGTGTGAGCAGAGCAGCAGAGCATGGTGCAGGTGCAGCAGCCAGAGACGCAGCCGGCGTGGAACCAGCAACACTCAGACAGAGCCAGAATTTCCTCTTTCCAAACAGGGCAGGCATGTGGAAAACGTTGCTGCAAATGGTCCCTGGCCTGACCTACATCCCAAGCCATGCCCAAAACTTCTCTGTAAGGAGCAGCTGGCCCAGGGCCCAGCCTTTTCCAGGACTGCAGCAATCAGAGAGCATGGACAGCAGAGCTCTGTGTGTTGGGCTTTCTCATCTGCATCTGCTTGGTGCTGGGATCAGGCTGAGATGTCCCAAGGCTTTGGCATCCTGTCCTGCTGCACCTGACCTGACATCCTTCTTGGAGCCACTTGGGATTATCCTTCAATAGGGTAATACCTATGCTAGGCAACAGGCTGGGGTGCAGAGGTGGGGGTTTTGGTGTTTCTAAAGCTTTCAAGATTGGGTCTGTTTTGTCAGGCTTGGGATTTGTTGTTTTGTTCTGATTTTTTTTTTAATGTACTGAGAAAAAATCTTGCTGTCCCAAGGATCCTCAGCACAATCACAAGATGAAGCCTCAGTGCTCCAAAGGCAGGCATGATAAACTCAAGGATTAAAATACAAATCTGTTGTCTACCAGAATTTCTACCTGGTGTGTAAATCTCTGGTGTAACACCATAGTGCACAGCATAGCTGGGAAAAATGTATGACAAGGTCAGGACAGGGATTGATCTGGGAGCTCTGGAATTCCCTTCCTTGCTGATCTTGCACAACATCACTACTTGCCAGCTGTTGCCTTTGCCTCCTGTTCTTCATCCTACAAGTTTTTAAACAGCTCTTTAGATTATTGTACATTTACATTTCAGTGTGTTCAGGAAGAGAAAACTAGGAAATTTCAGTAAAACGTTTTTTACTTTTGTTTTGTTGGGTTTTTTCCCCCCATTTTGTACAGTTTAATATCTAGATGTCAAGTGTTCTCCTATAGGGGTCCTGTGAAAGAATTTCTGATTATTTTGCTGCCCTTCATGTCAGTGGACAGCCATCCATATCTGCCAGCTTTGTCACTGAAGCAGCTCCATCCTGCAGGGGATGGAGGAGCTGGTGTGTGGTTGCATCTTGCATAGACCCCCCTTCACAAAGAGCCAGTTAAATAAATTATATGCTTTATTGTCCGCATGTTAATAACTCTAATCCCGCCTCCAACTACCACGTTTAGAAATGTGATTAGGGAGGATTATACCTCACCTAATGCCTAATCAGTTGTCTGTTCCTGGCTGGCCTTTTATTTCCACACACGCAACATAAGGGATCTAATCAAACATCTTGCACGCACGGAAAATGCCAAGCGAGTTAAAAATCAGTTGAGTGAGAGCAGGTAACAGCTAGAAACCAGACATGACTGAAACATCAACCAGTGTGGTTACAGCTCTGGGCAGCGCCCAAACTCACACCACGAGCATTTGTTTAGGCTGATGAAAAACCAAAAGAGCTGGGGGTAGTTCTCCACCAGACTGGGTTTCTGTTTTGTTCTGTTTGTTGGGGTTTTTGTTCATTTGTTTGCTTGTTAGGGGAATTTTAAAAAATGTGGTTGGTATTTTTTTCCCCTCCTCATATGATTCTTGGTGTTATTTTTACTTTACATAGGAAAACATGGATGGGTTTCCAGCAATACTAATGAGGCTGCTGAGTAGAAGCTGCCTAAGCACCATCCCTCAGAGCTGGTCCCTGAGCACCACTCCTTGCTCCCCTCTCTTGATAAGAGGTTCAGTTGCTAGGATGTGGCAGAAAACATGAAGTGACATCCTGGTGTCCCAAACTAAAAAGCTGGGACACTCTTTGAAGTGGAAGTTTCCATGGGTGAAACTTCAGTGAACAGAGTCACAGGATAGGATGCCTTTCCCTCTTGTATGTGCAACCTGAAATCATGATCTTCTCCACCTTACCGAGGATTCACATCACACAGGCACCCAGAAATAATCACCTCTTCCCCTAACAAAGACAAGGGCAGACAGGCAGCACTTCATGGTGTTCCCCAAGTACTTTAATACCAAGAGAAATGGCTTAGTGAGAACCAGGAGGGTCTAGAAACCCCCTTCTAAAAAGATGAAGGACCAAAAAATCCTTCCCTGCCATATGCTGGCATAACCCTGTTAGCACTATGGGAGCCACCCCAGTTATCCAGCTGATGTTTGGCTTCTCTTTCTTGGAGTACCAGCTCTGTCTGCTTTCTCCTTTGTTTTACACATCCCACACTCAGTAACAGATCATGGGCAGGCAGAACCAAAAGGACCCAGCAACTGGAGATGGGTTAGAATTCATCTCTGGGAGCTCCAGCCCAAGAAAGAAGGTTTTTCAAGTCTGTGTACAGCAACATTAGGATGTGGAGCTGCTGGAGGCAGCCCAGAGGAGGCCACGGAGATGCTGTCAGGGCTGGAGCCCCTGTGCTCTGGAGGCAGGCTGGCAGAGCTGGGGGTGCTCAGGGGCACCAGAGAAGGCTGCAGGCAGAGCTGGGAGCCCCTGGCAGGGCCTGCAGGGGCTCCAGGAGAGCTGCAGAGGCCCTGGGGACAAGGGCTGCAGGGACAGCCCCCAGGGAATGGCTGCCAGTGCCAGAGGGCAGGCACAGCTGGGCTCTGGGGCAGGAATTGCTGTGGCTGAGGCTGGGCAGGCCCTGGCACAGGGTGCCCAGAGCAGCTGGGGCTGCCCCTGCATCCCTGGCAGTGCCCAGGGCCAGGCTGCACAGGGCTGGGAGCACCCTGGGATGGTGGCAGGTGTCCCTGCACATTTGGAATGAGATGATCTTTAAGGTCCCTTCTAACTCAACCCAGTCTATGATTATACAGATCTGAAAAAATTAAAAAATAAAATAAAATCAGATTTTCAAGTGGTATCACATTTTCAAGTGGTATCACATTGTTGGCACTTTTTGTTTTAATAGTTAGTTCTCTTTTGCTTTTAGTTTATAATTACAACACTGTGCTGAGATCTGAAATGCTGGGAGGCTTGTGGAACCTTGGTGCTGTTGGTTTGTCTACAGTGTTTGTTATCAGGAAAACCAGAGACTATGTTTAGGGGAGAAGAAAGAAACAAATATTTGGCAGAGAACCGAAATTATGTCCTGAACATCAACACAGATACAAATCAAAGCATGATTGTGGAGAAATACCCAAGGATTTAGCTATTCTGGATTAGAAAGAGGATTTCAGCCATGTATTTCAAATCTCTAATCTTGAGTGAGCGAGTAATCTAAATCCACCTAATAATAATGAATGAAATTATAGCTTAGCTAAGTAATTACTCCTTTTTTTCCCCATCATGTAATTCAGAATAAATATATTTCATGAGCTTTCTTTGGAGCATTACTTTACATTGCAGTGATTTTAAATACTGAATTTTAAATCTGTTCTCTTGGTTGACTGAAACCAAACTTTCTCTCTATTTTTGGTTTACAGTGCTGAAAAACCCACACTGTACAGCATGGTGCTAATGTAACCCCAGCTGCTCCCTTACCAGACCTCTGTCTGCAAATTTGCCAACTTGGCTGCTTCAGAGATCTCCAGGTGGGGATTAGGTTTTGAAAGGACACAGAGGAGTCGTGGTAGAGGCTGTAGCAGCCACCTTTCTTATGGACACCTTGAAGTCTTATCCCACAGAGTCCAAAGATGCTGTTAAAGCCATTTCAGCAAGGCAGCACTTGGAAATTCCATCTGAGCACCCATACAACACAGAGAAAGTGGGAGATGCTTTGCTTGTGGCTAAGCTCAAGTCTTTGCTTATGCCTGGGCACAAAGGCAGACTAAGTTCTGGAGTCATGACAAGAAGGGGAACCAGGCTGTATCTGAAGATGCCCTTTCTCTGGAGTGTTCCAGGCCAGGTTGGTTGGACTTGGAGCAATCTGGTCTACGGCAGGGGGGTGGAATGAGATGATCCCCAAGGTCCTTTCCAGCCAAACTGTGATCCTGTGAAGATGAGCACAAGGTTCATACAGGGTTTTGCTGCAGCCCACCAGCACAGTGTGGCCCCTGGTGCCAGGGGCTGCAGCTGTGCCTCTCACTCAGTGCAGCCCCACTGCACAGATGGGCCCAGCCCTCTCCCTATCCCCTGCAGGGTCTTGAAGAGCCTTGGATGGATTCAAGTGGGAGCATTTGTGGAGCTTCCCCGAGGCTGAGTGGGCAGAGAGAGGCAGAGATCAGAGAGACACTGATCCAGACCTTGCCAGGGAGGGCAGCAGCCTGGCTCTGCACTCACTGCATTCTGGCTGGTGCTGTCATTTGTCTCATAAGTGATTTCAGCATTAGGGAAGAACAAAGAACCCATAACCCCAGGGAGTGGTGGCTCAGGTGCTGTGCCTGTGACATGGTGCCTCCTACGGCCAACAGCTGCTGGGAATCATGGAGTGGCTGGGATTGGAAGGGACCTTAAAGATAATCTAGTTCCAACCCCCTGCTATGGGCAGGGACACCTTCCACCAGTCCAGGTTACTCAGAGCCCCACCCAAACTGGCTTTGAACACTTCCAGGGATGAGGCAGCCACAGCTTCTTCAGGCAACCTGTGCCAGGGCCTCACCACCCTAACAGAGAGGATTTTTTTTCTAATATCTAATCTTACCCTGCCCTGTGTTGGCAGGCACTCCCCTTGTCCTGTCACTACATTCTTTTGTAGAAAGTGCCCCTGCACCAAAGTCTAATCCTGCAGTAAGCTGGCACACTCATCCTCCCCCAATCCTGAAGCCTCTGTGCAAACCACAGTCTGCTCAGACAAAAAAAAAAAAAAAAGAGAGGTGTTCACCCTTTTCCCTGTGATGCTCCACTTCTTCCCATGCCCTCTAGCCTGACCTCTCCCCAGGGGCAGGCAGGCTTTAAAGGGTGAGCCCATGGGAGCACAGTTATGTCAGACACTGCCCACACCTTGCTCCAGCTTCCACATCCCCCAGATGGCTCAAAAAGTAATGACCTACGATCTTCTAACCAACCTGACACAGTCTTGGCTGTTCTTGTAGCCAAGGAGGGGTAAGATTTTAAGGCTAGAGAAAATGGTAATTAAAAATACTGGAGATAAAACTCAGGCAGGGGAGGCAGACAGCATGGATGAGGTTAACAGGTTTGGGAGATAGCACAGTTAAAATTTGGTGTTTGGGCCCTGACTCATGCTGACTTTTGCCTTAAAGCTGCTTCACCAGGACGCCTGTGTACTCTCCCGAGGAGCCAGTGCCCACATGTTCCCATCTCCCCACACGCAGAAGATGGCTTTTAAGGCCATGCCCAGGAGGGCAGGAGAAGCTGAGGGCTAACACACTTCAGCAGCTGCTAAATTACTTCTCCTGTCACAGAAATTTCCAGCACACAGACCATCTCACCAGCTCCTGACAACTCTCAATACCAAGCAAGAGAAAAAGCTGCCCACTTTGGTCACTTCTGCAAGTGAAAATTGCTCCCTCAGCAGCCTCCAGCTCTGTCTGCTTGTGACTGATCCACAGGTGGCTTTTTAGCTATCATACTTTTCTCCCTCCTCTCTACCTTTGCAAGAGACAAAAATTCCGCTGCTGGATGAATGCAGACCTGTAAATTGGAGAAAATGCATGGTGGTGTTGGGCAGGGCCAACACGCCTGTGCCTTCCTTGTACCTGCCAGGGAGGAAAGACACACCAGCAAACTTTTAGTTTAAAAGGGAAAAAAAAAATTAGAAAACAGTGAGATTCCTTTTCCCCACCGTTATTTGTATTTTGGTTCAGCTGTGTCTTGGATGAGAGGATGGGTGTTAGAAGCAGGGACCTTTGAGGGCTTCAGGACACAGCTCAGGCTTCACCAAAGCACAAGACACAGCAACAAACACAGGGGCCACACCTAGAGCACTGCCAAATCAGGCAGCTGAATCCCATTTTAGGTATCCAACATCCAAAATCCAAGCCCTAAATATTAATTTTCAGCCAGCTGATGTTTGTCATCATCTGGCCAAACCACCCAAGTCACTGCAGTGGCATCATCCCCCACTGCCCCCTCCACACTCAGCACTTGTGGTTTATCTAGCTTGGGTTTTTTCTGTCATCCTGTGGCCTGCTCACTCCACACCATGATCCTGCTGCTCCTTCTTGCTTTTAGCAACTCTGAAAAATACATGTAACTCCCTGCAATTGCCCACCCACCCATCAATCCACTCTGGAAGGAGTTCTGTCCATGTTGGGTGGTACAGAGAGTACTCTACTGCAGCTGGGATGTGCTGGGGACCTCCCTTCAGGCTGTGAGGTCTGGTTAACCAGCCTTCAACCTGCGTTCTTTAGAGCAGGGTTAGTTTCTGCAGAGGCAGATTAGGCCCCAAAGATGTCCTTCTCCCCTCACTCAGTCCCTTCTTTCAGCCTTGGTTTGATATCAGAGTCTTCTATTCTGCAGAAGCAGCAATCCTGGTGTCACAAAAAGGGGGCCACTCCAAGGCTGAAGATTATTTCTCAGTTGGTTAAAATAGATTTTTTTCTCAAGACATAACAGTTTCCACTAAGGATGCCAGTGTCCCCCACAACTGTCCTTTCTTGGACTAGGAGAGAGCTATGCAAGGGCATTGCTATTTGTCTAGCCATGTGTTTTACCTTTTCACTAATGAAAACCATCCCTGTTTTTCCTCTCTGAAGCTGACACGGGCTCCCATCCCAGCTTGTCTTTGAAGTTACAGTTTCTGACTTTCACTGTCTCTCCCTCCTACCTACCCTCCTCATTTTGAAGTGAGGGATCATCCAAGGGACACCAATGTGTGCATGATTGAGAGCCCTCCAGCTCTGCTCCAGAACACAGCCAGACCAGACTGATAAACCGATATGCACCATCCTTCTCCAAGGAAAAGGCTTTCAAACCCATCCAGTTCCCATCCTGGGACACAGGCCACAGCTGTGCAGGCTCTCAGAGAGGTGGGAAGGCAGCTGTGCCCACCCCAGGGACAAAGTATCAACAACAGCTCTACCCTCTTTGGAAAAAACCTGATTTTTTTTTTCGTAGGGCACAAATCCTAATAATATTCCAGGAGTTCTACTTGATCATCCTTGTGGGTTTCTTCCAGCTCAGGATATTCTATGAGTCAAATACTCATCAGGAGCCCATAGCCTGGGGGAAAGTTGCTTTGGGAAAGAAACTGGCTTTCTAGTAAAGTTTGGGAGGTTTCAGTCCCTGATGCTCAGGGTGTCTCTAAAACCTTCTCCTCCAGCCCAACTAGGAGTTGTGGGTTTGACACAGAACCCCTGTCTTGGCAGAGGATTTGATGAGCCACCAAAGCTATCAAAACTCCCTCTGCAGTCAATTGTGTATTTTGTTGTGCATTAGATATTTGTCCTAGGACAGAATGGGTTATTCCTTGGGCAAACCTCTCACCTCAGAAGTAACCTGGATGCCAAGGCACCCTACACATTGAAATTCCATGGTTTGCATTACAGAAGTTTCAAGAGATGATTACAGTGATGGAAAAAATCATTAAAAAATTGTCACAAACAAGGATTATGACTCAATCTTGCTCCCTGGACATGGAAGGAAGCAAACCCAGTCCTTCAAATTTCAAGGTTCTGGTGAATTTGCGACATAAATTATTCATTGTCCTAAACAAAGTAATTCCCTTATCTAACTCATCTCTACTTGCTGGAGCAATAAACATGACTACAATTAATTATGGTGCAGAAGAGC
Organism: Sitta carolinensis; assembly: GCA_032173965.1. Lineage (NCBI taxonomy): Eukaryota > Metazoa > Chordata > Aves > Passeriformes > Sittidae > Sitta > Sitta carolinensis. The sequence goes on along the minus strand of CM063313.1, from coordinate 4,456,303 downwards.
CAATGAAATGAATTATGTCCCAGAAACCTTTCTTCTGCATCCTATTTTAAGACCAGTAACAAAAACACGTTGCCAGAAGCTTCTTTCAGACAGACCATCATGAATTATAAAGACACTGCAAGACAACATGCAGATGCAGATCTGCTCAGGCTTTGGTCCTGCACCAGCAGAGACAACAAAAGCTCTTTCCTCTTGCCTTGGCTGAGCTCAAGGCTTGCATGGGCAGGGAGGGACACCTCCCACCATCCCAGGCTGCTCCAATTGCATCCAGCCTGGCCCTGGGCCTGCCAGGGTCGCAGGGGCAGCCCCAGCTGCTCTGGGCACCCTGTGCCAGTGGCCTGCCCAGCCTCAGCCACAGCAATTCCTGCCCAGAGCCCAGCTGTGCCTGCCCTCTGGCACTGGCAGCCATTCCCTGGGCTGTCCCTGCAGCCTTGTCCCCAGGGCCTCTGCAGCTCTCCTGGAGCCCCTGCAGGCCCTGCCAGGGCTCCCAGCTCTGCCTGCAGCCTTCTCTGGTGCCCCTGAGCACCCCCAGCTCTGCCAGCCTGCCTCCAGAGCACAGGGGCTCCAGCCCTGACAGCATCTCCGTGGCCTCCTCTGGGCTGGCCCCAATGGGTTTAAGGCCACAACAAGACTCATTTCTCCTTACACTCAAATTCCCATCTCCTCCCGAGCCAGCAGCCCTAACTCTTCACCAGGGATGAGCCTGTACCTGCTCTCCTGGCACTGTAATCAGCTCCCCAATCCCTGCCTCCCGTTCTCTCCTCACAAATCCCTCCACATCCTCGGAGCCCTAAGAGGGAACCAGCATCCCCACAGTACAGCTAATACAGCCTCTCACACCAGGCTCCCTCATCAAGGCACAGCAGTCTCAGATTAAGTGATAAGCCCCACCACAGCCACAAAGATGGATAAAGTCACCATTTCCATTTACAAATAGAGGAGCTAAGGCAGAAAGATTAGCTGCCTTCCCTCCAGGAGCCTCAGACCTGGACTCAAATTAAATGAGTTTCTCTCTAAGCAGGGAGATGGCTCAGGTTACAGCTGTGGGCTGTAAATCACGGAGTGCCTGGTGCAGGCTGAAGAGAGAGGACACGTGACAGTTTATTAAATGTAATGAGGCTTAGGTCCCCAGTTTTGTTTGAGGCTAATACCCTAATGTGTCCAGATAAATTGAATTTTCAGAGTGAAAAGTGTCTTTTCAAGCGTTTTCACCAACCTCTTGCATCAAACTGGTATCGTCTCTCTCTCTCTCACCTGTACCTGTCTGAGCTACCAAGAATGCAGGAAAAACCACATTCACCCCATAGCATGGCTTGAAGATGGTGAAGAGAGGTCCTCCTCTCTCCCTGTGCTGTGGGATTAACAGCACAGCCAAACAACCCTGAGCTGTTTGGGCTGAACCTGTGGAAGATCCAGCTGGTGGTGTCCCTTATTAGCTCTTCATGCAGCACATGAGAGCTCTGGGTGCATCCACAGCCTCCTGCCTCTCTAATCTGCTATTCCTTACAGAGAATGTGTCCTTTAGAGCCATGCTGTATCCCATCCTGGGTGTTTGAACGTGCTGGGATCTTCAGTGGTGACTGAGAGCTCTGCATGCTGAGTGCTGCAAGGGACCAGGAGACTGATAACCACAATGAGCAGGGCATGAGAAGGGACATACTCCCCTCCTGCCACTGGAGAGCAACCAGCATTTCAGAAGTGTGTTTATGTGAACATTCCAGATGTTTAGCTCCAGAGGGACTGCTCTCCCCTTAGCTGCAGGAGGAGCTGGAACACCAGTGTCCTTCTGTGAGTGTGTGTCCTGCATGAGCTGAAACCCTTTCCTCCATCCACCCTGCTGCTGCCACCCAGGCAGGCAATGCTCCCAGCGTGCAGCAACACCCTGCACCCTCAGATTCCCACCATGACACTTTTCAAAGCTTGCTGGTGTCCTGAAAATCCACTCCATAACGAATTTTGAAAGCGTAACCTGCTGCCGAACCGCTTTAGAAAAACAGTCCAAAGGGTCAGTGGTGCTGCTACACCCTTGTTAGCACCCTCCTGCTCAGATTTTAGCTGCTTTGTACCAGAGACCCCTTGCAAAAGGTGTGTGGTGCCCTTCAGCACGCCCCTAACACCCTCTATTCCCCCTGTGCTGCTGCTGGGAACATTCACCCCAGGCCACCACAACCACCAGGCATCCTTCCCACACCTATGCTCCCTGCCTAAACCCCACCTGCTCCCACGTGCTGGGATGTCCCTTTTCCTCCCCTGGAGGCCCACCCAGCACCCCCCTGCGTGCAGGGAGCATATGGCCAGGCATATGGGGCGTTAATGCAGCAGCTGGCACAGGCGGCGCGGGATTTTGGCGGCCGCACGCCTGGGCTGCAAACAAGGGACACACGTGTGTGGCACGGCCACAGCCCCTCTCTGACACCCCTGCCCGTTCAGGGGGTTGGTGGCAGCGCCTGCAGCCTCTCCCTGCTGCTGGGGTTTACTCTGGTGCTGTTTATAAGGATGCTGGGGAAGGAGTTTCCTCCCTCGCTGGCATTTGGAATGGTACTCATGTTTCATTTTCCCTCACAGTTGCTTCAGAGCATCACCAGGGATGGGCATTTGCCTCTGGTGGTAGGTTTTTTTTCAGGGGTGGGGTGTTGGCAGAGACTCACCCACCCTCAGAGACAAACCTTTACCACAGATGTCCTGGACCAGCCCTGCATGTCAGCTTCTGCTGCTCTCACAGCCCAGCGTGGCACGGATCCTCCTGGGTAAAAAACGCCCTCTCTTGGTTACTTTTTTCCCTCTTGCTCCAAATTTCATCCTCACCAGGGGGACGGTGACTTGTGCAGCGGCCAGCTGAATCAGACAGGGATGCTGGAGACAAGGAGATGAACGTTTCTCCTTCCTAACATTTAATTTAACAGGCTGATGAAGCCATTGCCAGGGCCCAGCACTCCCCAGGGATGGTTTCCACCTGTGTAAAGGGCAGGCTAGCAGCACACACACCTGTGTGCTGTAAGGGCACTGTGAATAAATCACTGTGCCTACCCATGCCTCGGTTTCCCCTCCCAAAGGAGAAATTCTGTTGTGTTCTATATAAAATCTGGTGAGGAAAACAGCTAAATGCATATTAGATGTAGGTAAGTCTGTGAATGCATCACACATATATTTGGGTTGTTGAATCCTTCTGAAAGTGTATATATATATGTACACACACATGCATACAATATATGTGTATATAATATAGAGATATGTATTTTACAGTTTGGCTGTTTTCACTCCAGGGAAAAAGCATCCCAAGTGCTTGGAGCTACAAATCTCTGTCACAGGCTGAGCTGACTGAGCATCAAGAGCACTGGGCAGCTGCATGAGGAGCTCATCTGCATCTGGACTGCTGCTCCAGCAGTGATGATTGCCCCTAGCTCACAGAATTGCAGAATTATTTAGGTGGGAAAAGGCACAGAGATCATCAGATCCAACCATTCCCCCAGCACTGCCAAGTCCTCCAAACCTATGTCCCCCAGTGCCACATCTAGACATTTTTCAAATCTCTTTTAAATCCCAGCGATGGGGAGTTCACCACTGCCCTGGGCAGCTGTGCCAGGGCTGGACAGCCCTTTCCATGGAGGAATTTTCCCCAATATCCAACCTAAACCTTCCTTGGCACAATTTGAGGCTGTTTCCTCTCGTCACTTGGGAGCACAGCCCGACCCCCCCGGCTGTCCCCTCCTCTCAGGGAGTTGTGCAGAGCCACAAGGGCCCCCCTGAGCCTCCTCTGCTCCAGCCTGAGCCCCTGCCCAGCTCCCTCAGCCCCTGCTGGGGCTCCATTCCCTTTCCCCAGCTCCCTCAGCCCCTCCTGGGGCCCATTCCCTTCCCCAGCTCCCTCAGCCCCTGCTGGGGCTCCATTCCCTTCCCCAGCTCCCTCAGCCCCTGCTGGGGCTCCATTCCCTTCCCCAGCTCCCTCAGCCCCTGCTGGGGCTCCATTCCCTTCCCCAGCTCCCTCAGCCCCTCCTGGGGCTCCATTCCCTTCCCCAGCTCCCTCAGCCCCTGCTGGGGCTCCATTCCCTTCCCCAGCTCCCTCAGCCCCTCCTGGGGCTCCATTCCCTTCCCCAGCTCCCTCAGCTCCTCCTGGGCTCCATTCCCTTCCCCAGCTCCCTCAGCCCCTGCTGGGGCTCCATTCCCTTCCCCAGCTCCCTCAGCCCCTGCTGGGGCTCCATTCCCTTCCCCAGCTCCCTCAGCCCCTGCTGGGGCTCCATTCCCTTCCCCAGCTCCCTCAGCCCCTGCTGGGGCTCCATTCCCTTCCCCAGCTCCCTCAGCCCCTCCTGGGGCTCCATTCCCTTCCCCAGCTCCCTCAGCCCCTCCTGGGGCTCCATTCCCCTTCCCCTCCAGCTCCCTCAGCCCCTCCTGGGGCTCCATTCCCTTCCCCAGCTCCTTTCCCTGCCCTGCACACGCTCCAGCCCCTCGGGCTCTCTCTTGCCCCGAGGGGCCCAGAGCTGTCCCCAGCACTCGAGCTGTGGCCTCACTGTCTCTCCACAGATTTTCTTCCACCTCTCACACGGCTTCTGTTCACTCTCCACTTTCCTCATTCAGCTCCTGGTTTAAATTCTGGGATGTCACAGCCTGCCTCGCACCTCTGCAGCAACACCCAGAGCAAATCACTGCTCACCTTCAGATCCAGGGACCTTGTCTCAGAAAGGCTGTGAGGACTTTTCATTTCCAACTGGTTTCTCAATGAATATATCACCAAGACCTCCAGAAAAATATCATAAAAGCTGCCTAAATGAGAACCCTGTTCCTGAGAACTCAAAGGTGGAGCCTTAAATATTTCCCTGACGATGCAGAGCTCGAGATAACATTGCAAAGTTGGTCCCACCGAGACAGCCCTGTCCTATTCACTATGGAAACTGAGTTAACAGCTACACCTTAAAGACAGGCAGGTTTGCAGCCATCCCTATAAGGATTTGCCAGAGGTTACCCAAGAGCAGAGGAAGGTTTTAGCTGACAGACAGGGTCTGTCCTTAAAAACCTCAGCCCCTGCCTGGTCTGGCTTTGCATCTCCTGCCTGCAAATTGGCTGCCTGAATTTCAGATGACCCCTGAGGCTCGAGGCACTGCATGAACTATTAGGAAGGCCGATCAGATTTCTGACATCTCAGTCAGCGTCGTCTCTGCAGAAAGAAGGAAATAAAATGAAATTTCTGGGTTGTAGCTTACCACTGCTGTTTGGCTTCTTCCTTGGTATTTGCATTTATGGTTTTTAGTCTCCGTTCCTAAGGAAATGCAGCTTTATATAATTGTGTAAGATTTACATTTGAAACTCCACTTGCTCGAACTGAGCAAAATTATTAGTGGTACCATGAGGGGAAGTGGGAAATATCAGCTGAGGCCACACTGGGCATCAGAGGGTCCAGTCTGGCTTGCCCTTCAGAACAATTTCCTAAAAATCAGGGTTCCCATGAGGCCACTGACAATCGTGGCATATTCCCAGACTCACTGGCCTTAGTACTTGGTGATGGTTAATTGAGGTGTAAAAAATTCTTAAGAATCACAGAATCGTTTAGGTTGTAAAAGACCCTTAACATCATCAAGTCCAACCATTAAACTCATTAAACCATTAAGGTGAGGTTTGTATTTTCTATTCCTGGCCAGTAGACGAGGCTGGGTGTGACGGGAGGGGATGGACGGTCCTGCCTGTCCTGGCGCAGCCGAGATGCCCACACAGCTCCAGGTGTGTGTGCCAGCCCTCTGCCGCCTCCAGCCTCCACACGAGGGCAGCCCAGCTCCGGGAGTGCAGGGAGCCGAGCGGGCAGAGGGGCCGAAAAGGGAAAAAACGAAACCCCAACCATCGTACTCACCTTCACTGCCCCGCAAAAGATTTCATTCGGTCACCAGCTTCTCAGCCCCTGCACCCTCGTGGTGACAGCCCAGGTGCCACATGAAGGGACACCCTGGAGGGCCCCCACAAAATGCTCCAGCACCCCGCTCATCATCGTTCCATCGCAGAGTCATTTATGCTGGAAGAGACCCCCGAGATCGCCACGTCCAAACACTGATCTGCTGCTGAAATCTGAACTCGCCAGCCCCAGAGCAGCGCCAAGGACACACGACAGGCTCACAGCTTCAGGTAACAGTTTATTTTCTCCAGGGGTGTAAGATGTGCAGCAGGTACGTGTACAGGACTGCCAAGAGGAGTCGCAACCAAACAAGAGACTGGAACAAAGAAACCTAAACAGTATCCTGCCCTACAGCAAATAGTGCAAGTCATGTAAAACATTGGTTCAACATAGGAAAACACAGGGGGGAAAAAAGGTATTTCCAAGCCACAGGTATTTTCTCTCCCTCTGCTGGAGATACCAGAGGTGGGGCTGGGAGATGGGATGGGGATGAGTCACTCGGGCTCGGATTGTATGGGATGGATGTATCTTCTACAAGAAGGGATTTTTCTCCATTCTTCCCTTTCTGTTTTTTGGCTTGGAAAGAAACACAGGTGCACACAGAGGTACCAAAAGGCAACGGCAGATCTTAAAAACACAGCCAGGGGTGACCTGCTGCCAAGCACAGCATTTTCTTAAAACAGGATGGCTGGGATCTTGCTTCATGTACTCTCTTACCTTAAAAGTTACCTCTGCAACCATAGAATATTCCAGCTTCAGGGCACTGAGAGTGTAAATAAAGCACTAACCCCCTCCAAAATGGATGGAAAGGGATGGGGGACATGTCAAGTCCCAAGGGCTGCAGGCAGAGCACGAGTGGGGCAGAGACTGGCCAGCACCTGCAGTCTCACTGGTGCTGCCAGGAGTCCTGCTGACACATTCAAGTCTAAAACATTTTATCCTGCACTTTTAAAAATTATTCCCTTTATTTTTTCCCTGCAGGTGACTGCCAAATGGAAAAGCCTCTCACTTCCCAAACTGCAGGCTCTTTCTTCCCTTCTTTAAACACAAATATCTTTTTCTGTATGTAATTTCCTTCTGCACAACTGCAGGAAGAGGCTCTTGCAATGCTCAGCAAAGGGTTTTGAGCCCAGGGGAAGGGTTTGCCCATCCAGCTCCCTGCCACTCGTGCCAGGAGATGCTCCTTTGGCAGCAACACCTGGTCCAAGCCAAGGCTGTGTGTGCAGCATCACCCCAGTACCATTCCCCTCCACGGCCTGGATGCTCCAGCAGATCACAGCAGCTGTTCAGGAGCAAGCATGTAGCCATATGTTGTTGCTAACAAGCATTTACTGAAGCTGGTTTCTTCCTGTGATTCCCATGTGTCTGATTAATGCACAGCTCCTACGAGCGATTTTTAGTTGGTTTTCTTTTTCACCCTCCCCTTGCAAATCTATCTCCTTTTTTTGTTGTTGTTGTTGTCATTCTGGCATTATAAGCAGACCAGAATGTGAGCATAAAATGGGGTTAAAAGCCACAGGACCTGAAAAGAAGGAACTATGTGTATTTAAACAGCTAAAAAGTAATTCACACAGTTTTCATTTTGCAGATTTTTTTTGTGGTCAGAAACACACAGTTTATGGGCTGACTCTGCAAGCTCCAAGCAAAGAGGAGCTACTCAACAGCTGACCACCTGCCCTGGGAGGGGGATTGGTATTTCATTGTTCCCAAGTCACATTTCTGGACTCTGCCTGCAGATCTGGACCCCTGCCCAAGCACCTGATGCTGTGGAGTCCTCCTCCAAAATGTAAAGGAAGGAAAATGACCTGTGGCTGTGAGAACTTGGGATGTTTCACTGGGATTGCAGCAGGGGTACAACCCATGAGCCTGAATCCCTGGTCCCTGGGCTCAGGAGGCTCAGCATGGACCTTTATTTCTCATTGCCTTCCCAGTTAAAACAGACTGGGAAGAAATCAAGCTGCCTGACCTGGATCCCTGGGCTGTACCAACATCCCATCCTCTTGGGAAAGGTTTTTTCAGGGACTGTCCCATGAGCTGAGCAGAGAGGAGGAGGGAGTGGTGGTGGTGGGAACATCCCTCCCCGTGGTTAACATTATCTCAGTGAGCTATGGGAAAGCACAGCACGCTGGTAGGTAGCAGAGAGATGCCCAAAGGTGATTCATCCCACCCCTGGGAGGCCCAGCGTGGGTGGGGTGAATCACCCTCCATCAGAACCTGCCTCCCTCCAGAGCCAGCACGGCTCCAGAGGAAGGCTGGGAATCACGTTGCAGGCTGCAGGACAACACGTGGCTGTCCCAACATGCACGGGGGTACCTGCTCACTTCACTTCCAAGTGGCTGGACAATGTGGGACAGGTCCCACCAATCCTACCTGGAGCTTATTTTCCAGGCTTTTGCAACTCATTCAAACACAACGAAGGAATTCTGTGATTTCTGAGAAGCCACATGAATTACAGGGTTCATGTTTGTGTCAGTTGTGTTCATATAATCACAGAATCATCAGAAGATTTGAGCTGGGAGGGACCTTTAAGGGTCATCCAGTGCCACTCCCAGCCATGGGCAGGGACACCTTCCACTATCCCAGGTTGCTCCAAGCCCTCTCCAACCTGGCCTTGGGCACTGCCAAGGATGCAGGGGCAGTTACCATCTCTTTGGGCAACTTGTTTCGCTGTTTGCCACCCTCATTGTAAAAAAATTGTTCATTCTATCTAGACTGAGTATCTTTGCTTTCAGTTTAAAACATCTGCTCTTCTTCTATCACAACAGGCCCTGCTAAAATGTTTGCCCCATCTTTCTTCTTAACTGCCCCTGCAGGCCCTGCCAGGGGCTCCCAGCTCTGCCTGCAGCCTTCTCTGGTGCCCCTGAGCACCCCCAGCTCTGCCAGCCTGCCTCCAGAGCACAGGGGCTCCAGCCCTGACAGCATCTCCGTGGCCTCCTCTGGGCTGCCTCCAGCAGCTCCACGTCCTTGTGCTCTTGGAGCCAGGGCTGGGGCAGCTCTGCAGGTGGGCTCTCACCTGAGCACAGGTGACAGAATCCCTCTGCCCTGCTGCCCCCGCTGCAGCCAGGCTGTAGGGACCAGGGTGAGATGGACAAGAAGCCACCACAGTGTGAGCTGGGACAGAACTCGTGTCCCTCCAGCCCGAGGTTTGGTGCTCATTACACCCGTCCTGGCTGGGAAACGGGAGCAGATCCCCAGGAAGGCACCTTCACACTCAGCTGGGCTCCCATGTGGATACCTGTGGCCTGGACTCACCACACAACATCAAAACAGTAAGAAACAGGGTTTTCTCTAATCATCCCTCTACACCCCAAAACATGATCACTGCCAGCGCTCAGCTCCCTCCAGCCCTACCCCACCCAGCGCCAACGCGGGAAAATCAACCTTAACTCCAAAATCGTCATCAGCAACGCCAACAGCCCCTCGGGCTGGAGCCCATACCAGCTCAATGTTTAATTCATAAGTGATTATTCTGGCTTTCCAAAAGGTGTCAGGCAAACATCCACAGAGCTGAGGCGACACCAATGGCTGTGCTGGCAGCTCGGCAACCGCAGAGGCTTTGCCTTCTCACCATGGCCACAGGCAAGAGAATCAAGTCCTGCTAATAATTTAAAAGCATCACTTAACACAGTTTAATAAATACATAAAACGATCTAGTCTCTTTTTTTTTTTTTTTTTTTCCATCCGCTTTTTAGCATCAATCTAAGTTAAGGGTGATTGTCCCGTGAGTAACTAAGGCAAATTTGTTTGTGTACGCGTGTGTTCCACTCTACTTTTTTGATTTTTTTTTTCCATTGTTTTGTACATAAAGCAATCACATAAAAATAGTTATAAATAGAAAAATTGCAAAGGTTTATCCCCACTTAGACATATAGGAAAAAAAAAAAAGAAAAAAAAAAAAAGAACCCAACCGACCTAACAAACAAACCGAGACAGAAAAAACACCTTGCTTCAAGTCCTTGCAGATCATACAGTACTCAGCATCTTTGGATATTTTACAATGACTCCAAATAGTAGACAAAAAAACACCTGAAGGAACCAATCATCTGCAAAACGTCGCTTGTTTAAGAAGTTGCTGTGGATTAAAAAGAAAAAGTTTGATGCAGTTTTAAGAAGATTTTTCTTCTTACTTTCTTTTTTTCTCCTCTCCATTGCCTTTTGTTGCACGTGGAGTCTTTACGGATCTCTTTTTGGAGGAGGAGGCCGAGTGTTGGGCAGTTCTTTGGGACCGTTCTGCTAGGGGTGGTCTCAGAGCAGAAATCCCTCACACCCTGCTGGGGGCTGTGGAACCCTTGACTCCCTGTGTCCCCCTCCTTGCCTCTGGTGGGCGGATTCTCATCCAGCCACCGCGTCACCGATGGAAAAACCAAAAAACTCACGAACCCGCGGTCCTCGCATTCCCTTCGATTCTGCTGACGTTGAAAGGTCATAGTAAAAAGAGAAATAAAAAGCCCTACTTCATAGCATTTACATTTCCAAGCATTGGTTTTGTGTAAAACCACCACTGCAACGGGGGTCCCACCATGCCTGCCTCCCACGGCTCACCTAGGAGGAGCCAGGAGAGGCAGATGGCCACCAAAAGCCTTTATCCTCCAGAGGAGCTCATGGATTTGGGGATGAAGGAGGTGGATAGGGTGATTCCAGCCAGTCAGCCACTTTTTTTGCCTCGAAAGAATTACCAGATGGGGTGGCCAAGATGGGGGTCTTCAGGGATGCTGGGGATCACCCCAAATGTGTGGGTGACCTTTGGCTTGGTGTACCCCGTCATATGCCACTACCTTCTCTTTTGAACCAACTACAGTGAAGAAATAACATTTCTACTTGCTTGCAAGTAGATGATATCACCATCAAGATACCTTTTGTGAATTTCTTTTCCACAAAGATCCCTTGAGACAAGCAGGGATATTTGCACACACACGATTTTTTCCCATCAACACCCCAGATTTGGGGACACGTGAGTGTTTTGAAAATTTTTCTCATCACTATCATGTAAGAATTCGAGGGAATTAAGGACAGAACCCCAGACATTTCAGAATGGTCAGCGGCAGCGAATTCTGACTCTTTGGTTTGAAACGACTTTTTCATTTCAAAATTCCCACTGGTTCATTTTTTTTCAAAGCAAGGGTTTAATAAAAGCTCAGTATCGAAACATTACTGATTCTTCCAAAACTTTTCCTTCACCTTTTCAAGCAACTGAAGTTAAAATACTCAAAATAGGCTTTGGTTCTCCTTTTGAAACTTTGAAATAGCTAAAGAACCAAAATAAGTAAAATCCCCCTTTTCCACCCAGCTTTGCGCTAGGTGTTCGATCTCCATTTTTTTTATTTTTTTTTATTTTATTTTTAATGTTTTTAAGGTCCCAACTCATGCTGAAGATCAGGGCTTTCACCAGCCCTGTAAATCTGATATACTGCAGAGAAAGGCAGTGGCCAGGATTCTCCCTCTCTCCCTCTCCCAGCAAGGCTGCTAGACTTCCCCTTTATCCCTTGTAGAATAAATATTATTGCCAGACATGGGAATTAATTAAGAAGAAAAGAAAACAAACCCAGAAAGGAAACAGAAAAGTCCTTTTGACCAAAAGGGCCAAGGAATGCAACATAACAAACCCAAGTCTGGACGGCTTGTCAGTGTCCAGCGAGCTCCATGTGTGGGAAAATGGGGAACATTTCCCACAGAAAAGCCACCTCACGGTGACGGCCGAGCCCTGGACTAAGGCAAGTGACATTTTTGGGGTGTCGAAGAGAGCAGCAGTCCTGGCCTGGCCCTCCCAGAGGGAGCCAAGAGTGGTGGGATGGGACAGGGAGCGCCCGCCGGCCCCAAAGCCAAGTGCAGAGTCTAAAGTGCCGGTGGCCACGGGGCACAGCACCTGCCCATCCCCTGCCTGCCCCAGGGATGGCCCCGTGCCCCGAGACCCGCGGCAGGCTGTGGCAGTGAGAGGACAAAGAGCTTCTCGGGAGCCTGATGGAGCAGAAGGGCGGGTGGGAGCCCCAGGGGAGCTGGCTGCCTCGCTGGGACAGGAGCAGATGCATGGTGGGACCGGGCGCGCGTTTAGTTGCTGGCCTCCGAGATGGGAGCCACGTGGCCGAGCCCCGCCAAGCCACTGAAGCCTGTGCTCCAAGGGTCAGGGAGAGGGAAGAAGGGCTGGGCAGCGAGGTTTTCATTGTGGCCCAAGGCGAAGGCGAAGATGCCCGCGTTCCTCTCCATGTCCATCTGGGCCCGCCTCAAGAGCTTCATCTGCGTCTCCTCGATTTGGCTCTCCAGCTCCTGCAGGCTGAAGGGCGCCTTGGCCCCGCTCAGGAAGTGCTTGGGGCTGGGGCCGGGAAGGCACATGGCCGTGCTGCCGAGGTGGCCGCTCATCTCCTCCAGCGTGGGTGGCATCACGAAGCCGCCGTCCACGGGCGGGGCCCCGGGGGTGAAGAGCAGGCCGGCCGCCCGCCACGCCGCCGGCTTGCGGCCGCGCCGGGGCCGCGCGATGCGGCAGCTCTGGCGCTTGATGTGGCGGTGCAGGTGGTCGGAGCGGGTGAAGCTCTTGTAGCAGAACTCGCACTGGTAGGGCCGGATGCCCGTGTGGATGCGCATGTGGTTCTTCAGGTCGTAGTTGTGCACGAACTTGGCGTTGCAGTGGATGCACAGGTACGGCCGCTCGCCCGTGTGCTTGCGCATGTGGATTTTGAGCTTGTCCTGCCTGCAAAAGAAAAGGAGCTGGGTCAGGGAAGAGGGGTGTGTGTGTGTGTGTGTGTGTGTGTGTGTGTGTGTGAGGGGGGATTGATCTTTTTGGGATTGCCCCCCTGGCTGGGATCGGGGAGGAGGGCAGTGGGAAGGTGGGGAGCTCGTCCTGGGGCCTCCCCAGAGTGTGGATGGTGTTTGCATTCGCCTCTTCTTTCCTGGGCACCAGAACATCACACACACAGAGCCCTTGATGTCAGCAGCCCATCCCAGAGAGTTCAGTGCAGCTTAAATTGGAGGGAAAAAAAAAGAATCCTTGGAATAAAAATAGAATCATTAAGGATGGAGAAGACCTGAGATCATCAAGTCCAACCACTTCCCCAGCCAAGGCCACCACTAACCCATGCCCCCAGGTGCCACATCCAGATGGTTTTTAAATCCCCCCAGGGATGGGGATTCTACTACCACCTTGGGCAGCCTGGGCCACAGCTGGAGAGCCCTTTCAGGGAAGAAAATTTTCCTGATTTTCCAAGCTTGACTTTCTCTGGCACAACTTGAGGCTGATGCCTCTTGTTCTGTCCCTTGTTCCCTGGGAGAAGAGCCCAAACCCCACTGGGCTTCAACCTCCTTCCACGTATATGCAAAGAGCAAGATTCTAAATATGGGAATATACCTATATATAACTGAATCTGGGATTATTAAACAAATAGAACCCTATTCCAGCCTGCAAAGAAGGAAATTAGTTGGGATTTGAGAGCCTGGAAATGTGGGACAACACTGCTGAAATCCAGTCCCTCTTGGAGCCGATTTTCCTCTCCTTTTATTCTTGCACTGACCACACGGTGTCTCAGGAGCTTTCTTTTGGAGCAGGAGCATCACAGAGGGTGATGCTGCCAGAGGTGCAGCACCCAGGCACTCTGTCCTTCCCTGCCAGGGTCTCCAAGGCCAGCACACATCCTACCTCCCACACAGTGTGGGGAATTTTTTTTAATCCAGCCATGTTATAGCATATCCATCCCAATGGCACTTTTTTACAAATACATATATATGTATTTTTGAAGGGGAACATCTAAAAGCAAGAATATTTTCCCATACTGGCGATCCCATCACTACTTTTTCCCCCAATAAACAAATGTTTCCTTCTGCAGCCAAAAAAGGAAAAAAAACCCAAAATCACAGCTAAAGCATATGATTATAAAAAGTGAAGCTGATTTTGGCTCAACTGAGCTGAACACTGCTTCGTAGGTTGCACCAGTGGAGTTCAAGTAAAGAGCAAAGTGGGAAAATTCATTTTGTTTTCCAGAATTATTTCAGTATGAGCCCTCTAACATGCTAGAATTGAGGCTAAAAGTATGCAGGACGTGGAGAAATGTCATTATTAGATATAAAATATATGTTATATATTACTGATATGCCATATAAAACTCTATGTTATATTTCAATATAAACAGCAAATAACATTTATCACTTAATAAACAATTAAACAATAAATTAAATTAATAATTTAATTTTAAACTATTTATTATTGTTTTAAAATATAATTATATAAAAATTACATTATATAAGTACATATTACGATGATTTAATAAAAAATAATAAATAATTTTAATAAACAACAACAAAAAATATTTTTAAAATCTGTTTCTTCTGGCAGGTCAAGCCCTCAAAACTTGCAAGGTGCTGCCTCTGAACCATCTTTTGCCACCCAGCCCGTGTGCATATTGAAAGAGTTTTTGGTGACATGCCCAGCAGCACAGAGGAATGCATCCCTGGACCAGGCACCCCTTCACACCAGTCCCTCAGGATGCAAAGGAATATCATTCTCCACCAGATGATGCTTCACTGCTTTCGGGAGACTGATCCCAGCCTTGTCCTGCACCTACAGAATTTTTACGGAGACGCGAACAAAGGCATCTCCCAGTCCCCGTGCCAAGCTCAGGGCAACTTCCTACTCCAGCATTTTGAAAGCTGGTGTTACCCCAAGGCTTTCACAGGGTGCATTTCCTCGGGAAGGGCTGGAACCAGCGCTCAGCAGCAGACAAAGCAGCAGCAGGAGAAATTCCCCCCGCACGGGGAATCGCGGCGAAGTCGCGCACGGATGAGCGCGGGGGCTCGTACTGCAAACCGGGGAAATGTTAATAAAAAGCAGAGCTGCCGACCCCACCTATAATTCAATTTAAACCTCTGTATGTAATGTTTAACCTAGCAGGATCGCTTTTCCTAATAAACACTCTGCGTGCCAGGACTTTATAATGTAAATACAGGCAAAGCTCTTTTCAGGCTATTACCCATCTCCGGCAGCAGACGGGGAGAAACCCAATCCTCCCTGCCCAGGCAGCATCTCCGGGGAATGGAAGGGAGGTTTGTGGCTCCACCTGGAGCTGCTCAGAGGCTGGGGGGGTGAGGTGCTCTGTGGTGAAGCACCCCAGGGGGATGTGGCAGAGGGAACATGGGGTTTGAGAGCTGGGAGCTGGGCTGGAGGCTCGCTCCGACGGAGATCCACGCTCCGTGTGTGTGAATAACCTTAATGCAATTGCATTAGGAGAGCGATTAGGGCTCTGCGAGCTGTCACAACACAAATAATAGGAACAAATAATGTTAACCTTTCCAGCTGGAACAGTATCTCCTTGAGCACTCTGGGGTTGTCTTGGTGGAAAAGCTGAAATATTTGCAGCTTTCTCCGGCGTTCTAGCAGGGTAGAACAGCAGACTAGAAGCTGAGCAGCCTTTGTTTAAGGAAAAAAATAATTAATGAGCCATTCAATGAAGTCCTGCTTCCTGCCCTCAGATGTCCGTGGGCAGCAGGAGTGGCAGATCCAGGTGCAGTAGGGTCCTTGGTGGGGGATGTGAGATCCCTCTGATGTGGAGGGGAAGGGATCTATCTGCTGGGGAGGTTGGGGCACTCCTGACACAGGAAAATATATCTTCTCCATTTCCCCTGTAGATTTTCTCCTCCACAGTTCCTCAAGTGCAGCAATAATGCAAAGGACTGATTCATACTGAAATTCCATTTGGGAAACTCTGCTTCCCTGCACCCTCAGTCCCAGGGGACCCCAAAAGGGACCATCTGAGCTTGCACCTCCCCACTGAAGGCACCGTGGGTGCAAGTCCAAAGCCTTCAGAAAGCACGGGATTCCCCCCGAGAGCAAAACACATAATGCAAGTGGCAGCACTCAGAAAATCCCAGTAGAAATCTCCTTCTACATCTCAATCACTCCACTTTGCTTAAAAATACACTTTTTCCTAAAAGAGAGCTCTCACACCAGAGTAATAATGAAAACAGCTAAGAAAACCCCACCCCAAACAAAACCAATTAGCTGCACATTATTCAAAATCTCTCCAAACACATTTTAAAACAAATCAATATTTTAAGACACCCACTTTTCTCGGGGTGTTAAAGAAGGAAAAGACCCTCCAGCACCCAGGTCTGCAAGGGGTAACACACAAGACCAGTTTTCATCAGTGGTGTTGGGGGACTGCACTGTTGGGTGAGTCCCAGTTTTCTGATTTTTTTTTTTTCCTTCGGATTAAGTCCCCCCACTCCTCTGCCCTGTATTTAGAAGCTGCTGAGCACATGGGGGATGTTGAAACTATCAGGTTTAGTCCTGCATTAGTAATGGGTCACGCTAGACCAGCTCTGTGTGGAGTTTTTAACCTCCACCACGCTGATATAACCTGTCTGGATTAGGTGTCAGTACCAGCACCTCTCTGTGCCTCAGTTTCCCCGAACTAAGTGAACAGTGCTGCCCTTGCCTGTAAAGGACTTTGGGAGCCCTCTGAGAGGGCTCAGCTCTATTATTCCTGTTAGAGGGAAGGTGTCAGTGATGGATCTAGCTGGGCTATTTCCTCATCAGCAATTAGCACCCACAGCAGCACACACAAGAGAGCGAGCACAGAACGGGCTGGGCCAGGCTGTCCCTCCAGTCTGAGATGCCACCACGCTCACAGGGCTGGACCCACCCCACAGAGACAGCATCCCAAAGTGCTAACCTGGGGATGCAGCACCAGCAGGAGCCAGATCCAAATTCCTGCAGGCAGGAATTATCACCATGCAGTGGCCTTTCCCCTGCAAATACCAGGGTGAGCTGGCTCACGTCGCACATGCCCGCCCGAGGCAGGATGCTCCCTGCATTATAATATGGTGTCTGCTGCCTTAATGGAGGGGAGCATGGAAATTTATTTTCAGGTCAAATTCTCATCATCTGCATATCTTCCATTCGAATATTATCATAAGGACAGGAGAAGAAAAGACAGGCTGAATGCAGGAGCACCCCAGGTGTCCGGCCATTGTCAGGAGCTCGCCTCTGCCTACTGTGCAGATTATTTTCCTCTGGTTTTCTCACCCCAGCTTAATAGGGATCTCTCTCTCACACAACCAGCCAGAAGCTGAAATACCATGCTCTTGTCAGAAAGCTTTATTATTATGGTAAAGATTGGTCTCATTAGATATTAATTATACTCAGCAAGAGCAGGTCCAGGAATCTATTTGTCTCCGCTCACCGATTAAATTTGCCCAGCTTTGTAGAGCACGGTTTCAGTCTGGAACATTAGATTTGCACAGCTAAATACAACTTGGCAAGAGAAGTTGCAGCTGCCCCACCTCTGGAACTGTCCCAGGCCAGGCTGGACAGTGTTTGGAGCAACCTGGAATGGTGGAAGGTGTCCCTGCCTAAGGCACGGGGTGGAACTGGATGAACTCTAAAGTCTTTTCCAACCCAAACTGTTCTATGATTCTGTGAGTCCAACTGTTCCCTCAGGACTGCCAAGTCCACCAATTCATATCCCCAGGTGTTGCATCTACATGTCTTTTCAATCCCTCCAGGGATGGGGACTCCTCCACTGCCCTGGACAGACTGTTAAAGTGCTTTACATGAAGAAACTGTTCCCAATATCCAATCTAAACCTCCCTGGTGAAGCTTTAGGACATTTCCCCTTGTCCTGTCATTTGTTAATCTGAGGAAGAGACTGAGACCCCAACTGCACTACTAACACATAATAATTAGGGTCACTCCAGGCCCAGAAAGCCCAGATACTGTCATGTCCAAACATGTGCAACTTGGTTGTGGTCTACACTGATGCCAAAATGTGCAAACCCAAACTAATTACATCCTGTGGCTAAATGGCCCTCCCAACTCAATGCATCTCTCAGCACATTAGAGATGAAGCCTCCTTGGCTGTTTGACCATCTGTTTTCCAGCTCACTCTGGGCCCACTGTGGTGAACTATGGTGGGGTTGAAAATATCCAGTTACTTATTTAAGCTTTTGTCCAGTGAGGGGATGGATCCAGTGAGCTGTGGATGTCATCCACAACCCACAAAAATCAGTAGGTTCTTTTTCTTCCTCTACCCTCCCTTCCTCCCTTTTTATTTTTTTTTTTTTTTCCGAAGGGATAGAGATCATGCCCTGCTTTCTTCCCTACTTTTATTTTGGGACAAAAGCTCTGACAAGTTTTCTCTGATGAGCAGATGAGAAATCAGTCATGAGTTATGATGTGGCCCCTCCAGCCACCACCCCACTCCCCACACACAGCAGAGGTGACCGACACACACCTGGTAAAGCGAACTTCACAGATATTGCACATATAGGGCTTCTCCCCCGTGTGGGTCCTCATGTGCCTGGGCAGCTTGCCGGCTCCCATGATGACTTTGTTACAGATGGGACACTGCTGGGATGCCTTGGGCTTTATTTTCCTCTCTTCCTCCAGAGGCCATGGGGGAAAAACTCCTCCGAACTGGGTAGCGCTTAAGAAATTGAGATAAGCGCTGTAGTCAGTCTCTCTGCCTTAATATGCCCTAAGGGACCTGCTGGGGTGTTGGCAAACATGTCCTTGAAGAAGTCATTAGGGAAAGGAGGCGGAGGCAGGTCTTCCTTCTCCTCCTCTTCCTTGATCTTCCTCTTTTTGATCACCAGATCCAAGGGGCTGTTGTCTACTTGTGGCTCCTCGAGCTGAGAGAAGGAGTTAAAGTCGCCGTTCCACAGATGGGGGAAGAAGCTGGGGGCGAAAGGAGACAGAGCTGGCCTCCTTTCTGGGATGTTTGCCTTAGGGTACAAGTTTTCACTCAGCAAGGACTCTATGGAGAAGTCTCGTATCATGCCCAAGTGTCCAGAGGAGTTGCTGGCTGGGAAGTGATTTGGAAAATCTTTAGGTGCTTCCGTAAAAGCTTCTTCGGTAAGATCGGACTCAGAAGGGCTTTGGTGGCAGCTTACTTCTTGTACATCAGCTAGGTTCTCCTGATTGACAAAATCTTCCACTTCCTCCTCCTCCTCCTCCTCTTCATCTTCATCCTCGTCTTCATCGTCATCGTCATCCTCTTTATCATCCTCCTCCTCGGCCTCTCTGTCGGGCTCCATGATTTCAAGGCATACGTTGATGATGCTCTGGATCTCCAGCATCTTGGCGGCGCTGAGGATGTGCTTGACGTTCGAGGTGGTGATGGTGAGGGTTGAGGTGTAGGCAAACTCGAGGATGGCAGAAAGTGCTTCAGGCTTGACAAAGTCAATCTCGTAAACATAGGGCTGGTCTGTTAAAGTGCCGGTAGTGAAGAGTTTTTTGAAGTACTTGCTGCAGGCCGCCAGGACGGAGCGGTGGGTGCGGTACTCCTGGTCCTGGACGATGAGGATGACATCGCAGAGCAGCCCATCGTGCCGCTGCTCGTTCAATCCACACAGGACCTCGCTGCTGTGGTTCGGGAATGGGATCCCGATAAGATCTTCAATGCCATTGGCCATATTCTCATTTAGTGCCCTAGGACAAAGCACAGGCAGCAGAGCGTTAGCAGGGGATTCCCAATCCATAATGCTAGAACGATGCCGCCTTCTCCCAGGGTCCGTCTCTCCTCTGCCTCACCTGCCACCACCTCCTGCTTGCAGGGTCTCAGTGTGTCTCTAGGCCACCTTCAGCTCCTTTCAGACCCTCTGTGACTGAACCTCTGCTTCCCTCCCCACCTCTTCATCTCCTTCTTTGTCCTCATCCTTCTCAATTCCCACCCTGTTCACCTTTTCACAATCTCCACAAGCTCCCTCTTTCTCTTTCACACCACTCCCCCCGGAACCTTGTGCAATGACTCCTTCCCCATCACATTTCTTCTACATCCTCCTGGAGCCAGCATTGTTCCAGGCACAGGTTGGAGCTATGTGGGGAAAGTGTGATGCTGCATTGCTTCACACTGCCAGGAGCCAGCACCTAACACTGCTTGAACAAGATGAGCCAGGGAGTGCCCATCTCATCTACGTGGTTGTTTTTGGGACTGTTACAACAGCACATCCCAGATAGGAGGGTCATGGCTTCCTGCTGCAGCAGGAGAGCAATCCTTACGGATCTTTCCTTCTGCTACTTCATGCCAGGAAGCTATGACACGTCACCTCACATGGGGACAAGCCACGTAGGAATGTCTTCCTGAGGGATCTGGGAATGGGAAGGAAAGCAAGGATTTGCGTGATAATGTGTACCTGAAAACTGAGAGGAAGACAACAAGGTAGCAAGGACCTGGCCAGACACAGATTGTCTGCTATCTTTCCCCATGAGCTGAGCTTTCTCCATTCCCAATCCTGCTTGGACTTGTCAGCATGATATCAAAATGCCCTGTGCATCTGGCAGACATCTTCCCCTGCTAGAGAAGCTTTAGCTTCAAAGGAAAACTCGGAAGCAAAAAGCCCACACCCAAGAGGAAAACCTGATTTTTTAATTTTTTTTTTTTGTCATTTTTTAATCTGTAAGATGTTTCCTTTTTCACATGGTTCCAGCAGCCCTTCCACATGAGAAATCCCAGGAAAGGAAAGCGATTTCCTCCAGCAGGCGACGAATACATTAATCCCCTCACAGACAGAATACATCAAACAGACAGAATAACTTTGAATACTCTAACCCTTGGAAACCCCCAGGACACAGAGCATGTGTTCATGCAGTGTCACCTCTACCAGCCCCGGCCCTGCTGCAGGTAGACACTTGGTTCACAGCCGAGGGACAGAGCAATTAATCTCCAGGAGAACTCAGGACACGTGACAGCAAAACTGCAGCCCCGCTCCCTCCCTTCTGCAAGGCTGACACCACCAGGCAGGTTCCCCAGTTCCACCCCACCCCACCTCTGCAGCTCTCCTGGGATCCACTGCCACGTCCAGGGCGTCCTTCCCTGCTCAGTTTCTGGCTCTGCTGATTCCAAACCTCTTTCCAAATCACCACTGGGGACCTGGTTTACTTCAGCTGGCTCCCACCCTCACAACTGCCTCGGGGATGGAAAGAACCTGGTCTGATGGAGGCTGTCCATGAAAACCTGTGCTTCCCCTTGGCCAGCAACCCTTGGGGAAGCCTGGGGGGCCCGTGGAGGGGAACAGACTCCACAGGAAACATTCCCATGGGAAAAGGAGCGCTGTCTCCCTTTCCCTCCCTCCCCAGGGAGACCTTGCAGGTATCTCCCCCACACCCAAGCAGCACTGCCAAAATCAGGTGTGTGGGAGCCACAGAGCGAAGGTCTCAGAGGATGGTGCAACCTAGAGGGAGGTGATGGACCACAGGCTGCGGGGAGCAACAGGGATGTGGGACAGCTGTCCATGGTCACAGGGGCTGGAAAGCAACCCCAACCATGGGAAGCCCTCTCCATCCACCTGCCCTTGCCCAGAGCTGGGCAAAGGAGCCAGGAATTGCACCCAGCTCCAGCAGCCGACATTTTCAGCGGAGGGGGGACGCTCCAGCCCCGCATCCCACGGAGTGCCCATTGCCTCCACGCTAATTACGTCTGTTGTCTGAAACAAATTGATTCATTACAGTGTGCTGTGCTTAACCACGTTAACCAGCAACGCTCCTCTGCCATCCCAACCAGCTCCGTATCAAATCCTCCTTGAAAATCAACGATAAATGACAGTAAATCCAATACCTTCTCCAAGTGGAGTGTAAGATAATAAATAACCCCTGAGCCAGGGAGGAAAAGACAGCTTCCTTTCTAGGGCTTTGTATCCCGAATAATAAGCGTGAGCAATTAAATTTCTATTGCTGTTTTTATCATCTACTCGTTTATTTTTGTTTGGAAGGAGCCTGAGTGTTAAAGGAGCTTCTTGCATGAAGGAACGTGTCTTCCTATTTTGATCTTTCACTGCCAGATCACCCTAAGTGCCAAAAATCAGAACAGCAGAATATTAGACTACCCTGAAAAAATGTTTTTATAGAGGTTTTTTCCTGGATGCTAAGCTTCATTGTCCCTAATTAGTGGATTATTTGCTCAACAGCAAGAAAAAATCAGAAGTGGGAGATTGGGGGGTGATTATATACACAGTTACATATAATTTATACGTATAAAATGCATTAAAAATTGTGGGGTTCTGGTGAAAATTGGCTGTTTTTCCTTTCTTATCCCCCCTGGAACTCCTGAGACGTGGTTCTGTTAACTGCAGCGTTTAGGCGAGCCGATAACTTTACAGGATGCTGGCAAAATTGAAGGTGATTCATGTCATTTAAACCGGGGAGAGGGAGAGAAACAGCCCATTCATTTGCATACATTTGCATTTTTTAAACTCTCAGGGTGGTTTGACAGCTCTGGAGCTCTGGAGCTTGAGAAATGACCTTATGGTTCCCATGCCCCCGGGGAGGTTGATGGCCAGAGGCTGGAAGTGTGCTGAGGCTGACGTTTTCCTTCCTTCCCCTCCCTCCTCTCCCTCCTCTTGCACTCCCCCCTTCCCCTGCCTGAGCCAAGGGTGGGGTCCTCAATAATAACAGGCTTAAAAATAGCATCTGATGGTGACAAATGTCACCAGTGCATGCACACACACACACACACACACACACATGCAAATGCTGAGCAGGCGACATGGAGTTAAACAGCAAAATCCCATTTTATAATAGAAAATTACAGCATTGTTAAAATAAACTGGAGGGACATGGTGGAAAGGGTGGAGGGCAGCTAAAATAAACGTATTCTGCAGATGACGTTGTGAAACATTGCATTTATGGTCATGCTTAAAACTCATTCATTACTTTCTTGCCAGGAAAAGCCCCTCTTGTAAAAATTTGATGGTGGGATACTGGACTGCTCCCCCCACATTCTGCCTACAGATTTAGACACCTGAGGCTGCAACAGGAAGAAAAGAGGGATTGGGGGAGCTAAGCTTTGTCCCCTTTTTGGATAAAAAACACCAGATAAAAGCCAGGGACCACAGCAATGTCATAAACCACCTGCAACGTGCACTCCCTTGGTGACCCAAAGCTCACCCAGGCACTCTGCTGCTCAAAAACCTTATTTTTTTATTTTTTTTTTTAATAATCTTTTTTTATCCAACCTATTTCACTATAATACTGAAGCATCTCCAAACCAGCAACGTAAAACTGAAATATCCGGGAGAGGCGAAATGCTCATTTCAGCACCGTGGTTAAGTAAAAACCAGAAGTACACTCAATAGATTATAAAAGACATATGCACTGGAAACAGATAAAGCAAACTCTCATTGCCTCTGCTCGTTTGTAGGGGTGGAAATGGAGCACTGGCACAGCCCTGGAAAGATGTGCCAGCCCTGGGGAGGGACAGCATCCTGCCCCCGGGTCTCGAAGTTGCTGCAAGAGACCTGTGACCTGCGAGGGCTCTTCACCAGCACTTCCCTTTCCCATCTCCTTCCTCACCCTCGGAGACAACGCCCTGAAAAGCCGAGCCCTTGGAGGAGATAAAGCCTGCCAGGGAGAGCCCGGGATTGTGCAACGTGTGGCTGCTGGGACGGGGGATGTCCCCCTCCCATCCACGGGACGGTGCTTCACAACCTGAGTCTCGGCTGGGAGATGGAAATTTTGGCTTTTAATTGCATGTTGGCACGTAATGTAATTGCTGTAGCATACAGCGCTTCAATATTTTAATACTCTAATATTTTAATACATTAATATCCCGGTACATTAATATTTTATTATTTGTGTATTTCAGATATTTATAATTTTGCATTAATATTGTATATATTCATGTTTTAGGTGGTTTTATTTTATATTTTTGTATTCGTATCGAAATTTTCTGAGCATCTCCCTTTAAAATGTGCATTGCTTGGCCTTCTCTTTGCTATGATTTTCCCTCAGGAAAGTGCTGGCTCCTGATTGTGTTTCTTTTTTCTGTGCCTACAGTGATTCTCTGTGGGAGTGCCCCCCCAAAGATATGGGGGTGCCCCAGGGCAAGCAGGGGATGCAAAGCAGCTGCCCCCCCATGCCAGGCTCATTCTGCATTCAGCACAGCAGAGGAAGGAGCCTGAGGCTCTGGCTGATCTCTGCCTGCTCCTGGTGTCAAAATGTCATTTTTCCAGGCAAAACAAGGTGTCTCCAGTTCTTCCCTTCACCCAGCCTGTGTGCATAGAGGGATTCAGGGGGTAAGGCCAGGGGCAAGGCTTAGGCTAGAACATCCCTGACCACTGCTCCCCATCCTAGCCAGCTGCTGGCCCCCCCTCCTGAACATCCCTCTGTCCTTGCTGACACAAAACCCCTGGAGGAATTCCAGCTTTACCCCTGAAGCATGAGACCACCCAGAAAAGCATCCCAGAGGTGTCAGAACCAGGCTCTGGGGTGCTGAGTGTGCCAGGCCACCCTAGGCTGCTGACCCTGTCAGGAGAGGGAGTCAGAGAACCACAGAATGAATCTCAGAATTCCAGGTTTGGGCTGGAAGGGACATTAAAGCTCATCTCCTTCCACCCCCTGCCATGGGCAGGGACACCTGCCGCTACCCCAAGCTGCTCCAAGCCTCATCCAACCTGGCCTTGAACACTTCTAAGGATTGGGAGAGTCAGTAGGAGATCTCAACACCTTTTCTCACCCTGATTTATTTTCTACCATCACCTCCCCAGCCCAGGGCACTCAGCACCCTGAGGCTCAGATGCTTTGGCTCTGCTGCTCTGCTACCTGCACCTCTTTCCCAATCCCTGCTCCAGGCTGCAGGAGCAGAGGCAGCAGCCAGGGTGGGCTGGCTGCTCTCCCTCTGCATCCACCCATGGCCTTGTCTGTGCAGACCTGCCTGCTGCATCCATCAGCCCATAAATACATGTGGGTTATTTCGCCCCCCCCACCCCAAGTTTTATTTGTGCCTTTTCATAATGAGGCAATTAAGATGTGCATGTGAGATCACCATAATCTGTCAAAATATTACAGCTGCTTTCATTGGGATAGGCTGGCCAGTGATGGATCACTCCTGCTACTGTTACTTGGTGGAAAAACACTGGCACAGGGTGCCCAGAGCAGCTGTGGCTGCCCCTGGATCCCTTGAAGTGCCCAGGACCAGGCTGGATGGGCCTTGGAGCAACCTGGGATAGTGGAAGGTGTCCCCGCCCATGGCAGGGGGCTTGGACACAATGGTAGCTTCAAACCCAAACCAAACTAGGATTCTGTTTTGGGGGGCATAGGGATGCTAAGGCTCTGTTCCTGATCCACCAACTGCTCCACAGCCTTGAGCAAGTCCCTTGTGCAAATGTCCCTGAGCAAAGCCACCCACACTGACACCCCATTCGAAGCCAGTCCCACAGGACAACACCACTGCCTTGGCCAAGCACTTCACACCAATTTGGAAGACCTGGGGGAAAGAAAGACTTGGGGAAAGAAAGACCTGGGGTCCCAAAATGCCTATTTGAAGGCAGGCAGAGAGGTGGGATTATCTTTTTATTTGAAAAAGAAAGAAGGTGTAAAACCTAAAAAAACGTTAAATATTGCCTTTATATTTATTCCCTACCATAGGGGCACACCTCCCCTCTGAACATCTTGTCTCCAGAGGAACATGTTATTAAACCACCCACCCCGGCAGCAAGCGTTTCTGCCCTCCAGCAGGAAGGTGGGGCAGAGAGCTCCTCACCTTTCAATCACTTCCCTGGGATGCCTGGGACAATGAGGAAAACGTGGCGACATCGGCCGCCGCCTCCCTCGCAAGGAAATCACGGGGACACCATCCCCTCTGCAGACCCTGAGGTGGTTCTGTGGGAGGGAACCACCTCACAGCAACCACCTAAACCACAGTAAAACCACCAGGGTTTTACTGCCGGGCTGGGCACCCCGCCCCAGCCTCCAGGAACAGCAACCAGTCTGGAGACACAGCGTTGAGATGGGAAAGTTGGGGGTGTTCGGCTTTCAACTGAGCTCATCCACACAAAAATGAGGATCTCGCCAAAAACTCGTGGATTCTGCTTGGATTTGGACAGAGCAGAAGAGGGAAGATGTTTCCAAAGTGATGCTGTGGCGAGGAAGGATGTACAGAAGGTGGCGTTCTCCTTGGAAGAAGCTTGGACGGGGAGGGAGCCCCGTGGATGGGTGCAGAGGTGGCATCGCCCCACACGTCTCCTGGCAAGGGAGCAGCTCTGTAAATGGAACAGGTCAGCACGATTTAAAGGGATGCTCTGTGGGACACCAGTGGCAAAGGGCAAGCAGAGTCCCCGTGGTGCTGACACAGATGGAGACCTCCCTGATGCCAGGAGGAGAGGGGTGGCCAAGGAGCCCAGCCCTCCTCTGTTAGAGCCCCAGAAGTGGAGCATGGTTTGATCACATAATTCAAGTGGTTAGGCTCCAGGGAGTGAAATCACAGGGGTGACCTTCAGCCTGGTATTTCTTCATTACTTACTGGACTTGTCAGTATTGATACTAATCTCTGAACAAAATCCTTGGGCATACAAGGATTCATCCTTACCAACATCTGGCTGGCAAGTTGAGCCCTTGTGAACTATTTATATTTGCACGTACTATATAAAACTGACCTTTTTTTTCAGCTGGAACTACTAGTTTCCTGTAAGCAGACCACAAAAAAGCCATATTCACTGAAGTCCCATCAGGGAGTCCAAAATAAAAGGTGCTTTAGAATCATCTCCAGAGTTTCCAGTGATCCCAACAACAACCCTTTCTCTTCCCAGTTTCCAAAATCCATGCAGGAGTTTATCCAGCCAAGCAGAGTTGGGGCATATCAGTACTGGAGATCTGCTGGATATCTCAGGTACAACATCACTTGGGAAGCTCCATGAGGACTATTTGCTCAGGAAGGTGGTGACAGGTGACACTCACCAGGATGTGGAGGCTGAAGCAGCTCCTGTGCCCTATGTGAATCCATCCCAGGGAATTTTTAAAGACTCCTTACACATCACAGCAAATATACACCTGTCAACAAATCCATCCCTGCAGGTTGACTCCAGCTACCCAGAGCCTACATGAAGTACTCTGTACTTCATCAACTTTGTTTACACACAGATATGATCTGGCAAAACTGCAAATTATGAATCAGATCACCCCTCCGTGTTCTGTTGGATGCTGCTGGTTGTAATGGGAATTTGCTGCTGATCCACAATGCCAGGACCTGACCCTGGTCCACATAAGGCTAGATTTTCTGTCCTTGGTTCCTCTCTGGGGAGGAACTTGTGGCCCAAGTTGAGCTCTTGGGTGGCACACAATGATGAACACGTTTTGCTCATGGCAGGGGTGCTGGGACTACCTGATCTTTAAGGTCCCTTCCAACCCAAACCATTCTGTGATTCTGTGATCACATCAGCAAGTTCCACGCCCCTCCCATTTCCTTGGAACGAGTTCTGAGCCCCAGATAAACGCCAACACGAGCCCTGTCAGGGCCAGAACAGAGTTCAATGCCTCCTGTAATTGAAGGGCCACGTTTTCACTTTGGTTCCCTTTTCTCAGCTTCTTAAAATTGCCCATCACACCGCCCAGTTTCAGAATTTGTATAAAGCTCCAAAACCAGGAGCTGCAGGTCACTTCTGGGTGGCAGCCTGATGAAGTCTGCATGCTGCATGACAAATGCCATCTGATGTGCTGAGCAGGCCTTGGCAAAGGGGCATCCTGGTGATAAATGGTCAAATAAACATAAACAATTAGTGGAGCTACATGAAAGGCACCGCCTGGCTCCAGATGGTGTTTTGAGGGCTTCATCCACGCACCGAGCAGGGGCAAATTAATTAACCACAGCATCTAAGCAGATACCAGAGAGGAGACTTTACAGAGTGGTCACATCTGACCAGTTTTTTCTGGCAGCCTTGTCCCCCCATTCAAGCATTTCCTTGGAGGTTTGGAGCTTGAGGGGATGGTGCTCTGGGAACCCTTCTGCTCCTCTCTGCTGAGGTTTCAGAAGGTGCTGAAAGGCTGAAGATGCCCAATATCCTTTTTTTTTTCTTTGAAACCCTCAGTGGGCCCTGTCTACACAGCTCTGTGTAGCCTTGATGGTCTCCTGGCCATGCTAATACAATGGTGGTGGTACAGGCAATGATGCTGGGTGAGTATCTCTCCCCCAGCTAAACCTATATGCACTTAAATAAAACACGTGTGGGAGGGGAGAACATGTTAAGTGAAACAGGAGAGTTTCTAGGCATCCTCTGCAACCACCCCATTCTCATGGAAAATCATTCACACTTCAAGTGACGCTCTCCCCCTCCCACACCACCAAAATGAGGAAGAAAAGAGAGAGCAAGAGGAAAATCCCCACCAGAGATATGCCCATGCCAGGGTCTGGCTGAACAGCAGGTTGCTGGTGCCCCCCCCCCCCCAACCAGCAGCTCTGGCATGAGAGAGATGAAGGTTCATGAGGTATGTGACATTGCTGGTGGCATTTCTGCCCACCTGTGTGCAGCCACTCTCCTCCAACACCTTCCCATTGTGCCCAGACCCTGCTAGAGGGAGTGATAGAGGATATATATATATGTATATATAGGACACATCCCTATTAACACACAACATTACAATCCAGTGAGCACATCAGTGGTAGGTACCTCCTTCCAGCACGGCCTTAAAAATAGCCAAAAAAACCATTTCCTCCCATTCTGAACTCTCCTGGGAAAACACGCCAGCCCCTTCACTCTCTCTCGTCCTGTTCTTCTTCAGAGTCAGAAAAAGGAAAAGAAATTTTTAAAAAAGGCTCCTATTGAACGGCCTGCACACACTGGGTGGGTTTGCTTCCTGACCAAAAGAAAAAAAAAAAGCAAGAAAAAAAAAAAAAAGCAAGCAAAAAAACAACCAACCAACCAACCACGGCGGAAAAATGTGCCCAGCTTAACCATGGAAAACTAGTTTGGCTGGCATCCCTCCGGAGTGGACAGGATTGCGAGGGACTTGGACTCGGATCCGGGTGAGGCTGTCACCAGCCTGCATGAAAACACGGCTCCAAAATAAACACATTTTTTGAGGGCTCCAAAAAAGCAGAGCGCAAAGGACGGGGATCCAGCTTCCCTTTCTCTTCTCCTCCCCCCCACCCCTCGCCCCCAGAGAGAAAGCCACCAACGGGAGGACGTTGGGAATAAAAATAAAAGGGTCAGAGCGCTCGCACATTAAATCAGAAGCAGATGTGTGCCTGCTCGCCAGCCTGAGTCACCGCGGGAGGGTGGGGAAGGGGGGGTTATCGCTATTTTGGTGCTGGGTGTGGGGTACAGAAAACAATGTGAGGAGAAGGCGGTGCAGTGTTTGAGCAGGCTTAATATCGGCTTGGGAGCAGGTACAGGCAGGCTCCAGCAGCGGTGGGGTGGGAAGCTCAGCTCGGCAGTGGCATTGGCAGAAGCTGAGCCCCATCCCCTGCCCAGGCAGGACTGCTCCTCCAGACCCTGCCCAGGCTCCCTGGAAGCATCACTGGGCATTCCCAGTGGCACCCATCACTTTTTGGGGGCGTTTCTTGCTGATCTCCCTTTAGTCTCCCCAATCAGGAAGTGCACCAAATCATTCCCAAGCACTGGCCAAGACGCTGCCGGGCCTGAGGTGTCTCCAGACCCACACCAAGGTAGAGGCAGAGCTTTGTCCTCTCTCTCAGGAGGACAACCTCAGCAGCTCAGCACCTCTCTAAAGCCCTGCTTGCTTTGGGCCAAGCCCCATAACACAAGCTCAGCTTCTCCTTCGAGCTCCTGCTGTGCCCTGCGCTGCTGACACCGTGTTGCCGTTCATTAGGCTCATAATCCCACAGGTATTTAGGAGAAAGGTACCTCAGATTGGTCTATTTAACTCTGGAATAACTCAAAATATTCTATTCCTGCTCGACTCTCATGAGAGCCCTTGCAGCCTCATTGGTTTGTAATTGCCATTTCAGTCGTGGAGCTCTAAACACACGAGCTCTCGTGCTATGGCTGGGCCAGAGGAGTTCCCACATGGACACAAGGTGGCTTTTGGAGAGGGGCATTCATGGAAGGTGCCTCTGCAGAGCATCTCATCCTGCAATGGCAATCCAGTTTGCAAAGACACAGCCCCTCCAGCACCACCACCCCATCATCTGAACCATGGGCAGAGTGATAGTCCTGGGGTTGTATGTGGTGTCACAGTCAAACCCAACACAGGATGAAAATTCAAGACCCTGGTTCAGAGAAGAGACCAAACAGACACAGATGTTACCTGTTGAGTGTCTCCTCTGTGTCATCTACAGGTCCTGTCCCATCACAGAGGGGAGTTAGGCAGATTGGGTGAATATTACATGTCCTCATCCTTTGCTTCCCTGGAAGGGGAGCTTCACAGATGCTCCATCCACGGAAACAAGAGGTGATGACTTTAAACCAATGTGGTCTTTGAAAGAGTGGAGATTCAGACTCACTAGGAGGAAGAAACTCATATGATGAGGGTGGTAAAACACAGGCACAGTTTGCCCAGAGAAGCTGTGGCAGCCTCATCCCTGGAAACATTCGAGTCCAGGTTGGACAGGGCTTGGAGCAACCCAGCTTTGTGAAAGGTGCCCCTGCCCAGGGCAGGGCGCTGGAACAAGATGACTTTCAAAAGTCACTTCCAACCCAAGACACCTGATGCTTCTGTGGTTCCATCAACATTTTTTATGCAAGCAAACATTGTCCTGACCATGCTGAAGCCCCAGTGAGATGCATTGTAACTCTTGAACTGAATATTTCTAGTGGAAATGCTGCCAGGTTTCAGCACAGGGAAGGGGACGAGACTTTCATCCAGACTTTTTATATGTAAACCAACCATCTAATGAGCTCTCTGAAGACCACAGGTAATATATGGGCATAACCTTATAGCGTGGCCCAAGAACCAAATATCCAGAGGCAACTCCCTGTCTTTCAGGGACGATTTAATCCAGCTCTGAAGGTTACAGAGCAATTTAACTGAAGATCTGGGGTCAGATTCAGATTTCATTTGTATCTCAGCTCTTTCTGTGTGCAAAGTCCCTGGTTCCTCTGCCAACCTGGTTGCAAGCTAAGCAGCAGCTGAGTCCTCAGCTCCTGCAAAGCCTCACCCGCCTGAGTAATCCGTGCGATCCAGAGGGGCCCACCCATGCCCAGCTTAGTAAATATAGTCAAAGCTGGTGGAGGACCAACAGAAAAAAAAATCTGAACTCTCCCTGGAAGAAGGAAAAGAAAATACCCACTGCTCAGATGTTTCACTCAAACACATGGAAAAAAAATAATACTGAAAATCAGTGGGATTAATTTTTTAACCGTCGCTTCTGCAAGCAAGGAGGGGGTCTGTGGGATCAGGTCCCTCAGCAGGCAAGTCCTGTGTCCCAGCTGACTCTTTGCACATGCCAGCTCACAGTCTGATCTGATTTAAACCAGCTGAGTTGTAAATGAGGCTTATAATGGAATTGGCAAATGACCCTTCAATACAGCATCACAAACCGACAGCACTCAAAAATAACCAGGGGTCGAGTCAGGACTCAGCTCTCAGCCAAGGGTGAGTGCAGGATCTGGGTGCATCATGCCACAGGCTACAAAACACCCCAAAAGCAAGCAGGGGGAGCTCCCAGACTCTCCCCTCTTTAGTGGGCTGACCCTTCCAAAATAACAACAGAAAAAAAAAAGAAACCAAATAGGGAAAATGAGGAGAAAATGCAGCCCTGACATGTAAAGAGAGACAGTCTCGCCTGTTTGTGTTGGCCTATACTGAACTCCAGGCAGTTTCCAACTGGAACCCAGAAATGCTGATGGTGTTTGGAGTCTGTCTGCATCCCTCCCATGACGTGAAGAGGCATTCAGGATGATGGGCTAGGATGTTGGTATTTTTTTTTCCCCTAACAACTATATTTACTGTTACATTTTGAACTCCCCATGCTGTCATTACAATGTCAGATGAAATTACATGTGTGATAACCATAACATTGACACATGCACAAGTTCACAGAGGCTTTACAAGGAAACAGCTTTAAGGGAAGAGGGAAGCTGCTCATATGCCTCAACTCAAAGGGGATGTCCAAAGGAGTCTTTGAATTACAGGGCACTGCCTACAGCCTCATCTTGGCCTTGCTGGAACTGAATAACATTTTTGGGGGCTTTGCTGGGTAAAATGTTTTCTTATTTATACTGGTATAATCCTGGATTGACTCCAGGGATTTAACTGATATTGTTCTGGATTTGCACCAGCACAAAGAGGATGAGGATGTTACAATGGTCTCCAGGATGGGCTTGCAGAGTGATCTGAATTGCACTGGGATTCTTTGCTGGAGCCACCATGAATGTCACAAATCCTAGGATGGTTTGGAGAGACCTTAAAGCTCATCCAGTTCCAAGCCCCTGACTTGGGCAGGGACATCTTCCACTAGTCCAGGTTGCTCCAGGCCCTATCCAACACAATCTGGAACACTTCCAGAGATGGGATATGGAAGTGCAGAATGAAGATAGCCACACCACCGAAAATCCATCTTTCACCTAGGTAGATGATCCCCTTTCACACATATGCCCCTACAGAGCACTTCAAGACTGTGGACTTGAAGGACTTGAAGGACTGAGGCTCTCTTCTGATCCAAGATGTGCTAGAGCTATAAGAAAGGAACCCCAGCTTCTTACCCACTACCAGGCCAGAGGTAACTGCCCCACAAAGCTCAGCCTTTAAGGTGTTAAGAAAATCCCAATTTCTGCTAGGAAAAAGCAGCAATCAGATTTATTCCAACTGCTATGGGCAGCTGGGTGAAGAGAACTTGGCCAGTGCTCCTGGATTACCGTTCCAGCAGCAAACTCCAGAAGAGAGGCATAACTTCCACTGGCACAGCTGGGTGCATAAGGCAACATCTGTACAGCTCTGACAGCAGCTGCTTAGGGGGAAATGGTACAAGTCTAACCAGGCTGGTCCAGCTGAAGTTCCAGAGACAGGATGTTACAGATCAACACTGTGACATACTGAGACAGACTGAGAGAGCTGGGGATGTTCCACCTGGAGAAGAGAAGGCTCCAGGGGGAGCCTGGCAGGCCCTGGGGACAAGGGCTGCAGGGACAGCCCCCAGGGAATGGCTGCCAGTGCTAGAGGGCAGGCACAGCTGGGCTCTGGGGCAGGAATTGCTGTGGGTGAGGCTGGGCAGGCCCTGGCACAGGGTGCCCAGAGCAGCTGGGGCTGCCCCTGCATCCCTGGCAGTGCCCAGGGCCAGGCTGCACAGGGCTGGGAGCAGCCTGGGATGGTGGGAGGTGTCCCTGCCCATGGCAGGGGAGTGGAATCAGATGACCTTCAAGGACATTTCCCACCCGAATTGCTCAGTGATATCTACACCTATGGATGTTTTGGCTCTCAGCTCCTACACAGAGTATCTTGTGGAGCTTAAGCTGCTCTCTTAATACTAAATAAAAAAAAAAAATAAAAGCAAACATCTAACACAACAGCAACACCAAGGACTTGTGGGCTGGGAAAGAACACTGCACGTGCATGGGCAGCACATGACTGCTTCTCTGTACTCTTCACAGGGTGCAGGTTTGATTCATCTCCTGAGCAAAGGACTGGAGGATGCTCTGGGTGTGTGTTTGTGGTTGGGCAATATTCTGAAGAGCACCAGCACACATGTGGAACCACTCACACTCTCCTAGGACCTACCTGTTGTCCTGGGTGGGAAAACATCAGTGTTTCACCCCACTTTGCCTGTGCTTTGCATCCCCCTCCACAGGACAAAAAGCATAGCACCTGGTTAAATATATTGCAGTGATTACTCTCTAGGAGAGGAAAACTCATCAGGGAAGGGGCTACAATAAAACCAGACACTAGGAAGCACCTACCTCTCCATTCACCCATCTCCCACCTGTGGATCTCCCTAACCTACATTATCCTGTCTCACATATCCATCACACGGACAGGATACCCCTTCCATCACATCAATTTCTTCCCTCCCCCGTTTGTCCACGAAGACACATGACAAAAAGGGGTGTGGATACAATCTCTCCCATAGCTATAAACATACAGATACGTATATTTTTGTCCACCCAGACCTTCCCAGGGATGGGCAGGAGCCCAGCAGCTTGCTCACACCACACTTCAAAGCCGCACACCAGCGCTGGATGAAACACCAGCACCGCAGCACGCCGGGGACTTTCCTTTTCCAAGCCGGCACTTCAAAATATTTATAAAGGCACTTAAGCCCCGTTTTGACCACTGCCTGTGTTTGCAAACCCTGCCCTGGGATTCATGTCAGGTCGTGGGGAGTTCCGCTCGCATTGCTGGCATACCTGAGGAGAGGCAGAAGGACTCGCTCCCCGCTGGCAGAACAAAGCCCTGAGTTATTGCAGAGCTGTGCCCTCCACCGGGTACAATTATGGTTAGAGAAAACCCTTGTTTATAGCAGGATCCTTCCAGTCGGGGGGGGAAAAAGAGATTTAATTACAAGGTAATGGTGCAGTGGGCGTGTGCGTGGCGCAGAGGCGGCCGAGAGCTGGGCTGCTCCCCCTGCCCAGGTGGTGGCTGGTGGGTCCAGCTTCTGTGGAGGCTAAAAAAAGGGGGATTTGGTGTCTTCCTCCCGTGGTTGTCGAAGGCTGAGCATTGGATCAAGGGAGGAAAAGCAAGGAGAATTAAAAATACAGGAGAGATTCCTGTCTCACCAGGTCAGGAGCAACAGGAAGGGGATTAAGGGGAGGGAGGTGGGTGGCCAAATTGCCCACCACTTTTCTCTTTCATCTCTAAGTCATGGCCTTGAACACAGGCTTCCTCAGGTAGGTCAGGAGACTTACAGAATGGTATGGAAGGGACCTTAAAGCTCCTCCAGTTCCATCCCCTGCCATGTGCAGGGACACCTCCCACTATCCCAGGCTGCTCCCAGCCCTGTCCAGCCTGGCCTGGGGCACTGCCAGGGATGCAGGGGCAGCCCCAGCTGCTCTGGGCACTCTGTCCACCCTCAAAGCCAAGAATTTCTTTCCAAGGTCCAGTCTAATCCTACCTTTAGGCAGTTTTAAGCCTTTCCCCCTTGTCCTGTCACTATCTGCCCATGTAAAAAGTTGCCTTCCATCTTTTTTTATCATCTCCTTGTAAGCACTGCAAGGCTGAGGTCCGAACTGGGTTTGGTTTCAACTTCCTTTTCCAAATGGTGCTGCAGGATCAGAGCCCACTGTGAGCTGCTGACATTTTACACACAGAGATGGACTACAGGACATCGTAAGCCCAAGAACTGAATCCTTATTTAAAAATCCCACAAAACACCTTTAGATAAAAAGGTACAATCCTATTGAACACCAAGAGCTCCTCAATGCTGCACTAGCCAAGGTACATGCTCATCAAGTGCATGCATCAGGGAATATTTTTGTAGCCCTCTTTTCTGCCACTAATTTTAAGGAACAGAGTGTGGTTTCCTCTCCTGTGTTTCTCAGATTTTGCTTAAAAATAAAATTTGAACCTCTATCAAACCAAACAGCTCCTTGCCCAAGGTGGTCAAAAAAAAAAAAAAAAATAAAGCAAAGCCTCTTCTATGATGAACCCTTCAGGAAAAAGGAATATAAATCCCCCTGTGGTTGTGCTCCCACAGAAGCATTCAAAAAAAAAGCCCCCAAAAGCCAGTGCAAAATTTGTAGTGGGTCCTTCCTGCCTCCGCACACGACTTCTGGGAAACACATAAAACATCTACCAGAGCACAGTCTGATTTATTCTTGGAGCAGGGCACCTTTAATGGCAGCAGGAGTGCGGGTGTAAATCTCCAGGCAGGAAAAATCAGACACACAGCCCCAGCCCTCTGGATCCACTCTGCTCCAAATGCTACTGAATAAAAATGAGGCTTTATGGTAAAAAAAGAGGCACATGTCCTTCTGCTGGATAGCAGGGATTTCTAAGGGTGCAGTGCTATAAATAATGATTCAAGCCAGTTTGCACATGTCTCATGCAGCCCATGATGAGACATTAAACAGGTACTGAGAACACCACAAAAATGATCAGGAGGATGGTGCACCTCTGCTCTGGAGGCAGGCTGGCAGAGCTGGGGGTGCTCAGGGGCACCAGAGAAGGCTGCAGGCAGAGCTGGGAGCCCCTGGCAGGGCCTGCAGGGGCTCCAGGAGAGCTGCAGAGGCCCTGGGGACAAGGGCTGCAGGGACAGCCCCCAGGGAATGGCTGCCAGTGCCAGAGGGCAGGCACAGCTGGGCTCTGGGGCAGGAATTGCTGTGGCTGAGGCTGGGCAGGCCCTGGCACAGGGTGCCCAGAGCAGCTGGGGCTGCCCCTGCATCCCTGGCAGTGCCCAGGGCCAGGCTGCACAGGGCTGGGAGCAGCCTGGGATGGTGGCAGGTGTCCCTGCACATGGCAGGGGTGACACTGGCTGAGCTTTGAAAGTCACTTCCAACCCAAACCACTGTTTGATTCCATGGAAACCCAGTGGGCTGAACTGGAGGTGGAGGCTGTCGTGCCCTCTCACTCATCAGTGCTTCCCAAAACTGTAACCCAGCCCTGTTCTCATGCACAACCAGGCAGGGTTGTGTCACATGTCCCCCAGGATGTCGCCACCCCACCTCCATGACACCCCACACACAGGGGGAGGGTGCACCCCAAGGCAGCCTCCCCTCCCTGTGCACAGAGGGGCATGGGGACAGCTCCCCTGTGAATGGGCACAATGCCACACTGACTCCTCTGCCATGCAGGCAACACAACCCTAAGATCTTATGCCCATCCTGACTCCAGAACAACACAAATAAAAATGAATATCCTTGGGAGCAAGCAGGGATGGGCCGTGAAACTCCTGGCTGCCTCCACAGTCCAGTTTAACAATTGTCACTATTGCCAACTCCTGCTGTTCAGACAGCGTCTGCCCTGTCTGCAGAGCAGAAGCACACCCCCAGGAACCCTGCTACAGTCCTAAAAGACCTTTTTTCTCCTTTGACCTTCACCAGGGGCAGACTGGACCTCTGCTCTTTAGGTGCATTTGAGTGTGAAGGCACTGAAGAAGACCTGTGTGAGAACAAAGAGGAGACTGCTTGTGGAAGCGCATGCTGGAATTAGAAAATGAAATAAACAGCCCGTCCTAAAAGAGAAAACTCCTGCCATAAAGTAGATTTTGAGGGGAGTGGGAAAGGAAAGAAATGGTTGTGTACTGCCCTGCTTTGCTAAACAGGCAGATGGGACCTGTATTTCTCTTCTGAAACTTTAATGGAAGGATATGATTCTGCTGCAAGCATATTTTATATGCCTGGCGATTAAAGAGGAAGGAAAGGGCATAATTTATAGAATTGTGAAACACAGAGGATAGCTTTCTGGCTGCAGTGTTTCTTTATTTTCTTGTTATTCCACTTATTCTTCCTTTTGCTCCAAGGCTTGTGAAAGGTGATGGATGGGCAGTGGTGGAGACAGAAATCTTCCTATTATATTCACGGGGCAGGCACTGAATCAGCAACCACGGTGGCTACATGAGCTGCACCTCCTCTTAACAAGCCTGAGACCAAAAGAAAAGTGTTTCTGTGTGTCCTCAGCCTTTCTACAGTGCTTTCCAGCTCCTACAGCTTCCTTATCCCTTGCAGTTAGCAGGCTCAGTCTTTCAAAGAAGAAATTTGAGCCTTGCTTGGTTCTTGATGTAGATGGGAACATGACATTGCCAAGCTCCTGCCCCATCTAATCCTCCAGACCAAGCATTTTTATGGACAATAGGCCAAACTCTGCCAAGACCCTGGCATTCTCCATCCACCCCACCTCAGAGGAAACAATTTCCACCTGTGTTTGTCTAGAGAGACACCTTGTCAACAAAGACCCGGTGGCCAAGGAGCCAAGAACTCAGAGGCACGTCGTTGCAGTGAGGATGGCCAGGCACACACTCAGCTGAATGATCAAAAGTGGCGCCCAGAGGTCGATGGAAGTGAACTTTCTGTTCCATTCATCACTTGTGAGACCACAGCTGGTGCACTGTGTCCAGTTTGGAGTCTCCAGAGAGATATTGCCATTGTGGAGGGACCGAGATGGTCAGTGAGCTGAAGCACATGGGGTGAGAAGAGAGGGTTTTGTTCAGCCCAGGGAAGAGGGCATGAAGGGGGAAATCTCATTTTTTCACCTACCTACCTACCTAACACAAAACTATAGAGAAGAAGCAGTCAGACTCTTCTCAGAGCATGAGAAACCACAGGCAGAAGTTTCAGCAAAGCAAGTTTATGTCAGATGTAAGAAAAACATTTCTTAGTAAGAGGCTGGTCAAACCTTGAACCATGAAGCCAGAGAAATGCTGGGATTGGTATCCCTAGAGATGCTCAAAACTCTACCACACAAAGGTATGAGCCTGAGAGGTGGAAGTTGGATCAGGAGTTTTCAAAGGTTCTTTCCACCAAAAGCATTCCCTGACTCTCTGCTCCAGTTGTGCAGAGAGGGAGTCAAGGCACAGGGCAGATGAAATAACACAACCACAGGTATGCAGGCAACCTGCACCCGAGGCCACATCTCTACAGAGCAACCTAAAGCCCAACCCTGACTGCTTTGGAGTATATTAAACCCATCACCACAGTCTTGTCTGGTGTGCTGGGCTTTCTGGGGTCACCTGCTTCCCTGGTAGAAGGCTGAGCATCTTCTGCTGCAAAACTCCTTGGATTTTTAATTTTTTATCAACTTTGGGGCCAATTCAGCAACTCATCTTTCTGCTAAGACTGTCAGTGAAAGCGTCAACTGCATGGCTGGTTTCTGTGATGTGGAACCATGCCCACCAAGACTTGGACCAGGACTGTGCAGCCCATTTCACATCAGCCACCATGCAGCCCACGCTTGGCAAAAGACTGAAGACAGTATCAGCCATGCCTGCATGACTCCTGGCTCTGGGCCATTTTTTCTCCAACCCTCTGAGCAGCCACGATATAAATCTTGCTCTTCTTTCACTAGTCTTTGCTGTGACAACACAATCACTTGGCTGCCCATGCCAGCTCTCACTGGGCATTTGTCAGGATGCGTCAGTGGAAAAAGGAACTCTGCACCCTGGTGAGGAGGGGGAGCAGCTCCTCATCAAGCTAACCACTGCTTCCCTTGCTCAGCTCACACATTTGCTGCAGGAGGAGTGCAAGTCCTCGTGAAATCACTGTGAATATTTACCTCCACCAGGAGTAATTCCGTATTCCTCCCTCCCTCCCGGTGAATAAGCAGGAAGACCTTGCCCAGATAAATGCTGGGTGAGAGCTTTGCTTCCCCTCCAATACCAGCACTCCCATGCCTAAATATCTCCATGAAATATGTGTGTGTGCATGTGTACACATCCTTTATTCAGAGCTATATTTGCTCTTTAAAAAGAAGACTGCTTGTCCCATGGAAGCCAGAAAGAAGGAAGAAATTCTTTGCACTGAGGGTGGTGAGGCCCTGGCACAAGTTTCCCGGAGGAGCTGTGGGTGCACCATCCCTGAAAATGCTCAATGCATGTTGGACAGGGCTTGAAGCAGCCTGGGATAGTGGAAGGTGTCCCTGACCATGGCAGAGGGTTGGACCAGAGGAGCTTTAAAAGTCCCTTCCAAACCAATCTACGATTCTGTGATAGGTCAGCTGAATCTTCCTATTCATTCCGGGAATGCTGCAACTCTTGGCAAAACAGAGAAAACCATTCCCTGAAGTTGTAAAACTGACTCTCTAGCAATTCTTACATACTACCTAAACATTTGTGTTTTTTCCTTTTTTTCACTGTCTGAAACCTCTTTAATTGAATCACTCCTAACTCTGTGAATTGCAGAGTCCGGTCAGGGGATGCAGGACCCCCACTGCGTGCTGGGCAGTGTGGGAACACACAGCCCCAAAAACCAACCGTGGGGAGACCACGAGGCCAGCAGAGAAGTCAGTGGGATGGACATGGTGTGTATTCATCTCAGGAAGCTCACATAGTTACAAGGCCATAAGCACAGGAGGGTGGAGACCTACTTCTGTCCAGAGAGAGGGAAGGGAGCCCATCCCCTGCTGAAAACTGTGGGTGGATGTATTGCACTTGGCCAGCCAGAAGATTAAGGCAGGTCCCCTAATTGAACATTTCCCAATGGGAGGGAGATAAAAAAAGCAATTTAGGGGTGGAAAGAGAGCAGGTAAAACATCATCTGGAGAGAACAGGGTGGGCAGGAGAGGCTCCTCACAGAGAGGAGAGACGAAGGCTTGTGGGGCAGGGGAGGATGCGGGCTGCACCAGCCACTGGGTGCTTCAAACACAGGATAGCTGGAGTCATGGAGCAGGGTGGGAGGAGGTGAAGGAAGCAGGCAGGAGAGAAGATTACAGGAGTGCAAGGAACAACAAAGAGCAGGAAAACAGAGAAGGAAAAAAATTATGCAGGGCCACAAAGGTCAAAAGAGTCAACTTCAAAAGGATTCCTTAAAGACACCAAGCAAATGCCTTCATATTCAATTATTTGGTTTCCATACAAATCTAAGTAGTATGTATGTGGGGGGGATTGCCTCCCAACACTCTATTTGGCACAGAGGGAAGACAAAGTGGAAGGAGGATAAGAGAAGTCTGGACTCTTTGTTTTTCTAATGGACAAGACAGGGCTGGAGTTGGCAAGACCCCCTTGCAAAGGACACAGAGTGAAGCGGAGGAGGCTTTTCAGGAGAAGAACGATGGGAGTGAGCAAGACTTATCCCTTCTGGAACTGAAAAATGTTAAAAATTGACTTGCTCAGCCTGAATCAAAATGTTTTCCTAAATCCCAGGCATCTGTTTAATAAAAAACACTGCAAACATTGAGTTAAACAAATCATGCTGCCTGTGAGAGTCAAGACTCTCACTTTGTAGATGCTGAAATGAAACGCTTCCACTTTTTCACAATTCCACCATTAATCTGACAAAACTGACCCAGACGCAGAGCAGTTCTTTTGTCATCAAAACCTTCACTTTGTACTGAAAGGTATTTAGCTGAATTATCTCTCCCCACTGTACTTAAGGAAGCTAAAGTAAAGTACAAAGCCAGAAGAGTCGGCTCCTCTATCCTGGGGCGTTCAACCCATCGGCAGAGTTAAAATCACTGACAAGCTATGGCAAGCTAATGTCAGTAAAATGGTACCCAACAGGAGGTTTGAAGCCAGTACAGTGAGCTCTACAATAAGTTCCAGTCCTTTAAACACCATGCTTAAGTAAAATATTACAGCAGGTCATGTTTTAAAGCAGACAGAATAGGCGAGGGAATCACTGCGGACCCATGAGGATCCTCTTGGAGGAGAACAGAAATTCTGCCTTTTTCATCTCCCTGCCCTAATCACCACCACTTTCCTCCTGACTGTCTGCTCTTCCTTCCATGCCACACCACTTTTTCCACATGCTCATCCAGCAGTGGATGGCAGCAGGGACCTGTGTCAGAGACAAAGGCATGGTGCTGCTACATCAACTACCTGCAGGGCCAACACAGGGCCCAACAAAGCGGTAACTGCTCACACTGGAAAAAACACAGGAAGAAAGTGACTTGGTGAAGGCCATGAAACAGGTCAGTAGGGGAGCCAAGAGTGGAGATCTTGTCCTCCTGTTTTTTGCCCACCTGTATCCCAAGTGTTTAGTATTTCCTCTGTTCAGCTTTGACCTTACAAGTTCCCTTAACCTTCTCCTGGCAGTTTCCTAATGGGCAAATAAATCTCTGGAGAGTATCTTAAATTCTTTTTTATCACAGACTGTATCAGTGTGATAATAAGATCAGCCTTCAGACTCCCCATTAAGTCACAGAAGGTGTGGTCATCAGTCATGCTTTTTCCAGACTTAATTGCCAGACAGACACTTTAAGTGGAAAGTCCACCTAATGAGCCCAATCATTAAAACATCCCTGGTTCCTATTTGAGATGGAAAATTATATTACTCTAATAAGGGGGTTGCATCTTTGCCCCCCTATTCAATCATGCAGCACAGGAAAGGTGAGACTTCTCTGCAAGTTTGCCTTGGATGTGTTTCATTTAAATATGGCCCCCTGCTTCAGGCAAGAAAAAGTAATAAAACTCTTCACAGAAGGAAAACTGTATGGTTGGAGAAGGTGGGAGCAACTTAAAGGTGAGCAAAGGAGTCACCACTGATGGGCATCACCACTGACACCAGGGATGCTCCTGAGGGCTGTCCATGTGGAAATGGTGGAAGAGTCACCACAGTGGCAGTGCCAGGGTGCAGAAGATGTGACATCTGTGGGGTGTGTTTCTGCAGAACACCACATGGGGATGAATGAAGTGGGCTCTTAACTGTGACACTTCTTTCCCAAGCAGTTTGAAAGAAATGGCTCCATTTGAAGAAAGAATTGGTTGTGCTGGCCACCTTCAGGACCTGCACCACACGGGAGAAGTGGCTGGGCAGCTGCCAGGAGGTTGGGAAACTGAGGCAGAGCACTGATTCAAAAGCCCCTTCACATGGGACATATCCAGCCAAAGTGCCCAAAACAGGGATCAGGCTGCAAGCCCACTGAGAAGCGGTAATTCTCTCCTGCCCTGTCCACTTCCAACAGAAACACTTTCCCACCTCTCCATCTCCTCAGGGAAAGCTTTGTCTAGGTAAATGCTGCCTGGGAGCTCAGCCCAAGACAAGCCCAAGCCTCTGGTGGCCTTCAGCCACACCAGACACCTTTGGTTAGAAGCCACCCAGCCCACAGAGGTTCCCCAGTTGGCCCACTCCCCCCAGAGCACCGTTGGTGGGAGCTGCTCCGCAGGGAATCCCAGCGGGAAGCCCGGGCAAGCCTAAATCAGGAGCTGCACATCCAGCAGAGGCTTTGCCAGGTGCTGGGAGTGCTGTTTCAGAGCGATCCCTAATAAAAACAAAAGAGGCACGGAAGGGCGTGTTGCTTTTGGGTAATAATACATCTTAGAACTGCACGGTGAGGCAAAGACAACGCCACACCCTAAGCCACCCCAAGAAGGGTGTGGGCATTATACAATAATTCGCCCACGCCCAGAACCTCCGACGACAATTCACATCCAGCGCCACGCAAGGATCAGTAAATACCGAACCTCAAACCAGGAAACGCCGGCTTTTTCCATGTGCATGGAAGGGAAAAAAAAAAAAAAAAAGAAAAAATAGCCAAACCAAAGATGTGTCCTAACATGAACATCACCCCAGGCAGATCCGCACCGTCGCTGCACACGGTGTTTTCTGCCCTTCCCCTGAAAGAGGCCAGCAAAGTGGCATTCATATTTTCAGTTATGTTATGCATCAATTTTGGAGTTTTTCCTCATCGTTTCCCTCCTAAAGAAAAATAAAAACCGACCAACAAACAAACCAACAAGCAGAGATGATGGGACTATTTAAATGCATAATTACATTTTGATAACGACAAAGTCATGCCAGGCACTTAATAGATAATAAAATGACAAGATCTCATCACACCCAAGCTTATTTTTGCAGCTGTAAATCTACTTCTGGTAAAGTTGCCGGGAAAAGATTTTACTATTGAGTAATAATGGAAACAAAATAGCACTTATTAAAGGGAAATGGGAGCAAGAACTCATCAGATGTTGAAAGACAACAGAGAAAATCAGTTTGTTATTAGGAGACAGTAGAAATAACACTGTTCTGTTGGTCTGAGATATCAGCAGCAAGATGTGTTGGTTATTAACAGAGATCCTACTTTTTTTTTTCTCCTAAACCACAGTGCATTTGCTGTGATGCTCATGAAAACAGCAATTAAAGATGCAGCTCTGGGGTTGCACCTCCAGGAAAAGAAAGAAAAAAAAAAAAAAAAAAAGCAGCAAAATGAAAGTGTCTCCAGATCTATTCCTAATAATTTCTGAAGTCAGGAAATTCAAGTTGTTTTTCCAATATAGTTCAAGTTATGTTTTCCAAAATAAATTCACCAGATCATTAAAAAAAAAAAAAAAAAAAAAAAAAAAAGAAAAAAAAGAGATGATGATTGTGATAAATCTACTTTCTGAGTGATCCCAGGAAAAAGGCAGTGGCTTTGAGTCTGTAGGAAGGAT
This sequence comes from Sitta carolinensis, assembly GCA_032173965.1. NCBI lineage: Eukaryota > Metazoa > Chordata > Aves > Passeriformes > Sittidae > Sitta > Sitta carolinensis. The sequence goes on along the minus strand of CM063313.1, from coordinate 4,412,836 downwards.
AGAGCTAGCAGAGTTACTGTGTACCTGCCAAAAAAAGGGAAGCTCAAAGCCTTCCTGGGGCCCGGCAGTGCTCCCAGGGAAGGATGGCTTCTGCAATATTTAGAAAGGAGAAGATGGGACCACCAGGGACAAATGAAATATATATTCCTGGCTGGCACAGTGGACACAGTTTGGTAGCTCAGGAACAAGGGGGTCATGCTGGATGTGGCTACTTGCCCTCAGGGCAGCCAACTGGGGCAGATCAGGAGATGTTTGTACAGATAACAAAACTCCTGCTTCAATTTCTGGATCCTGAGAGGGAACCGGAGAAAAGATGGATTTTAATTCTCCAGCTGCTGCACTGAGTAACAGGAGTGAGGCATAGCCCTACCATACAAGCAAAGAAATAAAAATATCCAATATTATTGTTTACCGATGATGGCTCGGAGCGTGTTCAGATCTGACTAAGTTTCTACTGGGCAAGGTTTTATTATCATCACTATTATTACTATTACTACTACTGCTACTATGACAATTACTGCTATTATTACTATTGCTATTAATTGTAGTGACCGTTTAAACTGCACCAGTGTCTTACAGCTACAAGTAGGATGGTCTTCCCTTGAAGGCACTGTATAAGTGAGACCAAGAAAGGAATATTCCATTCCTAAATACTTGTGCTTCAAAGAAACAGCGGCAGAAAAAAGAGACCGCCTGTTTTGTGCAGAAGAGGAACAGAGAGACTAGAAGGTTTGCAAAGGCCATGGATGAAGCCCTTGGCAGAGCCAAAATTTGATGTTAGCTTCCATAAATCCCAACTCAGCCCTCTGTCTATACTATCAGTCTGACCTAGCTCTCATCTCAGCTTTATCCAAGTATAAAGGCAGCCCAAAGCTCAGAGGGGCTTCAGGTCAGGGCCACCCCAACAGTTCTGATGGGGACAAACTTTTCTTAGCAGGTGTTGTGGTAGGACAGGGGATAAAGGCTTTAAACTAAAGAAGAGGAGATGTAGAATAGGTATGAGGGAGTTTTTCATTACAAGGATGGTGAGACCCTGGCATAGGGTGCCCAGCAAAGCTGTGGCTGCCCCTGGATCCCTGGAAGTGTTCAAGGCCAGGACAGGGCTTGGAGCAACCTGGGACAGTGGAAGGTGTCCCTGCCATGGCAGGGCCTTTATGGTTCTTCCAACTCAAACCACTGAGTTAATCCTGTATGCCAAGGGGCATTAACTCAGTGGTTTGGTTGGAAGAACCTAAAAGATGTGCTGAATCTTGAGCCCACACCCCAAGGCTGGTGGCACCAGCCCAGCAGCTGGGTGGCTCAGCCCATCACTGGCAGTGTTTTGGCACCTGGCAAAGCCAGAGGATGGTGAGGAGCACCAGGACAGAGTAAATCACCCAAAGGGAGCTGGGACTGGCAGGGTTTGTGCTGGTGGCATCACTCAGCCCCTCCACTGTTGAGCTGGGATTTTCACTGGATAAAACCAAAATGATGTGGGCATGAAAGAGGACTGGGATTCCAGGGAAAAAACAGGGATAGTCAGAGAAGATGGGAATGACTGCTTGTTCTACCTACCACCCAGCCTGGCAGGGTGCTGGGGAAAGGACAGCGAGGGGCAGTGAGGGTTTTGCATGCAAGAAGGGACACTCAAAAAAAAAAAAAAAAAAAAGTACCAACAAAGTGAGGTGCTTAAAAATATAAACAGTTTTGGGGAACAAACACAAATGGCATACAAGCTAAAAATAAGCAGCAGCAAGTGAAAAAAAAAAAGGATTAAAGGAGCCCGAAAGAAATAGCGAACAGCAAATTGCAGGGAATTGTTCGGCAAACAATAAAACGCTCCTTGCCATCTCCCTGCAAAAGGCAGATGGCACTGGGAGAAAGCAACCCCCGACAAATGATAGCTGCAAAAGGGGTGAAGGAGGGGGGGAGAAAATTTCAGACCTGGCAGATTTGTTAAGTGGTAATTTTCCCTCTGTCTGTGCAGAAGACAAAGGGGAGGGAAAGCTCCCCAAGACAGGGATTGTATTTCACTCTGCGGTTGAGAAGGCTTTCGAGTGTCTGCAGATAGCGGCAAGAAATGGTCCTAAAAAGATTAGAGCTCTTAAGGTAGGGCAAAATACTATATCCAGACAACACACTCGAGTTTTAATGACAGTGGGGAGAGAATTGAGTGAACCATTGTCTGCTGCCTCTAGGAAACCAAAAACTTAATTTGAAACAGCACAGGCTCGAGCCGGACTTTTCTCACAGAAAGGCTTTACTCCTGCCCCTTAAGCATCACTTTTTATCCTTGACACGTATTTTTCATTCATCTTTTTCCCACGACCAACACAAGTTTAAGAATGGTCTTCCACATTTTTAGTGATTTGGGTGGCTTGGCTTTGAGCATCTCCCTTTCTGGAATCCACCTCTTCTCACTGTATCCCTCTTGCCAGGCCATTAACCATGTTTATGGATACCCACCTGACAGATGAAAAAGGAAAGTGACTTCCCAGAGATGCATAGGGAATGTGCTGGAAAAGAAATTCACCCTGGGTTTCACCCAAATCTCAGTTCCCAGACTATCCCCTGCCCTTCCTACCCCTGATTCCACTGTGGGCTTGCTAAGTGGGTGCAAACCAGCAGAGCTTCCATACAACCCATTTTACACTGGGACCAAGACCAAGCATCACATCCAGCCTCAAATCATAGAATTGCAGAATCGTTTAGGTTGGAAAAGCCCTCTCTAAGATCATCAAATCTAACTGTTAACCCAGTGTGGCTGAGGCCACCCCTGCGTTTTGACTTGACTGGGATTTTTGTGCCTCCCAAAAAACAGAGGCTGATTGCTATAACCCACAGCAGCCAATATGCCCCTTGGGAGTTACCAGGACTCCCCTGGCACCACCTGGCTTGGGACAAGGACAAAGCAGGGCATTGCTTTGCTGCCAGCCTCGTGAGTGCATATTCCAGGGCACGGGGTGCATCGCTGTCATCCCCACAGCCCCATCTCTGGCAGGTGACACTGAGGTGGCTCTGCCATCCCCCATCTCAACTCTGGCATCCCTCAGCCAGAGACTTTCGCTGCAGGGACCCCCCTGACCTTGCCTGGGGCTCTGTTGCTAAGAATAAAACGCAGCGGGCTGCGCTGCGCTGGCGCGCGGTGGGATAATTGCAGGGAAGCGGCTGCTGTAGCCCAACGACCGCAGTAATTGGGCACGGGCCATCCTGCAGCCAGGTTTCCCGTGCTATTATCCCCTTATTAATAGAAACCAAATCTACCTTTGCAGAGGCAGCACTGCGAGCCTGGAATTATGCGGTGTGGGGCTGCAGGGAGGCATCTCTGCAACAGCCTCAGCCCTTTGCCACCCAAGGGGTGGGTGCTGGCAGGATCCACAGGATGCTCCCGCCCAGGTCGTGGTAAAATCCCAGCCACAGAGATCCCAGGTCCCCGTGTGGTCACTGGAAAGGTGAATGTTAGACTCAGCCACACGATGGTTGCCCTCATGGAGGCAGGCGAGCGAGATTTGTTCTATTAACTAATTAATCCCAGCAGCATCCCTCCAAGGTATGGCAGAGAGTATTAATTTCATTTTGCAAGGAGGAAAGCTGAAGGTCAAAAAGGCTTGAGTTTCTCCTTGCCCACCTGGATGCAGTATGGTGGGTGCCACAAGCTGAGTATTCATGGATTTACGGCTGTAAAATAATGCACAGCACCTCAGCTGGGACGGTCTTGCCAGGGTACCACAGGGTGTTAAATGTAAAAGAGGCAGAAGTGACAGCATCATTTTAAAGAGAACCAAGACACAATGCCAAGGCTCTCTTTGCTGGTATACATGAAAGCAAAGTGCTGATTTCTGAGAAACCCAAGGACAAGGTGGAGGTTTCTGCAGGGGCTTCCAGGAGTTCCATGTCAATGTGTTCATGTGGCTTTCCATGGTCAGGACTAACACAGGTACTTCTCCCCATCCCTGTCTTATTCCAGGCTAACTTCCTCTCTGAAGCTCAACTTGGAAATAGTCATGAATAAAACTATCATGACTTTTTACCTGCCTCAGAAAGCAGGTAGCAAGGTGTGAGTCAGGATTAAATCTAGAAAGTAGATTAGGTGCCTCTATCCAAAATGGAATCAACAATGAAGAGAATAAGGTCTGGTTTGGCACATTTATTTTTTTCATGGAAGGTTATTATGGTCTTTGGGACCATCTAAATCTTATCTCAAATTTGTGATGTGCATTGAAACTTATAAAGTGAAGGGTCTGGAGCACAAGTGATGAGGAGCAGCTGGGTGAGCTGGGAAGGGTCTGGAACCCCAGGAAAAGCTGAGGGAGCTGGGAAGGGGCTCAGGCTGGAGCAGAGGAGGCTCAGGGGGCCCTTGTGGCTCTGCACAACTCCCTGAGAGGAGGGGACAGCCGGGGGGGTCAGGCTGTGCTCCAGGGAACAGGGACAGCAGGAGAGGGAATGGCCCCAGGCTGGGACAGGGGAGGTTTAGGTCAAAAATTAGGGAGAATTTCTTCATGGAAAGAGTTGTACAGTCATGACATGGGCTGTCCAGGGCGCTGTTGGCATCCCCATCCCTGGAGAGAATTAAAAGCCTTGTGGATGTGACACCTGGGGACCTGGGTCTGTGGTGGCCTTGGCTGTGCAGGGGGAATGCTTGGACTTGATGGTCTTGGAGGGCTTTTCCAACTTGAACAACTCCATGTTTCTATGATTCCCCAGTGAGGGTCACTTCTATCTCCCCCAGCATCCATGGTAGGCAAAGCCCAGCAAATGATTTCCTACAGAACCATCTTAACCATGAATGTTAATAAACTCAAGACTGACACAACGAATTATCAACCCAGAGTATTTCAATGCTTCTCTCTTTCTCTCAAACTCTTCTTCACCCAGCTTTTACAATTTCTCATTTCAGCAATTAATCCCAGCCTTTCTGAAGAGGCTAAATCCTACAAGCTTGAAAACATGTCCTCACAGAGCCAAAGCAGCACAGATGTGCCAGAGAGCAATGCAGATGGTTTTTCCTTCCCCTGAAACCTGAGACTTAGCTTCTGCTCAGTGCTATGGTGTTCTGCAGACCTGGGATGTCAGGAGCCTTCCCCATATGGCAAGCTGGGAAGATTAAAGCAGAGAGAGAAGACCTGGGTTGCCTCCTGCATTTTTCAGCCCTTCTCCATCCCTTTGTGAAAAGCTGGTGCTGTTAAGCAACTATGCAGGAGATGAGAAGAGTCAGGGGAAATAAATAATACATAGATGTTGAAGTGTGTTGCCAAGGCCACCTCCAGGATGGATCTGTACCCTCTGGACAGCTGCCTGCTCCTGCCCTGGAGAGATGTCACTGGGAGTGAAATGGAGCTCCTGGGCAAGACGTTGTTCCAGAGTGATGCATCAGAAAACCTTGCGGGTGACAGAAACTGTAATTGCTGTGCTTAAACTTCACTGGCCCATTCCATCCCTGTGAAACCCAGCTTTGCTGCTGATTCCAGCAGAAGAGGGAGGGATGTGCCCCTTCCAAGGCAGCTGGTAGGGATGCCTCTCCCTAGAGCCTGAGTAAAGCCCTGCTACCTAAGCAGAGGGCTCCTTGTACCCCTGGGGCCTCTGGCTTCCATGAGGACCTGAACAACGTTCTTCATCCTCCCCAACACAGCCCAAACCAGGTGCAGAGAGCCAGCAGCCTAAAAAGAAAAGGGGTCTTAGACCCAGTTTCTTCTTGTGGTTTAGAGCAGCAGTGTCTTGCATGCAGAGGCTGCAGAGACCCCAAGGGACTTACACTGCATCCCACCATCTCCATCCCCAAGTCCTTACTTCAACAGCAGCCTGGCCACCTCTGCCTCTGTTTTCAACCCTCCAGGAGCTCTATGGCTCTGTAGCAGTAAGAGATAACACATTTGACACTCCAACTATGTAACTGGAATGCAAACTAAAAGCTATGTGGTGTGGCTGGATGCAGCCAAGACCGTGATGTGAGGTGCCCTGACTCATAACACGGCGAGCTGGCTGTGCCAACAGGGCCAGCAGCCCACTGAAAGGGGTCCTGTCCCCAGCCTCTCCTTTCCATGGGTTGGGAGGTGAGGCAGCACCCTGGGGCAGGATGTCTGTCCTTCAGCAGTGACACAGAAGCACCCAGCCCTGATGCACAAGGACACCAGGAGGTGCCCGGGTGCTGGGAGGTGATGGTGAGGCGTGCAGCCACTGGGTGGCAGCTTCCAACCTTACTGTGATGGAGAAGTCCAGGCACACCCCTGCCTCACTGCTGCTGCCTGGAAAACAGCCGGAATACCCCCAGCAAAGTACTCTGCAACCCACTAACCCCCCTCTCCTCTCCTGTGCCTGCTGCAGAGGGCAGCTGGAGGGGCTCAGGACACACAGCACAGAGGGATGCTGTAGGGACTCCTAAAATGAGATGCACACAGATAGTCTAACATCTCTGTAAACCCCCCCTGCCCCCGACACACGTCTGCCAACATCAGAACTGGCTACAAAGATTGAGGATGCTTTTTGAGAAATATCAGCTATAGCTGTTTGTATGCACTCGCCTTACAAAGCGACTGGGAGAAGAGGGGGGGAAATACTCTTCCTGTTTAGCACAAAAATATAGGTAACAATTATGAGGCAATAATTGATTCATCCGAAAGTTTATTAACTGGAGTTGGGGTGTGCAAGTGACAGGCTCTGCAGCCAGCCTTTCATGTGACATGTTATTAAAGGCTCTTTTTCTGGCTCCGAAAGGCAGTGGCTGGAAGATCAAAGGTCAGACATTTCAAGAAGTAAATTGGTTTAATGTGGCTGCAGATAGCCTCACAAAAACCTAATAAATATGCAGTGAAATGTAAGGAGAGAAAATTGTGGACAAGAGAGACAATTACTTTGAAACCAGGATAAGAGCAGCGCAGGCTCAAATTAATCAGTGTTCAGGCTTCTTCTTCTCTCTGTCTCAGGATTTAGTATTCAAAGCAGGAGGCCAGCTGATGGTGGGATGTGTGCGGGGAGCACTGGTACCCAAAACCACAGCCTGCTGGGGGAAGATGCTCTACTTCAATCTGCAGCTGGGGTGGTGCTGAGAACCACCCTCATTTTCCAGGTACACCTGAGACCCACAGCAAAGGATGTTCGTGAGCACCACAGGATTCTGTAGTGGCTGGTGAACAGATTAGCACTCCATAGTTGAATATTGTCCTAAGAGGACAAGCTGGCAGAGCTGCACCAGAGAAGGCTGCAGGCAGAGCTGGGAGCCCCTGGCAGGGCCTGCAGGGGCTCCAGGAGAGCTGCAGAGGCCCTGGGGACAAGGGCTGCAGGGACAGCCCCCAGGGAATGGCTGCCAGTGCCAGAGGGCAGGCACAGCTGGGCTCTGGGGCAGGAATTGCTGTGGCTGAGGCTGGGCAGGCCCTGGCACAGGGTGCCCAGAGCAGCTGGGGCTGCCCCTGCATCCCTGGCAGTGCCCAGGGCCAGGCTGCCCCTGTCCTGGCAGAGGTTAGAACTAGGTAACTTTGAATATCCCTTCCAAAAATCTGTTCTGTCTCTCTATGATTTCATTTTATGACCCTGTGGCGAGCCCTCAGTGTGTCCAAGTAGGTCATGGGTCAAGTAGGTGTCCATGGTAGCACTGGAACATCAACTCAAAGCCCAAACCCCACTGTCCATGGGTAAAAAAATGAACACAGAAGGGCTTAATTACAAGAAGCAATGCTATAAGCTCATCTCATTTTTTGTTTGATCTCATGACGTTGTCAGAAATTTGCCTCACTTATTTTTAAATTCCAGATAGTGATATCTGAATTATCTGGCGATTTTTTCGTTTGGATTTTTTGAAATGTTTTAACTCTAATAACCTCTAAACACTCACAACACAGGATTTCTTTGCTAAGAAGTCACAGGTTCGCTCCGTTTAATTACAGGTGAGGAAACACCCACTACTCCAGTTCCTTAATCTGGAAAGGGACTTCCCGCACAAAAACAAAGCTTGATATTCCCAGAACAGCTGGAAGCAGGATCAGAGGAAAACAATCCATGAAACAAAATGCCTGGTACCCCTCAGAGAAGCAGATGAGGGTACAGCCCCTTTGTATCCCCTCTGCAGGTCACCTCTCCCAGCTGAGTCACGGATCCACCGTGCTTTATGAAAGCCCCACCAGACAGACGAAGAGGGTTGAGCAGAAGGGTTTGTCTGTGATTTAGCAGTGCCTGCTCACCCTCACAGGGACCTTCTGCAAGCATCTCAAGGCTGGGACCCAAGGTAGAATCACAGGATCCTTCAGGCTGGAAAATCCTGATGAGTCCAACCACTCCTTCTCCCAGCACTGCCCAGCCCAAAACTAATCCATGTCCCCAAGTGCCACATCCTCACAGCTTTTAAACCTCTCCAGGAATGGGGATGCCAACAACGCCCTGGGCAGCTGTGCCAATGCCTGACCACTCATTCTTCAGAAAGAAGAAACTTTCCCAATATCCCTGCCCTGTGCCATCCTGGGGCCGTTCCCTCTCCTGCTGTGCCTGTTCCCTGGAGCACAGCCCGACCCCCCCGGCTGTCCCCTCCTCTCAGGGAGTTGTGCAGAGCCATAAGGGCCCCCCTGAGCCTCCTCTGCTCCAGCCTGAGCCCCTTCCCAGCTCCCTCAGCTTTTCCTGGGGTTCCAGACCCTTCCCAGCTCCCTCAGCTGCTCCTCATCAGATCTGTACTCCAGACACAGCCTGACCTCCACTGCCCTTCCTAGGACACAGTCCTGCATCATCAGCCCTGTTCTCCATGGATGGACCACGGATGAACGGGATCCCTCTGCCCTCCACGTCCCCATTCATGGCTGTACCCCTCTGCCCCGAATGCAGCTGCACCCAGAACAGCACCCACACCTCCCTGGTTAGGAAACCTCGTGAGAATCCTTGGGGATGAGGCAGGGAGGGACAGCTGGTGTCACCTGTGTCCAGCTGGCCAAGGGACAGTTCGAAGAGAACCCACCCTTCACAGGTCAGGAACAAGGAGAACTGATGGGACATGGACCTCTGCATCTGCAGCCCACACAGGCAGCTCTTGCCCTGAGTTATCTGCCTGTACATTGCTCTGCCATAAATCAGGAGCCCTGACACTGTAATTTGTGTCTGGGGAACCTGGAGCAATTACAAAATCAGCCCAAACACCATTTGTTTCACAAGATTTTGCCCTTAGTTAGCACTGTCGTTCTGCTTTAATTGCACTGTAATTAATTGCAACAAAACTGTTTGGAAAGTGCATGTGCACAGTGGAAAGGCTGGAATATTGCAACCTGACTCCTCCGCTGCAGCCACAAGCATAAAATCAGTCATCCTCTTCCCGTACAACACTTAGCATTCATTTTACCACCTTATATCCAGAGGATCTCCAAGACCACTCAAAGCCAGACCAAGACTCACAGAATGCAACTCCTGACTTACTTTACATCCAGGGAAATTGAGGCTCAGAGGAGCTAATCTCCTTTGATTTCTCTTCAGACATGACTAAGAGGGTATAAATTGCCCAAAGTAAAGCAGGCCCTGTCCCAGTTGTAAATCACAGCCCTGCAACTCTCTGGGGTTTTCATGTTCCCTTGCAGCTCCTAAAGCCATCCAGCACCTTGAAGAGGCTGGGATCTGCCTCTTGTCCATAGAGGAGGTTGCCTCATCCATAAATTCAACATAAAGCAAAAGATCTCCCTAAAGACAGACAGCAGTTAGAGTTGGAAGTGATGATGTTCCATCCCTGGAAGTGTCCAAGGACACTTGGACGTTGGACAGGGCTTGAAGCAACCTGGGATAGTGGAAAGTGTCCATTTCAGGTGTGTGGAAAAAATGATCTTTCACTTCCAACCCAAGTCATTTTACAACAAAGGAAAGCAAATCTGATTCAGTTCTTTCACAGTCCATTTTTTTTTAGCATCCAGCTGTGGCATGGAGGTACTAACCCCAGCTGAGGTGGGCTTCCAGAGCCCCCACTCAGCTGGCACTCTGTCCCTCAGCACAGATTGCAACAGCAGCCATAATGTAATTGCTGGGCAGACACTTGGAAACGAGACACCACCAAATCCACCCACAGCTGCCTTGAGTCTTGTCCCCTGAACCATTATTTCTGTAGAGAGAAGGCAGCTGCTCCAGAAGTCTGCATCCCTGCAAGGCTGGAGAGAAGATCTGGGGGGGCACTGGAGACAGGGATGAGCTGATGTGGCTTATCTCTTCCCACACCCCCTCAGTGAGTGGGACAGTGACTTGCTGCTAAGGCAGGAGGGGACATCTCCCAGTTTGAAATTGCTCAACATCAGTAACAAAAAACTACTGTGTTTTTTTGGTTTTTTTTTCAGCTAAAAAGACTTGCACAAAAACATATGCTCTTGGTCTCCTTCCCTCTTTGGTCTCTCTCTCTTCTCTTCTCTTCTCTTCTCTTCTCTTCTCTTTCTTCTCTCTCTTCTCTTCTCTTCTCTTCTCTTCTCTTCTCTTCTCTTCTCTTCTCTTCTCTTCTCTTCTCTTCTCTTCTCTTCTCTTCTCTCTCCTCTCCTCTCCTCTCCTCTCCTCTCCTCTCCTCTCCTCTCCTCTCCTCTCCTCTCCTCTCCTCTCCTCTCCTCTCCTCTCCTCTCCTCTCCTCTCCTCTCCTCTCCTCTCCCTCTCCCTCTCCCTCTCCCTCTCCCTCTCCCTCTCCCTCTCCCTCTCCCTCTCTCCTCTCCCTCTCCCTCTCCCCTAAAGAAGGAGAAAGGGCCTGAATTTTGCATGTAGGCAGCAGTGCCAGTATAAAGCCTGTCGATCCACCTCTCCAGCCACCCACCCTGCACCATGGTGTGACACAGCATAAAGAAATTCCACGGCAGAGGTGAGGATGCACCTGCTTGGGGGAGCTCACGGCAGCAGGAGTCAGCCAGGGATTGGGCAGGCAGCAGCAGGGAGTCCAAAGGCAACAGCAAAATTATTTGGAATATGCCAGCAGCAGGAGCTCTGGAAGATCCAGTGGATCTAGGAGACCTCCCAGGCACATGCCTAGAGAGCCTGGGGTTTGGCTGAGGATCTGCTCCATCAGCTTCAACTCACCTTGGCAAAAGGTGCCCAGATACCATGGTGACGGGCTCGGCAGGGATAAACACTGAACATGGGTGTGGGTTGTTTGCATAGTTAGGAAGCTGGCTGGTCTCCATCCCTCCACCCTGCCTCCTCCCAGCAGTGCCAGGACCTCAATCCAAAGTGGTCTCCTTCCTCCTCCTGGGCTGGCTCATCCGCGGGCAACATGGAGGCACTTCCCAAACTTATTCCCTGCTATCTTGGCAGGGTGGGGGACAGCAGTGCTGGGCTGCTGCCTCTCCCTGGGAGGTGGAAGTCATTTGATGGTCCCAACATCTGCCTGAACCCACATGGAGACTTTATGGTGTGGACATTCCCTCCTCCACCTCTTCTGCAGCTGCCAAGGACATCAAGTCCCTGCAAAACCAACAGCTGGGACATGGTGGCCTTTCACTCACCTCAAAAAAATTCACTCAGGACCACCACACACCCATTCTTCAGGTGCAAGGGTATCCTCCTGAGGAATAGGGAAGAAGGCAAATCCCAGAGTGGCGAGAAATAAATCTATAATTAAGGAAAGCTGCTCACATGAGCGATACTTGAGAACCATGCAGACCTGTGAGCAACGTTGCCATCAGGCACGCAGCTCCTCTCAGGCTTCCAGTAAGGAATAAAAAAGCTCTGACTAATATAAAGAGGCCTCCAAATCATTCTTGGCAGAAGCATCCCAGCCTCGGATCCCCTCCCTCTATTCATCACTAAAGCTCTCTCAGGCAAAGGAAAATAAACCATGCAGCTACCTCACTGACCCGACCTGCAGCAGGGTGCAGCTGGGTGCTGGCTGCCCCTTCTCCAACATTAAATGGCAGTGTAATAGCATACTTTATATGTACACTATATTGATTTTTATATTGTATGTAAATTTATAACATGTATGATACACAAAATGATACATTATACAGGTGTATGTACTTATAAGTATATTCTATATTGTGTTTATATAAAATAATACAAATATCAAGGGGAATAACAACACGTAGAGGAGACCCATCTTGATTCTGTAATCCCATCTCCACCCTGCCAGGAAGGCAGGGGCATTGGCAGGGGCAGGGATGAGTCCTCCCATCACTGCCTGCTTTTCCTAGATCATCCACACACACTCAGTAATATCGTGTTTCTCTGTGGTCTGAGATCCTTCACCTTTTCTAATTTCTTCCAGGTGTATGAAAGCATTCCACCAGGGACACCTAATTGGAGAACAACCAGGACGATGAACTGGGCAGGGAAGACTCCCGTTTTGAAACTATTTTAATAACTTGTTATTTAATTAAGAGCAATAGCTCTGAAATTATGTCAGTGAAACTTGCAACTTATTTATTAATTAGAGGAGGAATTTCAAAGGAGGCTACGGGAGTTAGGTGCTGGACAGCCCCAGGCTCGCTGGAAAATCCCAGGTTTCTCCAGCTAATGCTTGCTCAGTGCTCAAACACGCCAGGTCTGACTCCTCACTGCCTGGCACCTGAAGTAAACAGTGTCAAGCACAGGCAAAAAGTGAGTGTTAAACACTGCCTGCTCTGGATCAGGGGTTTGGAAAGTTCTTGCTGCAGTGGTGGGAGTGATGGAAGGCATTGGAAGACCAGGAGAGACCACAGAGCATCTCCTCCACCTTTCCCGGGAGTCTTGCTGGGTTGTCCTGGTGTGGATGCACCAGGTTACGTACTGAGAAGCCTGTAAAAGGTTTCTTCTCAGGTTCTTCAGCTGGACATGCTGAGGACATGAAGGGCTGGCCATGCCCACAGCACCACTCCCTGCAAACAGCTCTGGGATAGACCTGGCAATGCCAAAATCCTCCCAGGAGGAGAAACCCCTCTCTGATTCCAGTCCCACCAAGCAGAGGGAAGGAAAAAGTCCTATTCAACTTCACTCTCCCAAATATTTCAGCTGAGTGAACAGGAAGGAGGTTCTAATCCCTTTTTTGGGGGCGGAATAAGCTGAGGTGCCTGCACGGGTGTTCCTGTCCACCTCTGGGAAGCAGTGCTGGGATGGCCGAGCGCCGGTTCCTCCTCCGCTGAGCACATTCCTCCCCTCCTGTTTTCATTCAGTCCAACCTTAAACAAAACCACCGCTGTTGTTTTCATCCACAGTGTGGATCTGGGAATTGCCTACATGGGGTCAGGGAGATGGAGAGGGGATCTGTGCTGCTGAAACTGAGTTTCGTCACCAGAAGGAGCTGCTAAAAAATGTATGCGCTTAACTAGGTACAACACACTGTCCCGCTGCATCCCGTTTGCCAGTGAAGAAGCAAAAAGTTCTCAAAATAGACTGAGATTTACACCCAAGCTCCAGATATGGGGTCTCCAGATAAAGGAGGTGCAGCTTCACCATGCAAGCCCCGCTGGCAGCATGGGCAGCACAGAGCAGGTCAGCTTGAGCTGGGCTTAACCTTGCACCAAGCATCAACCTCCTCCCAGCCCTGCTTCCCAGCATGTCTTTAATCACAATTTTTCTGCCAGCTTAAATCTTCCAAGACATTTTAACCATTCAGGACGAGAATGGGATTTTTTCTAGCAAGTTTTCTGCAAAGAACAAGCGAAACAGAAACTCCCTCAACACAAATACTAACAAACAAGTATTAAAAATATATAATGGAATATAATAGATATTATCTTCTAATTACAGACACGTATTTTTATTATATTTTTCTGTCTACTGAAATATTTCTATTAATATATATTCCTATTCTAGTCTATTCTATTCTGTTCTGCTCTGTTCTATTCTGTTCTGTTCTGCTCTATTCTATTCTATTCTATTCTATTCTATTTTAAATATGAATAACTGCCTCATGAGATGTCTTCTGCCTACCCAGCTGGACATACTGGCAGAACTGTTTCTGCACTGGTATTTCCTACCTAAAGCAAATAAACGTATAACTAAGCTGGACTTCCAAAAAAAAAAAAAAAAAAAAAAAAAACAAAAAAAAAAAAAAAAAACCAAAAAACCAAAAAAACAAAAAATCCCCAAAACCCACGAATTGAGAGGTCGTATAGTACAGGTGTTGAGGTACAGCCAAAATCTCTGAGCTTGGTAAAGAGTCAAGATACCAGGGAAGGAAATCAGACAAGAGATTCACGGGTTTGAGTTCAAACAGCAATTAAGAACGCATGTAAATGGCGATAGATTAGCACAGAGGATCGCTACGACGCGTCAAAGATTTCCTACACAAACACGATTAGCCTCGGAGCAATAAATTCGAGCGCCTTCCCTTCCCCTCAATATCCTGCAAAAAACCCTAAAAGCTGGGGAGAGGGGGGGAGGGGGTGTTATAAAACCCCAAAATCACGAATTTCAGAAGCCAAAAACACAGCATCCGACCCACCTTGCCTCTCCAGGTGCCGACCCTCGTCCTCCCCTCGGCTGCCGTGGCTGCTCGGGGAATCCGGCAGCGTCGCTCCCCCGGTGTCTGCAGCCAAGCGGAGACTGTCATTGATTTGTGTGCAGAAAGTTAAGCCTTTCTAGGAGCGGTTGGGAGAATTCACTCCCACCACTCCCTCTAAACCAAAAGTATTTGGCACCAAGCCCTCCTCGTCCACCTGTGCTATTGAGGTCTAAACAACACGCGGGACGCGGGCTGATTTTCACCGGATCTGTTGAAGTTTCCTTTTTTAAACCAGCACACGAAGTTCTCACAGAAAGAAAAACTTGGAGGTTTGTTGTGGGTTTGATTTTTTTTTTTTTTTCCTTCCCATTTTGCTTTTCTTAAAGCAGATTTATCTCGCTCTTTTTGTTCTTTGCCCGGTGAGACGAGCCCCTCCCTGGGCTAAGTGGCGACCCCCGATTTGCCCCCACACAGGTCACTCTGTGGTTGACTTTCCTATGATCTGCTCCACTTCCCCTGCAAACTGTGCACCCATCTGAGACGGGTAAACGTGGGGAGGAGGGTGAAAACCGCCTCTTCTGGAAAAAAAAGGACTGGCTGTAATTTAACTAAAAAAAATCAGGTTTGCACATGAATGACCCACACAAGCAAGAAGATGGAGACAAAATATCTTCAGACAGGGAGGTTGGGCTACTCAAGCCCCAGGCCACTGAGCTGTCCTGGGGACAAGACCCCAACCCAGGAGTCCAATCCAAGGAAATGAGTGACTCAAAAACCTTTCCGAGTGCCCAGTGTGGGGCTTCCAAACCCCACGCCCAGCACTGTGGCTTGGAAGCCAACTCCTGGCCACCTCAGCTGCTCCAGACAGCCAAGAATCCCATCCTGCATGCATCCCCTGTGGCCCCTGGCCACAAGGATGTCCCCAGAGCAGGGTTCACCCCTCGGGAGCCTTAGCCTCTCCTGGCTAAGCCCAGCTCACCAGCACAGACACGACCCCAAAGGGTTGGCCATTGTGTGGAGTGATAAATAACTGGGCTCTCTCCTCCTTGCTGTGTGTCCCAGGAAACAGCTCATCCTTGAGATTCTGCCCCAAATTAAGCGGTCACACTGAATAAAACACTGCATTTCAAAAATGGCAGTTCCTTTCTGGCACAGGTATAAGAACAACAAGGAAATACATGTTTTTTTTGATAATACGATAAATTCGATGACAGCAGCTGGACACTCAGTTCCACCTTACATGGTTTTCCTCTAAAGAGGCACATTAAAAGAAACAACAAATCACAACCAAAATTGTTTATACAAGGGAAATCTTTTTGAAGCACAAGGCAAAATCAAGTGTAAGATAGCCTGGGGCAACCTGGCACTCCCAGACAGGGCTTGGAAGAGCTTCGTGCTCAGCGCACGGTTACTTTTGAAACTTTTATTACACACTTTCTCAGTCTGTAGGGAAAAAAACATTAATGCCGTTTCCATCCCCACACCCAAAGCACTATCTGCAGCTCCTCTGACTACTGGGTTTCTAAGGAGTGTCTGGGTAAATCAGTAAATGAAGTCGGAATGAACAATGTGTCTGGCCCCAGATAAGGGCAGAGCAAAACTTGGGCAGCATCCAGTGACTGTCAAAGTCAGCATGGAGAGGAACACCAATTGCCACCCACTGCTTTTCCTGGTACTCCAGCAGCTGGCATCCCCTGTGGGATGGGAGCACCCATGCAACCACCCACCCAAGCTCCTCAAGCACCAAACCACGCAACCCTTCACTTCCCACAAAAACCTTTCTTTTTTCTTTTCCTTCCCACCAAAAAGATTTGCCTTCATGAATTCACCAAAGCAAATATGTTGAAGAAAAAATTTCCTCACTCCCACACTAGCAAAGCACATTGTTCATGGTGCTGCTTCTCAAGGTGGTTTATACTCGGGGGGTATGAAGATATCCTCAGCACCATGGAGGTGTCAGAGCACGGCCAGGGCAGGGAACAAGGCTGAGGAAGGGTCTGGAGCCCCAGGAGAGGCTGAGGGAGCTGAGGAAGGGTCTGGAGCCCCAGGAGAGGCTGAGGGAGCTGAGGAAGGGTCTGGAGCCACAGGAGGGGCTGAGGGAGCTGGGGAAGGGAATGGAGCCCCAGCAGGGGCTGAGGGAGCTGGGGAAGGGAATGGAGCCCCAGGAGGGGCTGAGGGAGCTGGGGAAGGGAATGGAGCCCCAGGAGGGGCTGAGGGAGCTGGGGAAGGGAATGGAGCCCCAGGAGGGGCTGAGGGAGCTGGGGAAGGGAATGGAGCCCCAGCAGGGGCTGAGGGAGCTGGGGAAGGGAATGGAGCCCCAGGAGGGGCTGAGGGAGCTGAGGAAGGGAATGGAGCCCCAGGAGGGGCTGAGGGAGCTGGGGAAGGGAATGGAGCCCCAGGAGGGGCTGAGGGAGCTGAGGAAGGGAATGGAGCCCCAGCAGGGGCTGAGGGAGCTGGGGAAGGGAATGGAGCCCCAGCAGGGGCTGAGGGAGCTGGGGAAGGGAATGGAGCCCCAGGAGGAGCTGAGGGAGCTGGGGAAGGGAATGGAGCCCCAGCAGGGGCTGAGGGAGCTGGGGAAGGGAATGGAGCCCCAGGAGGGGCTGAGGGAGCTGGGGAAGGGAATGGAGCCCCAGCAGGGGCTGAGGGAGCTGGGGAAGGGAATGGAGCCCCAGCAGGGGCTGAGGGAGCTGGGGAAGGGAATGGAGCCCCAGCAGGGGCTGAGGGAGCTGGGCAGGGGCTCAGGCTGGAGCAGAGGAGGCTCAGGGGGGCCCTTGTGGCTCTGCACAACTCCCTGAGAGGAGGGGACAGTCGGGGGGGGTCAGGCTGTGCTCCAGGACAGGACAAAATACCTTCCAGTTGCATCAACAGAGGTTTAAATTGGATATTAGGGAAAATTCCTTCATGGAAAAGGGTTGTCCAGCCCTGGCACAGCTGCTCAGGGCAGTGGTGGAGTCCCCATTCCTGAAGGGGTTTAAAAGCCACATGGATGTGGCACCTGGGGACACGGATTAGTGGTGGCCTTAGCAGTGCTGAGGGAATGGTTGGACTTGAGGGCTTTTCTAGCCTAAACTATTCCAACCTCAAATCCTTGCAAGCCAAACCCAGTACTGTCCTACAGAAAAATACCTGGGTGTGGACTGTGACAATTGAAACATCTCAGTGATAACTTCCAGTCCAAAATCACTGCAGACCAATTAAGTCCCCACTGAACCCTGGAAATTATTTGCCCTTTTCCATATGAAATTAGGTCACTTTTTTTTTTTTTTTTTTTTTTTTTTTTTTTTTTTTTTTTTTGAATCACCTTTAATGGAAGGTTGAACAGGTCTCTTACACTATAAATGAGAAGAAAATAAAGTACTTCTAAGAAGGTGTGAAATAAGAACAGCAGGAGAAAAAGAAGAAAGGGCTTTTCCAGACCCCACCTTGATTCACAAGGACAACAGGAAACACATAGTAAAAATATAATAGAAAAGGTTACAATGATTGCTTATCACAGGGGAGGAAAACTCTAATTTCAAGTGTATTGAATTGAAAACTTTCCAGAGGAGTACTTGAAGGAAGTGTGTCTAATCAGAAAAATAAAGGATCATCAAATGTAAAGATTTTCATGGGCAAAATTAATTTTTACAATGTTTTGGGGGATATTTTGGTTTGTGAATTTATACAATATTTTCCTTCAATTTCCTATTTTTCCTTCAAGTAATTCCTATTGAATTCACTGTATTCAATGAATACAGCTCTCTGAGAGCTAGAGGAAGATATTTTTTGCAATGAGATTTGCTGCATCAGTCACATTTTTCAAAGGAAAATAATTTTCTTCCTCAAACATCCCTATTTCATTGCCAAACTGTGGTGGTTAAAAAAAAAACAACACGCCTTTTTTTTTTTTTTTACAGGTTGATTTTGGTAAAAAATGGAACCCATAAAAATATTCCCCCTTCAATCTCACTGAAGATGCTTGCAAATGGGAAACTTGGAAAAGCCTGGGAAGGTTTCCTCCAAGGTGTCCATCCCACACACCTCCACGTTTTTCCATCTGCAGCAGTGCATGTCCCCATTAACTCCAACATGGCAATAAAGTTAAACCTGGCCTAAGTGCTTCCAAATGCTGGCCTTATTTTAAAGGTGACAGAGCATGGGGAAGGAGGAGATGTGAGCCCACAATCCTGACAAACCTCGCTGGGGTGATGCCTGAAGTTTTAGCTTTTATATTTTTCAGATTCCGTGCTGTTTTAGAGTGTAGTTCTGGGTTTCAAACTGACTGTTGATGAGCTCTCTTCTCAGAGTAGGTAGACAAAACAATTCCTTCCCTAGCCTGGGACCACGGACAACTGATAAAAATTTCAGCCCAAGAGCAAAAACAATGGTGAATTGAGGAGAGATAAACAAGGAGGATGGAGCTCCATATCCTGAAGATGTAATTGGACAATTAACTCCAATAGGCAAATGGACCAGAACTTAGAAAAGTGTGGGACCTTCTGACCTCACCCATTTTGTGACCATTTTGGGTTCATCTTGGGGGTAGTCCTGGCTGGGCTCTTGTGCTGCCCAAGGTGCATCTATTGAGGCCTTTTAATAAATACCTACTTTATCCTTTTGCTCTGTCTAGTCTCTGTTCCAGGGCAGCCTTTCCAGGCATCAGGGGCACCAGCAGGGCAGAAGAGAGTTAGGATGAGGACACCACCCAATTTGTTTTAGGTTTCTGTGCCCGTAGCACAGAGATGAGCTGCTGGTTTTCCATCTTTAAAGAGAACCGTGGACCTTAGGAAAGAGTGAATGGGTAGGTATTTCCTTGCTAGCAGCCCCACACCCTGCAGACAAGGAGGAGTTTCCAGGCTGAACTACCAGTTACCTCATGCCACAGACTGTGCAGATTCACTGGCCCAGGATGTGTCCATATGCAAAGCTACTGCTGCCACAATACCCTTATCCAAAAAAAAAACCCCAAAAAGCTCTACAGGAAATCAGTGAAAACCAATGCTGATGAAGTGCTTTCCTTAAACAATCTCAGTGATTTCATATCTGAAACCTTAATGGTTGTAATCCAGATTGATCCTGAGGGATCCCCAGTGCTTTGTTACGGAAAGCAGAAGTCAATGAGGCTCCATTGTCTCCAGTGGAAATACAGTCAATTATTCTACCCTGAGCCTTTCTCAAGGAACAGAAGCACAGTTGGATTTCTTTCAAGGAACAGGGCTGCATGGAGCTAAGGTGATATTGAACAGGTACATGCATACATATATTTAAACAATATATGTGCAACTACATCGAAGGATTTTTCTACATCATACAGCTTCATTGAGAAACTCTTGAAAGAGTTCATTTTCTCAATGAAATGAACTCTTGACCCCCTGACCACCCCCTGACCTGAAAATCCAGCCAACTCTGGACCCCAGAGCTCCCAAATCTTTCATGATCCACAGCTCCCAATCTTTCTTGGTCCCATGCAGCTTCAGGGTATGAGGAAGGTCTCATGTTAGCAACAACGTGGCAAAACTTCTGCACAAACTTTCAATTAAACCTATGTTTGGCTAGACAACAGATACCTGAAGGCAACATCCTGATCAAAAAAATCTCAGAATGGCTTAGATTGGGAGGGACTTGCAAGACTATGTCCTTCCAAGCCCCCTGTCATTGGTAAAGACAACTTCCACTAGAAAAAGTCGCTTTACTTTACTTAGGACTTTCAGTCCTCTTTCTCTTAATTGAGAAAGACTTTTGAGTCTGCTTCAGTTTGTGTTGGTGCAGGACTGGGACTGGGTGAGGGCAAGCAACTAAGAATAAATGGTGATAAAATGAAATTTAATCACAAATGGATGTGAACAATAAAAGGCATGATGTGAATCAAAGACCCTCTTTTCAGAGCCTGATGGCTTGGTCTATAATTTTATCAGGGATACCTCTCACAACCCAGAGCAGCTGAAGCTGGGTGAGATGAAAGTCCCCAAGGAGGTTCAGATCACACAGAGCTTCTGAACATTCACTTGACATGTGTCACCATCCCCAATGCCAAAAACCTCCCCAACACCTCAGACCAAACTTGAGATGGGTGGCAAAAACTCAAATACAGTCTGCTGCAGGATGGAAGGGAGGTGCTGGAGAGCATCTGCAAAGACTCAGATGCTACTGATGCTGCAGAGAGCAGCCTGACCTCCACTGCAATCACTTTAAACCTCCCTGTGCAATTCACAGTCCCAGCTGCAATTTTGAAACGCTTTCTCTGCCTCGTAATTTCTCGGCGGGTTATTTTTCCTTTGCTCTCACACAAAATGAGCCACAGCTCCTTGCTGGGTCCACTCACACCATCCCACACGTGGATGGGCTGGGGACAACCAAGCCAATGGCCCATCACAGCCAACATTTCAGCCTCCAAGTGTTGGTAACCCTCTGCACAGATCACTTGCTTTCCTGCCCAAACTGGAAAGTTATCCTTACCCGGGAATAGGAAATTCCGCAGAAGCTCCTTGAGGTAGGTGGAAACAAACCTCTTTTGCTTTCAAAAGCTGTGGATCAGGCCACAGCTCCTTGCAGAGCATCATGTTAATAGTGAGAGGCAAATGAACCATTTTACTTCTCCTAGCTGAAAGAAAAAATACAAATGCAGCTGACCTGATTTACCTTTCTGATAATGCATTTAAAAAAAAAAGCTCCCAGGCCCAGGACTTCGCCAGCTGAGATTTCAGACGGAATGAGACTGTTTATGTCATGACCACAACCATCTGAAAAATGCCCCTTTAGATGGGAAAGCTCACAAGACCCTCAGGTATAATGATCTCAGCTATATCAATAACCACATTTCGGCAGATTCATTATCTGCTCGCCAGCCTGCCTGGCCACACAGCGAAGCATTGCAGCAGGATGGAGCGAGAAAGGAAAACATTGAATTCAGCCCTTCTTCCCACAGAAAAAAAAAAAAATTGACATTGTGGGTCATTCTTTTCCTTAGCAAAAGCCAAGCTTTTATTTCCACTGCTTTCACACTGTACTCCGGAGGCAGGACCTGAGGTACACACAATATTGAACACGGCTGCTCAATCCCCCTTCAGTGGATACAGGAGGATTTTCCTGCACAGCTCACATCTTTGCTCCCCAAGCATCCTCATCCCTTGCCATCCCAAACTTTACAGCTGAACTTTCGGTTTGTTTTTTTTTTTTTTATTTATTTTTGCCTCTTCCCCTCACAACAGTCACTCCATTATTCAAGATTTTAACATCCATCACTCCATTATTCAAGGTTTTGACATCCATGTTAAATTTACTCATGGATTTCAGACCACATTTCATAGGAAATTTAGGCTACGAAATGAGGGTTTATTTCATATCAGTATTTTCAAGCAACAGGGACCGTTATGATCATGTATTTTGCCCTCCAGCTTCATACAAAATAAAATACTTCACCCAGTAATTTCTGCAGCAAGGCTGTCATTCCTGCCTGCCCTCCAGCATTTAGAAGCAAGAGGCAATCTTGGCTGGAAGATTTCAAATCAAGGGGGCTTGCCCTGATCCTTTGGCAACTGTTTCTAGAAGTTTATTAGTCTCATTATAAAAATATTTGCACTTATTTTCTTTTTTTCTTTTTTTTTTTTCCTAGACATGTTTAACTCTTGTTTCTGAGCATCTCATCGCACCAACCCTTCTTCTGATAAATAAAACATTTTGACTCTCTTCCCAAAGCAGAGATTTGAAGGCTAAAATGCTATGAGTAAGTATGAGAGCTGTGAGCATCTCCCACAGTATCTCACAACAGAATCACAGAATGGTTTAGATTGGAGGGAACTTAAAGATCATTTCATTCCACCCCTGCCATGGGCAGGGACACCTTCCATTATCCCAGGGTGCTCCCAGCCCTGTGCAGCCTGGCCCTGGGCACTGCCAGGGATGCAGGGGCAGCCCCAGCTGCTCTGGGCACCCTGTGCCAGGGCCTGCCCAGCCTCAGCCACAGCAATTCCTGCCCCAGAGCCCAGCTGTGCCTGCCCTCTGGCACTGGCAGCCATTCCCTGGGGGCTGTCCCTGCAGCCCTTGTCCCCAGGGCCTCTGCAGCTCTCCTGGAGCCCCTGCAGGCCCTGCCAGGGGCTCCCAGCTCTGCCTGCAGCCTTCTCTGGTGCCCCTGAGCACCCCCAGCTCTGCCAGCCTGCCTCCAGAGCACAGGGGATCCAGCCCTTGGATGCTTCATGGTCTCCTCTGGGCTCATTCCACATTCTCCTTATGTTGGAGGCCCCAGAGCTGGACACAGGACTCCAGGTGAGGTCTCACCAGAGTGAAGCAGAAGACCCTGGAAGATCTCTGTGCCACCACTGAGTGCATCTGCCGCTTCCCACCACAAGATGTGAGATTTATTATTGCAACAACCCACAGCTGGGCAAACAGGAGGAAAGGAAAATGGCAAAGGTAAGATGGGAGAAAAAAACAGCAGCTCTGTCTCAGGTCAGGGGAGAGAGCAAGCAGACACAAATGCAAGGATAGATGAGGGCTTGTACAACCACGGATGATTAACCTAAATTAGCATGGCAGCCTGGAGTTGGGGGTTGACAGGGTGACATGCAGAACGGTCACAACTCAAAAGAATCTCAAAGTTTTGGGGACAAATCTCATCCTTTCAGGAAGGGCTGATGGTTTTGGAGATCTCAGAGGTGGCTTTGCTAATTCTAAACTCCTCCTTAATGAATGCAAAGTGATGGAGGGCAGAGGGAGGAATTTTTTGGTCCTCAGGTCCAAATTTTTTTGTCCTCTAGAGTCCTACACTGTGTCAATCCAAGGAATGGCCCTCCCAGCAATGGAGGCAAAACAGCAGAGACTTCTGCTCTGCAGAGTCACAGAGCAAAGCACGCAACACCTTCAGCTGCATATGGAGAGGGATCCAGGCAATATTATAATGCCTTTGTATAAATGAGCAGCACAGCCTCAGATGGGGGGAAAGTAATGATGCAGAAAAGGCAAGAAGTGTTCAATCAATATTTCTGCTCCGCATCTGGAAAGAAGGCAGGATGAGGTGCTTGTATCACATGAGGAGGATGAAGTACTTTCCAGTCCATTAGTAACCAAGGAGGTTGTTAAACAGCATCTACCAGCGATAAACAATTTTGAATCAGCAGGCCTGGATAACTTGCTCCCAAGAGCCCTCCAACAGCTGGCTGAGAAACTCTCTGGCCTGCTGATGTTAATTTTTAATAAATCTTGGAATACCAGGGAAGATCCAGATGGATGGAAGCATGCAAATACTGCACTGATCTGCTAAAGGGGCAAGTGGGACGGCCTGATGAACAGGTCGGCTTGCCTGCCATCAGTCATGGGTAAAATAATGGGAACCCTCCAGAGAGTCACCCAGAAGAGGAATTAAAGGATGGAAATACAGCTCATGTTTGTCGGAGAGGTTCTGTGGCCAACACACCATGTCAAACAAAGCTGATTTCGCTCTCTGAGTAGATTACAAATTTAGTTAATAAAGATAATTGCTTAGAGATAATATACATATGCTTTTGTACAGCATTCGATTTACTAGGGCGTGGCAGGTTGATTATAAAATGAGCACTGCATTATGAGAATAAAGCACATCTGCAGGGGATTCAGAGGGGATCCCAACAAATAGCTGTCAGAGGGGAATCAGGCTGTTTCCAGGGGGATTTCAAAAGGCTCACCCCCAGCTCTAATACTCAGCATCTTCTTATCTAGAAGCAAATACAACATCACTGCTGATAAATCAGCTATGTACTAAACCAACAGGAGAGGCCAAGCCACCTGAGCTGAGCTGATGACAGCTCAGCATCTGGCTGGGGTCATCACTTCAGAAGGTAAGAGGAAGGGGACAGCCAAGGAAAAGCAGAGGGAGGATGCTCAGAACCAGGTGATGCCATAGCAGGTGGTGTGGGCACCACAGACTCCCAGGGAGATGTCAACCCCAAGCTTAGCAGGAGAGCAGAAGGTTGGATGTTACCCAGCACTAGGGAAAGCTTCTTGCAGTGGGTTTTTGGGAGGTAAATCAGAGCCTGGGATGAGGGAGGTCAGGATGAATGACTCCACACTGCAGGACTTTGCATCTGGGGTTGGTATTGCCTAGGAAAGGATGCACGACCCAGACCAGCCCCTTCCACATTTTATTCTGACACTGACCTTAGTGACCCTGAGGAAATCAACTAAAGCTTGAACCAGCTTTTTCTAACAGGAATATCCCTTTTGGTCTTTCCCATCCCTGAGCTTTGTCTGCCCCTTGGGAAAACACTCAGCCCATGGGCAGACACCTCAGTGACCTACCAGAAGGGAAGTGCAGAGGGACCAGGCATGGAGTGACATCCCTGCAGGAAGTCCAAACACCTGAACACCTAGGTCTTGTCTGCTGCTCCAGACCCCTAACTCTAGCTGGAAGAAAAAGTTCTGAGAAACCTCTAGAAAGCATAAAAGCTCAAACAACCCTACATGAAGCAGCTTTTCTGCATCATGGTTACACCAGAATCATTTACACTACCCTTAGTACCCTCTTCAGCAACATCTCTTTTTTTTTTTCCTGAAGTATCATGCATTCAATTCAACTTTATTTTTGTTTACTTCTACTCTTCCATCCTAAAAAAACAGAGGTTACTCATACTCACAAGGGGCACATCATGTCTAGGAAAAGCAGCCCACTCATCCTGGCCGTGGCCAACCAAAATCTCTCCCTTGCTTGGGTGGGTTTTGGAGAGATGTGGGGCTCAGGAAATTCATGTGAGAGTGCATTTCTCTGGGTTCAGAGCAGAAGAGGGCCCTGTGGGAGAGAGAAGGGTGCATGCCCACCAGCTCATGTGTGCCACTCACTCTCAGCCCTGGGCAGGTTCATGTCTTTGGTCTTCAGAGTATCACAGGAGCAAAGAGGTCCTTAGTGATTCAGACACACCAAGCTAGGTCACAGGAGCAGTTTCTTGCCCAGCTTTCACTTGTATTTTTCTCTTATTCTGGATGGACACTCTGGAACCTCCTCTTCTTCCTACTGCTTCCTGCAGTTTCCTTGGGAGGGACCAGACCAGTCATGCAAAAGATGAGAGGAAACATCTTCATCTCAGGAGCCAAGAAAGCCCTGAGCAATGTCATGACCACATCAAGGTCAGGCACCCTCACTGGAGCTCATGGTGGTCCCTGGAGCAGCAGGGATGGGGAGGAGGGTCTCACACTGGACTGGCACTGTGGTGTTCCTCCTGGATAGTGATGTGGGATGTTTGTTCCCTGATCCCAACCTGAACCAAGCTCAAAGATTGCTCACTTCCACATGTGCCAGCATAGCAAAGGTGGGCAACGGTCCCTGTGAAACAGCCTCATGGAAAAGCTGGAATTTTTTTGATCTCATGTCTTTCCACCCTCCTGATTCCAATTCAAGGGAAAATTTGGCTTCCAACCTATTTTTTGCCAGGATTTGCAGAGGGCTTCTTAATCCGGCACCTGTCCTAAACATTCAGTTTCCCATGGGAAAAAAAAGAGAAGTCTGGCTAAGGGCCAGGCTGGCCTCATGTTTCCATTTGACTCTGCCACTAACTAGTGATGGAGAACCTGCTGCTCACAATGTTCCTCAAGGGCTCCTCTGACTGCTCCTGCTCTAGGGACAGAATGAGGTCAACAATTCAAATCCCAAATGTTTAACCCAAACAGGCCCCATCCATCAACTCCCAAGCAGTGGCTTAGAATAAGATGTTTTGCTGAAGGTGACTTGAAGGGATAAGGCATTAAATCAAGTCTTACCTAATGCTAGACATTACAAAATGTTTCAACCTTTGCCAAATGGGAAAAAAAAAAAAAAACAACAAAAAAAAACCCAGTTTGTCTTGAAATCACTGAATGCCAACCCAACAGAGTTTTGGCAAGGTGATCCAAACCAAAGGTAAAGCCTTCTTCAAGAACAGATGCAAGGTAAAAAGTAGGTGACCATCAGAAACAAAAACCATCCAGGGTCTCACCTGCAAATGCCCCTGGGAAAATGCAGCAGGAACCAATCAAAGACCTTACACAGGATCATCTTCCCTGTTGTGGCTTCCACTGCCCAAACTGTCAGGAGCTCACAGGAAACTTCACCTCCCCAAAAAGTCACTAATTTTGATTGCTTCTTCTGTTTCACCAGAATGTATTTGCCTCACCTCCAGAAACGCTCAAGGTCAGGTTTGATTTGGCCTCGAGCAACCTGTTCTAGTGCAAGGTGCTGGAATGAGATGAGCTTTAAGGTCCTTTCCAACCCAAACCATTCTGGGATCCTGTGATTCTGTGCACTAAAGGGGAGATAGGATCACCACTGCATCACTCCTGAGCGTGCGCTTAAGTATCTGTGCTTGGCACAAAGCCCTCAGCAGGTGAGAGCCCTGCCAGGGAATGCCCCCTTGCCCTGTCTGCCTCCCATTTTCTCTTTCTCCCTTGCTCTGCACCCAAGAGCTGCCAGGCTGAGGAGCAGAGTACAACCACAGGTGCTCCAAAACCTCCAAAAGAAGTATTGCCTCCACTCCCACCCTCCTCCTCCCCTCCAACTCAGGTCCCTGGGACAGAGTGCTTTTCCTCCACCACAACTAATGCTTGACAAAGCAGAACATCCCCCCCCCCCGGCTCCACTCAAGCCCGAGGGAGGGTGCAGCCAGAGTAAATTACTTAGAAGAGAAGGGAAAAAAAGTAAAATTAAATAACCACAGCAGACAAAGGCTTCTTGTCTTAAAACCCTTACTCAGCCAGCACATTGGGCAGGTTGGCACCGTCCTCAGGTGATGCTGCATAGGCAGGGGCTGTGCTGGGTTTGCTCTGGGAGCCCCTGCAGCACCCCCCCAAATTCTGCAGCAGGGACCCCCAGTGCTCACCCAGGCACCTAGATTTTATCAGGGGTGTAGAACCCAAGATTTCACACTTAGGGAGATGTGTAATGTTTGGCACTGACTGCTCCAGCAGGATGTGATTTTTTTCAACAGGTTGAACTTGTAATTGCATATTTTTCTCCCATATATGAAAAAAAAAAAAAAAAAAGGAGGAGGAGTAGAATGGACTCATTTATCAAGTGCAGCCAAACACCAGGCTGGACTCAGCCAGTGACACTTTGTATAATGGCGTTCCAGTTTGTCCTCCTAAATAATTCGTATTCTAATGAGCCCTTTTGCTCTAGCAGTAGTTTGTAGCCCCCACACTTTCTAAGGTCCTTCTGTACTTTAATTTGATTTTTAAAAATTTCCACTGCAATATTTTTATTAACAAAAAGAAAAAGGAAAGCAGGCTTGCTTCCCTCCTGGCTTGCATGGGAACAGGTAATGAATCTCTGAGCGCAGGAGTTGTCTCAGCTCTTATCTCCATGGCCTCGCTGTTCACAAACCTACTTATTTAAAAAACTCCCCCATCATGAGATAATGGGAACAGAGAAAGCCGGCAAAGAAACAAAAAGGCAATCAGGATCTTTACAGAAGCAGGAGAGCACCATGATTTCCACCCGTTCTCCTCCTGCTGGGACAGGTCTTTAGGTCAAGATACTGTAAATGAGAAGAAGTCGCTTCAGGGAGTGCAATCATGAGAGATGTGCTGTACATCAGAAAGCTATTTTGCAGAGCTTGGTCTTGCTAAAGGCTCCTCCATTTGGGTCATGCTCAGCTTGCCATGGAAGTGGTGGCAGCCCAGACCTTGCACCCCTGTGCTGGTGGTGGGGTTGCTGGGCCAGGTTAGCTGGGGGTCAATGTGCACCCAAATTCCAGCTGCTCCAGGCCAAGGTGGTGGTCCTGCCTGTCTGTGCTCGGTCCCTGGAGAAGGCCAGTGAGGCTCTGATCCTATAGCAAACCTGTGTGGGCCAGAATTGCCCCCCATCAGCCACAGCAGAGCTGAGGGTGAGGGCACCTCTAGGCCACTTCAACACAACTTCTGACCTATCCAAACACCAAGCCATGCTTACATCACCTACCCCTAGAGGTTTCTTGAGCTAGAAGGTGCAGTGGGTGCTGTGAAAACCTCTACAAAAGCTCAGCAAAACAGAACCAAAACCTGTGGCAGCATCTTCCCTTTCCCATCTCTGAACCCCATCACCATGGGCTCCTGCTGGTGGGGACATCCTGCTGGTGCCATGGTGGGGACAGTAGCACCCCTTCAGGCCAAGTGTCAGAGCAGGCTCTGTCCCAGCTGAAGGATGGAGCAGAGATGGCTGAAACAGCCAGCAGAGGGAATGAGAGATGCACAGTCAGAAGGAGAGAACAAGAGATGGTGGAAGCCCCACACATCCACTCCCCCGTGTGAGCCTAACAAGTCTCATTAACAGGGAGGACTTTGTTCTGCGGCTGGGTGGGATGCAGGTGGAGGATGCAGATGCCTGACCCTTTCAGGCAAGGAAGGAGCCCTGGAAAGGTAAGAAGCTCTGAGGGGCTTGCAGCCTAAGCCAGGTTAGGGTTGGGGTGACATCTAGGACACGGTGACCCAACACCCCCTTTCAGTTTCCCTCCCCATCACTCCAGGGCTGTGGGAGAAAAGAGCCACCAGATACTTAAGAGAGAGATCAGAAAAGCACCATCTCCAGTCCACACAGTTTCACCGGGAGACAGGACGGAGAATTTACAATCAAGATATCCAAAAGGGTGGTTTGGCTTAAAAACCTGCAAAACCTCAGCAAACCTGGTTAAAACATCAGCCTAACCAGGCTCAGTGCAGCTCTCCCCTTCAGACTGGGGAAACAGAATGTTACAGGTTTATACACTAATTTATTTCTACCCATTTAACAAATTAATGTGTCCCTCCCATCCCCCTTCCCTGGAGTAGCAGGTTCTGCAGCTCAGAGTCAGTGAAACTCCTACTTCCCAAAGCCTTGGAGATACGCTTGACCTTCATTACTGCCCTGCTTTAATTTCCGGCCTCCCTTTGCAAACCCTCCCTGATGGAACCCTGCCAGGCTTTCTCCCTCCCTGGGGACCATCCTTGCTGCTATTTTGCTCAGGTTTTAATCACCTTCTACTTTGATGCCTCCAATCTTTCACAGCCTTTCCCCGTGCTGTGCCATCTCACCGGCCTTTTTGGAAGCACCAGATGGACCGGCCAGATTACCCTTAGGAAATACCTACTCTTTTCTTGGTTTCTTCCCTACCCTGGGAAAAGCTTCAAAGCTGTTCTCCCTGCTGGCAGGATTCCTCAGAGAAAAGCTCTGTGGGCAAGGCCAGCAGTCTCAGAGTCACAGAATGGTTTGGGTTGGAAGAGACCTTAAAGCTCATCCAGTTCCACCACCCCTGCCATGGGCAGGGACACCTTCCACTGTCCCAGGATGCTCCAAGCCCTGTCCAGCCTGGCTTTGGACACTGCCAAGGATCCAGGAGCAGCCACAGCTGCTCTGAGAAACCTGTGCCAGGACCTCGCCACCCTCACAGGGAAGAATTTATTCCTAATTTCAAAACTAACTCTGCCCTCTGGCAGTGGGAAGCCATTCCCCTTGTCCTGTCCCTCCATTCCTTGCCCAAGTCTCACTCTCCTGGTGCCCCTTTGGACACTGGAAGGGGCTCTGAGGTCTCCCTGGAGTCTTCTCCAGGCTGAACTCTCCAGCTCTCTGTGTCCAAGCAGCTTGACATTATGGCTTCAGGTCCCATCCAGGCTTCACCAACTGCCCTGAACAGCCCTTCACCCACAGGCTTATACACCAAACCCCAGCTGTGACTCCAAGAAGGTGCTTTCTCAATTCCAACAAGCTCAAGATTGTTTTAAGCCCCTGAATAAAGAATAATCTCTCTTACAGGACTCACTTAAAGCTCTTGTTTTCGTTACCATTCCCAAACAACATCCAAGCCTTATCTGAGTGTTAAATTCCCAGCTTTGGAGGCATCCCCTGGCAGTCACTTTCACAGACTCAACCCAAGGGGAAAACATTTTCTCATGGACACAGCTGTTTCCTTAAACAGACCCTGTGTTATGAGATAGGGAGATCAGACAGTGTACTTTCTCTGGCCACTCATTAGCTTAGAGATCCCCTCTTCTCTGCCTCTCCTTGGCTCCAAGCCTCCCCCACAGCTTTTTCCAGCCTCTCTCTCGGTGATTTTTCCTCTGGCTGGTAATTGTTCTCATTGCCCTTGGCTCACAGATGGTCCTTGGAGAGCTCACTGCTGATGTGGTGCCAGCTCTGCTCCATTCCAGCTGCTAAAGGGCATTAGGAGTCCAGCTACCACTGCACAGAGACCTTTCCTCTGCCCCATCTGCCCTTCCACACCCAGGCAGATGCTGAAAAAGGCTTTGCTCACCTGAGCTGCCACAGCTGGGTCATGTCTCAGCCCCATCCCAGCATCCAGGTCACCCTCCAGCCCCTCTGCCCTCCACACTAAGCCTCCCCATTCTGTCTCCATCTGCCTACCCACCCTTCCTCCTTGACAGTCTCTCCTGCCATGCAGCTGAGTCACTTCCCCTTCTCCAGACCTTTCCTTCAAGCTTTCCCATCCCCTTTGGCATGGAAGCACCCTTGCAGTCCCAGTCCCAGCAAACCTCTCCCACAGAGGGGAGCAGCCCCTGGGATGAAATCCTTTTTGCTGAGGGTGACAAAACACCAGCACAGGTTTCCCAAAGAAGCTGTGGCTGCCTCTGGATCCCTGGCAGTATCCAAGGCTAGGCTGGACGGGGCTTGGAGCACCCTGGGTAGGTGTCCCTGCCCACGGCAGGGGGTGGAATGAGATGATCTTTAATGTCCCTTCCAACCCAAACCATTCTGTAAATCCAGCCCCGCTCCACAGGGGCAAACTGGGACTGCCACCTAGGCAGGATGGATGGGAGTGGAAGAAAACAAGGGGGGGAAAAAACACGGCAGAGCAGAGAGGAGGTGAAAGGAGGTCTTATTTTTCACCAAGCCAAGTTGTTTTTGGAGGCACAGACACTGGGTTCATTCATGAAGCAGCAAAGTGCAGGGTTTTCAACGGAAACAATGAATTAACAAGGATGAGCAGCAACAGGATAAATTACCTTTTTCCTGCCTCCCAAAGTGTCCCGTTTCTTTCCTAACCAAGCAGCCAACAGCTCATTTAGCTTCAAGACACTCAGCCCCAGCAATGTGGTGCCTCTAGAGAAGTCCAAGGGCTTAGAGAGGAGCCTTCCACAGAAGAACCTCCTTCCCTGTAGCTCTGAACCCTTCCCACTCAAAACCATGGGATCTGGGGGCTACAGAGGACTCCACGTGGCATTTGGGATGTGAAGCATGGCAACAGCCCCATGGCCGAAGCCAAGGAACCATGGAATGAAGCTACATCACACAAATTTTAGGCTGGAAACCAGGAACAGGCTCTTCACCCAAAGGGTGGGCTGGCACTGGAACAGGCTCCCCAGGGGTGGGGTCGTGGCCCCAAGCCTGACAGAGTTCAAGGAGCATTTGGATGATGCTCTTATGTCCTGCAAGGAGCAGAGAAGTTGGACTCAATGATCCTATTGGATCCTTCCAATTCAGAATCACAGAATTGTTTAGATTGGAGAAGACCTTTAAGACCTTCAAGTCCAACCATTACTCAGCACTGCCCAGGCCACCACTGACCCACGTCCCCAAGTGCCACAGCCACACGGCTTTCAAACCCCTCCACCACTGCCCTGGGCAGCTGTGCCAGGGCTGGACAGCCCTTTCCATGAAGGAATTTTCCCTAATCTAAACCTTCCCCAGCTGTCCCCTCCTCTCAGGAGTTGTGCAGAGCCAGAAGAGCCCCCCAGAGCCTCCTTTTCTCTGGGCTGAGCCCCTTCCCAGCTCCCTCAGCCACTCCTGGGGCTCCAGCCCCTTCCCAGATCCATTCCCTGCCCTGGACACACAAGATAGTCTATGATACTCACAATTCTAAGATCAGTGCCCTGAACACCAACACACTGAGACCCAACTGAACCCATCCATGGGAAAAAAGATCCCAGTCCACTGAGAACCCAGAACCTTTCACCAGTGTGCAATTTCTCTTCAAAGATTCAGAAGGAAAGTGGTTTGACTCGCAGTTTCTGCTATCTCAAAATCTATCAGAGGGATACACTACCCTATGCTAACATAACGGATTAAAGCAGAAGATAAAATGCTGTTCCATTATCTATTTATTAAAAGCACCACTTGAACTGCTTTTATTCAGTGTACATCTCCCAGTAAAGAGGCACTCCTTGACGGTGTAAATCAGCGAGCAATTGTGTTTTAACAGCCTTTAGAATGGCATTTCCCCACGCTTTTAGACAGAGTATCAGACAGAAAACCTCTTCCAAAACTCACTTATCGTAACAGGAGAGATCACAGAGCTCTTTACTGCTCCTCTACCACCAAGACAAATACAAAATGGGCTTCTAAAACTCACAAAGCAGAGATCATTCCCATTTCTGCTGCATGAATATCCTTAATGATGGGACAAAATAAATAATTTTGTTAGCAGGGGAGAACTGTGCAGCTCCTACTGACAGATGGGACTCCTGGTAGGCGATGAAATGCAGGCTGCAGCTCCCAGCTCAAAGATGCCACCTCTGTGGTAGCTGTGGGTTCTGTGGGAATCAGCTCTTACAGAGCCAGAAAGGATGAAGCCACTTCAAATCTAGCAGTTCTCTGAGCAAAAGGGGAAGAAATGATGCCAAACTTTCAGCAAAAGATTTCAGGTGTGAATATCGTAATACATGTGAACTGCACAACAAAAGGGAGGTTGCTGGATTCTCTCTGCTTCACCAGAATAAATTAGGCTTTTGCTTGGTTGAGGATATTTTTCCATGCCAAAAAGCACTCCCCTTTTCGTCAGGCTTTACTGCTTTGGTATTCTGGTATTATTTACGAAGTGTTTCAATAAAGAAACCTGGAGCAAGAGCATCCGTGAGCATGTTGGATTTCAAATGAAATGCCGGTGGAAGACAAGCACGGCAAGCTTCACCCTGAGCTGCATAAGTCAGGGGAGTCTCCACTGTGGACATGAGCAAATGTCACATCTGATCAGGGGAAGAGAGAAATGGATGTAGCCATATGCATGGGGAAGGATTCCCACAGTCTGGAAACTATGTGAGTGGATGGATGGATGGATGGATGGATGGATGGATGGATGGATGGATGGATGGATGGATGGATGGATGGATGGATGGATGGATGGACAGATCCTGATCACATTACTGCTGCCAGAAGGACTTCAGCACTGTGGCACCTCAGTGCTGAGGTTGATGTCAGTGCTCCTTCTTTTGCTGTGCCACCTGCATTTTGCCACCTGCTGCAGATGCACTGGGGCACTGCCTTGCTGGGGAACGCCCCAGGCCCAGCTGTGTCAACCTGCAAGGACTCCTCTCCTTGGGGTGGCTCCCCAGCCCCATGCACCCCAAACTTCTGGCTGCTCTTACACAAGCTAAATTCTGACAGGGCTGACAAACCTGAAAGATCATTTCAAACCACAATCACTTCAAACTCAGCCTGTGACCTCCTTGGCAGGATCTCCCTTCAGCACTGCAGCCCCAAACAGGAGCTGACAGTGCTCTGCAACCTTTTGAACCAGCACTCAGGTCCCTTGGGTACTGAAGGGAGGGTTTCTCTCAACGGCATGCAAGCTCTGTGGCTCTGACAGCCTGGCTCTTGGGCTGCCTGGGAGGGGACCAGCACCCCATGCCCTGCGTTCAGCGGTGTGAAAGGTCACTGGGGAAGGTGCACTTGTCACCAGGAATAAACCACGACTCAGAATTTGTGTCACGTCTTCTCTCTGGGAGGACGGAGGCAGCTGAAGTCAGAGATGATCTCTGCTGGTGTGGTGGGGTTTGGATCTGCCCTGGAGCAGCGAGCAGAAATGCCAAGCAGCAAGGAGTGAAACCTCTCCTAAATGGCACAGGTCACCAGCTGGCATGGAGGGAGCCCCAGGGACACCCAGGGCAGGTGTCCCTTCACATTGAGGTGGCAACCAGCCCAGCCCCATTATCTCCTTAACATAAGTCACCCCATTACCACAAAGCTTGGGCAATGCCAGCTTCCCAGTCAGGCTAAATAAACCCCTTCCCTTTGCTTTCCCTGACAGCACATCTTATCCAAAGCTATTCTGAGACAAGAGCCATCAGCAGACCAGGGAGAATTAGGTTTGAGGGTCCAGCTCAGGAGAGCATGGCTGATTCCCTGTGCTCCTGAAGTGCTAAAGTTTCCCAGATGAACCTTGTAGTTTTCCACATTTTACTACCTTTATCTATCAGAACGATCAGAGATTTTATTTCTCTCTGCAATGGGTAGCAAACCAGAAGCAAAACTACAGAAAGGATGACCAACATGGAAGAGAAACAAACCTGATCTGCTGGGGGGAAGAAACCAGGGCCAGCCAGCAGCAATGCCTTACCTGGCTTTCCTGGCTCAGCAATGCCCCAGGAACCCAATCATGGGTCACAGAACCCCTGAATGAGATGTTGTGCTGGGGAAAATATCATGTCCTGCCAGGCTCTGCTTGAAACCCAGGAGAAAGCAGCACAGCCCAGGGGGTGATCAGCAAGGCCAGCCTCTCAGCTCGCAGCACTGGCAAGCAGAGGCTGACACAGGCAGGGGTATCACCACATAAAGGGCTGTCGAGCCCACGTCCAGCCCCTCTGCTCCTCCCTGAAATGTGGGTCAAGCCACAAGGTGACAGCCAGTGCTAAGGGAGCCATCCCTGCCCACCAAGGTGCTTCCACCACTGTATCAAAAACTAAAGCCAAGCAATAAAAATTAAAAGAGAAGTAACATGGATCATAAAACCCAAGCACAAAACTAAAAAGTCCCTGGACACTGATGTATCGTTAAGACAGGGCATGAAACTCCCCTCACAGCACTGCCAGGTTTCCTTTCCATGAGAAATTACCCAGGTTTCCTTTGCATGAGAAATTACCCTGGTTTCTGATTATTGTTTTGCCAAAGACAGGTCAGGCTCTTGTCACCTGGCTCTCCAGTGTTAAGGAAGAAAGGTGGTGGGAAGGTTTGGGACTTGTGCCTCACCCACCCACTGGGATTTGTGGCTGAGACCATCAGTGCCTTGAACCAACAACTGCACACACCCTGGTCAGGGAGGATGCTATGAAGAAATGCTAAGCAGATCCACAGAACCATGGAATGCTTTGGGCTAAAAATGAACTATTAAAGGCCATCTACTTCCCATGGATCACCTTCCATTACACCAGGGTGCTCCAAGTCCCTTCCAACATGGCTACAGATGGGGCATCCACTGCCTCTCTGATAATTAAAATAACTGGCCCAAGCCTAACAAGGCTGCTGGGTTGAGCTCTGATAAAAGAAAACATTATTTTGTTAGAAGTTCTCCTTCCCCCAAACTTGTAATGACTGGTAATTCAAAGGCATCCTCCCCCATCCCAATATTTTCCCACTACAGAAGGTCCCACTGAAACAGCAGCCCCAGCAATGGAAGTTTTATGGGGGTAGAAGTCCAGATTTAACTCTTTTGGACACACAAAGATGAGGTTTTAATAATTTATGGTAACTGGAGGGGGGGGGGGGAGCAGAAAAAAAAAAAAAAGTAGGAAACTCAATTCCCCCAACACCACTGCCCATCATCTCCATCCCCCACCAGTCCAGCCCTGCTGGCCCATTAACATCCCCTTCTTCTTGTAAATATTGCCTGAGCACTCCTGCCTGCCCTCCTGCCCTCAATTAATCATGGCCTGGGGGAGAAGCAGGTAAGAAAGCATTCAAATTTAACTGATCTCTACAGATGGTGAAAACAGAGCTCAGTGAGACAAGCACAGGCAGAGGGGATGGGCAAAGGCAGGGCAAGCAGGGCAGCAGAGCCCCTCTTGCCCAAACATCTTTGCCCAGCTGTCCTCCTCTCCCAGCACTTTATGGAATTTGAAGAAAGTCTTCATGCCACAAGGTTCGAGTCTCTGCTCTGAAGCAAGTTACCCTTGCAAACAAACCCTCCCCACTGCTGAGTCCCAGAGCCATTAGCCTTCTCCCACCAATCCCAGTGGGGTGGATGTGCCCCCAGTCACTCCTATCTCATGACACAAGGCAGAGGCTGAGCCCACACAAGCTCTGCAGCTCCCAAATCCCATGGGAGCCTTGGAGACCACTGCATTAGGAGTCAGTGCATCTCAGAAGCAGCAATGGAAGGAAACCTCTGGAAAGGCCAGACTTGGAGCAACCTGGTCTAGTGGAAAGTGTCCCTGCCCATGGCAGAGGGTTTGGAACTAGACAAACTTTAACGTCTTTTCCTGACCTAAACCATTCTGTGACTCTACAATAAATATCTCAGGCTTCAAACAGCACCTCCAGCACCCATGGGGACACCAGAAACACAACTGGTACCCTCAGCAGGGTACCCAGCTCCCAGTTCCAGCTGCAAGGAGCCACAGGTCACCAACAGAGCAGCCCCGGCTTTACACAAAGGTGGTTTTGCTGGAACAAAAGCAAAGGCCACAGAAATAGGTTGATTTTTTTTTCTCTTTTTCCTAAGATAT
The DNA here is from genome assembly GCA_032173965.1 of Sitta carolinensis. Lineage (NCBI taxonomy): Eukaryota > Metazoa > Chordata > Aves > Passeriformes > Sittidae > Sitta > Sitta carolinensis. Next base: position 4,376,193 of record CM063313.1, on the reverse strand, counting down.
GACTAAACTCCACGAGCAGGTAGTGCCTGGGCATCCTGCAAGCATCCTGCAAGCAGTGCTTTCAACATGAAGGAACAAAAGGCTGTGGTGGGGAGGAGAATAGTGGGAAACCTTGCGGGCTCCCAAGATTCATTTGAGACCTGGTGTTTGCTGCACAGGCTGTATTTCATCTTTTCATAAGTAACTCTTACCAGGAAACATTACAAAAAAGGGGGCATTTCAAGGCAGAAAAGTTGGTCGCCAAACGTCATTTTATTTTATTTTTTAAACCTTTTGTTAGCAACTCTTCTGGGGAGCAAATCCAGCAGAGGCAATACAGTGCAGCGTGCACTCCTAAATTAGTTTCCAGGCACTTGGGATGCTTTATTATTCATTTCCTCCAAATATTAGGTAATGCCTTTCACCCCTTTCAAAGTCTATACGAGGGGTCTTTGATGCATTGTGGGACTTGAAAGTTTCAGGTCTAAAGAAGCATTTCTTTCAAGTCCTCCCTTTTATCAAGCATATTCTGTTCTGTTCGCTATAATGCACACAATGGCATGAGAGTCTTGACCTGCTTCATGTCTGATGAGTTGAAATCTCAGATGCATAGGATAAAACAGCTATTCCTAGCAACACAGCTTAAACACTTAGGGCTCTATTCAGGCAAATATTACCCAGGGGTCTGCCACGCCACTGAAAAGCTGCAGAAATTGGCTCCGTAGACGGCTGACCAATTCAGCAGTGAGGAATGACCCCGCCACATTAACTCCCCTTTTCATTTCACCCTGGGCGAGCCAGGGTCTGGAGGTAAGCGCAGCAGAAGGCGAGAGCCGGCTGAAGCCAGATTCATTTTCTTTATATAAAGTATTTTTGTGTGCGTGTGTGACCATGAATGTCATTATGCGGATCTGCAAAAGAAGGGAAGTAATGACATTAGGGCACAGGCGCAGGAATCGGGGAGGTTTTTGTCTTACAGTGACACCGGGGCGCTGTCACGTCTCCTGGACAAACAGAATTTGTAGGCTTTAAAATGCTGCAAATGTCTTAGAAAAGCAGGTCTCTGCCTCTGCTGAAGGCATGTGGACTTTGCCCCAGTCACTTTGCACCATCCAGCATCAGTCTCCTCCATGTGTTAACCAGAATAAATACCTCTTGTTCCATAATAATTTACCCTGTTTATACGTTTTTTCACCCTTCTTTTTCCCCCTCTTTATACTGCAAGCTCACTTAAGAGGTGGCTCCTGTCCAACAACACACTGGACCTAGGGCAGGGATGCAAAGTGAAACTTACTGTTGCAAAAGGAAACATATTTTGGTACAAAATGCCATGTTTTTGTCCTTTAGACAATTGTGCTGACATGTTGTTACAGAAGTACCAGGTGGCTATTTTAGGATATTAATCTCCTCTTATCAATGTCCTCTTGACAGGTTAGAACTAGGAAAAATTTTGTTAAAGGGCAAACTGCATACGTAGGGGTAAAATTTAATGTACAAGCTGGAGATTTCTACATGGGCTGAAGCTGTTAGAATTTGCCTTGCATGTTTTATACCCCAGGAGCAAAAGATGCTTCTAGAACAAGTCAGAAAACAAGTGTTCAGACTATATGGGAAAATGTTTGTAAAGGAGACAGGTCCTGTTTTCCTGACTCCTCTTGCTTGCACCAATGCTACACCTTGGTATGACCTGCAATCCCATCCTGTCAGCCTGACACCAGCCTTAATAACCCAAACATTTCACTGGGAAAAACATTTCTTAAGCTATACAAAAAGGAAGAAGTTCATCTTGCATGAGTAAAACCCAGCTGCATCTTTCCTGATACTGGCAAAGCATCCAGCAGCATCTCCTGTAAAATGGGAATATCCATCTGCAAGACCTGTCCCTGGCGTGTGTGTGATTTTAGAACTAGCTCTAAAATCAACTCAGATCCACAAGGATATAATCTCCCAACCCATCTACCTCCTCCAGGATTCTGCAAACCTGGAGAGGTGAGCACAAGCCTGACTTTTTAAGGATGCTGAGCATCTCTCTCACAGCTGGCATGGCAGTAGCAGCAACAGGTATCAAAAATAATATTATAAAGACTAGACAGGGCTTTGAGATACCTGGTCTAGTTGAAGATGCCCCTGCTTATTGCAGAGGGGTATGACAAGATGTCTTTTAAAGGTCTTTTCCAAGCTATTCTATTCTATTCTATTCTATTTCTATTCTTCTGTTTTCAGCTCTCACATTACCCACCTGGCTAGGAGGCTTTTTGGGATGCTCTGAAGCACCCTTGCTAAAATACCATCAGGACACACATGGTTTGTGCCCCACATGTGAGTGGTGCAGTGCTGTTCTGCCAGAGGGCAGCTGACAAGTCATCATTGTGCATGCTACAAATCCTCTGAGCCCATAAGAAAACTCAAACAATGTGAAGATTTATCTGTTTGCAGGTGGAAATCCTTTCAGTCAAGACAAGAATTCTATTTCTTTTGAGCTAAATGAAGAGGTTTTGCTTGGGGACCCTGTCAGGAGCAGAGGCAGCACGAGGATGGGACCCATCACTCACCAGTCAGCAGAAAGATGCTGATGGGGGTGTCTGCACAAATTTTTAAGGAGCCTGAAACAGCTCCTTTGAGAGAGAGGGACAGAAGAAAAGAAGCAAAAGTGCAGGAAAAACAAAATCTATTTGTAAACCCCAGGCAGAGCTGACACAATACAGCTGGTGCAGGAGTGCAGAGATGATAATGGAGCCTGATGGATAGTTCACAGGATTATTAGATACTCTCCAACTCAAATATGATGAGGAACCAATTATTTAATGCTAAAGACAGAGCAAATGGATGCTTAATAAGCTGGATCACTTCAGGATTGTTGGAGCTTAGGGGGCCAAACCCCCACTGGTGTAAGTCTGGAAAGCCAGCATGATAAAATACCCCATGCTTCAGATACACTCCGGCCCTCCCAGTCATCACCATCTCTGCCAGGAGACTGGGGGGCATGGAGGGGAAACTGCTGGAATTTGGGAGCAGATGGGTGCAAGAGGTCCCTGGGATGGGCAAGCACGTTCACCACCCCAGGCTGACAGCACTCAGCTCTGCAGCCAGTAACCTTGCTGGCTGCCCTGTTTACAGAAGAAGGGGTTGCTGTTCTCAGGAACAGTCTGGTTTATTTTCTAGCTGATTGCAGAGAGGCAGCAGGGAAGCTGTAGGAGGTGTGGGAGACAGAAAGGAGTATAGTCTGTGCTCCAGGCACTGATTAGAACCTGTTTTGGAGTCAGGGATGATTCCTGTGAACAAAGCACCCCTTCTCAAGCTCTTCTGCTGGCAGAGGTGTTGGGGGAAAACAGGGTCTCAGCACCCTCCCTGGATGCCTTGTCAGGAGGTGACCCTGCAGACACACCATCCCCTCACCTGGCCTGTTCTTGCAGCCAGAGAGAAGGGACAGACTTCTGCTCATCCTCACATGCTGCCCAAGCTAGATCCAATGTAACATGGGATAAAAGCATCTCCACTAGATATAAAGAGCCCCTACGTTTTTAAATGTCTGAAGATTCCTTCCTGAAACCACACTGTGTAAGTTGATCCCTTCATCTACACTCCAACTGTACTACAGGAGCTGAGGTGTCTCTTAAAAATCAGATGTCCCTGTAATCCAACCTCCACTAGCACTGATTCCTGTAGTCCAGGCTACAGCAGAAATGCAAGCATAGGTGTAAGAAAAAAATTTTTTTATTATGAGGATGGTGAGGCCCTGCCACAGGTTTCCCAGAGCAGCTGTGTCTGCCCCTGGATCCCTGACAGTGTCCAAGCCACCCTGGGACGGTGGAAGGTGTCCCTGCCCATGGCAGGGGGCTGGAATTAAATGGTCTTTAAAGGCTCCTTAAAAGCCAAACCACAGTTTTACCATTCTGTGATAGCCCAGCACCAAGATGCTCCTCAGCACCCATCACAGATGCACAGAGGAAAGACGTGGGAATTTGGTCCCTGAGGGATGGGAACCTGTGGGGGCTCACAGCATGGCTCTGATAAGGGTTTGCCCAGTCTAAACTAGGAAGTTGCTCACGAGAAGACGTTAAAAAAACCCCAGCCTCCCACCTGACACAGTGCAAAATATCTCAGTTCATAAACATCAGCAAAGGGTCTGGCTCTGGCATATCTGAACCAGCTCAGATGATAAAAAAAAAAGGATTCTCCTTTCTTCCTATTCAAGACCTCTGGGCAGACATCCAAGTCACAGCCTCCTGTGTGACAGCTGCAGAAAACAGGTCTGGAGAGGACCTTGAAATGCCACCCAGATCGCAGCCCCGTGACTGGGTCTGGACGGGGCCAAGCACAACAACAGCCAAAAGCACTCCTAGCATTAACAAATATTGTTGCTTGGTGCACTCCTGTGCAGCTGCCAGCGGATCTGCCGCCTGCTCCTTCCAGCACTCAGCACTGAGAACACACATATTGATGAGAGCATCTTCCACGGATTTACAGGAAGAGCAATTAGAGGTTTGGTCGTTGACGGCAGCAGAGAATCGTGGTGGTGGTGGTAAAGATGATTTGTGCTGATCCATTAACAGAGCAAACTACCTCCTCTCCCACAGGAAATCTCAATAACTGAAGGGCAGATCAGAACCCCAAGACCCCAGAAAGGCATCAGGACAACCACATCATTTCCCCCCAGTCTGCATCCTGCTTGCCAGCTCTCCCCACAAAGCTCACCCCGGTGTGTACTCACCAGTACCCTTGGTTTTGTTTCAAAATGGTGATGCTCCTTTCGCTCCTCTGACCATTTCCTAAGGAAAAACAGAGAGGAAAAAACACAAAACAAAACCCCTCATCAGATCCAGGACTGATTATGTGGTTAAGAAGGGCCAGCTCCAGAGAAGCCTCTGCTGGGACGATGGGAAAACATGGAGCCAGGCCTGCTCCTGCTCTCCCACCACAAGTGTTCCCACGGTCAGTTCCTCTGCTCATCACCCTTCCCTGTACCACAACATCACCTAGCAACACCGTGCCACAGGTGCAAGCCCACCCCATCCTCCCACTGTATCACATCTCCAGTGACAGCTGGGAGATGAACACCCCAGGAACGGATCACACAGGAGCAGCTTTGGGCTGCTTCACCCATCCCACCCCCCAGATAAGCACTACACCTTGGCCCCTCAGGATTATCAGCTTCCCAGGGCTTCCTACACCCACAGTTCAGGTACCACTGGCAGATCAGTAGTACCTGCAGGTCAAATCCACAACAAATCCACATTCCACAAGTGCTGGGTGCAGAGATGGAAGGTGCACGACCAGCATCCTCCCAACTCTGCCCATGAAAGTTATCTGCCCCTCTTGGCTTCGAAGGAAAACCTTTTGGAGAAATGGAGCTCTACAGAAGCTCCTGGCCACCACGTGCACTTCCAAATGTTGGAGACAGGGGCTTGCATTTCCAGAAGCTGACATCTCCATGTGGGAGGCCCAGCAGCTTGGCTGGAGGCAGGCAGGACTCGGGGCTAATGAAGATTGGCAGAAGGGTGTTTAAGGGTGCTTCACTCCACTTCAAAACAATCTCAAGGTGTGAGAGACCCACCAGCAGGTAGCCACCCTATCAACAGGGACCCCTAGGACAATTTTGGGGGGCTGGCCCAGGCCTCCTCCTGGGTGAGGACAGAGAGGAAGACCATTGTGACTATGACAACACTGGGAAGATAAGATGCAGTAGTGCTCAGCTGGAAAATGCTCCTGTGGCTCAGCAGTCAGATGGAAATGCACTGTTTGTATGCCAAATAAGCCATAATCTGGGGCATTTTCCCTAAAATGGCACCACCAGCTCACAGCTGTCCTTGAAACCGGATTTGTACCTGAGTTCTGTCCAGGATCAAGAGGTTCCCTGCTACTCATGGAAGCTGCAAGGAGAACAGGATCTCTGCCAAGGCTTAGTGGTGTGTAAAGCAATGAACAGCCACTCATTGTGTGTGTGTGCAGTCTGTCCATTTTACATTAGACGCTTGAAACCAAGGCAAGGAGACATTTGTTATCATGGGGCAGCTGGAGATGGAGACACTGCCTTTTCTTCCCAGGTTCCCTGAGAGGTTCCTGACTCAATCAATCACCCAAGCATCTCTTTTTTTTTTTTTTTTAATTTCCCATTACTCATGACAAAGGGAAGCATCTGGGATCCCTCTCTCAGCTTTTAGACAGAGCCACTGATCTTGATTCAGCCTTTATGAGATTCTCATTATCATTATTTTCATGGCAAAGTGTCAACAATATTTTCCAAGTCAGGCTGATACCTGGGTGTCTATCCCAGGATGGAGAAACCAACAGGCTCTGATCACCCTACCTCATCTCTTACACTGGTAAATTACTGCTCTGCACATACACTCAAGGAACAGAGCAAAACCATGGAGGGTAGCCTTTGTGATGGTCTCTAATTGTCCTTCTCATGTGTCTTCAACCACCATCCTGAGGACATTTAGGCAGTAGCAAAGCATGGAGCACAAGTGAGTGGTGCAGCCCCAGGGCCATGATCATCCCAGAGAATGGGATTTCCCTGCAGCCAATGAGTCCACACCAGCTCTTGAAGAGCATCCAGCTGCTGTCATCCTCCAGCACAACCTCCTTCCTTAGCCCTGGCCCTGTTCAGATCATTAACTCAGAAAGAGTCACGAGGACTAATGGCACTCAACCAAAAGTGATGAGCAAGGGGGCCAATAGCTTAATGCAGGCCACTGTCAACATGCCCACACTGGGCTAGCACTGTCACCTTTGCTGTCTTGGGTTGCAGTGCAAGATGTGACCAGAAGTGTGTATTCACCATCTGTTGAAACGGGGGTGGGGGTATGGGGTGTGAACCCTCTGTTAATGGGCCAGTTGTTTAAAAACCAGCTGGGGCAGTTTTCTTTATCTCTTGTGACCCATCCTCTGTCTAGGGAGAGATCTTCTGCTAATGGGCCATTGACTGTCATTTCATGACTGATAAACTGACACCATCCCACTGGGAGAGGCTTTATCCAGGGGAAAGAGCCAAACATTCCTACCTGGATACAATCTGAGATTTGGAACAGCAGGGCAGCCTTTTCAACTGCATTGCCAGAGGAAGACCAGGCACATCTACACCACCACTGGGCCTTAAGAGGAAATCTACACCTTTCTACAGGATCACTGCTCCAACAGAACCATATTTTCCACTCCAGGAGGACTGCAGCCATCATCTGATGGGATTGCTACAACATCCTGACCCTGACAGGGTGTCAGGTTGGATTCTGACTCTGTCAGTGGGGTTTAGTTTTTTTTTTTTATTACTGCATTTTTAATTTTAATTCTCCTGATAAAGAACTGTTATTCCTATTCCCACATCTTTGCCTGAGAGCCCCTTAATTTAAAAAATTACAATAAGTTGGAGGGAGGGGGTTTACATTCTCCATTCCAAGAGAGGTTCCTGCCTTCCTTAGCAGACACCTGCCATTCAAACTGAGACATTGTTTAGGACAGAATTCACAGAGGAGGACGCAAAAATCCTGCAATGGATCCTGGCTTCATGGCAGAGCTCATGAGCTCTGCTTGGGTCAATGCACAACCTCCCCCTGGCACCAGGGCAGGGGCTGGCACCACGTTTCCCTTAAGGAGTGTTGGGCTCCAGCTCCAGCTTCTACCTAAAGTCTCCTTCTCCCCACAGGCCCTTCACTGCAGCTGCTCCCCAGAGCAAGGGGAGCTCAGCTTGCAATGCAGCACCTCGTGTAGGCAGGTGGGGTTGGTATCTCCTTGCAAGCAATAGCACAAGAGGAATGGCCTCAAGGTGAGCCAGGGCAGGTTGAGACAGGACAGAAGGAGGAATTTCTTCACAGAAAGGGTTGTCCAGGCATGGGAGAGTTGCCCAGGGTAGTGGTGGAGTCCCCATCCCTGTAGAAATTTAAAAGCAATGTTCATGTGGCGCCTGGGGACAGGGGTCAGTGGTGGCCTGGGCAGAGCTGGGGCATGGTTGGACTTGATGGCCTTGGAGAACTTTTCCAACCTAAATGATCCTACAATTCCACCTAAAACCATTCAAATCGCTGTTTGAGGCACAGAAGAATTCTCATGGGGCAATAAATGGGAGTTCCTGGGCTATGAAAAGGCTGCACTTGAATCACAGCTTCATTAACACCCCGAGAAGAGTGGCTGTGCATAAACACAGTCATGATCCATGCTCTGAACCAGAAGATGCCCTGTGGTGCTCTTGTAGCAGTTTCTAAAATAGGATGGGCACTGCTGAGGGCAGCCCAGGCTTCATTCTCCCGTTCCCAAAACACACGTGCGATGAGAAGCTACAAATCAACCAGGCTTGCCTGTGGCTTCCCCCTCAGCCACAAGGTCCCTTTTAGGTTCTTGGGGTGGTTTGCAGAATGACTCGGACACGCCCTCCTGCAGATGACATTCAGGTTTCTAATTACCCTCCCTGAATACATCACTGACGTGCCACATCAGCTCACTCCCGGGGCTGCTTCTCTCTCTCAACTGGCCACGAGTTGCCAGCAGTGGAGCTTCTGCCTCTCTTCAGCACACCAACCTCCCCATCACCTGGCTGGGCTGGGAAAGATGATTCCCAAATAAACTGGTGATGTGGAGTGCTTGTCCTGCCCTTGGGGTCAAGCCCAGGTGCAGAAACAGCCTTTATCACAGAATCACAGGGCAGCTTGGGTTGGAAAGGATCTTACAGGCCATCAGGTTCAAGCCCCTGCCATGAGAAGGGATATCTTAAACTAGACCAGGCTCAGCACCCTGTCCATCCTGACCTTGAATATTTCCAGGATTGGGGCATCCACAGCTTCTATGGGCAACCTGTGCCAGTGCTTTATCACACTTATAGTAAAAGACTTCTTCCTAACAGCTGATCTAAATTGATTCCACTTCAGTTTGAAACTATCACTCCTTGTCCTACTCCAACACACACCCTTTGTCCCCATCTTTCTTCTAAGCCTTCTTCAGGCCCTGGCAGGGCCTCTGAGCTCTCTCTGGAGCCTTCTCTTCTCCAGGTGAACACCCCCAGCTCTGCTAGACTGGCTCATGCAGAGGGGCTCCAGCCCTGGCAGCATCTCTGGACATTCCAACAGGTCCATGTCCATGCTGAGGACATCAGAGATTTCTCTAGGGTATCTACACTGGGACCAGCCCTGCCCTCCACAGAACAAGCACTCACATATTTCCAGTGGACCTTCACAGCTGCCATCCGTGCTGTAGCCCTGACCAGCCAGCATCTGGAATTTAGCTCATCTGAAGCACAGGACTGCCCTGGACTGAGAGCCAGCACAGACCATGGGCACACCCTCCCCTGTGTCCAGGGCAGGGGGTGACCCCAGGGACAGCCAGACAAACCTGCACCAGTCCCTGGCACAGCAGGTAGGATTCAGCTCCTAATTATTAATTAAGACATCTCAGCTGGGGTGCCCATGCAGATCCTGGCTTGAGTTGCCTTAATGCAGGTTCACATTGCTACACTGGACTCCCTAAGCTGTCCCAGACCCATGCCTGGCTTTGCCAGACAAAACCCTGGAGCTGCATCCCTCCTGACTGACAGATGGAGACTAAGCAATGTGTCCTAGGGTAAAAATGGACACCTATGGTCAGCAGCTGAATTGTGACTATACGTGTGGTGGCTGCCCCAGCTCGTACTGCAGCCCATGGGGTGGGCACGATTCTGGGTGTTTGCTGAGCCTTTTAGTTACTCAAATTTCAGTTCCTCTTCTGGGGTGTGAAACACCCTCCAGATTCCACTGGCCAAACATCCACCACCTCTAAAAAGAGATTGGGCACCAAGTTAGTATTTTTATCTGCCACTGCACCCTCCCTCCAGCTGCTGGTCTAAGTTTCAACAGCTCCAAAATAAACCCCATTTGCATAGGATGGGGATGCCCTGCAGCTCTGCACTCTCAGGCCCCTGCTGTGATGAGCAGCACAATCCTGGCACATCCACACTTCCAGGATGGTTCCAGTGCTTGTGTGTCTTCTGCATAATAGGACTGAAACAAATAAATTTGACAAAGAAAGGAGAAAGAGCAACTGATATGCAAATCCATGTCATAAATCATTCACCAAATCTGTTCTGCAGTTTTGAAATAATCTTGGAGGTTTCTTCCCAAGTGCTGTTTGCAAACCCTCTGTTAATCTGGGAAGCAGATGCTGCTACACTCAAGAAATCCCCATCAAAGGTTACTTTAAAATGCCCATGACTTTTGCAACCAGTTCTTTTTAAATACTTCTTTCTACCTGAAAACCAAACATCACAAAAAACCCTCTGCTGTCATTCAGCTGTAATGGGTCTAAGCCTGGGGGAGAGCTCATCTCACATCTCCTTTCATACCCAGGTGACCCCCAAATTCCTCCCAGAGGCCTCTGCCCATCTCCTTCATATGCTCTAGGGAGTCTTTGACTTCCCCAGACTCTTCCTGAGCCTCACTGGAAGCCTGTGTTGCCTGAAACAGGGCAGTACCCTGGAGATGCCCTCTAGAATCACAGGAGCCAAGACACCCACACCCCTGCAGAAAATCCCACATGGGAAACACACTCTGAAAAGGCAATTCTACCATGCCCTGGCACACATGGACATTTCGTTGCCTAGGAGAGTCTTTGGGATGATTACTGCTGGGTTTTCTTTATTGCCAGGGACTGTTTCTTCCAGAAAAAAAAAAAAAAAAAAAAAAAAAAAAAAAAAAAAACAAACAAAAAAAACCCTGCCCTGAGACAGATCATCCCTCCCAGCTCAGAAAGATCTAAGAGTGTGGATCACGCTCAGAAGGAGTGACCTGGCTGAATGTTTGGGCTGACATCCTTCCCAATCTCCAATGCTCAGTTTTCCCTTTCCTGTGTGGAAATGGAAACAACAGTGTCAGCTGTGGTTGGAAAGGGCTTTGAAATCTACAGGTGAGAAGTTAAGGTAAGACAACGCCTTCTAGAAATGGCGGGAGAGGGAAATACAGCAAAGGCAGGAAACCCCCCTATAAAACTCTACAAATTACATTAAATGAATGCATTTAAAAAACAATCCTCCAAGAAGCAGCTGCTTCATTCTTTTCTGTTGATAGGATCAATATAAGAGAGGAAATTACCACCTTGTGCTCTGCAACACATCACACCGACTTTCCTTTACAGACCCTAATGCTCCTGATTGCACTGTCAATTTAAAATTTACCATAAAATGCAGAATCTCATAAACTTTACAACCTCAATCACACCCAGCCAGTGTTTCCACCCAAATCACATGCACTGGCACCTGCTTTGCTCTCCAAGGCAGACACACAACAATGTGCTGCTGACAGAAGATGGGGGAGCAGAGCAGGGGCACCACAGCTGGGATCTGCCTGTCCTGGGTAGCCTGGATGAAAAGAGAAGGAATCAGGCTGGAAAACAAGCTGGAAAATGTACCTTCAGATCTCTGTGAGACAGTTTATCCCATGTCCTGCAGGATGAAGAGTAGCCAGAACCATGATTTATGATGAAGGTGCTGAGGCCCTGGCACAGGGTGCCCAGAGCAGCTGTGGCTGCCCCTGCAACCCTGGCAGTGCCCAGGGCCAGGCTGCACAGGGCTGGGAGCAGCCTGGGATGGTGGGAGGTGTCCCTGCCCATGGCAGGGCCTTTAAAGGTCCCTTCCAACCCAAACCATTCTGTGATTATATAAGCAAATACAACACGACCTCAGGAGCAGCAGCTCTGGTGCCCTGAACACGCTGCCACCAAGGTGCCACTGGCATCCCACGATGCTGAGCCAACCTCCTTGCACTAGGACATGCTTAACACATAGCTGTTTTATGCTCTTTTGCAGGCTCTGATGGAATACCCCGTGTCATATCCCTAATCCTGGGTGTCCTTCAGGAATTTAAACCCTTGCAGCTCCTATGGAGAAGACAGTGTGAGTTTTTAAATGCAGGGAAGGATCATGCAGCTGTGCCCGTGCCATGAGCTGACCATTTGCTTTTGCAGACATGGGTTGCACTCAAGGGTTGACAAGAGAAAAACTAATTAGGCTCCTAATTCTGCTTCCTACATAAATCTAAGTCCTTTTGCTGTTGTCACTATGACAGAAAAACCCATTTCTCTGCAGGGGTACAAAGGATTTCGGCTAAAGCATAAGAAAAAGACGCATATTTCAAGTTGCCCTTCCCCAGGAACCATAAAACTCTGCTCAGTGTCTGCAGTCTGCATGCACCCTGTAAGCTCTGGCTTGAAATTCTCCCTCAGCTCAAAATTACAGGATATATTTGGGGAGAAAAGCAATTTTTGCAATCAGCTGCTTGCCTTTGTGATTGACTGAAAGTACGATGAGACAGATGCTTAAAGATACATCAAGGGTTAAACCTTGTGAGAGGACAGGCAGGACTTGGGGATGAAGTAGTTGATCAAAGGGTGGCTCAGAAGTTATTTAAAAATAAACCAAAAAGTAGAACTTCCCAGTGGTTGCTGCTGTAATTACAATGCAGACAACGGAGCCGTGGTGCTGTTAAGGTTACTGGATTTTCCTAGCAGCTGTGTTTAATTTACTTAAAACATGCAAAGCCATCAGGTCAGATCCCATTAGCAGAATCTCTCCAGAGCGCTGCAAGAGCCTGGCCAGCCCAGCACCAGAGAAATGCTGAGGGCAAAACACAAGTGTAAAATATCCCTGGAGAAGCAAGACTCCAACATGCACTGCCCTCCCCCTTGGCTGTAGCAGAGGCTGGGTGGTCAGTCTTCCTGCTCATCCAAGGACCTGTCCCCTATCCCTTTACTCCCATCATAAGCCATCTGCTGCCCTGGTATCCTGAGATCACCAGAAACAGAAATCCATGCCTGGCTGTGATGGAGAAGGATCTAGGATCAAGCATTTAGGGAAGTCCTTTGAGTGTGTTTTTGCTACAACCCAGGTTCTCTGTGTGTCCTACAACTGTACAATGTCCCACCTGGATCCCTCAACTCCCAAGCATCCCTCTGACTTCCATGCTGCCTTAGAGAGAAGACCCACTTGTCCTGAGTCATGCTCAGAGTCCACCTTGGAGATGGGAGGAGGTGGATTTGTGGGTCAGGATTCCCCCCTGGAGCTTTGTTCACACGTATGTAATTCGGGACCACAAAATTCATTAGGAATCTTTCCAAAACACAACTGCAAAAATTACAACCTCCTTGTCAGGAAGAAAACCTCCTAGAGATACTTTTCTGTTTCATTTTTGTTGTTTTTCGTCCTTTCAGCACTGGCTTGGCCCTGTCTCCACCGAACGGAACATCAGGGTTTCTTACACGGTTTGTGGCCCCTGCCAGCTCAATTCTCTTTCTAAAATTAGCATCCTGAGAGATGTAATTGCTGGAACAGGAGGTGTTAGGTCACGCTTTGGTGCCTGCACATCAGGCTAAGTGCTTCTGCAGCCACCTACAACCACCTCAGAGTCTGAACCTCAAACGTGTCCTGCTCCACTGAGCCCAGCAGAGAGATGCAGTTTTAACGGGTGCTGATGTCAAAAAAAAAGAGAACTGAAGACAAGGGTAGATGATACATCACAGGCTCCCTTCTGCACATGACCCCCATATATAGTCATTCCTACAGGGAATGGGCAAATAAAGTAAAATAAAATACTAGAAAATACAAGAAAAGGTATTTCCCACATAAGCTGTGACTGCCCCTGGATCCCTGGCCGTGTCCCAGGCCAGGCTGGATGGGGCTTGGAGCAACCTGGGATAGTAGAAGGTGTTCCTGCCCATGGCAGGGGGCTGGAATTAGAAGATCTTTAAGGTCTCTCCCAACCCAAACCATTCTGTGATTCTATGAGAATAGAATAGAATAGAATAGAATAGAATAGAATAGAAATAATAAAATAAAATAAAATAAAATAAAATAAAATAAAATAAAATAAAATAAAATAAAATAAAATAAAATAAAATAAAAAATGAAATAAAATAAAATCCTAAGTAAAACACAACAAATAATAGGAAAAAATGTGAAGGAATGGGTTTGTTTATGGGAAATCCGAAAATATCTGACCAAACTGCATGACCCTCCCTGCCATCAGAACCCCTCCTGAAACCAGCATGTGCAAGAAACACCAGCCTGGCCCTGTAGTCCTTGGAGCAGCTTAAGATCATTCTTCCGACATAAAACTCCAACATAAACTCATCCCTCATGTCTTAGAGAGGTGTAAGACTTATTTGCATAATAAATGACAAGGCAGGAATATAGATTTGTGTCAGATCACCCTCCCTTCGCTTTGAAAGAAATCTATTTATTCTGACTGAATCATCTCTTCTCCAAATAAATGGTGTTTGTAGTCAGTTTAGCTGGCACGATACGCATTCTTTTGCATGCCTGTAATGAATTTTCACAGCCAGAGCCCTAATCCAGTCTAGTCATGGAGGGTTTATCACGACCTCTTATTTTATTTCTACCGGTAAATGGGAATTGCTTTCCTTATCGCTATCTAGAAGCACCTGAGTGATTTTTGCTTCATATTTCCTATCCCACTGGAATTCAGGATGCAGTGTTATCTGATGCTGTACAATTGTCACTCATGTTAGCTGCCTTTTCATTTTAATTTTCTGGATTTATTGCTCTTTCTTTCTTTTTTTTTTTTTTTCTTTTTTTTTCTTTTTTTTTTCTTTTCCCCAAGAGATTTTACTTCAGATTTGAGTCCCTCCTTGCTTGTTTCCATCCCTCTGGTCAGATTTCTTGGGTGATCCTCAGGAAGGCAGGATCAAGGCTTGTCTTGCCTTCACCTGCTGATGCCTTTGAGCACCCTGGGATAGTGGAAGGTGTCCCTGCCCATGGCAGGGGGTGGAAGGAGATGAGCTCTGAGGTCCCTTCCAATCCAAACCATCCTGTGATGCCTTCCCTTGGCACAGCACTGAACCCCTGGGCTTCCTCCAACCCATTTTATTCTGAGGAAACATAAAACTACGCAGTGACAAGCAGGAATTATCCCTGACTTTGAGTTCAAGCAAATCCATGACAGCAAGGGCTTGCCAACACGATCCCTATGGCTGCTGCAAGCAGGGAGCAGGTACACAGCTCAGAGCTCCAGGAAACTGGACCTGCTGCTGCTGGAAAGGCACAAGAAGACCTGTAAATCCTGCAGATAACACTGTGATGGATCAGTAGTGGCAAGACATTAACCTTCACTCTTGAGGAGACACCCAAATGATAACACCTGTAGCCACGCCACTCCAGAGTTATCAGTCCTGTCACTCGTGAAGATAAATCTATCTGACCTAAGCCATCATCCTACACCACTCTGGCTTCCTTGCTCAAAATGCTTGTAGATACCAGCAGGGATCAGGAAAATCACGCCTAATAATCTACTGAGAGTGTGCAACTATGCTCACATGGAAACCATTTCCTTCAGTATGTTAAAATAATTCCGCAGAGCAGGGGAAAAACACAGTAGGCTTGAAAGCTGGTCTGCAGGGAAAGTGCTACATGTCAGTGACAACTGTGGAAGGACAGAAAACAGCTACCAAAGCCTCAAGGAGCTGTCACGCACAGGAAAATGTAAGTTAATTAAAGCCACTTAAACAAATACATCTGGGACAGGGGCATGGGATGTAGGGAGGCAGAGTGAAGTGATATTAAAAGCTCAGACACGTGGTGAATCCCAGACAGCAGGCAAGGAAACCTATTTGGCAGAATCCAGATGAGCCCCTTGCCCTGGAGCTGTGCCAGAGGGGGCAGTGAGAGCCCCCTCTGCCCCAGGGCTGTGGCTCACCTTTGGGCACAGCACTGTCCCACAGCCCCAGGGGGATGCACAGGCTCAGCAGATCCACCCCTCCCCTGGGAAACAGCACCCAGGCTCCACTGATGCTCTCCTGGACCAAACAGCACCAGCTTGAACTGTAAATCCAACACTTCCCTTCCTAACATCTTCCCTCCTGTCCCTACCACAACATTGAGCTGCAATGAGAACCATGGGCAGAGCATCCCTCTGGCGAAGTGTAGGGATTTAAACCCACCTCAAACACACCACCAGGACCAACATTAACTCCACCTTCCCTTGCTCCTCTTCTGAGCACAGTCTCCCCTGAGCCCCCAGAGCTGATTTGCCCCCTACTATGCTCAGAAGATGATAAGCACACGTTGCTCATGCGAGCCCTGCCAATATAAAACCACAAGAAGAAAGATTTGGAGAGGGTCTGTGCATTTTTTTTTAATTGCAATCAGCTCCCAGAGAAACTTAAAACGTTGGTTCTTTATACATTCCTTCAAGCATTGATTCAAAAGTGGAAACAGAACACCTACACGAGGCTGGATCATGATGGAGATGCTGAGCTGGCCTCTTGAGATATTCCTGCTTGGGATGCAGGGCTGGCCAGCCTCAGCACGAGGCCGACAGGAAAGGAAACAGGAAAGCAAATCCATCTGCACACCATCAAGCCCCTGCTGCAGGATGACAGCATGCAAGACTGCTGTCTGCAAGAGGAAGTCTTGCCATGGCATCAGCCCGACCCAGTTGGAGCGCACAGAAACACAGATGGAGTGAGGAGGATCCAGACTTCCAAAGCAGCTTAGCTTCCCACCCTCCTTTAAGTGCTGGGATGGGGGTGATGCAGCAAACCCAACACCAACCCAGCATGCTCCTCCAGGAAGCCACGATGCTGCTGGGTCTGGATGTCTTGGTTAGCAGGGAGATGAAGGGAGGAGTTAGTGAAGGACCTGGGTCACACAGGACGAGAGCTGAGATCTCCTTCACCCCTCAGCGTATTTTATAACTCCAAACCAGGCTTATGTACAGATCCTCTATTCCAACCCTCAGTGATATTAACTCATCACAAGTCCCCTGGCTCCAGGGAGAGCTGGGAGCCCCTGGCAGGGCCTGCAGGGGCTCCAGGAGAGCTGCAGAGGCCCTGGGGACAAGGGCTGCAGGGACAGCCCCCAGGGAATGGCTGCCAGTGCCAGAGGGCAGGCACAGCTGGGCTCTGGGGCAGGAATTGCTGTGGCTGAGGCTGGGCAGGCCCTGGCACAGGGTGCCCAGAGCAGCTGGGGCTGCCCCTGCATCCCTGGCAGTGCCCAGGGCCAGGCTGCACAGGGCTGGGAGCACCCTGGGATGGTGGCAGGTGTCCCTGCTCATGGCTGGGGTGGCACTGGATGGACTTTAAGGCCCCTTCAACACAAACCATTCTGGAATTCTAGAGCTCTGCAGACAGCATTAGAGCCTTGTCTAATGCAGCCCAGGACCACAGCCCCCTCCCTGCCTGCAGCTCTGAGCAGGCAGCCAAGGCCCCCCACCCATGCCCCAAACCCCTTCCCTCCCCAGGGTGATTTCCTTAACACAGCCCAGCTGCCTGCCCCCACCCGACAAGGGCTGACAGATTTGTGCTGTCCCCTTAGGGTGGGGTAGGTACATTTATTTCCTCTTTGGAAAAAAAAAGGAAAGAAAAAAAGAAAAAAAAACATGCGATTAACCTCTTCCTCTCCTCACAAAAGGCAAGGAACTTCCCTCCCACAGAAATAGACTGAGGACTAAGATATCTGTTCCCACAGCTGCACCAATGCTATTCTGGCTTAGATAAAATTAAAGAGCTGAAGTTGTACGTGGGCCTTCATGAGACTGTCATGGGGACCACAAGATTAGAGGGCCAGACAGTGACCTGGGAGGCTGAGGTCTATTCTCAGCTGCACCAAGGGATCCTCATGCATGTCAAAACATGTTTCTCCACCCCTCTTTAATAAGAATCCTGAAATTGTTTGGATTGAAGGGACTTTCTTATCCAGTTCCAACCCCTTGACAGGGCCAGAGACAGCTTCCACTGCCCCAGGCTGCTCCGAGCTCCATCCAGCCTGGCCTTGGACATGGCCAGGGATGCAGGGGCAGCCAGAGCTGCTCTGGGTACCCTGTGCCAGGGCCTGCCCACCCTCATCATAAAGACATTCTTCATCACACCTAGTCTGAATCTCCCTGCTCTTAATTTAAAACTATCAACCCTTGCCCTCTCACAACAGGCTCTACCAAAAAACCCTGTCTACATCTTTTTTCTAAGCCCTCTTTAAGAAAGACCAACAGATCTTTCCTGGTCACCTCCAGCACCCATCCAAATGCTAGCCAGGGATCCAACAGCACTAAAAAAGAAAACAGGGAAGCGCAGGATAACCCCAACATGCCAGGCACCATCCATCCCCTCTCCCACCACGAGCAGTCCTCTGCCAACAACTGTGCTGGCTATTGTTGGTCACATAAAGCCCGGTCCAGCGGCCCCGCTGTCAGCATGCAGCTCATTACTCTGCCAAGGGCTTTGAAACGCTTGGAATATGAAAGGTGCTCCATCAGATCAAATTCAGCTTCGTTTGCTATTACAATGCAGTGCATTTCTTTTGTCTGTGACTTTTGATGATGCGCAATTGTTCCCCTCAGTCAGTATTTCGGAGTCATTAGCTGGAATTAGTAAAGTTCCCGCTGCCGGACTTTTCCAAGGCTCTGTTCTCAGGCTACAAAGGAGTCGATGAGGAGTTGTCCTGCTTTCACTGAGCTGGAAGCACAGCAGGGAGCTTTCTGGGGGAGCAGGCAGTCTGCTCAACTCCACTTTTCCCCTGCAGGCACCGGGAAATGCACGTGCAGGAAAGATGCTGTGGGTGGTCACAACAGGGCTGCTGCTTCCCAGCCAGCAGGGAACCTGAGACCCTTTCATTTGGTACCTCTGCTGGGACCAGGGGAAGAGGCACACCTAACTGCGTCAATATTTAGGCAGCACATCCCACAAAGCTCGGGTTTCTATCCCAGAAATCCCCACTCCAAATCTAAAGGCATCAGCCCTGAAGATGTCACCCTTCTCTGGGTGAAGGGATCTCTACTTGGCATCTCCCTCAGCGAAAACACCTGGATGTGCCTGACCTTGTCTTCCAACCTCTTGCTCATGTTACACCCTTCCAGCTATACCAGAAATGTTTTAGTATCAAGACCTTTTTTTCCTTAAGGGATTTATACATGGAGCATCCACTTCTCTGTGCCAGGGCCTCATCACCCTTATCACAAAAAATGTCTTCCTTCTATGTAGTCTGAATTTCTCCTTTTTTTGTCCTGCCCCTCCCTGTCCCTAGTCCAGCTCTCCTGGAACCCCTTTAGGAACTGGCAGAGGCTCTGAGGTCTCCCTGGATTATTTTCCTCTCCAGGAGGAACACCCCAAGCTCTCCTCATCTGTCCTCTGATCAATTTTGTGTTTGTCTCTGATAGAAGATTCATGCTTGAGAAGGTCCAGCAGAAAAACAAAGTGATGGAGCTCCATGAGCTGTGTCCATCTGATGTCACTGTCTGGCCCCAAGGGCACAGCTCAGGTCTGGGGACCACAGCAGCAGCTCCAGTTCGCACCCACCCCACCTGTGGGCGGAAATTCCAATTTAAATTCCCAATTCTAGCCATCCCACCACCTTCTCTGCATGCATTGTGGTTATTTGGCCACTACAACCCTGAAACAAAATTAGGAGCAAACCAAACTTACAGGGACATCCTTGTGGAGAAGAGCTCGGCACTGAACCCAGCTCCTTTAGCAGCTGGTCACCCTTCACACAGGACTGTACTTCCATCCCCTAAGGATTTCCCTGAAATTCACCTCACAGATCATCCCACCTAACATTCACAACAGCACTTCCACTGGGACACGACCAAATGCAGACAATTCACACTTCTCACCTTACATTTTTTAAAGTAACAGGCTACAACAAAGCAGCCTGCCCAGATTCCAGCCTAATCTAAAAACAACTTTATGGCTTCTAATTTTAGCACTAATCTTCCTTTGCTATGGTTGTGTGATTTCTAATTATTTTATCCCCAAGCCCTGCTTTGATGGATAGTTGTACCTTTTCCAATGCCAAATGACTTGTAAAGTGCCTTTAAAAAATACGCTGATCATTTCAGGTTCATTTCCAGTTCCTACACAAATAACATTCTCATATATGGCTTCACTGCGGAAATATTATTATTATTATTAAAATAATAGTAATAAAAGCAATACAGTTTTAAAAGGACAGCTGCATTCCTTAGGATGATCTCAATCTGCTCCTGCAAACACCATATTTTCTCTTAAAAGCTGATAAAGAGCAAAAAATCTGTTATCGAGATACGTATCTCTTAACAACTCGGTGCCTTTGGCTTGGCATGGTTCCCAGAACACTCTGCCTTTATCTATCCCTATTTTCAGGTTACAACTCAGGGAAGAGCCATTGGCCATGCCAAAACCTCAGGGGGGACTTTGTGAGGGGCAATGTGAAGCATGGCAGAGACACATTTGCTTTGATGTTCCCCTGGAGCGTTGCCTACCCAAAACTGCTAAATTTAGAGCAGCAAACACCAGCCCTCGGCTGAAGATGCGTTGCAGGGGCTTAGGATGAGCCTCCAGCCTAGGTTCCTCACAGGCAGGTGTTTTCTCACCTTCCATGCTCACCTGAAGCAACTTCTTGACCCTCCTAATTGCTGACTTAGATCAAATCAGGATCGAATTCTGTTGAACTTGAAATCTGCACAAAAATTTGTTGGGGAGGGGATGCTGCCTGAGGACTGTTTCAAGATGCTGAGGCAGCTGCCTGATAGTGGCATGTCCCAGAAGGACCTGCCACCAGCAGCCAGCACCAGAGCAGGGCAGACAGACACAGGGCTGGTGGATGTTTGTTGGGTTATTTCCTTCCCCAGGATTTATACTGAGCTCCGGTCAATTGGAAAACATCCACTTGACCTGCGACCTTTTTGTTTTAGTTATTCTCCAAGCTTTGACAGCAGCAGTTTAAACACAAAGCATATGACTTTTAGCACCAAGGGAGCACCCCATTCTCACAAATTCTGAGTGGATACGGAAAAACATCGCACTACAGCCCTGATGGAGAACATATTTCTGCTTTTTCGTTTTCATTCTTTCACTTTCTGAGCCTGTTTCATGACCTGGGTATTCTCCCTCCCCACTGGAAACATGAGCTTAGCTCCCCAATGCAATATTCAAGGGAGAAGGACATGGGATGTGGAGTTCTAATTCCCTGAACAAAGCTATGTTACAGAGGATTTGAAATGGAGATTGTCAAAACAGGAAACAACCCAGTCAATGTCCTGCTGCCTGGGTCCTGAAAATGTCACCACACAGAGCAGAGCTGCAAGGGATGGAGAAATACCCTCTGTTCCTGCATGGACAGAGGATGCCCTGGGAGAGTGGGCAGCAAGACCCTCTGCCTTCATCCCACTCTGATGTGAGAACTGGGCTTTAACCTCTGCTGAAATCAGTGTGGAGCTGGTTTTTATTGACATGGGGAAAACTCAGCAAATCAGGTTAAAAATTATAACCCTCTATTGACTGATGCTTCTATCAGTGTGGAGAATTTTGTATGGAAAGCCATCTCACTCAGGAAGTCAATTCTACAGGAAATCCTTCATCCTTAGTGCTTTGGAGTAACATCCACAGCATCCTGCTGGCTTCCTTCTTACTCCTCTTAAAACCCACCCCTGAGATCCTCACCTCTCAAGCTCATGCTCTGTGTTTGAGCTGACCTTGCTGGGAAAAAAGCACAAATCTTGGGTCTAATCCTGCCCACACCCCTTAGGCAAGACACCAAACTGACACATCTCCATGAAGATACAGAGCAGGACAGTGCCAGGCCTCAGGCTCTTTGATTTCCATCTATCCACCTTGGAGCAAGGATTTAAAGTTCCTCAGAGGCACAACAGTGAGGCCACGTCTGGAGGAAAGACTGAAGCTACTGTGAGGCCAGACAAGTAAGATGCTGGGTTTATTTTAAAAAGAAGACTGTTGCAGCTGCAGGTTTCGAGCAATTCTTAAAAGCCTGATCTCAGCAAGTATCCTTGCCAACAAATATTGGTATTTTAAGCCTTTGATTGATTTTGATGGGAGTGAAAACCTTTTTCTGATATTGGTTGCTTGTTTTTACAGCTCTCTGCTAGTTAACATCAGGAGAACTTCCCATGCACAAGAGCTGGTGACCATTACCAGAATGGTGATCCAACAATTCCAGGATGCCTCACCCCTGGAAATATTCAAGTTAAGTTGGATGGGACTGTGAGGAATCTGGTCTAGTTGAGTATGTCCCATTACAAGGGGGTTGGTTAGATGGTCTTCAGGGTTCCTTCAACACAAACTATTCCATGATTCCCCCTCTAGAAGGGGTACTTTGCTTTATGTTTGAGGGATCAGTGGGTTTATTGTAGTGCCAAGCCACTGATCTAGAGTGACAACCTTCAGCAGGAAAAAAAAATCCACAGGTTCATGGGACAAACAACTAGGAATATCATTTCAGATGGCCTTTATAACCCAGAACAGCAAATTTCCCCATCATCAGAGAATTAGAATAATTACCTAGAGCCTGATCCTGAAAGGTGCTGAGTGCAGTCAAGTGGTCTCCACTCATAGAGTTCAGTATCTCAGGGGCTCTCAGCAGGGTCAGTCTTGGAGCCTGGGCAAAACAAGATAGGTTGGTGTTAGTCCAGTTAATTGTAAATAAACCTATACAACCTGCAATTTAAAGAAATAAAGAAATAAACCCAAAACCATTCCAGCTCCACGTGCCAGCCACATTCTCCTGTAGGAGAAATTAACTAAAGGGTCACACAGAACATGGCTGAGGAGATGCACTCCAAGCCACGGGCATTCTCTGCAGGTCAGGATCTGCCTGCAGCACACAGGAGAGAAATCACACTGGGATGTGCCCACAGAGCTTCGATCCACATCCAGGAACACCCACACAACATTCCTCAAGGAGCGCTGCATTACCCAAGCCAGCACCCCTGGACACATCACATTGCCATGCCATCCCAGGGCTCACACACCTTCCTGGCAGGAGACAAACCCCAGGGTTTGCCTCGACAGGTCTACGGGCAGCAGCAGACCTGAAGGAAAGAGAAGCTAGCCAGGTTTCCAGGGAGGAAGGAGAGGAACATTCCCCTCCCCGTGCTCCCCAGCCCCGGGCGGGCAGGGCCGTGCCAGGGGCAGGGTGAAGGGAGGGAAGGGATGACGGGGGCAGGATGATGGCATCTTCCTCCACACAGCCCTTTGTTTTAGGAGGTCCCCTGGGATGCTCGGCTCGGGGTGGCCAAGTCCTCCTTCTTCCCCTACAAAGGGAATGGCTGAGGGGAGGAAAACAATGCTTTCTCCTCAGCTGCCTAATGGAAGAACAAAAGCACAGCGATCCCTTCCAAAATTGTCTTTTGAGGAACAGGCCATCGAGCCTGAAGGACCAGAATTTCTGTTGTAATTATTTTTGAACTCCAGTCTGGCAGTGTCTTTCTGTCCTTCCTCTGGGCTCTTGCAGGACCTGCCCAAAGCCACTGGGGTCCTGCAGGGCTCACACAGACCTCAAACCCCATCGGGAATTCAACATCCAGCACCTGGCAGAGGTGACAAAACCAAAGGCAAGGTTCCTTCACCACGATAAACACTCCTTGGTTAAGGGGTAGAAGGGGCAAGGCCAGGTTGGAACAACCCAGTCAGGTGGGAGGTGTCCCTGCCCTGTATGGCTGAGAGATTCCTTTCAACCCAAACCATTCTGTGGCTCTACGACAGCCCTGTTTCAGCAGGATGCATTTGGAAGGAAGTGTCTGCCCCAGACTGATCCTACTGGAAACTGGGACCAAACCCCACTTAAGCCAGTACAAAAAAGCACCTTTGATTGTTGAGCAGAGATGGCTGCTAGGGAGCAGAAGGGGATTTCTGCTGTGCTGACTGCTCATGGAAAGTCCCTGACTGGCCCGCAACCGTGGAAAAAACGGAAAATAGAACTTTAATACCAAGTTGGTGGCAGGCTGTCTATTTTTCTCTCCTGTGACTAGTTACCATGGATAGATTTCTGAGGTCGACCACACAATTGTTCACTGCACTGCTCCTATTAAACAGAGGATGAGCAAATCATCCCATTTGTACCGTACTTTAATTTCCAGAAATTCTTTGTTCGTTTGTTTGCTTAAATTATTTCTCTCATTTGAAGAAACAATGCAGTCTTACGAAGCGAGGGCCCAAATCTCCCGAGTCACCCTGCTGTGGTTCATTACTTCCACACTAGTTAACAAGGCCAGTAATTTCCCCAAGGTTTAATAGAAAATCCTCTTTCCAGAATGCAGAGAGACAGGACATTTTAACAAACTCACTGTATCCCAGTTATGTCCTAGGTGAGGGATATACTAAGCAAGGCACAGGTCCTCCTATGGGTTAGTGTAAAAAATGAAGCTTTTTCAACCCAAATTGCTCCCTCAGCTGGAGAAGGGGATCAGGGGGTCCTTGTCCCTTGCTCAGAGCATTAGCTGCAGCTCCATTGGCAATGGGCTCCTGAAGCACCCCAAAATAAAGAGTGGTTGAAGTAGATGATACTGGAGAGGCAGATACAAGATGTAACTGGAGTGGGTGTGTTGGAAGAGGTGGACCTACAGCCCATTTCATTAATGATATGGATAGCAGAGCACACAGAATACCTGCCAATCACCTGCCAATAAACTGTCCTTCTCACTGGTTTAGCCAACCTATTTCCGTGTCCAAATCAGTAGGGGAAAAATAAATACAGGAGAAGAGCTTGGGGAAAAAAAGGCAAATACTTAAACATATATACATATATATTGGAATGGCAGAATAATTTGGGTTTGAAGGGACCTTTAAACTAAAAAAATAAACTGAAGTATTTTATATGTATCTATATATGTATATATATATATGTGCGTGTGTAAAACAGCCCAGTAAATCTCCATTGAGATGCACATGCAGGTGAAAAGCTGGCAGTGCTGCCTTCAGTCACGAGGGTATTTACTCTACAACAGCCTCTGCAGCCCCTTAATATTATTTATACAAACAGGATTTGTCAAGCAACAACTACAGATGTTTGCAGTGAGTCTTCCTGCTTATCCACTGATAATACCGTGTGCCTGGGACAGCTGAACAAATCCTGCCACGTAAATAATAAATACACGTCTGGGTTCATCAGAAAGAGGCAGTGAGGAATCTGGAGATTCCCACAGACTCCCTGCCTCGGGGAAGGAAACAAGAAAATGCCCTGACCTAAGCAGGGGTGAGTCTGGCATACCGACAGATCACAGGGAGATCACAGGAGCTGTTTGCAGATCACTTACGGAGCATGAATAATTCAGGCAGAAGCGGCTGGGAGTATGAGAACAGATAGATGGGAGCTCACTGCCGCTGCTTTGGCAGGTTTTATTTTATCCAAGCAGGCAAGTAAACCACGAGCCCCAGCAAAAATTCCTCTGCCTAGCTTTGCCAGTGTCTGGCTGCATTGACAATCTCGTGATCCACGGCATTTTACAGATCCCCAGCTGATGGTGAATGACATCTCTCTTTCACCTTGAGGCATTTTTGTGATAATCTGGCTGGACAGGTATGGAAAAACAATGCTTTTTTTTTTTTTTTTTTTTTTTTTTTTTTTTTTTTCTTTAAAAAAAATGCCCTTAATCCTGATCTGCACTCTACTGTATAATTACACAGCTCGAAGAATCACAGAATGGTGTGGGCTGGAAAGGCCATGTACAGAGACACCTGCCACCATCCCAGGCTGCTCCCAGCCCTGTGCAGCCTGGCCCTGGGCACTGCCAGGGATGCAGGGGCAGCCCCAGCTGCTCTGGGCACCCTGTGCCAGGGCCTGCCCAGCCTCAGCCACAGCAATTCCTGCCCCAGAGCCCAGCTGTGCCTGCCCTCTGGCACTGGCAGCCATTCCCTGGGGGCTGTCCCTGCAGCCCTTGTCCCCAGGGCCTCTGCAGCTCTCCTGGAGCCCCTGCAGGCCCTGCCAGGGGCTCCCAGCTCTGCCTGCAGCCTTCTCTGGTGCCCCTGAGCACCCCCAGCTCTGCCAGCCTGCCTCCAGAGCACAGGGGCTCCAGCCCTGACAGCACCTCCGTAACCTTCTCCAGCACCTCCTTGTCCTTCCTGTGCTGAGAACCCCAGAGCTGGATGCAGCCCATGAAGCGTCCAAAAAAACAAAAACAAAACAAAACAAAAACCCCAAAAAACCCAAACTGTAGGCAACTCCCAGGACTCCTCCCATCCCAAAGGACCTGGGAAAAAACACAGCACCTAGGAACCAGACCAGTTTTCAGCCTCCAGGCTCCTCTGCCCCTGCAAAAACTCATGAATCAGTGGAGTTCAGCTCTGAAGGAGAAGGATGGAAAAAAGAAAAAACCAGAAAAGTGGGGGGAAGAAAAGAAAGGGCTAAGGGATATACCCTAATCTTTACTCCAAAAGGAAAACATAAGTAGGGTTGCTACTGTTGGGATATACTAATAGTCCACACTGAACACATTATCAAGAGGACTGGAAGCCAGGAAACAAATTAAAAAAAAAAATAAAAACAAAAAACACACATAAGGAAAGGCAGAAGTGGTAAAGACAGATGGTGGAAGTTAAACACGGCTTTGGCACAACCTGCAGAAATCCAAAACTCATTCTGCTGAAAGGACACTGAATTTTGTTTCTTGCCAAAGGGAGGAGCCTTGTTGTCAAGGATAGAGGGGCAGCTGTCCCACACGGGTCAGAAATGGGAAGCCAGCACAGTGACCACCAGTGAGCCTGGAGAATCCTGGGGAGGGGCCAAGGAGGGATTCAACAGAGAGAATGATGATTGCTTAGCAGGATTTCTAGATGTCCCCAATGGCAAGACATGCTCCAGTGCCAGTGGTGTGCTCCAGGACTGGGGAACCCTCTGGGAACTCCTGTAGTGCACCTACACGAGCATGGCCCTGCTTCAATTCACCCCTCTGCACTGCACTACTGCCAGCACTGGATTTGGCCCCAAAACTGCACACCAGGCTCTTCCCCAGCCCGACTGCTCTGCACGTGCACCACACCACAGCCCACTCACACAAAAACCTGTTTCTTGTTATTGCACAAAAATATAACTGATTCAAGACCCACAGCGACAGCAAAAGACATTCACCCAAGATCAAAACACAAAAATCCCAGTAAATCTGGTTCTCAGTGTGAACCACATGAGAAGGATCCAGGTAGCCCCAAGTCAGGAGTGAAACTTGGTGCTACCAGCTAACAAATTTACACCTTCAATTTTCCTTCAGCATAAAAATACTGACTCTCTCTATGCTTCCTTCCATTCTTAAACTACTTAAACTTAATATTCTTAATTTAAAACTGAGTTTAAACATACTGCAGCACCACTGCCAGTAGCATCTTTGGTTTAGAAAGCTCAGTTTGGAAATGCTGTCTCTATGGTGTGTCTATGACACAGCCTCTAGTGTCCACATCAAGAAACTTCACTTCAGTCTTCAGCATAAACTATCTCTGGTAGGAAACCTGTTTCTTGCCTTTATAGACAGAGCACAGGCCACATCTCTGCATTACCCCAAAATAATTACTTGGCCACACACCTTATTGGACCCTCAGGGCTTTGGGTTCTCCACCCTCGTGTTTACATTCCATGCAGAAAAATTAACTAATTAATATACGTCTGACAGATGTTCTTTGAAAGAGATATCATGTCTTCAAAACACAAGATGATGAAAGGAGTAATCGAGTAGATTAGACTGACCAGAAAAGCAAGGATTGTAGCATGACAGTGGAAAGCACAGCTTAAAGTCTTTCTCTTGATATTTATATGGTTTTATTTGCATATCAAACTATATGCCAATTAGCTGTATATAAACCTATGATGAAATTATGCTGTGCAGCTTTCCAAAGTGAAGAAAAGCCAGGGCTGGGCTGCATAATCACCCTTAACTCTGGCCCTCCAGGTGTTCCCACTCCAGCTCACTCCTAATGTCCGTGTACTCCCAGTAACACAACTGTACAACGGGAATCTTCTGCAATCACACACATGTATATGCAATATTTCCATACACTGTAAGCTGCTTTGTGTATTTTTTCATTCTCCTCCAGCTAGCTACTCCTGGAGAAAAGAAGTCTGAGAGGAGACAGACCTTCTCCTTCCCTACAATTCCCTGACAGGAGGGTGCAGCCAGAGAACAAGGGACAGGATGAGAAGGAAAGGCCTCAAATTGCACCACGGCAGGTTTAGATGAGATATTGGGGGAAATTTCTTAATTGAAAGTGTTGCCCAGCCCTGGCACAGCTGCCCATGGCAGTGGTGGAGTCCCCACCCCAGGAGGGATTTAAAAGCCATGTCGAGACACAAGTCAGTGGTGGTCTTGGCAGTGCTGGGGGAATGGTTGGAATCCGTGATTTTTGAGGCCTTTTCCATTGTAAATGGTTCTGTGATTCCATGACCTGCCTGCTGCCCCTTGTCTCAGACTGCAGGGCAAGCTTTGCCTCTGTTGAAGCTTTGTGTAACCCTGTAGAAAAGTGGGGATCCTCCCTGAAGAGCTGCAGGCAACCCTGGGTGGAAACAATAACAGAGATGTATGCTCTTATTTTAAATATCAACAGGAATGTGGGAGTGCAATAGCCTGGTCCTGGAGCAGCACCACTCAGCCAATTGTGCCCTGGAAGGGGTGTGCACTTGTAGTCAAACTGGCTGCCTTAACAAGGTCTTTGTGCTCTGCCAGCTATCAGCAGAAGGCATCGCTGCAAAGCTGGAGCCCACGGGCCCATCTGAGCCCACAGCTCACACAGTCAGCACTGCCTGTAAATTATGCCATCCACCCTGCCCACACAGGCAGGGAGAGGTCTGGGGAGAAGGGATTCCAGACACCTTCACTATCCCAGGTTGCTCCAAGCCCCTTGTCCAGCCTAACCCTGGACACCTCCAGGGATGGGGCACCCACCGCTTTCCTGGGAAACCTGTGCCAGGGCCTCATCAGCCTCACAGTAAAAAATTTCTTCCTTACATCTAGCCTGAATCTCCCCATCTTCAGTTTAAAACCATCACCCTTTGTTCTATCACAACAGGCCCTACTAAAATCTTTGTTTTTCTTACAACACCCCTTAAAGTACTGAAAGTCCACAGTAAGGGTCTCTCCAGAGCCTTCTCCAGGCTGAACAATCCCAGCTCTCCCACACTGTCTGCACTGGAGAGGTGCTCCAGCCCCATCAATGAGCCTGCATTGCTTGGGTCCATTTTTTTTGGCTCAACTGCAGTGGCAAGTTTGACTAATTTGAGTGATCAGGCACATACCCAGACATAAAACATTAATATGGGAACAAATCAAAAGCAGTCTGGCTGGGCTCCTGCTTTGAATTCATTACATAGATTGAAAAAGAAAAAAGAACTTTTAAAAAAATTAAAGAAAAAAAGGGGTTTTATCTTTTCTAGAACGTATGAAAAGGTATAAATTCCTGACTGACTGCAACACCTGAGCTGGCTGTGCTGGTAATTGGAACCAGCGTGCTTCGCTTCCCGGGTGTCCCATTCACAAGGGAGAGAAGGAAGCATTCAATTTTTCAATAGGAAATTTCATCGCTGGAAAACAATCCACCTTCCTTGACTCTGAGGAAGAGCCCAAGGGCGAGTTCTCTCCTCAACCACAGCTTCAGCTTTACTGCCAGCCCTGGCCAGAGCTGAGTGCTCACACGCCATCCCAAACCCATGAGACTGCCTTCAACACTTCCAGCTCTGTCTCTTTTTTTTTCCCTTCTTCTAACACATTGTTTTTCTTTCCCTTTGGGATTGCTCAGAGGTCCAGTTTGCAACTTTTCTTTCCACAACCAAACGGGCTAAAACAAGCCTGGATTTTGTCATGACAGTTTTGCTTAGATTTTTAGCTTTCCACCCAGTTGCAGACCTGGGACTTCATGGAAAGCACCCAGGTGTAGCTGTGGGCCATGCTATCATCAAGGGGATGTTTGTGGGACATTTGTGAGGCAGAGCACACTTTAAGTGGTTTTTTTTAATGAGCCTAGGACCCCTCTAGGCCACATGGGACTAGTAAGAATCATGTTACACCAACAGTTTTTCTTTAATAGCATTTTTAAACTTGTTTTTCGCTCCTAAAGCTACTGTCTTAGCAAGGAGTGGAACAAGTCTTTGAGGCCAGAAAACCCCATCAGACACTCCAGCAGGACTCAAGAAAGCCAAGCAGCAGGCAAAGGGACTGAACAGAGAGGTGGCAGATTAAATGTAGCACCAGTTAACATAAAACAAATGCAAGAAACCCCCCCCCTGACAATGGTCCCTGTAAGAATTAAGTTTCAGGATAAATAGACTCAGAAGTGACCATTCTGTGCTTCTGCATGCACAGCTCAAATTTAAAAATCAAACTTACCTCTCCTTGCAACACTTACTTGGAAAGTTATTTTTCTCCTCATTATTTATGTTCCCACAGTAATAGCTTATTTTTTTATGCACTTACAGAAAAGATGAATTATTATTCTCCACCTGCTTTCAGAGCCATCCCTGACTCCCTCCATCTTGGTACCTTTCACATCCAGGAACAGAGGGATGAACAACAAAGGAATCACAGGCAGTGCATGGCTGAGCTCCTCAAAAACACATCAAGCTCCACCTTTACACCTTTACTCTCCTTAAAATCTCTAGAAGGTCATCACAGAACCAGTCTAGACCAATAAAGACAAAGAGTCTCCTAATCCCCAGTGCAGCACTGTTAGGGTACTTTTAGTTGTAATCAGGGTACTTTCAACTGCCTTGAGCTGATTCCTTTATAAGGGGAATTTTTGAAGCAGACTGTGAGGGCAGACCTGGAAAAAAACTGACAGCAAAAGGGGCAGGAGATGGGCAAGGTTGAGGACAGCAGCACAAGTAAGATTATGAAAACATAGCACACAATCAGTATGGAATCACATGGAATGCTGGATCTTTTGAGATATTTCATGCAATGGAGGCACTTGCTGTTCCTCCACTTCAGTAGAAGATGAGGAGTGAAAAACCAGGATAAAGTTACCTCAATCTGTGCTGAGTTAGGCAGGGGATGCCTTACACAGCCCCAAGGAAGACATAAAGACTGTAGCATCCAAGTAGTGGAAGAGCCCTCAAGAAGCCTGCTGGTTCACCCCCAGCCCAAAGGAGGCATCCCTGAGGACATATAAAAAAATGTCTGTGTAGTTCAGGACTGCCAAAGATGGATCCACAGCATTGACCCATCTGTCCACAGCAGGACACTGCCGTTTCACTTTTCACCTTTCCTTTAGTGGACCTGGTATCAGTGCAAAGACCCTTCACTGGATCCTACCAACGCCTAAAAAAAGCCAAGAAAATCTGGCAACACTTACCTCTGGCCTTGACACACAAGGCTTAGACCCTCCTGTTGCACACAGACCCGGAGTCCTAACCCAGACCTGAATACTAGAACTCACTGTTCTCATTCAGCTTCAAGGATCACTCTAAACCCCAATAAATTCTGGGGCAAATTAAACTCATCTATTTTTGTAAGCCAGGATCACTTTTGTTGAGCTGCCACTGAAGCTTTTCTTAGAAGTCATTAACCATGATGGGCAAAACACAATTCCATCTCGCTCCTCTCCTGCCTCTTCAAAGGGAGGATGGCAGCACTTGAGCCACTGCCTCACTGATTGTCCTACTGTTCCACAAAGTGGTTCCTCTCCAGCAAATTGAACACTGAGAGTCATCACAGAGCCCCAGACAAAGGGGCCAGTGACTGTTTCTGGGATTATTAGAGGGAAGCAGAAAGAAGCCTATTACAGGGTCTTTGTGGCACTTAATGTTGACAGCTGAAAATAATGGATAGGACAAAACAGAGCAAAGATGATTTAAATCAGGCAACTCCCGGGAAATGGTGCTCACACAGGCTTCCAAAGGAGAACCTCCATTTCTAAGCACTGCTAACCCCCAAGTGGGTGTGCACTCCCCCTCTGCAGCCCCTGCACACTCAGACACTGCCCTTTTTAGGTGCTCTGCAGAGCTTTTGCTCAGTTTGCTGGTGGCCACCGCACCCTTCCCACCAGGGGATGAAGAGGTGTTTAAAAGAGCAGCATCAGCCACAGCTCATCAATCCTTCAGCAAAAACAGCCTTCAATTCCTACCCACTGCCGCAAGTTCAGGGACCTGTAAGAGGGGATTTACACACCCACATTCCAGCAATCGTTACAGAGCTCCTCCAAAACCACCTGGAGGACAGGAGATTCACTCCTGCTTTGAGGCAGATGCAATGACAAAGGCTCTGACAAAGCTTTAGTGCCATCCCATGCTAGTCCCAGCTCCGTGGGACCCATGTGGGGCCCAATTTAAGTACCAGCACCTGCCATCTACACACCTATCACCTCTCTCCCTCTTGAGAGTGCAGCAACCAGAGAATCACAAGATCATCACAGTTGAAAAAGAGCTCCAAGACCATCGAGTCCAAGCTGTGACTGATTCCCACATTGTCACCAATCCAGAGCACTCAGTGCCACGTCCAGGCCTCCCCTGGACACCTCCAGGGACGGAGAGACTCCAACATCTCCCTGGACAGCCTCTTCCAGTTTTTTAACCAGCCCTCATGTGAAAAAATTCTTCACATCCAACCTGAATATTCCCTGGTGCAGCCTCAGTCCTCTCCTGTCCCTGTTCCCTGGAGCACAGCCCGACCCCCCCGGCTGTCCCCTCCTCAGGGAGTTGTGCAGAGCCACAAGGGCCCCCCTGAGCCTCCTCTGCTCCAGCCTGAGCACGCCCAGCTCTTTCAGCCACTCCCCAGGACTTTCCCTCAATGCCCAAGCCATTCTCAGTCCAGACAGGAAAGCACAAGAGGGGTGGGTAGACACACACGTTGCACATGGTGAATTTGCTGGCTGCCTGAGCTCAATAGATTTGTTTAACCCATGGCAGCAATCTGTCTTTCCAGGCACAGCACTTGGGTTTTATGACTTGAAACAGCACCCAAAGCAGCTCCTGAACACCTAAGGATGCAGCCCAGCCAACCCTGCACTCACCCTGCAGTGGAGAAAAAAGCCTGTTGGAAATGGGCCCCTGTGCACGGAGCCCTCTGAAAGCACCTTCACAATGATGGGGCTTTCACACCTTTCTTGCACCCATGGGTGTAAACCAGGAGATACAAGGCTGCTGTCCTGTCTGGCCACCCAAAGCCCTGACACACCCCAGAAGCAACTGGAGCTCGACAGTGGGACTGATCCTGGCAAAAAAACACCCCTGGGACCTGAAGGGAGCAGCTTTCCAAAGTGCTCCAGTCCTCTGCTGGGACACTCTGGAGTCTCCCTTCAGCAAAAGCTGCCTCTGCAGTGCAAGGGGGAGAGAGAGAGCTCTGGCATGGGATAAGGGTTGTGGACATGGCAGTCAGAGCTGAAAATGCTGCTCTGGATTTGTGCAGCATCTGGATCCTGCAGCAGCACCAGCATGCAGCAATGGTTGTGACAGAGGTGGACTAGGAGGAAGGAAGGAGAAGAAAGAATGAGAGAAAAGCAGGAGAAGGAGAGGAAGGAGGGAAAGGAAAGAGGGGAAGAAAGGAGAGAAAAGAAGGAAAAAGTGGAGAGGAAAGAAGGGGTGAAAAAGGCAGAAGGCAGAAGATGAGAAGGAAGTAAAGGAGAGGAGGAGAAGGAGAGGAAGAAGGTGAAGGAAGAGAAGGAAGGAAGCAGTCTTTGAATTAATTATGGAGCAATGCCTGAGTCCATCTGACACAAAACAAGGCCACAGTACTGTTTTCCCCCCAGACAGTCAGAAGAGCAGCTCACCTCCTGTCTCCTGCTTGGCACAGATAACCAGCATGGAAAACCCCGGGGAGGAGAAGCACAGACGCGTTACGGCAGAGAGACGCTGCAGAAACGCCGACCAGACACTCTCCAACTGCAATGTGCCAGCCAGCACGGAAGGGAAAAAGCTACCTGCCCCCGTGGACATGCCAGTCTCTTCCTTTCAATCTCTTTTGTGAAAAAGGTGACTCAGGAAAATTGGAAAGGAAGCCAGGGGTGGTGTGAAAGTGGAACAAGACACCATCTGTTCTCAAGCCTCGCAGCTGGAAAGGGCATAACCTGCCCTTGGCGTGGCTGCAGGGGACACTCTGGTCTAGAGAGGAGAGGACAAAGCTGCCTGCTGGGTTTTCTGTGCTGGGATTCACCCAGCACATGCAGACATCCCATCACTGAGCTGGAGCACCAGAGGCTTCACCCTGCTCCCACCCCTGCCCATGCAACATCACATCTGGAAATTCCTGCTGAGGGTTTTCACTCTACACTGCCTAAAAGGACCAGCCACAGGTCAAGGTGCAGGCATGAACCACCTCTGCAAGGCATATCAAATGGTGAATATGCTTGTGATACTGTGTAGAGGGGAAATCCTTATTTACAGTTCTCATCTGTTTCTTACAGTGTTTACAGTGCCACAGTCCTCACTGTGGATTCAGAGCTGATGTTCATGAAGCTCACATGGAAGGGTGAGCAAGCCCCCAGTGCAACTTGTGCTTCACTGGAAAGAATGAAAGGGAAAGAAAAGAGAAAAAAGAGAAAAAGTAATAAAAATAAAATAGGGAGCAAAATAAAGGGAAAATTGAAAAAACAGGAAAAAAGAGAGAGAGAAAGGGAAGAGATAAGAGAGAGGAAAAAAAAAGAGAAAAGAGAGAAATAAGAGAAAAAGAAATAGAGAGAAATAGAGAGAAAGAAGAGAGAGAGAGAAGGGAAAAGAGGAAAGAAAGAAAAGAGAGAAAGAAAGAAAGAAAAGAGAAAGAGAAAGAAAGGGAGAGAAGAGAGAGAAAGAGAGAAGAGGAAAGAGAGAAGAGAAAGAGAGAAAGAAAGAAAGAAAGAAAAGAAAGAAAGAAAGAAAGAAAAGAAAGAGAAGAAAGAAAGAAGAAGAAAGAAAGAAAGAAAGAAAGAAAGAAAGAAAGAAAGAAAGAAAAGAAAGAAAGAAAGAAAGAAAGAAAGAAAGAAAGAAAGAAAGAAAAAGAAAGAAAGAAAGAAAGAGAAAGAAAGAAGAAGAAAGAAAGAAAGAAAGAAAGAAAGAAGAAGAAAGAAGAAAGAAAGAAAGAAGAAAGAGAAAGAAAGAAGAAAGAGGGAAAGAAAAGGGAAGACAAGAAAAGGGAGAAAAAGAAAGGGAGGAAAAGAAAAAGGAGGGAAAGAAAAGGTGGGTGAGAAAACAAAGAGTGAAAGAGAAATGGAGAACAAAAAGAAACAAAAAAGGGTAAGGTTAAGAAAAGAAAAAAAATTGAAAGAGAAACTCAGCAAGCAACAAAACCTAGAGAATTGATACTTTCCCAACACTAAAAGAACAACCTCGAGTCACTCTTTTTAAAAGTCGGAGCCCTTCCTAATAAGATGCCCAACAGGCTGTGAACTAGCCAGCCATAAAACTTCCACTCGCATGTGACATTTGCTGGTAGGAATAAATCAGGGCAAAGAAAAGAGGAGCCGCTTTGGAGTTCAGTGAGCATTATCCTAATTCTAAACGTATTAGCAGTGGTCTGAAAGCAGGACATTGTCATCCAGACAGACGGACAATGTTCATAACCAATGGTAATTTGTAGGACGCATAATTTGCTACTACCAAAATAGCACAGCATGTGGGGTTTTTTGCCCTTTTTAGTCGATAGCTGTGTCGTTTCTTTTGGCTTGTTGAAAGAAATCTGCTCTGCACACGCAGAGCAAGCGCTCAGACCTTCAGCAGCTCATAGAAAACAGGTGGCCAGGCATCGGGGGAAATACAGCCTTTTGGAAAAAGCTAATAAAATAAGCAGATGATTATAGAAAATGGAGATGAAACTGGCTTCTCTTTCAAAAACAGAAAGTCAGAGAAAAATAAGTTTAGACTGAGCAAATGCTGACTGAAAAGACACCCTGCCACCACCTCTCTGAGTTGTAACAGCACCAACAGAGTTTTCACCTAAAATTTTTTTAAAATTTTAGGAAAAGAATAATCATCCCCTCAGGGCTGACCATCCCCAACTCACAAAGCTCAGCTTCCCCAGGCTAACCTGGCTGTTGGCTTAGCACCAAGCAGGTTGGGGGGCTTGGGAAAGTCAGGTTAAAACAGACTTGCTGTCTTAAGACTTCATCCCTGCCATCCTCATCTCCCCATCAGACAACAGCACGCAGCACTTACATGAAAGCTGAAATTTGGTCAAGTCCAAATCCTTTAACTTTCCATGGGGAGAATGTTAGGAGGTACCTCTCCTGCTCGCTCCAGGACCACTCTCTTAAACTGCTGGTTTATTTCATGGTGGAGATTCAAAATTAAAAAAAAAAAAAAAAAAAAAAAAAAAAAAAAAAGAGAGAAGGAAAAAAATAAAGCAAAAACCCACCCCAGAAAAATAAATGCCTGTATCCCTAACAGAGCAGCAGGGTGGAGTCAGCACACCCTTATATTTAGCAGCAGGCAAAGCCTTAAAGTTGTAGTGCATTTATTTTCCATCACGCACATCCATGTACAAGATAAAAAACTCCCCAAACTCCTGCTATTTGCCCCATCCTGTCTTTCATGGGGCACACTGGGATTGTTATCACTCTTTTTTTTCTAATTTTCTGAATTCAGGAGCCTTGGGACAGATCAGATATTTCAACAAGCTCAGCTGAAGTTACCTCAAGCTCAAGTAAGTGCAGTTTCCCACAACCCTGAGAAAATAAATCACCTTTTTTTTTTTATCCCTTTACAGTGGAAAAAGGTAGTTACCAGGCATAAATCAGACCTCATATTTAGAAAACACTCCATGAGCCGAGTGCCGTTCTCGAAGGCTGTGAATCCATCCCATCTCTACCTGCCCCAGCAGAGCATGCCTGGGTGTCAGCCAAGGTCAAAGCCCATCTGCAAGAGGGCACAATTTGCCGGGATATCCAACACAAACAGGGGGAAGATGGGAAAAAAAACGGGACCTGCTCCCAACCACTCCCAAGCCCCCCAGCGCTGCCTCCCGCCTGGCCTCGCAGCTCCCTTTCATGCCCTGCCAGCCCCCCGGGCACTCCAGATGCCGTGTGTGGAGCTGCAGCCTCCTCTGCCAAGGCTGGGGGATGGCAGAAGGCTCAGCCAGCCCGTGAAAAAATGAGCATCTGCACTCTGCCACTGGCACAGCTGTACCGTGGCAGCAGGGGCTGGAGACGGGGCTGTCCGTGGGGGAAAGGGGAATGAGTCCATCAGGATACTGCAGGAGCTGCCACTGACCTTCCAGGCAGCCTTCCTCGAGCTTCAGGGAATCGACTGAGAGGACTGAATAGGAAATTTCGTCTTTCTCAGCGTTTTCCTTCAAACTGTCCAGCAAAGCTAAACACAGAGGAGCATCTGAAAGGCCTCAAGAGGAGAAATCCATCGTTTGCTCTCCACACAAGTGCCTACAGAACTTTGTTTGGAGAGTCATCCACTCAGTTTCTCTAATCCATCAGAAGAGTTGTTCCCCCAGCAGTCCAAACCCCTGAGGGGAGGACAATCCACAACCCCCTCCACGAGGATCCACATGCTCCAAATGGCAGCCACCACTGGGAATACCCTGCCTAGGAGTAAAATGTGCAAGCATCCACCAAGCCCACACTCTCCCATGAAATCCTGCCTCCACTTCCAGCAGTGCTCCCTGTCACTCACGCTTCATCAGTACTGACCCCAAAGTTTGATTTTATCATGCATTTTAAGAAAATTTGGAAAATATTTCTCCTCAGGCACTCTGTGAGCAGCAACTGCCATCCTTCCCACCCTCTCACCCAGGGACAGGGAGGTGCCCTGAATAAAGGCAAGGTGCTGTTGTGGTTTGTCCCACAACCACATCTACCCCTACATGGCATGAGTAGGTAGGAGTGAAAAGCCATTTTTCCACTCCATCTGAAATTTAAAACTGAGGAGCCATCTGGGATCTCTTCTCCTGCACTCTGTAACAGGAGCTGACATTTATCCAGTGGCAAAGAAGGAGCATCAATATGGACTTAAGGGTATCAGATCAGCCTCTGGAATTCTGCCTCCCAACCCAACCTCAGGAACAAGCTGCTTAGAGAAAGGGTTCATGTCCCACCCTGGAAACACTCAAAGCCAGGTTGGACGGGCATTTGAGCAACTTGATGGTGTTGAAAATGTCCCTGCCCATAACAGGGGATTGAAACTAGATGGTCTGGAAGATTCCCTCCAAGACAAACTGTTCCATGACTCTCCTCCAAAGCACTCCAGCCAGAACTGTTTGCAGGAGTTCCTTAACAGATCATCATGTGATATGATTTGGGTTGGGAGGGACCTCAAGGATGATCCAGTCCCACCCCCTGCCATGGACAGGGACACTTTCCACTATCCCAGGGTGCTCCAAGTCCTGTCCAAGCTGGCCTTGGGCACTGCCAGGGATGGGGCAGCCACAGCTGCTCTGGGAAACCCAGAATGATGAGCAGGTTCAGCTTTTTCACTATGTCACAGTGACAGAAAGGACATGGCCTGTTAGACAGCCACACCAGATGTGATTAGAAGTTGGTAATTAACTCATAATGCACACAGCAGAGCAGCTTTTCTTGCTGCACAGCCCAGCTCTGGAGGGACACCCTGAGGGAAAAAAAAAAAAAACCTTACTCTGTCCATGTACAGGCATTTGGAGACCACACAACAGCAGATCTCTTGACTGAAAGGGACATTTTTTGTTTGTTTGTTGTGAACCACTGGTTGCCAGTGCAGGACCTCACACTGGGCATCTGTCCTACCACACAATTTGTATGACAGATGCTCTTTCGTCTTTCTAACTGTTGGAACAAAGTGGGTACTGAATGAGGGCCTTTGAGGCCAGCAGGGGCTTCAAATACAGTCAGTGTCGAGCTAATTCTGCAGGGCAGTGTCTCCAGCTTCCTCCATCCCCTCTGTGTTTATGTTACAGCCATCCAAATCCATTTTTGCTGACTGTGCCTGTGCCCTCCCTCTGCCCTCTGCAGAATTTCATTAATCCCACTTTGCTGGCTAGGGGGGGACAAACATTCTCTTATTTTTATTTAATTCCTCCCCTCTCTCCCCCCAGCTTTAAAAACACCTTCAGGGATCTCCCCCAGGTATCCACAAACAAAATATCCCCCAGCATGACCCAGGGAGAGGCAACATTCTGGGGCCAAATGCTTCTGCTAGATCTTAAGTCCTGGTACCAAACCAGCACTGTTGGAGCACGCTGAGCATTTGGCACCTGACTGCTGAGGTGCCCAGCCTAGGACCAGAAGGGATCTCACCATCATCAACACAGTACAAACCTCTTCCAGGGAAGATGTAACCCTGCTTGAAGGCAGCAGGGTTAGGAGCCAGAGCTGCCAAAATAGAGTTCAAGTCCTGCAGTCATCCTTGGGCAAGTGAGTTATCGAGGAAAGATCACAGCATCCTCCTCATCCAGCACCACCTTGCCCTGCACAGCACTAGCAAGATAGCTTTTCCCAGCACATGAGCTCTGGGGTGATGCCTAAATGCTCCAAATGAGCAAAAGAATGGCTGTGAGAAAGCCACTCAGGCTCCAGCTGCCTCCTCTCCCCACACAATCAGCAGAGACACGCTCCAAGGAGTTCGTCAAAAAGGGAATTGGAAAGAATAACATGCTCAACTCTTATTTACCTGGGTGGGAGTTCGGCACTTCATGCCATCAGTCCTCTCAGAAATTCCAGCTTAACTGCTACAATGAAAAGGAAATATTTTTCTACACTCGGGTTATTAGATGTTGCCATAGTGGCATGCGTGGGTGTGCACTTTGATATTAGCTAAAGGCCCAGATCTGCAAAGATGCACATAAATCACTTGACTCCCATGAAAACAGCAAGAACAGTCATAAAATGACCCAAGCACTGAGATCAGATCCACCCAGACAACTTCAGTGTGTGCTACTGAGGCGTAAAAGTGGGAGAAAGATAAAGAAAAGATGTATAAAATTTTTATTTCGCCTCATGATGTTTCTGCATGAAGTATGTTTTTCTGTGCTGATGTAACACTTACTAAACTCTTCTTGACTCCTCACAGCTGTGATGGAGGGATGTGGATGCTGGCTAGGGCTCCCCAGGCTCAGCCTGGTGTCCCTGTCTCCCCTCAGGGCAACAGCAGAGATCTCACTACTCACTCCAACAACTGTGATGCCTTTCCCAACCCCTTCTCTCTGCTTTGCCTCTTCTCCCACCTTCCCAAATAGCTGCAAAAACAAATCAGCAAAGAGGTGAGGCTGGTCACGGAGACCAGGGGTTTAAGTAATAGAAAGGTGGGATACACAAACACATCTTTTCATGGGATGGAGTGGTTGGGGAGGAGGGAAGAGGGTTTGCTGAGAGATTTGAAGGCTGCCCACCCCTCACCTTCCACCCTTGGGATCTGTCCCTGCAACCTGGTCTAGTGGAATGCGTCCCTGCCCAAGGCAGACACACAGAACTAGGTGATCCTTAAGATCCCTTCCAACATAAACTATTGTAGGATTCTCGGATGGCTGGAGAAGACATTGGGAAACCACTGTGGGGAGGAAGCTCTTGACCCCCTCTTCTGTGTCACTGCCCAGCTTCCATGGCAGAAGGGGGACCC
The DNA here is from genome assembly GCA_032173965.1 of Sitta carolinensis. Taxonomy (NCBI): domain Eukaryota; kingdom Metazoa; phylum Chordata; class Aves; order Passeriformes; family Sittidae; genus Sitta; species Sitta carolinensis. The sequence goes on along the minus strand of CM063313.1, from coordinate 4,336,064 downwards.
ATGGCTCAGTCCCTGTGTCCAGCAGCACTCAGCTGACAGGGGTCTGCAGGCACACAGACAGCCTCCCACCCATCAGCACTTACACATGGGCTCCCTGCCAGCCACATGGCACACAGCAAGATTGTCACCAGCAATCCCAATGAGGTCTCTCATTTGGAACAAAATCCCCCTATATAAAGCAAATGTGTTAAAAAAAGTAAAAATAATAAAAAAAAATTGAACCACAGCATCCCAGGCCAGCTCCCTGCTGCAGCTGCTCTGGCACTAACAGCCCTCACAATAAAAGTCTTAGTTTTTTTATTTATCCTAAAGTGATGCTAGCTTATTTACTCCCCCCCACCATACAGGCACCCGAGCAACACCTTACACACATCCCCCACCTCCATAGCTCCTCCATGTGCTCTTCATGCAAGGAACAACTGAGCTCTGCTCAACTTTTCCAGTAACCCAAGCAGCCCTTAGTCATGTCTAAGGAGCTCACAAGCTGCTGTGTTTTTTATTTGATTCAAGACACATGCACAAGGTCCAGTCCCTCAGTGCCTCACAGTCAAACACCAGTGAGGCTGCTCCCTGTCCCTGCAGAAGCTGGGTGACTACAAGAGATGCCAGACAGCTCAGAATGAGGTCCAGGATTTATCCCAGGAGTGTCTGTCTGCACAGAGATTGCAGGCACCCTCAGGATTAATTTGTTTAAATGCATCCACCCATCTGCAGTTGGGTGGCAACCACATGGCATGGCTCTGCCATCACTGGTGTGTCTCATATCACTGCAGATGTTTCCTCACTTGGGTCATTAGGGTCTCTGGCAAGATATTTATTCTGAAGAAATATAGGCACTTCAAATTATTCCTAGTCCCCCAACAAATATGACCCTTACCCACTTCATGGTTCAAGAATTACTGATGGGGCAGGGAAAGAGCTAGGTGTCAGATTTCTTTCCTTGAGAAGCCAGATGAAAAATGTCACGTGCAAACATGGCTACAATCAATTAATTGATCATGCAATCAGTACAAACATGAAAAAAGTATGGTACTAGCAGGCTTTGGGAAATTCAGAACCATAGAATCAGAGAATTGTCTGGGTTCTGGAAGGAACCTTAAAGCTCACCTAGTTACAACCCCCATGCCACCCCTTAGCCCATTGCCTTTGTCACTTAAGGCACCTAAATAATCATCAGGGGAAAAGTTAGTTTCGACCAATCAAGGCAAAGTCACCAAGCTGAGCTCCCTGAAGCATCTGGTAAGAGGCAGAAGTACTCACCCATTATTTTACTGTCTCAGGGAGGTGCTGCTACGCTTGGATTCATGGAAATAATCTTGCAGTCACAGTCGTTAGGGATTCATTTAGAGCCTGCCTTTGTAAACCAGAAAGCTTAATAAAAAAAATGCATGCAAGTCTCTGCACCTACAATTTTCAGTCTATCACCAGCCCAGGGCATCATCTCCACTCTAGTTTCAAAGGGAGGCATGATGATAGGAATATATGAAGCTCATAAAGTCTTCATGAAAACAAGTGACCTCATCAAGTGAGAGCAACTAAGTGACACCACTGCAAGAAAAGCTGCAATGGAAGCCTGACACCTGACAATACCAGGCAGGAACCCCCTCCTGAGAGCTGCTGCCAGCCCTAAGCCAGCTCCATCCCAGCACCCTGCCCAGGATGTCCCATATGGAATGGATCACCAAGCCAGAGCTTTGCTCCTTCAAACACTGCCATGCCCATGAAGATGCTTTACAGGAGGCTGCCTTAATCTCATCCTCAGCCAGCAGAGCACAATCCAGCCCTTCATTAATGACCTGAGGCTGTGTGGGAAACACCAGGATATGAACTAGAATAAACTCAGGAGCAGATGGCAAAAAGGAGGTGACCAGCAGGTGTTGCACCACACAACCTGCCCAAACACATCTGGAACAAAGAGATTCAAAACCCTGACTCTTTCCCCCCTTCCTCTGCCTTACCCCACTCTGATCCTCTCTCCGTTGGTCTCTCTCCAGTCTGCAGCATGTGGTGACTGTAATTATGGTTCACCTCACTGCTGCACACCACACCACCTCCAGGTACTTAACTTCTTTTAATCTTGCTTCATGTTTCAGTCCCTACAGCCCACTCGTGATGTCTGCTACTCTTCTTCCAACACCCTCGATTCATCAATAGCCATGTCAGGCTTTGACCTCCAATTTTCTAACTGCTCAGTTAAACCACTCTGCCACTGGCCCCGCTCCTGCCTTTGTTAAAAACGAGGGGGGAGCCTCATTTGCTTTCTTATTTGATCATCACTTCACTTCTGTGGCGTGCACTCTGTTTCCCTATCCTGAAAACCCATAAACCAGCCCCATTCCAGACTGGTGCTGGGGCTGTTGTTACCTTTAATGAGAGGAAATTATGGTTAATGCCTAATTTTAATTTTTCCCCCTCCTTTAATTTTTTTTCAATAGCTTTCCCAGAAAAAGCAGCTTTGGCAGAGTGCTGCCACCTGAATGCTAATGAACACCGAAGGGACCCGACGTGTCTGCCTCCCTGCCAGACATCAAATTGATTTTCAAATTGCTTTGATGACATAAGGTGGTTTCACAGTTTGGACCTGTGTGATTACCTGAGCATTTATCTCAGTGGGCTCTTCCACTTACCTGCTTTAAAATAACCCTGGCTGCTGGATTGGACCTTTGTGATAGAGGTTATCGTCCCCCAGGCTGCGGCCAGACCACGGGAGCCTGGTCTGAATTTGGATAATTTGGATATGCCTGAGCCCCAGCAAATGAGTGTGGACTCCAGTTTGCAGCTGAGCATCAACTAAATCTTTAGCCTTCCAGCTCTGGAGGACAAAGAAGACCCCAAAGAAGGTGGCTGTCCCACCCCTGGAAATATTCAAGTCCTGGTGGGATGGGGCTCTGAGCATCCTGGTCTAATGGAAGACATCCCTGCCCATACAAGAAGACTAGATGGCCTTCACAAACCATTTTATGATTTCAAAATGTAAATTTCGTTCAGTGCTAGGAAAGAGTTTTGGATGTCTAACGAAATTAAAAAACGAATTTCACTTGGGGGGCTTCAACTGTTGTGCGTGGGCTGGGACAGCATCTGACTTACTGCCTGATGTTCTCTCCCAGGCCAAAAGCACGAGGATGAGGAAGGAAGGACAATGAGGGAGCTAGAGGATGTTCTGAGGAGCCAGGAGCTCCCTGTGGAGACATTGAAGAGGCCAGGCACACTCATCCCTCCTTCCAAAACACTCACCCTCTGAGTGGATGCTGGGTGGGAAGGAGGTGCAGCTGACAGGAGGAAACATGATTTAGGGATGGCTGAGACTCTCCTCCATGAGCAAAGACCCAAGCCCAGGAGGAGAGGAACAGTGCCTGCCAAAGGGAAACCTGAGCATCGCACCACGCCAGGGGCAGCTTTAAATCCATGGGAAAAGGCAGCAAAGCAAGGCCATGAAAAACACAACCCTGTCCCCATTTCTAGGACAGGTGAACACCCAGGATTCCACCAAGCCTCTATCTACTGCCTGGTGAGCAGGGACTGGGTCACGGACTCTGCCCAGGCCAGAGTGACACCAGAGAGCCACTGTGCCAGCTGGTATTAGGACTCAACTGAGATAAAGGCATAAACTGCTGCAGGCTGAGCTCAGCCTCCAGATCAACGTGGATCAGAGACTGGATTAAGGGGAGTGAAGGGAAATACAAACCACTCGCATTAACCTGTGGGTAACATCAGCAGTGACCCCCAAAGGTAGTATTTCTTTTATTCCCACACATGGCTGTGTCTCGGTACACACAACAGCTGGAATGCAAGAGGCTGCAGTGCAATTTATGGAGTGCTTTGTGACAAGGGATGGGGGGAACAGCAAGACAGTATTTATTATTACTATTTAACATTGAAAGGACCACAGTTCATTGGTGGTTTACATTTCTGGGGCATCTTCCATCTCAAAAGATAACAGAAGCATCTTGCTAACGAGGGACGGGGGCTGCGTGAGCCAAAGCCTCACCACTGGATCTATCCAGGCTAATATATATACAAAAAACCTATATATATTAGGGACCAGAGAAATTCAAATTACTACCATTGAGTGCAGCCATTTACAGAATCACATAAACACCATTCTCCCCAGACCTCTGAGTGAACCCTTGCTGTGCCCACATGAAGAAGTAATCAGCACTTAGCAGCATTTCTCTTCCTGCTTCGTACTGCCACACAGGCACTCCCCATTTGCACTGCACAAAGGAAAAAAGTAAATCACAGGCACCCTAAATAGGCTCAAGGGTGGATTGTTGGGGTTTTTTTCAGCCAGAGAAGCATGTGCTCCTTTGGTACAGATCCTGCTGGCTCAGAGGTTGCAAGAGCAAGCTCTGACCACCCTGAAGACATCAACTCGGTGCAGAGGCTGATGGATGGCAGATCCCAGTGTCTGTGTGGACTCCACACCTGCATGTGGGTGTGTGGGTGGACAATGCCCTTACCCAGATTTATCTGGTTTGTATGGCCAAGCTTTGGTGGTTGCAGGGGTGGCTTCTGTGAGAAGCTTTCAGCAGCTTCCCCCATGTCCAGCAGAGCCAATGCCAGCCAGCTCCAAGACAGACCCCAAGGCTAAGCCCATCAGGAATGATGGTGATGCCTCGGTGATAACAGATTTAAGAAGAAAAAAGTGGCTGCCCAGTTTTAATTGCGGCCAGAGGAGAGTGGGCTGAGAACATGTGAGAGGAACAACTCTGCAGACACCCGGACAGTGGGGAAGGAGGAGCAGGAGCTGCTCCAGGAGGCAGAGCTGAGATTCCTTGCAGCCCCTGGAGGGCACAGAGATGCAGAGATGCTCCTGCAGCCCCTGGAGGAGCCCACACCAGCTAGAGGAGAGGCTGTGACCCCACTGAAAGCCCATGGAGAGGGAAGCACATGCGGGGGGAGGGAAGGACTCCAGCTCCACTCCCTGAGCAGTGGCAGGACCATCATGTGATGAACTGACCATAACCCTCATTCCCTGTCTCCTTGTGCCACTGGGGGAGGAGGGAAGGGTGGAGGCAAAGTGTTTTAAGATCTCTTTTTACTTGTCATTATCCTGCTCTGATTTTGCTGTTAATCAACTCAAATAATATTCCTAAGCTGAATCTGTTTTTACCACAATGGCATTTGGTGAGGGATCTCTCAGGGTCCTTACCTCAACTCATGAATTACTCATTATATTTTCTCTCCTCTGTCCAGCTGTGGAGGGGAGTGGGAGAGCTGTGTGGATGGGTGCCTGAAATCCAGCCAGAGTCAACCCACTACACCAAAGGGTTGTATCTGAAGAGATACTGCCAGGTCAAGGGAGAGGAATGTCCCTCTGCTCTGGTACAAACCCATCTGGAGTCCCACGTGCAACTCTGGGGTTCTCAGCATAAGAAAGACATGGAACTGCTGGAATGAGTCCAGAGGAGGCCACGGAGATGCTGTCAGGGCTGGAGCCCCTGTGCTCTGGAGGCAGGCTGGCAGAGCTGGGGGTGCTCAGGGGCACCAGAGAAGGCTGCAGGCAGAGCTGGGAGCCCCTGGCAGGGCCTGCAGGGGCTCCAGGAGAGCTGCAGAGGCCCTGGGGACAAGGGCTGCAGGGACAGCCCCCAGGGAATGGCTGCCAGTGCCAGAGGGCAGGCACAGCTGGGCTCTGGGGCAGGAATTGCTGTGGCTGAGGCTGGGCAGGCCCTGGCACAGGGTGCCCAGAGCAGCTGGGGCTGCCCCTGCATCCCTGGCAGTGCCCAGGGCCAGGCTGCACAGGGCTGGGAGCACCCTGGGATGGTGGCAGGTGTCCCTGCACATGGTAGGAGATGCAACAAAGATGGGCTTTAAGTTGATCTTTGGATCCCTTCCCATCTAAATCACACTAGGGTTCTAGGATACCTCTCCCCACCGTACAAAGTGGAGACATCTCCACCAACAATCAGTTACAAACCCTGGAGCAGGAGGGACATCCACAAAATTGCCCAAGGGCGACAATTCTGCCTTGTTTTAGCATTAGGGCCACAGCAGCTAAAGAAAAGCAACAGCCACCATGCAGAGCAGGAATACTTTTACCCCATCAGCTACCCAAAACACTTCCAGACCCCATCCAAAGTTTGCCACTGCCACAGACAATGAATTTTGCCTTGCACCCTGTAGCAAAGAGAGCTGCAGGTTGCCTTTTCCAGACACAGCTGCTTGCAGTATGAGTAATAGAAAATGTGTTTTCCCCACATATGGGCAACCATCTGAAAGCCCTGCTACACCAACCTGACAGCAGAACCAAGCAAATGTTTGGTGACATTTCCCTATTGCTGTCTCGCAGTTAAATAAGCTTTAAAAAAAAAAAAAAAAAAAAAAAAAAAAAAAAAAAAAAAAAAAAAGAAAAAAAAAACCTTGCTTTGGTGCTGGCTAATTCTATTTTAACAGCATGAAAATCCTCCAGAGCTCAGCAGCAGAGACTGAAGCAAGCCAGGTAAAGTAACAGGAGAAGAGAAATATAAACTCAAGCATCTCCCTTCTCCTCCAGAGAACAGCAGTGCCTTGCTGTTAGCAATTAAAGAAACAAAAGCTACGAGGCTGCTGCCATCCCCCTGCACACAGCTCTTCCCAAACCTCGGATGTGGATGACAGCTACTGGATCCACACTGAGCAGAATGCTCCTCCAGAGGTTTGCGACCTCCATCTCGCCCGCCGCGGCGTTGACAGCTCCCAGTCACCAGTGGGCATGGGAATTCTCCAGCAATTCCAGAGGGATCTCTCACCCCTCCACACATCCCAACTCTCTCTGCCGCCCCCAACAACACATGCTTGCTTTTGGGCTGCATTTGGAAGCTTAGACTGTTAATTAGGGTAAAGGAAGGCAACATGTCCAGCCCTAACCTCCAGTGTCCTCAGTTCCTCTGCTTGGTGGTGTTGCCCTTGCAAAAAGCCTGCCAGTGTTTTGGCAGGATGAGGGCTGCTCTCTGCCTCGTGGGAGCAAATGATAACACAGCAGAGGATTACAGCACCCAGACTGCCAAGGGATGCTTCAAACAGGGGAGCAAGGTGCAAAGGATTTCATGGTCTGGTCTGAAAAATCAGCAGCTTTTTCAGAGTAATTTCTGGACAAACCCGTGATTTCTTTTTTTTTCCCAATTTCATCTGTTTTCTACTTATTGAATATCACACAGTTTCCTCCAGAACACAGAATAAAATTAGTTGAGACTCACTGCGATGGATAACTCTTTTTTCATACCAATTCTTCAGACCCAGGGGAACGACTACAGTGGAGAGGAGCTGAAGACAGAAACGAGCTGGGGGCTGATCCTCAAAGACCAATTAAGCCTCTGGCATCCTTCATTTTGATGATGCTCCTCCCTGGGCTCCAGCAGGCAGCATGATGCATCTCCTGCCCAAAATGCTAAGGAAAGAACACACATTACTGCCTGCAAAGAGGGTACATCAAGATCAATGGCTCACTGCAGACCCCAGCGTGAGAATGATGTCACTCCAGCCCAGACGCGTGGAAACGAGCCCTACAAAGGAAAACATCTTGCATCACCAAGGTGTCTGTTGAGCTTACCCTCCAAAATAAAAAGGGGACTGACCTGAAAAAAAACCACAGACTTTACTTTTAGGAGAGTGGGAAGATGGTGCAGAGAGAGAATGGGCAGTGTAGCAGCTCTGGATTGTAATATCGTCGAACAGTTTGGGTTGGAGGGACCACCCTGTTCCACCCCCTGCCAAGGGCAGGAACACCTTCCACTATCCCAGGCTGCTCCATCCAGCCTGGCTTTGGACACTGCCAGGGATGGGGAATCCACCACCTCACTGTGCTTGGTGGGCTCAGTCAGGACAATGCTCCCTAAGCTGTGGTGCCAACTCCCCATGCTGTCTCATCAGCTCCTCCAGCCCTGGAAAGATGCCTCAGTAACTCCTGCCAGTGGATTCATCAGGGCCTCACCTGCTTTACTGTCGAGCCCAGGATCATCAGCAAGGGCTGGGATGCTGCCCTGGGCACCACTGGCAACCCTACAGCCCTGCCATGAAATTCTGAATTTAGGATCACCACACATAATGGGCTCTTCTACATATTCCTGCATGAGTTTTCCAGCAGTCGTTTTCACAAATTCCAAACCAGGGCATTCCAGGAGCTGGAAGAGGTGAATAATTTTTTTTTTTTTTTTTTTTAAATCTAATGACATGTCCTACTTGTATTAGAAGTAGGAGGAAAATGTCTTGAGTCAATGAGAAACAGATTTGAGTGGAAGTGAAAGAGGTTCGGAGACACAGAAAAAAAAAAAAAAAAAAAAGCAGCTTGCCACCTCTCCACGTTTTGTTTGAATCAAAACTAAATGTCTTAGTTCACTACTACCAAGTCTTGTTTAATCTTTCCTCCTTCTAACTGTTAACTCTAATTCCCAAACAAAAAAGTTGAAAAGCTTCATTGAGAAGCTGTCAAAAATAAAATGTTTTGGCATTTCCAAAATGACACATTTCATTCTGACATTTCACTTGAAATGCCTGGACATTAAAAATAAATTAGTTCCCCCTGGGGATTTTCAACATATCCAGTTGCCAAATTCAATTTAAGCTTATGAATAGTCCAGGCTTTCTGAAATCCAACTTTTGCATTCACAGAATCCCAGAATAATTTAGACTGGAATAAGCCTTAAAGCCCATCCAGTGCCACCCCTGCCATGTGCAGGGACACCTCCCACTGTCCCAGGATGCTCCAAGCCCCTTCCAGCCTGGACTTGGGCACTGGCAGGGATTCAGGGGCAGCCACAGCTGCTCTGGGAAACCTTTGCCAGGGCTTCGCCACACTCACATTATGAAATTCCTTCCTAATATCCAATCTAAATCTACTTTAATTAACTTACACTAGAAATTCAGTTCAGTTTTGGTCCAGACAGTGACACTGATACCCAGAACTTGATCTCCAGCCAACATCTCAAGCCTAGAAATATTTACACCTTATGAAAATATTATACATGAAGAGAATGAGTTAGCCTATGACCCAACAACAACCTCTCAAATTATTTTAACATGTGTTTTGCTCCTAATATACTGCTGTCATTCATGGGGATTAATGGCTGTTATTAATCACCTCATCTGAAGGCACGGGAGAAAACCATCTCCCCGTGCACAAGCCAGAGGGAACATTATTTATCTGCTATCACCAACACATAATAAAAACAATTTCTGAGTAGATCTCAACTCTCATACATAGATGACCATGTCACACCATGAATGATTTGCAAGGCTTTGGAGGCATGACAAAACCAGGCAGCAATGACAACCAAGGGTATCATCTCACAGCCCCTCCTCAGAGGAGTAATACCCATGCAGATAAGCACATCCATCAGCCTGAGGCCTTGGTGAAGACTTCTGGGGACACCAGAGTGGTCCCAAACCCTCTGGCTCTCCCAGAGGCTGCTGGTGGGACTCAGCAGGGACTTTGCAGCTGCAAAGCTCACCAGGAACCTGGGCTGTCCAACCTGGTGGAGCTGTCCTACAGCTGCATTTCCAGAAGATGTCACACAGAATCACAGGTTTGGGTAGGAAGTGATCTTAAAAATATTTTTTCCCCAATGCCAACCACCAATGGGAATGATATCCTGTAGGTCAGGTTGCTCCAGGCCTCATCCTGCCAGCCCTGAACACAAGCTGAAGCCACAGCTTCTCTGGGATACTTGTGCCAGGGCCTCCCCACCCTGTGAATTGGAAGAATTCCTTCCCAATATCTATTCTAAATCTCTCCTCTTTTAGTTTAAAAACAAAACCATTCCCCCTGGTCATGCTCAGTGGTTCCAATCCAGCTTGGATAGACAATGGCTAAGGGCAACTTGCACCACTAGGCTTAAATCCATCACCATGTTGGTGTGACCTCTCTGGGTGACTGAGAGGCCAAAGTCAGCCCAGGCCAGGAGAACCTGCCCCCAGCCACCACCAGCAAGGCACCAACTTTTTCCAACAGCAAGGAATCCAAACACAGGACCAACCAGCATCTTATCCCCTCTTTGCTGTGAAGGCTCCAGGGGGCTGCCTTTCCTGTTTTTACATTTTTAACACTGCAGTTTATTCATACTGAAAGCATTTAGCACCAAAGACAGATCTGAGAAAAGGACAGACAACAAACTCCCACTCTCCTGGATGCCTATAATACCAGGTCTAAACTAAAATATCCTTGCACTCTCTCCTGAGCAGGGCTAGAGGGGGTCTGAAATGCCAACTCTGCTCCAGCACACGCTTCACACTGAACTGCACACTTAAGAAAAACTTACATGTTTATACACCTTGCTTGCACAGCACGGTGCTTGTAGGCTAGAGGCTTGAGTTCCTTCTTCTGATTCACTCCTTGAGTGAGTCAAACTATTTATTTGAACTCAAATCCACATGAGGTTCAGAACAGCTCAGGCTTCGGCTCAGTGCCAGCTGCACTCTCATTGTCCACCATATAAAAGCAGGTATCCTGGCACGGACACAGGAGGTATGAAATACAGAAGATGACAAAACACTGCTTTTGTAAGACACCTGCAGAAAAAAGAACTAATGCAATAGAAAAAAAAAAATAGGAAAAAAAGAAAATAAAGAGAAAGATCTATATTTTGCTTTTCTCTCCTGTTGTCCTTTCTCTGGATCCCTTTACCTCTGGCTTTTTTTGAGGTTAGGGACAGAAGAACCAGCCTCTTCGCATTCAGCCTTTTCTTCATTCCCCACACACTGCTGTATTTAATCCATGCCCTGAAGCTCAGCCAACATCCCTTATTAAATGAAGTTGGCTCTTCATCTGCTGAACTACAAAAAAAAAAAATTAAAAAGCAATCTTATGAGAAATACAGGGCTTCTGGGAATCCTAAAATGATTTGTGTTGGAAGGGACCTTAAAGCTCACCCAGTTTCTACTCTCCTGCCATGGGCAGGGACACCTCCCACCATCCCAGGCTGCTCCCAGCCCTGTCCAGCCTGGCCTGGGGCACTGCCAGGGATGCAGGGGCAGCCACAGCTGCTCTGGGCACCCTGTGCCAAGGCTTGTCCACCCTCACAGGAAACAATTTCTTCCTAATATCTAAGGTGAACCTGCCCTCTGTCAGTTTAATACTCCTAAGGAGGCTGCTCCTTTTCTCTGGAGTCCTAAACTAAAAACCTATTGGTATAAAGTCAGATCTGGGCTTTTCATCAATTCAAACCCTCCAGCTGAAAACCAAGTGCATGAAGGAAATCCTCTTCAGCAGGCCAGGTGTGTTAGTCCTGGACCAATGCACTAAGGTGCCATATCCAAGGCTTGACGCACATGCACTCTTCCAGGCAGGATGCATTAAAGGTTCCTTGACTCCCTTCTGCAAGGAGAAGCCCTGGCCTTGTTGATTGGCACAGCAGATAATTTCGGTAATTATTCTGCTCCTGTAGAAGTTCTCTGTCATTCCAGGTGAGTGGAGTATCCCCTGCATCCTACTGCACAAGGATCCTGCACCAATCCCACATCCAGGAACACGCCATGCACGAGCAGTGGCTCACCTAAAGGAGTAATGGCAAGGAAGAGCTCCAGGCTTTGGAAAAGGGGGTCCTGGATACACGCTTTGACATTTAAGGAATAACACAAATGCACTTTCTCACAAGCAGTATCTGATGAGCTCTGCTCAAGATCACATCCGAGGAGCAACAGCCCCTGGAGTACAGTAGAGTACAAATGGTCTCTAACAGAGTATTTGGCTGTTACATCAGTTTTAATCCCCTCAGCAGCTAAATGTGGGAGGCTCATGAAATCTCTCTCTTTTCCCCACTGTACCAGTGAAAGGTCTCCAGCAATTTCCATCCAAACAACTGTCCTTTGTGAATAACAGGACCATTCATGGAGTATAATTTTATGACCTCATTCAAGCAATTTTAGCCAAATTGTGCTTCCTCTCTTGAAGAGCTGCCTTTGGTGAGGAGAGATTGTTCACAACCACAGAAGCAACAAAAATACACATTCTTTACTTCCACAACCTGGTCTTTTTTATTTTTTTATTTTTTTTTCTTTGTCGTTTATTTCCAAAATACCTGCTGTCTGTCAGAATGATGCTTCTCCTCTGACAGAGCCTATAACCATCACTCAAAGATCATGGCATCTCACAAGAGTTTAGTGGAAAACGAGAGGAAAAACTCCCTGGGTATACAACTGAAGTTTTCATTTGAGGATAGGAAGTGGATTAACTGAAAGAAAATTAAATCAGCTCTAAGGTCTCAGCTCTCTGCTGATACGAGCAGGTGCAAATTCCAACACAGAGCCAAAGACACATCCACACCCATCTCTCTGAAAGCAGCAGGATTATCACTGCAGGAAATAACACCACAGAATGGTTTGGGTTGGAGGGGACCTTAAAGCCCATCCACTCCCACCCCCTGTCATGGGCAGGGACAGCTTCCACCACCCCAGGTTGTTCCAAGCCCGGTCCAGCCTGGCCTTGGACACTGCCAGGGATGCAGGGGCAGCCACAGCTGCTCTGGGAAACCCATACCAATGTCTAAGTGCACATTAGGATGTAGGGAAGAGTGTTTTATTCACTAGGCTGACAAGACAGGTCTAGGGTGGTTTCATAGGAAAATGAAGAAATAGCTATCTTGGATCTCTGCCCCATTGCTTCCCCAGTGTTCTCCCACATTTGCATCCCTCTGCCTGTCTCCTCTCACATGGTGAACTCTTCAGGACGCTGACAGCATCCTGCATTCCCAGCCTGGAATCACACCTACTTCCAGGACCTATCTACAGGGAAGAGGCTGCCCCCCCCCCACCTTCTATCTCCTTTCCATCTCCAAATTTAACACCAGATTTTGCTTTACACCAGGCTCTGCATCTTAAGTCCTTCCCTGTCATTCCATTCCACTTACCACAAACACTGTCACAATCCCAAGCATAAAAAAGAAGGGAGAAATAGAGATGGAGAGGGAGATCTGTGACAGGAACCATTTGCATGCCTGTAGACCAGCAGAAAAAAACCCCACCAGCCAAAGAGGGGACACCAAAATGACAGCATGAGGGATTTTTAAGAACAAAAAAGAGAGGAAAAACCATGGCCACGATACAAGTAACCACTTTCCAAGCTACTGAAGACAGAATAAAACACAAGAACAGCTCCTTGCCTGGCCTCCACCCGCAGTAGGCCAGCAATAGATGAACAAAACCCTGGTTGCATTCCAGGTCTGATGCATTTAGGGAAGATGCGTGCTGTCCCTAAAAGACCCTGCCACCCCAGGCACAGTACACACTGTCACAGACACCCTTTGACTCTCACAGTTACTAAATTTACTAAAAAGGCTAAGCAAAACTGCACTTCCCAGCAATAAAACCCTTCTCTGATGGCATCACTGGAGACCCCACTCATGCATTAATTCGGAGGCTGCCCATTACCTATTAATTAGAGGACACTATTATGCAAATAATGACAATTAATTAAACCTTCACTTATTAATCTAATACAGTCTCTTCCTTGCTGTTCTCAAATACACCCCAGGCAAGCAGTTACAATTTTTTAACTATAAAAGTGACAGTCTATGGGCTGACACTTCTTTAAAGAATGTCTTTAATATCAAAATAAAGTAAAACTGCCTTGTCTCCTGAGTGCAACTGCAATAATAAGACATTAAACCAAATCTCTCCCAGCCTGCTGGGTTGAGGGAGAGGGGATGTTTCCTTCCCAAAAACCTCATCCTTCTCCTAGGAGACTGCTTCTCCCCACTGAGCAGATCTGGGCACACACAGTCCTAGCTTGATGTTTCTCTGGCTTTCACCCAAATCAGCTTTATGGGAAACACAGAGCTCCTGGAACCACAGAATCATAGAATTTCAGGTTGGAAGGGATTTTTAAAGGTCATCTAGTCCAACATCCCTGCCATGGGCAGGGACATCTCCAACTACATCAGGCTCAGAGTCCTGCCTGAACTGGTCTTGAATACACTCAGGGATCCCCATCCCACTTCTCCAGGCAGTATCGGGAGACACCATTGCATCCCTCTTCTTCCCTTCTTCCTCCTCCAACAGCCACATATTTGCACTGCCTAACAGCTACCTGTGTTTCAGGGAGCAGAAGGCACCTCCTGAACCACAGCCTCCCCCAAGATGCACCACGTCCTCTGACTGCCAGGTGCCTTGTCGTGCTTGTGCGTGTGCTCTACACCACGCCACGGGCCTGCAACACAACCCTGAGACAATTTTCCAGAGCCACACTTACTGTCACTGTGGCAAATCGCCCTCTGGCTTGTGTTTTACCCCTTGCATTTCTTTCTCCTACCAGACAGGGCCCTGGTTTTCCCCAGGCTGTGTGTGCAGAGGGCTGGGAGTGCTCTTCCTCACCGATGTCATCGTCCGCTGGCGCGAGGGACAGGGTGCCTCGTTCTGCAGCTCCTGGCGTGACTCAGAACAGCCTGGGAATTACACTTGGAATAAGTGATTAAAAACCCTGGCTTGCTCCTCCATTACCACGCAGGGGCAATGCTCTCAGCAGCACCTATCCAAGCTGTGTCCTTCTAAATGAGAGCAAAATGAGGAGAACCGAGAGCTGGTACTCCTCCAGACTGTTGCCTAGGTATGTGGAGGTGGGAATAAGAGCTTGGAAAACCCTCAGAAGGGAGTCACCAGCACATATTTCATCACTCTCTGAACCCCAGCACAGAGTCATCTCCTTTAAAAAACCCTTCTCCAAGATGCCAGCCTCCTCTTGGCCAGTAACCGCAGGCAGTAGCTCTTTGGAAAAACCAAAGAGGCATTGCAGTAATTTTGAAATGGAGGTGCCCAGACTCTCAATCATATGTTGTATCTATCTCAAACTTTAAAATAAGCAGTTTGGATTTTCTTGGTAGGGAGGGAATCCTGGTGGGAAGAAGGAAACAGGATTATGGAGGAGGAAACACAGAGCAAAGGAAGAATTTGAAGGGGAAGGGAGGAGGCCCCTTGACTAGAAGCAAAATACTACAGCAAAAAAAACTTGCTCAGATGGTCTCCTGGGGATCTGTGGCCTGAAATTCCAGCCACCTCCACCCATAGACGAGCAAAGAGCTGGAACACCAGAGACATGAAAGACCCACCCTCAGCTGTCTGTGATCACAGGCATCAGCTGGCTTTACAAATCACAATCACAAGGAGCATCTTGGCCAATTCCCCTCTATTTTTTCTGAAAAGCTCCACGCTGTTGCAGCCTCATATTTCCAGCTGCTTCATAAACCTCCCAGAGATTGGGAGAAAAGTATTGTCTCTGCCTTACCCAGTTAGAAAAAAGAGCTCAGGAATTCAATTAGCATGTAAGAATGCTCAAGCCTATGGCTTTGAGTCTTCCACATGGAATTAACTTACGGGCTTCACAGCTGAGGACTTGCTAAACAAGAGATTCCAGCCCTTTATTTAGGTACCCACTGAAATCAATTTCATGTAACTGAGCCTAGAGTGGCTTGTCAAGGTCATGCATGGAGCCTGGGCAGAAACTAATTGTGAAGAACCCAAAGAAGATTTAAAAGGGAGAACAAAAGCAGTGTCCTTCCCAGATCTGAATTACTTTGCATTAACCAAAGCCTGTTCCATCCTGAAGCACCAACCCACCCATGGAGCAGCTGGACCTCAAGCCTTGCCCTTTGCTCATCAGCAGAAACGAGCCCCAGCACAACATTCAGCTCCAGCCTCCTGGCAGCACAGGCTGAGCTGTGTGCTCCTGCCTTGGCTGCCAATTCCATACCCAAGGCCTCTCTTTCTGGAGCCATTCCCACCTCCCACCAGCTACACTGTACACCGTGATACCACAACACAGTGGGATCACAGCATCCCAGAAGAATTCAGGTTGGAGAAGAGTCACAGACTATCCAGTCCAAGCTGTGCCTGACTCCCACCTTGTCCCAGCCCAGAGCACTGAGCGCCATATCCAGGCCTTCCCTGGACACCTCCAGGGGTGGGGACTCCAATACCTCCCTGGGCAGCCCCTTCCAATGTCTGACCACCCTTTCCATGAAGATGGACACTCCTTGGCTATAGTTAGGCTAACTGGATAACCAGCAGTCTAAGGCTCCCCTTCTCCTTTTCACTGCCCAAAATCTCCTTCATTTACCTCTTCCCTTCCAGGTGATTGCCCCACCATGCCAATCCATCACTGCCTTCTATGAAGTTTTCAAGGATAAAAAGTAACAAACTTTGGGGCTCCTTGTATTTGAAATGAAAGGAGAAAAATCCAAGCTATTTGTTATTTTGAATTTGTCATTTCATGCAAGTCTTATGAGACAACTACCTAAAAGTCTGGATAGTTAATGTAACTCAGGATCATTTCACTGCAGACCTCAATATCCTCCACCTCCTTAAGGACAGAGACATCAGAAGAACCACAGCTACTGGCTTTGGGCACTGCCTGAATATTGTATCCATACAATTCCCTGACCATATTACAGAGAGGTCCACAGACCTTGCCAGGAGGGCACATTATCCTGCTGGGCCAGCTACTACTGCTTCACTCACAACATCAGAAGCTATCCCTGCCCTGGAAAAGGAGAGAGATGCTCCACAAGCAAGGCAGTGGAAGCACAAAACCTGGAGTGACCTGATGTGGTCACACAGGCAGGTGGTGGCCAAAGGAGGGAAACACCCCTGAGTCCCCTCCAGGGAACCCTCACCTCCTGGGATGAAGGACAGCCCTCAACAACAGCTTTTTGCCATTTGTCATCACCTTACTTCCTCCCACAAGCTGACCAGTCTGTAGTCACCTGTTCTGCAGAAGGTGTGGAGATCAGCAGCATTCCCAGCTGCAAGCAAGAGCTGACTGATGCCAGGATCCAGGAGGAATAATAGAGTTGGAGGGGGCATTTAAAGGTCATCTAATCCAACCCCCTGCCGTGAACTGGGACATCTTCAGCTGGACCTTGCTGCACAGAGCCCCATTCTATCTGGCCCTGAATGCTTCCAGGAATGGAGCATGTATTACCTTTCTGGGAAACCTGTGGCAGTGTTTCACCAGCCTCATTGCAAAAACCTTCACCATTTTGCCTGCTTTAAACAGACTCTCTTTTATTTTAAAATGGTTATCTCTTGTGTTATTGCAACAGGCCCTGCTAAGGACTCTGTCCCCATCTTTCACATAGACCATTCAGGCACTGGTAGGGGCTCAAAGGTCTCCCTGGAGAGAAACTGAACACTCCCAGCTCTCCCAGCCTTTTCCCATGGCAGAGATGCTCCATCTTATCCCAGTCCCCTGCAAGCCAAAGTGATCTCAGCAAGCTCCATTATGTGGCAGAGGGACCCATCATGGTCCCACACCACACAGGGCAGTGGTCCAACGTGAATAAAAAAGTGTGTGCAGTGGTGTTTGTGTGTGCCTTTGTGGCTGTGAGAGCACAGAATGTGCAGCCATCTCCTCCCAGACTCACAGCAGCACCCCCCTACCTCCTCCAACACCAAGCACAGCCCTGCCAGGATGTAAATCCACACCAACTCCAACGCCTTCATCGCTCAGCCCTGTCCTTCTGCCTACCACAAAATGGGAAAAAGCCTTGAAATAATGACTACAATTACAGTTTGGTAGGTCTTAAAAGTAGCAGAGAAAGACAGACCTCCTCTTCATGATGCTCCCAGTATAACATGTCACAGCAAATGGCCCAAGGGAAATCTGTGGAGCTGGATGTTAAGTATTTTGGTGTGCTCATGATAAAGCTTCTTGGTACTTACTGTCCACTGCCTAAAAATTGGGCTGCTCCCATGTCTGCATCTCTACCCAGGCATGCACCTTCATCTACTGTACACCAGGGGCCCCAGAAAATCCACCTGCTCCTAGGAGTATTTATGACTTTCCACTGAAAGACGGCTGTGTTCCTTTTCTGTTTCATTTAAAATAAAATAAA
Source organism: Sitta carolinensis (assembly GCA_032173965.1). Taxonomy (NCBI): domain Eukaryota; kingdom Metazoa; phylum Chordata; class Aves; order Passeriformes; family Sittidae; genus Sitta; species Sitta carolinensis. The sequence goes on along the minus strand of CM063313.1, from coordinate 4,318,269 downwards.
AAATTAGAGAGTGGATGGGTGGCTAGGAATTTCTGAGGTTTGACAGCCCATAATCAGAGATGAACTTGCCTGAAATAGAAGGAAACATGAAGGAAACAAGCCCCTGAACTGCTCCCCGTTCATTTTTAGCAAGCAAACCAGGTGAGCACAGCAACTGTTATTTACCCTCTGAGTCACGGGAAACAGCACCCAGAACAGATTCTTTGCCAAAGCTCTGCAAAACTGGGGAGAAAAAAAAAAATAAATTATACGAACAATTTGAGGCAAGTCTCAGGGCTTGCAAATTCCCTGTGAAATCCAGGCTTGGGATAACGAGGAGCTCCAGGGCTGAGGTCAGGCTGCTGCCGAGCACCTGCACATAGCAATGCATCATTGACCGAATTCTGCTCGGGGCATCAAAGCCCCACAGACGTCACCGGCTGCACAGTCTGGCCCAGTAACCCGTAATTTCCCTGTAATCAGAAGCAACAGGGTGAGAGTTTTAGTGGCCATGCATAATGCATGTCCTCTGGCACGGCTGGGGGAGCAGGAGAGGAGCACCACAGCTGGCAGCACCAGCCACAACACCAGAGAGCTGGACACCCCAAAACCCACAGAACAGCTCCCACTGCCCTCTAACACCCCAAATGTTTACCTCTCTCCCTGCTCCCAGCTTTTCCCCCATATTCCCCATGCAGCAGTCACACACAGATGGTTTCATACAGTACCTACCTGCTCATGGGCATCTGCTGCTCCTCAGCCTGGATGAGGGCTGAGCATACTGCTCAAACACATCACCCCCTCTCTCCACAGAGTGTGGAAAAGGCCAGTTGAATAGGTTATCAGCTGCAAGCACCACTCACTTTTCCAGGTATGACATGCCCCACACTCAAAAGTCTGTGGTAGTTTCACAACATTCTATGGAATTTCTCCCTTGCAGCCTGTTGCTGCTGCTTTCCTTCCCATTCCCCCTACTAATCCACCATCGACCTCATCATCACTAGCCCAGACACCTTCGTGCTATCCAGCCTACAATACACACCCCTAAACATCAATCTCCAGCCCTCACCCATCCTGTGACCTCCCTATCCTTATCCCCACATGAAGGGAAGCTGCTTTTATTCTGCTTTTCCCTTTATTTCCCCTCATGTATTCTTTCCCAGCCCTCTGACCCCTCATTTCCAGTACTCTTGGTCGTTCCCTAAAAAGCCCAGTAAGTTTTAGACACCTCTGGAAAACCCTGAGAGTATCTTACAGCAAGTTTTACACAATCCCAAAACTCTTCTCCCTAAAATTATAATAAAGTTACTCCACCAAGGGCAATTGTGTGCTTTAGCTGACATGGCCTTCCAGAAAGAGAATTCCTCACCTGGACACCCACAGGTGGGTTTCATTCCAGGACAGAGTCAAAACTCCACTGGCACAGAAGCCAAATTGGGAGCACATACCAGGACTCCCTCCTCTGTTTTATAGCTATCTTTTTATATATCTATATATAAAAAAGCACAGGCCTGAGCCCAAAAAATCATCCAGGTCTACTTGTCTGGGACACCAGCTACAATGCCACACTTGGCCCACCACGATGAGGCAGAAGCTCCTTCAAAAAGTTCCTGTAAACCAAGGATGCTCGTTGTGGCAGCTGCAAGCAGCAGGAACCTTCTGCTGGAAAAGGGCAGCCAATAAAACTCCCCAGAAATGGTGATTAGGTCCTGCTGCTGAGTTTGTCTGGCAGGAGGTGTCTCCCTGATCACAGCATTATCAGCCCTTCATTTACCACCAGGGTGTAACCTTTAAAAACACCTCCTTCAAGTGATCAGTGCTGAGCACACCCCATGCCCCGTGCCATCACTGCTGGAAGAGGACCAAGTGAAATCATGACAGACCTACCAAAAAAGACATGTGAACAGAGCACCTGGGAAGCAGTGGGTGCTTCCCAGTCCAACCTCTAGCCAAGACCAGCAGTGGAAGCAAGGAAAGAATCAAGATTTGAAGTTGCTGAAACAGAGCAGACCAGACAGTCAACTTCAAGTGATGTTTGCTACTGCAAATCTGCCAGCTAAGAAAGGAAAAGCCCACCTGATAAACACCTCAGGCTGTGAGACTCAGCACAGCTAAGAAGATGACAGGAGAGAAAAGTGGAAAATGTCTGCAAGGACTGGTTTCCTACAGAAAACAGGGTCTCTAACAAGAGTCCTCTTTGCAAAGACAGCTCTAAGTGCTGTTTTTGAAAACAGATCAGGAGCTCTGTTTTCAAAAATTTCACTCTAATTCAAGGTTTGCTGTTGGGAAGGAAGACGGATGTATCTCTGTCCTTGCTCAGGTTACAGCTCTCTGCGCAGAGGATGGGGCACAAGAGCCTCCCCACACCACCAAGAGCATCTTGCTCTTTGCCTTTCTCTGCTCTGAACTTGTGCTACCTGGCAGGTATCACACACTTCCTCAAGCCCTCTCCCTCCTACCCCAGCTGCAGCAAGGGGTGAGCCCCATGCATCAACTGGGGTGCAACACCCTAGAATCATCTTCAGATCAGACCCTGTGACATTGCCTGTGTGGTTTGTATAAATAAATTTATGGGGACCCAAGGAGTAGAAGGGGATTTCAGAGAGGAAAACCCCAGAGAAAGATCTACAGCTTGAGTAATCTTTACCAGGCTCTGCCACTGTCACCAGCCAATGACCTTCTCCCAGGATATGGGGCTCCAAGAGCTCTCCCCTTGCATGTTCCTCACACACTCTCAGGAGCAGAGAGGTTTACAGACACAAACACCTCTGGCTCCCCACAAAAGAAATGAGTTTTGGGAAGTGCACCACCAAAAACACCCATGTCCTTCACCCCACTCCATGTCCTGGCATGCCAGCACCCAGTATGCACAAAACAAACCCTCAAGTCCAAAAAACACACTATTACCTGAATTACCCTCCATCCCCTCCCCACACACTGAGCTGATCACAGGGCATGTCTGGTACTGGTTTTTAAGGGTTAAACTTTATGGACACAAAACCAACATTTTAAACCCAAAAGAGGAGGTGGAGGGGCATGACAACGTGCCATGCCCCAAGCTGTACACTCCTACACTCAGGGAAGTCTCACCTGAATTCCTACAAAAACCCACCCAAGCCCCGCAGGTGCACCAAGGAAATTAAAACAAAAACTGAGAAAGTGAAAATAAAACCTGAGAAAATGAAAATTAAACCTAAGAAAATTAAAATGCAAACTACCTCCTGCAATATGACGGCTCCCTGGATCAGTTGCTGTACGTCCTCGGGAGTTTTTGGGGAGGACACCTCCACATCAGCAAACCAACAGTACCAAAATGACTGCACCCCATCTTCTGCCTGCAAAAGCTCCAGCTGGTGGGATTTTTTTTTTTTTTCCTACAGCGCTTTGACTCAGAGGTCTGGCCAGACTCACAGCTCTCAAATTCATTTAATAAATCATCTCCTAACCCCGCCCAGAAGCAAAAGGCAAATCTCTGTCTCCCAGGCACCTCCTGGGTCCTGATTGGACTAACGTGCCTCTTGCTAATGACCCTGCGAGGAATAGCACGGCTCAAGTGACGTGTTTATGAAGATAAATATTTTAACTTCACAGTTTAGCGCTGTAAACTCGTTCCAGCCGGAGAGTTCTTTAAGTTGGTTCCAGGAGAAAATGCCTCGATAATTAAATTTTTATTTTTTTTAATTCTTTTTTTTTTTTTTTTTTTTTTTTTAGAGCTATGAAATATTAATTGCAGTGAAATACGTGGCGTGTCTTTCAGGTGCAATTAGTAGCTGCTGGTGGATGAAAAAAAACCTGGCTGGTGAAGCCCAGGGAAGGGATGGGAGTGATTTCTCCCCTCAGCAGAGGGAATGCAGCGCTCTGCCCTATCTAATCTCACTATAGCAACGGGAAGACCTTGGCAACCCCGATCTTTACAGTTATTAAGATGGGAGCGGGAAGAGTCGGGAGCACAGTGCCGAGGGATGCTCGGCCGAGAGCCCGGCTGCCGGGGAAATAAAGCATCCTGTCTGGCTCGGGGGGATGCAGGGTCTGCCAAGCTCCTAGGGTGGGGCAGTAGCCCAAGGCTGGCTCCCCTAAACTTTTCTGTCGTGGCTTTTTATGCCAAAGAGGAGACATGCATCTCCTCACCACAACCTGGAGAAGGATCTCCAACTCCTGCTGCTTGGATCTGCTGGAGGAAGCCAGAGAGATGCTCCCAGGGCTGGAGCTCCTCTGCTCTGAAGCCAGGCTGAGGGTGTTCACCTGGAGGAGAGCCCTTTTTGCTCTCCTACAGCACCTGCCAGTAGCTAAAAGAGGTTTCTAAGAAAGATGGGGACAAGCTCTTAGCAGGGCCTATCACAATGATGATTTTAGATTTACAGAAGGTAGGTTTCAACTAGAAGGATGGAATTTTTACACTGAGGATGGTGAGGCCCTGGTACAGGTTGCCCAGAGAAGTTGTGGCTGCTCCACCTCTTGAAGTGTCCAAGGTCAGGCTGGGTGGGGCTCCAAGCAATCTGGTGTTTTTCAAGACATCTCTCCTCATTGCAGGGGTTGGAGAAGATGACCTTCCAACCTAACTATTCAATTATTCCCTAATTCCTCCATGGATCTGAGAAGATGCTGCTCTTAGGACCAGAGGTCAAGTCTGCATGCAGCTGCTGTCCCTCAGACCCAGATTCAGCCACAAGGATATGCCCAGACAGGATGGGGACAAGGAGGCTCCCCCACAACTGCCACCCAGCCTGGGGCTGCCACCAACCTGCCCCACTGCCATCTCCAGAGATTGCTCACTCTCAGTTCTCGCCAGGATGATTCACACTCAAATGCAAAGGCACAAAGTGCTCAGATCAGTTTATTGCAAAATAGTACATCCTGGTGACTGCCTGGCCCAGAGCCACTTCAGTCCCAGGCTCCCAGACAGTGGGGACAGCCCGAGGGCTAACCTGGAGGCCACCAGCTCCTGCCCAGCTTGGTCCCACCTGGACAGAGTACAGAGCTGTGTGTTGATCCCTATCAAAAAGAGATAATTCACTGAGACTTCATTAGTCCTGTATCCCCCTAAAAGGGGATTTCAGGCTGCTAGAATCTGAAAAACCAGACCCTACACCTCACTGACCAGACCTGAATATCTCCCACCCCTACTGCTGCACCAGCTCACCATGATAGACACTGACCAGAATAGGCTACTGACTCAGGGAGGGCTGCCTGGAGACCCTCCAAGGCTCAACTGCTTCTACTACCATTCCCACTGCCAGCAGAATAACACTAATAATCCATTACAAACTTTCAAGGCAGTGTGAGTCAGTCTTTTTGGTGGCAGAAGTTGTGTTTGTCTCTAGTGCTGCTCTTCTTGGCACCTCAAAGTCCTGGGATCACGTTCCTCCCACAGCTTCCTCTACTGTCAACTTCCACACAAACTGAGCTGTTCATGTCCTTCCAGCAGCCTGTTTAACCCAAAGTTTCTCCATCAGGTTCTAAAGAGCTGCCCCACAACCCAACCCTAGCAGAGGTGCATGTACCCAGCTCACAGCAGCTGGGAGAGCCCTTGGTGCTCCATGATACCTTCTACTCCCCAGCCAGAGCACTAGAACTTTCCTCACCACCAAAGTCCCCTGCTTACAGTTCCAGCCACATTCCTCATGATCCCAGTGTTAACTCCTCCAGGGTTTTACCAGCATTACAACATAAAGCAGGCAACTGGGCCAACTCCAGACAGAACTAGAAGCTGCTGGTCATTTTTTCCAAGGAAAAGAAAGAGAGGAAGCTCCCACTTAGCTCTGTTGGGTGAAAAACATCAAGGCAGGCAGTGTTAGAACACCATTATGAATGGAGAAGCAGCAGAAAAAAACTGCTAGATTAGACAAAGCAATTTGATTCCCATTCAAGAAGGTGTAGAAATCTCTGATCTATGATTCCCACCCCACAGCCAGCCCTTCAGATGGTGAATATTGACCAAGTTCCATGGAGCTCTCCAGATGGTGAATCCTGACCAAATTCCACAGAGCTCTGCTGATGGTCACCTATACATCCAACCCCTTAGCACTCTTCTGAGTGAGCAAAAGAGGTTTTGCTCACTTTTATTTTTTATATTTGACTGGGCTGGGAAGTACCTCAGTCAAAACACACAGCGCCCTTGGCACACTTTAAAACCTACAGCTCTCAGAGGCAAATGTCAAGATTTTAATAATTTGACCTTATCTAGCCAAAAACCAGCGTGCTGCCACCCTCCCTGCATCCCCTCCATCCAGGCAGGGAGCAGGGCTGCCAGCAGGCTGCCAGGCCATGTCCCAGCAGTGGGAATGCTGCTGGGTAGAGCGGCACTGGTAAATCAAGAGACAGTGTGTCATCCCAGGGGCCCGTCACAGCCTCAGACACCCAACAGCACCAGGGGCCAGCAGGCTCTTTATCTTGCCACCAGTGACTAAGAGCATCCCTGGCATGACAGTACCACAAAAACACAGATGACGGGAAATGGCCGTTTCCCAAGGAGGCACGGATCCTTTATGCATCCTGTTTATCTCCCATATTACTGAAGGGAAAGCCATGAAGCATGCGATCCTTTCAGGTTCTCTGAATCCACTTAGATTTTATCTCTGGAGCCAGAGCTTTCCAGGAATGAAATAGCTGCAAGACACAATGTGGATGAAACGAAATCAAATAGAGAGTCTCCAACATGAAAGGCAAACTAAAAGGATGACAGCACTAGTTATACGGAAGGAGAAATAAGGAGGAAAGGAAATTAAAAGCAATTAAAGGGAATTAATTAGAAGGTATGATGGAGCTATGAAAGAGGAAAAACAGCTATGCAGAGTTCACTAAATAGCCCCAAACTTTTAATTGTCACACTTGGAACTGCAAGCCCTGGAGGTTCAAAACCCCCCTGGCAGTTTCCAAACGAAAAAAATTCCCATGGCTTAAACAAATTACTTCTTTGCCTCTAAGTCTGAATGGCAGACAAGATTCTGAGCTTCTACTCCAAACCATGAAGACAGAAGTGCCTCCTGCTCTCCTCTTCTGTCCTCTGACCAAGGTGGATAGCCCACTCCATCATCTGATGCCAGAAGTTGGGGCTTTGAGTAGAATGTTGATGCTGCAGTCCCAAGATTTGGGTTGAATCATTTGGATCTACCCAGTGTTCCTGGCAAGGTTTTCACAGGGCCCTGGGGGTTTTGGAATGAGACTTGCTGCTGGGTTAGTCCTAGGGGAGACGGCTGGCACCTCTCATCAAAATGCACTGTCTGCACTTCCACTAAAACCTAACAGTCCTTTCCACAGGACCACAGCATGGTTTGGGTTGGAAGGGACCTTACACACCATCTCAACCATCAGCAGGGACACCTTCCACCATCCCAGGTTGCCCCAAGCCCCATCCAACCTGGCCTGGAACTCCTCCAGGGATGGGGCAGCCACAGCTTCTCTGGACAACCTGTGCCAGGGCCTATCCACCCAAAGAAGAATTTCTTCACAATATTCCAACTAACCCTGCCCTCTGGCAGATAAAAACCTGATCATACCCCAGTTCTGAACCAGAATGAGGTTCTAAATCAAAACATTGCCATGCAAAGGGCTGCAGAGAGCAGGAGTCCCCTGTTTCTCCAGGCCTTCCCCTTGCCAGCCACCTTGGTTTTAACCCTGAGAAGTAAGGAAGTTCCCTCTGGAGATCAAAAAGTCCCTTATTAAGGGAATAGTGGCGATGGCTGGGAGGAGCAACAAGAGGTCGTAAAAAAAAGCAGGCAGACACTGTTTGTCTTGGCCTCCTGGACATGTATTATTTTCCTGGGATGCAAGCTCCAGCCCCATGCTGAAGGCAAGGATGCATGAAACAGAGACGGGGCTGCCTTGCCAACGTGGAGTTTGTTTCGGAAGAAACTCACCCGGCATTTCCGTGCAGGAAGGAGACAGTGGGGCTGCACAGCCAGGGCTGCTGGATGGTGCCTGGAAAGCAACAGCCAGATCCTTCAGGCTCAGGTTGCCTGCACAGGGTCCAGCCAGCACCCCAAAAAACACCCACATGGTGATGTGGGCAAAGTTTAAAGCTCCCTGTGGTCTTCCCAAATTCTCCATCTATCCATCCTTGCTCTATTCCATCAGCTACAAGGTAGATCATGTAGGGGGCTATGCCAAAGGCTCTGTCCCCATCCCTGCACCAGGCATGTCACCCCCTCTGCTTTGGCCACCACTCCACTGCAGTCTTCAGAGACCCACAAAGCCCTGGCTGTGTTTAATTAAGTGACCTCACACTGATTTACACAACAATAACCCTGTTTCCTAACATACCAGCTTCAGGCAGCTCCCTCCAGTGACAGAACCACACTACTCCAAGGAAAGGGAGAACTTCATTATCAGTTACCCATTACAATTCAGGATTTAAAAAAGCCTTCTTTATATTAAAGGTACAGCTAATGTGACACAAAAATCAACTCATTTTTAACACAAATCTAGTAAGGAATATTCTCCTTTTTTTTTTTTTTTTTTCATGCTTTGAAGTTAATTAAAACTATTTAGTTTATACATCGCTCACCCAGAAAGTTACAAGCCTCCCAGATCTCCCTGGTTTCTTTGGGACTAGTCACAACTGTCACTAGCCCAGCTTCCATTACAAAGATTAATCTCCTTCGAGATGTGTCTTTGGGAAGGTCTGAATCACAGGGCTGGATCCTGCTCTTGGTTACACTGCGTTACAAGAATTGCAAGAAAGGGAGTTAAAACAAAGCTGGGCTGGACTGGCGAGCATCAAACCTCCTGCTGTGGGACTGGACAAGGACATTTGGGACTTTTGAGCAGAATATTTATGCCCTATGCAGCAAAGCAGAGCCCTGCCCCAGTGCTGGATATGCCAGGCACTGGGGCAAGCTAGTAAAATTAATAGCAATAACCAAACTGTGTTTGGGAAAGTCAACAGAGCATCAACCAGTTGCCTTGCCTATGTGATGGATGGAAAAGTTTTAGCTGCAGGTCCCTGGTGATGCTCATGGAGACCCTCTTGTGCTCTGGGGTGTGCCATGGATGACATTCCTCGCTCCTAAATTAGGGGAACCTCCTATTCCTCAAATTAAATCAAACAAAGCAGTGAGGGAACAGCCCATCCCACAGCAAACACCAGGCACTGCTGGGACAACCAGCTTGAGAACAACCCCCAGCAAACTGCCTGCACCTACTTCCCCTCCACCCTTCCCAGCTCATTATCCACTCACAGGAGCAAAATAAATCTTTGGGCTCTTAGTTAAAAGAGAAGAGCATCAATTTGCCATCCACATTGAGAACACAGGCAGCACCTACAAGGAAGAAATGAGTTTAAGCCACCAGATCTCAGGCCAATTCCAAGCAAAACCTGAGGAGTCACCAGATCATTCTTACATACTCCTACACACACAGACACCAAAGGGACGAAAGGAACTGCCTGGCAGGGGAGGAACTGGAACAGTTTCAAGTGGAGGGCTGCACTCACAGGGGAGTTGGTACAAAGAGGTATCAGTGTGCAGTGCTTCCTTCCTGGCTCTGCCTGCAATATGCAGGGAAACATGAATCAAGAGTGGGTTTTGTGCTGGAGCAGAATCTGCTGAATGATTTTCTCAGTGCATCTCAAAGGTAGAGGACTTTCAGCAATTGCCAAGCTGAACATTCAAGAGGAAACTGTGTGTGGTGAGGTTCTGCTGCAGGCTAATGCAAGGAGAGCATCACCACTGGCCTGGAACCAGGTGTGGAATGGTCTGGTGGTGTTCAACCAGTTGCACACCACTGCAACAAGGTTTTGAGGAGAACGGAATTTAATTTGGGTTGGGTTTTCTGCCTTCCAAGTCGAGTTGCTTTGTGAATTAGCCCATTTCTTGCAGAGGCCCCGGACAGGAGCCCAAGAGATACAACTCAGCTGCACCTCCAGCAAACACCACTGGAGTCAGAAGGCACAGGGAGATGCTCACCTTTAATTTGGGGAACCTGCAACGGATCAACATCACTTTTTCCTTATGAAAGCAGCAGAATCCAGCTTACAAATTAAAAGGCTGCAGCCTGTAAGCAATTAGCATACACTTCCCACTGCATAAGGCTATCGCTGTCAAAATACCTATAAACCTCTTCTTTAAAGCACAGTCTGGCAGAATTATTCTGCCTCAGGCTCCATTGGGTTTGCAGGGCCCTGTATTTGTTCTTCAGCTGAGACAGTTGCAAGTTAAGCGCTGAATGGCGGTGTTGCTGCTACAGGGATTGTGCAGCTAAATAATTCAGTAACCAATTACTGTTTAACAGTATCCCTCCCCATCATCCCAGCCTCGATCCATCATCCCAGGCCAAGAGCTCAGCAGAAAGGAGGCAGCGAGAAGCCTCCTTGTGATGTAAACACATTGACTCGTATATAATATACAACCTATTGATCAGAAGACAAGGTATACAGCACATTTTACTGCATGCTAAATGAGGGCTGTAATGAATTGCTGCTTGTCTCCAGGTCATTTGTTTGATTGCCACCTAAGCAAACCGGTGAGGGCGAAAGGTCCTGCCTCCGGGACGGGTCCTCGGTGAAATGAGCTGCTGATCAAGAGAAACCAGAGAAACAGACAGCAGGACAGTCTAATGCTCTTTCTGTGCATGAGAAACAAGAAAGCCAGTCTTCTCCCTCATCCCCAAAATGTATGAGACACAGCTAGAGCTGATGCCATCACCAAGGGCATCAGGGCCACTGCACCCAGCCAGGCCTTCAGCAAGGGCATCCAGTGCTGCCCAGCTCAGATCCACCCCAGCCTGTCACCGTACCTGGACTGGGATCTGAAAACACAGCTGACTTCACATTTGAAGGGTCAGGGACACAGAGCACACATGGCCAGCTGCCCCCCTGGCTGTAAGACAAGGGCTGAACCTGCTCCTCGCCAGGCCAGGGCTCACCCAGCTGTTCTGCACCACCGCGGCTCTGCGGAGAAACACGCCTGGATTTTAAAGATATTCCTCCTGCCCGCTCGGTTCCTCCTTTGTGTGGCTTTAAAGCTTTCTTCTGCACAGCTATAAAAGGGTGTGAGAAAACTTGGAAAGGAAGCCCTGGGTGGTACAGACAACTGGAACAAGGAGCAATCTGTGCCCGGGGCAGGGGAGGGGTGGCAGAGCCCACATGGTGCCAGGCTGAATGGCTGCCGGGGAGGAAATGACACACCACACTATCCTGCTTTTGTCCAGGGGCGAGACCAAAACGATCCAGAGGAAAAAGAAAAACCAAAAAGGGATTATTCTGCCTTGTGTTCTCCCTCCCCTCACCTCCCTGCCATCCCCAGGCAGGCTACAGGTGACTGCCTCCAAATCCTCGCTCCGGTGGACCGTGGGGCATCGTGATCTGAGCAGCATCTGGTTTGCTTTAGCATCAGGCTTATACCTTCATGCTCCTCAGGTTTCTCCCTGCTTTTTTATTAGGAATCACAGACACGAGGCCACCCATTGCTGGGTTTGTCTGGGCAGCAGAGCCTAGTAGAAAGAAAACCCCACCCTGCAGCTCCCAGAGCTGCCAGGGAAATGGGGACAGGCAGCGTCCCCCAGCCCTGCCTGTGTGCAAGGGGACACCCAGCACACACCTGCCAAGTTACCTACACTGGTGGCCTCCCCAAACCCTGTCTCCTAAAAGGCTGTAACTTCAGCAGCTTCCTGGCTGCACTCTCTGGAAAAAAAAAAAAAAAAAAAAAAAAGACCTAAAAACTTTTTGGCCTCGTTTTTCCAAGGTTAAGCTTGAAACTTGGTTGTTTTCCAACCCTTCCAGTCTCACCTCTCCTGCTCTCGCATCAGTGGTCCCTCCTTCACAACAGCTGTGGGATGTCTACAGCCTACACCACTGGGATATTCCTGTCCCCAAGGGCTTGTCTCCTCCTTGCACACATCTGAGGCTTGTCCTAGGGTCAGATGCTTCACCTGCAGCTCATGAACCATCTCCCAAATGCCCAAACTCTGAAGCTTCACCCCACCACATCACATGTTTTTTTTCAATCTTTTCTCTTTTTCCCAGTGTTTCAGTATCTCAGCTGTTGTGCCTTCCCTTGCAAAGCACCAAAACTGATACTTTAATACTCAGCCAAAACTCTCTCTGTATCTGGGCTACCTCTCACTCCTCACTTCGAGCATAACGAAAACAAGCAAGGCACAAATCCATTTTTATATAAATTAAGAAGGCCACCCTGAAAGGAACCAAAATCTCATATTGATAGCCCATCTCATTTGAAACAAAATCCCCAGAGGAACCCCAACTAAATAACTGTCCACAGACTCAAGTTCTCCTCCTGCACCACATGAGCACTTGAACAGGTTAATACTAGGAAGAAATTAGTCCCTGTGAGGGTGGTGAGGCCCTGGCACAGGCTATCCAGAGAAGCTATGGCTGCCCCTGGGATCCCTGGAAGTGTCCCAGGCCAGATTAGATGGTGCTTGGAGCAAAATGGGATAAAGGAAGGTGTCTCTGCCCATGAGGTTCCCTCCACCTTCAGCTGGTACAAATCATCACAGCAGCCCTTCAGCCCAGCTCCATGAAGACTCATCTTGAGCACCTCCAGCTCCAAGGAAGAGCAAAACCTGACCACTGTTCCTCCATGAAACAGCATCCAGTGGCAGCACCAGCACAGCCCCTTCCCAGGCCCAACCACGCAGCAGCCACCTATCCCAATCTCCTCATGAGCACCCATCCCTCATCCACAGAGAAAAGCTGTTCCATGCAGATACACGACCTTTTTGCGTTCTTAATTAGTTACTATTGATAACCTATAGGTGTGGCTGGCCAGCCAACCTGCCATGCCTGCAGCAGAGCCTCCTCTTGCTCAGCTGATGAAGGACAAGGCTGGACAGCGAGCTCTGCCTCTGGGGAGGGAGGAGGAGAGCCCGTGGGAAGGTGGGGAAAGGATCATCCTGGCGATGGACCCCAAGGAAGAGCCACAGCACAAGGTCAGAGCGATGGAGACACTAGAGATGGGGGAGCAGGAGAAGACAACCCTGAGCATGAAGCACTCCAAACAGAAGGAAGATTTACCCCTCTGGGTCATCTCAATCACCTGGATGTCCCCAGGGCATGAGTCACCAGACACTCCTTAGTCAGCCCAGCCACCCCAGGCACCACCAGCCCCGGGGCCCGTGCGGTGTGGGGAGCCCTGGGGAAGCAGTGAAAGGAGCCGCCAGCCCCAGGGCACACTGTCTGCACGTTTGCATATTGGAAACCACTTAAAAACACCCCCTAATACCAATAAAAATAGTGTAAGAGCAAAAGAGATGCAAACACCCAACTCAAATACACCAAGGGCACACACCCCAAGCCGAACCCACCAGGGTGGCTGGCAAAACCCCCAAAGATGTTCCCATCCCCAGGAGCTCATGGTGGAGCATCAGATGAGGCAGAGGGTGAGAGGAAAAGGTGTTCAGCAGTATTCAGTGTGGCAGAAAAATGGTTTGTGGGTTGGGGTTTGGGGTTGTTTTTTTTTTAAACCACACCTGCACATCATCCACCCATTTGTGCCCCTCCAGACTCATCCACACACTCACCACTTCCAAGCTGCTTCCCAACAAGGACCAACTTTGTTAAGAAAAAGTACAGGGCCTGAGGCAAAATTAGCTTTTTTGTCTCCCAAACAGGCAATTATCTCTTGCACAACTATGCAAGTCTAAAGCACAGGAGAGACAATACTAAGCTTTACTAAAATGGTGCCTTTAAAGTACAAATTGTTGCAACATGTGAAAATAACATGGGGGAATTGCAGTTGTGGAAAATTTGGAGTACTTTTTATTTTATAGTTTTCAGGCGTACCAGGCTCCTAATTGAGGTGACCCAAAAAAAATCACTACTGTCAGCTGTGCTACACACAGCACCCCATTTTTAGACTATTTTAGAGGAGGTAAAATGATCTGCTTCTCTGCTTCTCCTGAAGACCCACAGATATGTTCCTTTCAGTATTTAAAGAGAGCTTATAAAAAAGATGGAAAGGGATTTTTCACATGAGCATGTAGTGATAGGACAAGGGAGAAGCGTTTTAAACTCTGAGTTTTAAATTTAGATTAGGTGTTACAAAGAAATCCTTCCCTGTGAGGTTGGAGAGGCCCTGGCACATGTTTCCCAGAGAAGCTGTGGCTGCCTCATCCTTGGAAGTTTCCAAGGCCAGTCTGGACAAAGCTAGGAGCAACCTGGGACAATGGAAGATGTCCTGGATGAGCTTAAAGAACCCTCCCAGCCCAAACCAGTCTATAGAAGACATTAAAAAAGTCATCAAAACACAACATAGACTGTGCTGCAGGAGTCTGTACATACATGTACAGACAAATATGCTTAAATGGGATACTCAAGTTGCATCAGCATCACAAAAAATTAAGTTAACACTCTTCTTCATATTTTGAAGAGGAACGCTAAAATGGGTCATTTATAACCTGATACTATTAATTTACATGTTGAGGTTTGTTTGTGAAGCCCATCTAACCTGGGTCACTTTAACCTTAAAACCTGAACACGGGAAATTAATGTTCCACAGTATTAATTACATGTTATGAAAGGATTCATTTCATAGCTTAATAGTTTGAAACAGTTAAAAGAAACCCTGCTGCTTGTGTCCTGCTTACCATTCACATGGCAACTCTGCGCTTCTGATCAGGCTGACCAAGAAGTGTTTATCTTCTTGTGGGGAAAACAAACAACTGCATATCAGACATTAATTTAATTAATCCAGGGCGCCAGCCAGCATCAGCTCTACACCAATCACAGAAGAATAGAATGAATACCCTGACCTGGAGAGACCCACAAGGACCATCAAAGCCCAGCTCCTGGCCCTGCACAGGATAGCCCAAATAATCACAATGCCTGGTGCCTTTGGGCTGGAGAGAAGACCCCAGGACAGAATTCCAGCCCCAAACAGAAACTCTAAAGTGGAAACATCCAAAGAAGAGGACAGTTCACAGAGGCCAGGCTGACCAGTAACAGCACTGGCCACAAATCCCCGCTGAGCAACCTCAGTGACTACCAACAGTCATGCTTCTCTTCTCCGTCTTTTAATTCCTATCAACGTGCTCAAAAGCAACAGTGAATACCCCGAATATGCGCTCTCACATCTTCTGGACTTCAACCTCGAGCTCCCTGCTGAGCTGGCTGAGGTCACCATGCTCCTGCCCACCCTTTTCTCGGCATCACTTTGATCGCATGCTCACCACAGAGCAAGGCAACCTCAAAACAAAGGCCCCAGAGGGATCCGTATTTCAAACTTGCCAGTGGCTCCTGACTCGTGCCCCTGTGCCAAGGCACAACAGGCTCTGCAGAAGGGCTCATCGCCGTGGCAGTCATGGAGTTCATCTCCTGCCAGTTAGCTTGAGGTCCCTACATTTGCTAATGCTGATTTGGTTACTGCCATCAGACCTGATCAAGCATGCAAATCCTCAGGTCTCACGCTAGACAAAGCCTGGAGAAAGGAGAAGGCCAGAGAAAACGGATATGTAAAAACAGGATTTCTTTATTAAAATGGAAAAAAAAGGCAGGGGGAGGGAAGAAGTAAACTTTTCTCCTCCCTCCCAACCTCCTCCTCTCATGTGTGTTCCTGAACATGAAGCAATGAGAGCGCTCCCACAGCACTGGAAAGGTTCCTGCCACCAGGAACAGAGTACAAGAGGTCCCACAGGCCAAAGACCACCTTGCAGGCTGGCAGATGTTGTACCCACTGGACAGAAGGTCTGCAAAAAGCAGCAACAGCAGGTTGAGAGGCTCCACTTTTCTCAGCGAATCTGTAACTCATAAGGTTACTTAGGGCTTGACTGCCAGGTCAAGGAAGAAAATTCTGCCCTTTCTACTCTGCTCAGGTAATAGCTCACCTGCAGAGCCACCCCCAGCACTGGGGTCAGGAAGAAAGGAAGGATGTGGAGCTGCTGGAGGCAGCCCAGAGGAGGCCATGGAGATGCTGTCAGGGCTGGAGCCCCTGTGCTCTGGAGGCAGGCTGGCAGAGCTGGGGGTGCTCAGGGGCACCAGAGAAGGCTGCAGGCAGAGCTGGGAGCCCCTGGCAGGGCCTGCAGGGGCTCCAGGAGAGCTGCAGAGGCCCTGGGGACAAGGGCTGCAGGGACAGCCCCCAGGGAATGGCTGCCAGTGCCAGAGGGCAGGCACAGCTGGGCTCTGGGGCAGGAATTGCTGTGGCTGAGGCTGGGCAGGCCCTGGCACAGGGTGCCCAGAGCAGCTGGGGCTGCCCCTGCATCCCTGGCAGTGCCCAGGGCCAGGCTGCACAGGGCTGGGAGCACCCTGGGATGGTGGCAGGTGTCCCTGCACATGGCAGGGGTGGAACAAGATGAGTTTTAAGGTTCCTTCCAGCCCAAACCATTCCATAACTTTCTATAGCATCATGCACTCCACAACCCAAAGGAGCCCATGTCTCTTGGCTGGCAAAGGCAACAACTTTCATATAAGCCATAGAGCTGCTGAGTTTACCAACTGAAAGACATAAATAAAATGTCCACATTATTTTCATAGGGGTGTCCAATAGTTTCTGATAGGGTTCATGCTATTTGTGGACCCAAATTTTCCCTGCAGCTATAAGCCAAAGAAGTAATTCTGCATTTAGGGTCCTGAACCATGGTGCAGCTTTGTTATTAAACAGCTGACACTACCCTGAAGCCTGGGAGCAGCGTTTTATGTGGATGTGAGAGTTTACAGAGCATTTGTGTGTCATTTCTGATGAATGGCACTGCATAAATGTTAGATCCTCAACCCATTGCTCTCACAAATACTATTTCTTCCCTTATTTATTTGTATTGCAGTAATTCATTCAGGTGCCAACCATGACTGAGGCCATGCCATCAATATGCAGCCTGACAACAGAAGCAAGAGACAACAGCAGCTGTACAGATCACACAGAACAGGAGGCATCTTGGCTGGTGTTGGGATTGGTTGTAAAGCCAGAGAATATCCTCAAATCCCAAGGAAAACCCCAGCAAAGCAAACCAAACTGCTGCACAGAGCACCCATCTAAGTGTTTAACCAGAAGAGGCACAGAAGCCCCATGTTTGGCATAACATGGGGTCTCAGACCTTTCAAATGGAGGTGTGTGTGCCACCAAAACACCTAGAACACAAGGAAGTACAGGCCAGCAGCTCAGGCCTCTCTCTGTAAAGCCAGTCCAAGAATTTTTAAGGCTGGAAAAGCTCTCTAAAAGTGAGTCCTACATCCCCTCAGCACTGGCAAGCCCAACCCATTGTCTCCAGGTGCCACATTGACATAGAGGCTTCTAAATCCCTCCAGGGATGGGGACTCCACCACTCCCCTGGCCAGACCATGTCAAATTTGCCAACACCTTCCATGAAATAATATTCACTAATATGGAATCTAAGCTGCCCTGGTGCAACTTGAGGCCATTTCATCTTGTCTCTGTGGTTTGTCCTCGTTGTGAAGCCTCCCTAGCTGCCCTGGAGACCTGCTTTCCTACAGGAGCAATAAACACACGCCCCAGTGCTGGTTTGTATGGACCAGCAGGATGAGATGCTATCAGCCCACAGCTCTCCTGTGCTCCAGAAGCACCCCGAGGCAGCATGCCAGCCCTGCTGCTGGGGAGCAGTGCAGTGGCTGCATTTGCAATACCCCAGCTCTGGCCTGGCAAGGTGTGGCCCTGCACTCTCCCTGATGAAGCAAACACAATGTACAGAAGCAGGCTGGTGGATGTGGGCTGGCTCATGCCAGCCACTGTGCCACCTCCTGAGCCCGTGCCTGATGTTCATCCCATGAAGCACCTGCATGTGGACATCCACCAAGCTGCTGCCACCCTGAGCCACACTTGAGAAATGTCACCAGGGTGGGCAGGACCTACAAGCCATGAAGGTCTTGCCAAAACCCCAGCCCTGCTCCCTAAGAACTGTACCACAGTCTGCAACAACAGCAGAGGAGTCTCCTGGTTGTCCTTGTCACCTGGACAGGCAGTGCCACCCTTTCTTCTTTCTTCTTTCTGAGCCTTG
Source organism: Sitta carolinensis (assembly GCA_032173965.1). Lineage (NCBI taxonomy): Eukaryota > Metazoa > Chordata > Aves > Passeriformes > Sittidae > Sitta > Sitta carolinensis. Next base: position 4,300,392 of record CM063313.1, on the reverse strand, counting down.
CTCTCTCTTTGGTCCTGGAGAACTGCTGAGGAGGGAGCCAGCAGCCTGACAAGGACCACCACTCCCCACCTGCTCCAAAAAACCCCATGCAAAGCCTTTTCAACAACCAGGTCAGGTAAAAAAGCAAGGCACCTCCCAGTGACAGTAATGGAGAACTAATATCTCATTAAATAAATGAAACAGATTAATGAAAATAGTGACTGTTGTTTCTTTGAGCTGGTCATGGTAAGAAAAAAGGCAAAGCAAGACTCAGATCCTTTTTCACAGGAGTGCTGTAAACTGAGTGGCACAGACTCAGCAGAGCTGAAAATACAGGGCAGAACACACTTCTCCCTCCAAACACACCTGACACTTCCTTCTCTGCCCTTCTTTTTTCTCCCATACCCTCTCTAGTAAAGCCAAACTTTATTCATAACAGAACCAAACTATTTCCTTTTTTATCCTAATGTTTCCTTGTTTTTTTAATAGGCGACCATCTGGGAGTGGGGGAGTAGAAAGGAAGCCCTGAAGCTTTTCAGACACAATAAATAAATTATAAAAAAAAAAAAAAAATAAAAAAGAAGTATGATTAAAACCAAAAAGCATAAACAAACAAGCCATGTTACCCAGAATAATGACTTCAGGGAAAAGCGCCAAAAAAATTGTATAAGCTTCTGGAGCGTGGCAAGAGAAGAGAAGAAAAGAGAACAGAAAGTCCTCACTGCTGAGGGGAATGTGCCACTGCAATGGGACAGAGGCTGGGACTACAGGGATGCCTTAGGCAAGCCAGAGAGGAGAAGGGTTTCACATAGACCCCAAATTTCTCTTCAGGCACCTCATTTTAATAATTGCAAAGCCCCCGTCCAGGCACTCCCAGACCTTTTCAATACATTGTAATTGCATCTACTTCTCTTCTGGTGAAGCCCCACTGGAGTCAAGCTTGGGAATCCTCATCACAGGAAGGACACGAAGCTGCTGGAGGCAGCCCAGAGGAGGCCACGGAGATGCTGTCAGGGCTGGAGCCCCTGTGCTCTGGAGGCAGGCTGGCAGAGCTGGGGGTGCTCAGGGGCACCAGAGAAGGCTGCAGGCAGAGCTGGGAGCCCCTGGCAGGGCCTGCAGGGGCTCCAGGAGAGCTGCAGAGGCCCTGGGGACAAGGGCTGCAGGGACAGCCCCCAGGGAATGGCTGCCAGTGCCAGAGGGCAGGCACAGCTGGGATATTGGGAGGGAATTCCTGGCTGGCAGGGTGGGGAAGCTGCCCAGAGCAGCTGTGGCTGCCCCATCCCTGGAGGTCCAAAGCCAGGTTGGACAGGGCTTGGAGCAGGCAGGTCTAGTTGAAGACAGCCCTGCTCATGAGGTTCCCTTGGGCCCACTTCTCGAGCTTGTCCAGGTCCCTCTGGATGGCATCCCATCACTCAGGCACGTCAACCGCACTCAGCTCAGTGTCATCTGCAAATACAAACCCCTCTGAGCTATTCTTGTTCTACAGCTTCATCATTTTCGGCAGCAGCATGCCATATTCTGCAGGGATGACAAACAGGGGGCACACAGGGTGGATGGCATTACCCAGAGCAAATCTGATTTCTTCCTGAGAAACGGGCAGCACAGAGAGATGTGTCCATTGCTCCCATCCTAGCAGGGAAGCATTTTTGGGGGGATACTCTGCACTCAGGGGTCACCAGCCTGAAGCAGTGCATTAAAAGTAACATGAAAGCTGTGGTGAGGAGGAGAGGGACAGTGTGCAGCACTGAGACAGGCCTAGCAGAAAATGGGCCAGCACAGGCAGCCATGATCCTGAGATACTGACATTGCAGCAGAGAAGATAAATGACTGGCCCAAGGCCACACAGCCAGGCAGTGTCCCCTCTACATGACTTTCAATCCCTGCTCCAGCACAGGATTGCTGAGGGATCCTTCAACAAAATGTTATATTGGCTTCGAAATCATGAGATTTATTTTACACCTGAACACACTCACACATATAAATGTACTTTTTTTCTGCCTCTTTCTCTTGCCTCTGTTCAGAGGCACTCAAGCACATCTTAAAACCTCTCTGAATAACCAGAAAAAGTAAAAACTTTGTACTTCCCCAACAAAGGAGAACTCATAGGGGTTAACTTGACTTCAGGAGCTGGGGCTTCACAATGAAGCAGGATGCTGCCAGCAGTCCCACCTGGCAAATCAGTGCCTGTATTTACAATTGCACGCCCGGAGACTGTGCAAATATTTCCTAGAAGCTATAAACCCCATCCCAACAATTGCAACGGGAGCAGGGATAAATTAGCTGAAGCCTGTCACTTGGTGAAGTCACGCTGGAGGAGATCCATCCAGGTAATCCATCTTTCTGCTGTGTTATACAATGACACAGTAATGGCCAGCCCAGAGGGATTTCCTTCAGGAAAACTCAACTGTTACTAAAATGGTAAGTTAATACCAAGCAAGAACTCAGCCGTCATTAGACCGAAGGATAGACATGACAGGGAATAAAATATTACAATCCCCATTCAAATATTTTTATTTACAAGAGCACGAATAAATAGACCTATCTGTAGGCAGCAAAGAGAGGAGGCTGGGATTAAAGGAGAAAAGAAAAAAAATAGACCTGTACACATTGATTCCATCTTTGCCATTTTTCTTAATAAATAGCCTGGCATGGCTGTGCTGATGGGTAGCTGGGGTGGAGGAGGGCACACTGCCCAGCTCTCACAGGGACACAGGACACAAATCTGAGCTCAGGCTCTGCCCTTTTGTGTTGATTAAAAAAAAAAAAAATCCTAAGAAGAAAGGAAGAAAGCAAGAAAAGTTATGTGGCTAATAAAGGGCTCTATTGTGCCATCAATTTTTTAAGCTTTAATGATTTCGGGAGGAAGTTCAGCTCAGCAATCAATAGCACAATACGGGCAGGAGGGCTCGGAGGAAATTCAGCGCTGGAGCTGTGGCGAGGGCTGGCGGAAAGGGGGGGGGGGTCAGAGGAAGGGGGTTCCCCTCCTTCGGTGGGCAGGGGGGCTCCCAGGACCCCGTACAGGCTGGGGACCCTGTCACCCTCCTGTTTAGCCAGTTGTGTGTGAGCTCCCTCTCCTGCTGCACAGCGTGTGCAGCCGGGGACAGCGGGGACATTCGGGGCTATACCACGGCTGCTGCCACGGCAAGGGAGGTGGAAAAGCAGCCACGGCAGCTGGGATGCTCGCCCCACACCCGACGGGACTCAGCACATCCCAGGGATGCTCACAGCACACCAGGGACAGCCCAGGGACCACCACCCCACACTGAGTATATCCCAGAAATGATCACCCCACACTCCCCACACCAGGGCTGAACACACCCCAGGGATGGTCACCCCACACGAGAATATCCCAGGGATGGTCACCCCACACTGAGTACATCCCTGGGATGGTCACCCCACACTGAGTACATCCCTGGGATGGTCACCCCATAGGAGCATATCCCAGAGATGGTCACCCCACATTCCCCACCCCACACTAAGCACATCCGAGGGATCATCACCCACACTGAGCATATCCCAGAAATTATCCCCCACACTCCCCATACCGGGACTGAGCACGTCCCAGGGATGGTTACCCCACACTGGGCACATCCCTGGGATGATCACCCCGCACTGAGCATATCCCAGAAACAATCACCCCACACTTTCACAATCTGGATTTTTAGCACATCCCAGAGATGCTCTCCCCACACTCCCCACAGCCGGGCTGTGCCCATCCCAGGGACACCCTCCAGACCCACCTGTCCCCAAGCCCCACAGAACGGGGCACACGGACAAGCCTCCCCCCACAGCCCCCTGCTCCGGGCAGCTCCGCGCCTGTCCGGAGCGGCAGACATACCGCATCGCCGAGGCTCGGTGCTTCCGCCGGGATGCGGGGCTGTCCGGGGGATGATCCAGCGCCAGGCAAACCTAAGAGACACGGTGACACAGCGTGAGGCTCTCCAGCATCAGCGGGGACAGCGCCTCGCCCGAGATGCCACCCTGGACCGGAGCCACAGCCGCCTCCCAATTCTCACAGGCGCGGGCAGCGTCTGGGTAAAAAGCCGGGCTAAAATCCCACAGAGGGCTTCCCAGCAATGGGGGGACCCCGAGCCGTAAGGTCCCTGCCCCGCTGCGAGGTGCAGAGGAGAAAGGATGGGATGAGGTAGGACGGGACGGGATCACACCCCGCGCATCCCGTCCTTCGCTGGAAGGAAAATCCGACCCTCTAAGTTGATCCCTAAACGTCAGGGAGCGCTTCGCGGAGCGGGACCGCACCGGCTGCACCGCGAGCCCCCGCAGGCAGCGGGAACTCGGGCGAAAGTTTTGCCACGATCCAGGATATAACAAAAAAAAAAAAAAAAAAAAAAAAAATCACTAATAGCAATTAATCAGCCGAAAGAAAGAAAATTAATAACAGTTAATCGATAAGAATGAACGACCGTTCGAGAGGAAGAACGGGAGGAATATCCAACCTGGGAGCCAGGAGCGCCGGTGACAGCAGCGCTGCCTCTGCGTGATGCTGCCGCAGCTCGGGGACCCAGCGGGAGGAACGGGCACGGTCCCCGGGCACCGGGAGGGACGGGAGGGACGGGAGGGGAGGGAGATGAAGGAGGGGGGCTGCCGCCGCCGCCTCCCCCCGCAGGAGGGTCCTGGCGGGGCTGGGGATGGAGGGACCCCTCGGTCCACCCCCGTCGGAGAAGGCAGCGGCTCCCGCACGGGGATTCCGGTAGGGAGGAAAGAGAGCATTATTTAAAAACAGCCAACAAAATAGAAGGGGGGGGAGGGGGGGGTAGAATAAATAAATAAAATCAGAACTTACCGTCTAAAACGAAATCAGCAGGGAAGGATCCGCGGGCAGCGCAGCGTGGGGGGAGAGCATCGCCCCCGCCGCGGGACGGGACGGGACGGGGCGGGGCGGGGGCAGCTCCGCGCACCTCGAGGGGGGCAGCGGCGGGGGATGGCGACGGTCAGAGCACGGCGACGGGCACCGTCCGGTCGGCGCTCGGCGGGCGGTGGCGAGCGAAGGGCCCGGATGTCGCTGGCCCCGCGCCGGGGGGGCCCACACGGGACTGAGGGGGGGGCGCGCGGGGTGTCCTGCCCGCCCCGTCGGGGCGCCGGGCGCTGCCACGTGGGACCGCCGGGGGGGGGCGCCCCACCCTTCCCGCTCTCGCTCTGGCGCTCTCTCTCTTTCTCTCTCTCTCTTTCTCTCACCCCCCCCCCCCCGTCCCCCCCCCCCCACCCGGCGGGCTTGACAGGTCCACGCGACCAAACAAACCGCGGCGGACGGGCGGGCGGCGCGGCCAATGGGAGCGCGCGGCGGAGAGGAGCGGCCAATGGGAGCGCGGCGGGGGCGGGACCGCCTGAGGGGAGCGCGGCGGCGGCGCCGCCCCGGGGTCAGAGCGCCGCCCGCTGCCCCCGGGGTGAGGGGCTGCAGTGCGTGAGGAGTGGGGTCGCACAGACGGGGAATGGCCTGGGTGGGAATGGGCGCGAGAGATCATCCACTCCCACCTAGTGCCATGGGCAGGGATAACTTCCACTAGAGCAGCTTGCTCCAAGCCCCGTCCATTCTGGCCCCGGACACTTAAGGGTGGGGCAGCCACAGTTTCTGTGGGAAACCTGTGCCAGGGCTTCGGCACCAGCGTCCTGAAGTCCTTCTCCACAGTTGCTCTTCATCCCCAGCCTGGATTCATCCGGGGGGCACCTCGCCTAAAGTGCAGCTTCAGCTCTTGGTCTTGTTAAACCTCAGAGGTTCCCATGGTCCAGCTTCTCATGTACTGCATTATTTGATGATTCTAGACGAATTAACATGGGGATTAAAAAAAAGCCAATGCATGGAAAAGAGTGGTGCTCCAGCATCATTATCCTGCTACGAGACCCCCATCTCCTGTTGCAGGCCAGGGCTCCGTTGGAGCACAGCTGATGGAGTTTCCCTGTGCCTGCAGTGATCCAGCAGCTCTGCATCCTCTCTGCATGCCCTTCCAATCTCCTCACTCTGCCTGCCTTCTCCAGTGAGGAAGAAAGCTTCTTCACATGTTCAGTTTTTCACATTCATGTGGATCGCAAGCTTCAGGTGCCACCAGGTGCCCTGTGCGCTGTTAGACAATTATCCCCCAAGCCAACCTGGCAAAACCTACAGGTGATTCTGTGTCACACCTCAGCCTTTCAAGGAATAGGTGAGGGAAGATAATATGTTTTGCAGGGAAAATAGACAAAGAACACACCAAAGTCCAGGCAATCCCTGAAATTTGGATATCGAGAAGCCCCTCTTATATGTCTAATGATCTTAGTCCCAAAACTGGTATTCTAAAATACACCAATTTTTTTTTTCTCTTTAATGGTTTTCTTTGGCAGGGTGTTTTGGAAATTCGGGATTTTGACTTCCTTTTTTTTTTTTTTTTTTTTTTTTTTTTTTTTTTTTTAAGTCAGACCTAGACAACAATCACAATTTGTTTTTATTTCATCTGCTATCCTACCCAGTCATCAGGCTCCCGTGCACTCCCACTGGGTCCCTGAGTGCAGTCAGCACGATGCTGAGTCATGGAAGAACATTGCCTTCTTAAACTCTGAGCAGTTGAGGCTTCCCCCTCAATATCAGCTACTCAGGGAGGGCCTCTCCCTGTGTGCTTAGAACATTTCCAGCATATTTGCACTCTATCTTTTAGGATTTTTATCCAATGTTTACAGTGAAACACCATTTCAGGATGTTCCTTTAGGTTTTTTTTATTCTGCTGTCCATCAGTTTCAGGTGGAGGAGCCCAGCACAGCAATCCAGCCTGGGATCTCTGCTCTAATACCCGGTAAAACATTACTAACAGCTGATCTAGCCTGGGATCTGATTCTGAGTGCCTTAATTAGTCAAAATTACTCAAAATGCCCCAGTTTCAGTCAAAATCCATCACTCATAGTGTGTTTTTAGATTTAAAGGGAAGGTTTAAATTAAGAGCAGTAGGAGCAGCTGCTGTGAGTTTGCTGGTAGAGGAATGTGTGTTCCTAACAAAAGGCAGAGGCAGGATTTGGGATCTTTTTCATCCAGAGGAAGGATGACATCCAGCTACAAAGTTCTCCATAAGGAGCAGAGAGGATTTTCTGCCCCCCTCTCTGCCTCCTAGGAAACACTCCTAATCTTCATCTCATTCTCTAGATCCAGACTTAGCACCTGATTATTTTTAAAAGAACAAGCTTGTGTAAAACACACTGACAGGAACAACGTGATGCTGCTGCCTGATCTCCCCTCTACATCTGCTGCCTTCAAAAACACACCGAGGTGGAATCAAGCATCTGAACCCACTGCAGCCAAAAGCACCTTGGAGAGAGTGAGTGACACAGGACTGACGTGTACTAAGGATTCCCTCGTGCCTTTGTCTGGCAAACACTCACCAGCACAGCAGGCAAGAGGCTGGGAGGGATGGGAGCTTTGGATGGAGGTGTCACGAGGCAGAAAGTGACAGTTGTGTCTGCTTGTTATTGTTTTCTCCTCCTGCCCAGCTACAGGCAAACTTGAGATGGAATGAAACCAGGGAATATCTTAGTGTGGGATTGGAAATGGATGTAATAGAAATGTAATTTTTCCTGCACCACTCTGTATTTGGTTGTTTTTCATGGTCCCGAGTCCATTAATTCCTCTGACCAATTTATTAGTCCAGAGGCTCTAATTAGGCCCTGGGCACTTTCCTGAGCTGTGTTGTTGTAGTGCTTGGTTGTGGTCCTGCCTGGGGTTCTGTGTCTTGGGTGAGCATCATACCCATGTTGTCACCTTGTTTGCAGTCCTGCTCCTGCTGTTTCCAAGTGGATCTTGGATCCCTGTTCATGCCCTCACCTTGCCTGGGATGCTTGGTACCCAGTTCCTTTTTACCAGAACCTGGCCCTGACATTCCTCTTCAAATGCATTGGGACTACATTCCTGCCTGTGCTGTGGTCATCCTTGGCTCATGGCTCACCTTAGCATGGCTGGAAGGATCACTGAACCTGAATGCCCCACAGCACCTGGGAACCACTGTTCCTAGACCACATTCCCTTCCCAGCTCTCCAAGGCACACCTGTCCATCTTGTGTCTGTAGGACTTGGCTTGTAGGGTCAGGAAGATGTGGTCACCCCTCTCTTACTGCCATGTTTGTTCCACTTGTACAGAAGGAGGTTCCGTGTTCAAGTACTCTCAGGATTTCCCAACAGATTTCTGATGCGTCAAGTTTATCCCCTCCTGAGAGCTGTAACTCAGCTCTGTTAGAAATGGCTCAACTCCGGCACCCGCTTGTAATGTAATTGAGTGTGGAAATTGGCAGGAGAGGTAGGGAGCTACCTCATCTTCATGCACATAATCAATAGCAAATCATTACTTAAAAAGTAAAGTGGTTGATGGTGTTTCTGTAGGGCAAGACATGCCCTGCATTTTCAGTCTTTGATTCATACTGCTTAGCATGCCATGAGATGGGGCTCAGCGAGTGACTCACATTGTAAAAGCTCTCCAGTTAGCTCCTGGTGCTCCCTCTCAGCAAGTGTGTCATGGTTGCTTCAGCATGTCTGCGTCTGTTCTCCATCCCAGCTCCCAAAGCCTTCAAGGCCCTTTTAGGGATTTCCCTAAGTCCAGACGCTGGAGGGGTGGCACCAAAGCGCGCATGGGGCTCTTGCCAGGATCAAGGCACTCACTCTGGATTAGGTCCAGCCTGCATGAAGCAGAGCATGATACAGCTCAGTCCATCTGCAGGAACTTGGATGGCTGAGGGAAGTGGAAAAGGGGCTCAGGCTGGAGCAGAGGAGGCTCAGGGGGCCCTTGTGGCTCTGCACAACTCCCTGAGAGGAGGGGACAGCCGGGGGGGTCGGGCTGTGCTCCAGGGAACAGGGACAGCAGGAGGGGAAATGGCATCAAGTTGCACCAGGGGAAATTTAGATTGGATATTTGGGAAAATTTCTTCACTGAAAGGGTTTTCCAGGCCTGGCACAGCTGCCCAGGGTTGTGATTTAATCCCCATCCCTGGAGGCATTTCAAAGCCATGTGGATTTGGACACATGGGCATTTGAGGACATGGGGCAGGGGCAGCCTTGGCAGTGCTGGGGGAAAGGTTGCACTCAATGGTTTGAATGATTCTGTAATTCTGTGACAGGAATCCCACAGCTTGGAGAGCACAAGCTGTGGCAACCTACTCCATCTTGCAGGAGACAGGAACCTTGCTCCTGAGTTCCACCACGATTATGTGAGGGTCAGGCCGTTCCCATATGAAGAAGGTGGCATGCTGAAAGTGTGGTCTCAGTATTGTCACATCCACTGCAGATGCCCCTTGGTGCTTCTGAATTATCAGCTTTCCTAAACACAAGCTCCCCATTCGGATGCTCCTGCTCCAGTGAGGGATTCAGCTAAGGAATCCAATGATCCTTCTCTTACCATTGCAAGTTGTTTGCTGTATTTCAATAACCATGTCAATAATTTTGGTCTGGAGCTGCTTCTTCAACAAGTGACAAAGCTTGGTAGGATTCTTTATTTATACACTGAGGACACAGGGCGTGTTCCTTCACTGTTGCTTCCTGTTCTCTCCTTGCACTGACAGCCAACTGACTCTGCTTTGGTTCCCTGAGTGCACTGGGGTTTCTTTAAGTTTGGGTGGGTCCTTGGACAAGAGGTGGGAGTTGGGAGACCCTGGAACCAGGCTGCTTTGGCTGAGAGGAGGACAGCACAGAGGAAGGGCATCCACTTCATTGGGGCTTCCAAGATCTCCAGCCAACAATGGCCTAAGCTACCCTCTCTGGGTTTGCATTGGGACAGAAGTGCTGGCATGCTGACCATATCACAGAATCACAGGGTGGTTTGGGCTGGGAGGGACCTTAAAGCTCATGTCATTCATGCCCATGTCCCATGTGCAGGGACACCTTCCACTAGACCAGGTTGCTCCAAGTCCCATCCAACCTGGCCTTGGACACTTCCAGGGATGGGACAGCCATAGCTTCTCTGGGCAATCTGTCCCAGGGTCTCACCTCCCTCACAGTCAGGAATTTCTTCCAAATATCTAACTTAAATCTCTGGTCTTTAAGTCCATTAATCCTCCTGAGAATGCTGCTCATTTTCTCTGGACTCCTGAACGGAAAGCAGCGACAGAATTCCAGCTGAGCTCTGGAGGAGCATGAAGGGTTACGGAGAGCTGTGTGGTGACAGGCGGTCCTGGGCAAGGCTGAGCACGTCCTGTGGAGGCCAGCCAGCAGGGCTGACCTGATGTAACTGGGAGCTGGCGCTGGATGCTTAACTTCAAATGGCCCAGGGACTGAACAGATGGCTCCTCTTTATTTGCATGCTACTTGGATTTGTGAGTCAAACAGAAGAATAACTTAATTTTTGACATTTGCTTCTCCTCAGAGCCCAGCACAATTTATGTTATACTGGCATTTGCGTGAAGGATGTTGCTTTAGGCACTAAACCCATCCTGGCTTTAACCCTAAAAGGAGCCAAATAGGCAGGAATCGTATTCCTCCCCAGTTCTTTTGTAGGCTGTGCCAAGGGATATCGCACTTACACAGTGACCAAAGAATCAGGAGAAAACAGTCATTTGGGGCTTGTGGAAGGAAGGGGCAGGGTTGGAGTTAAACTGGACTGGAAAATATCTCATTTGTAGGCCTGAAATGAGAGACTGTTTGTGGATGAGGTTTACCTCCTATTAAAAATACCCTTCAAGGCCTGTGCAGTTAGTCTTGAGCACAGGGGATAAATTTAGTAGAGTCTCGTTCCTGCTGACATAAACTTAAGTGAAAATAATATATATAGCCAGGGCAAAACATCTGCAAGCCAATTAAAAACCTGGCTGATCGCACCCCAGATGACAGTTGCCATGACTAGTGTGTCTGCATGCCACCCCTCTGAGAGGGAAAAAACAGATCCTGCTTGGCTGTGCAGCATCTCTATACATCTTCCAATGCCCACGACAGCTAATGGTGATTATTTGATAGCTGGAGTACCAGCAGCGTGTCATCCTCGCCCTAACGTCTGTGCCTGCTGTCCCCAGCAATCCTGTGTGGTCAAATATGTGATATTCATGGGTTTGACTGTAGGTCAGTTATAGAAGTCACACGATAAAAGCATAAAGCTCATTTTTTGGCCTGATTGTAAAGACATGAGAGCCTGCATAAGGATGTGTGTGCTTTGACTAATGAAAACACACATTTTTCAAAGGCTGTGTTTGAAATACTTAGTACAAAGTGATGGTCTTTGTTTTCCAGCAGGCAAAGTGCAGTTCTCTATCACATCACCGCAGTTCTCCTTCACCTGTAGTTTTAAGAGAAATACAAGTGGTGTTTTTGTGGATGGGAGATAAAGCAGGCAGAGCAGGGAGACCCATGTCCTTGAATTCTCGGGCTACAGTATCTTTCCCAGACTGTTTTCAGCATCTCTTGTGTTCACTGTGATCCCCCTCTTGTGGTTAGTCCAGCACCTGCAAAATTTCCATGTCCACGCCTGTCAAGGCTCAGTGGCTTTGGTTCCCCAGCCAGTGCAACTGAAATATGGTGGCTTCATGGTCAACTGTCCCTCGGCTGAGCTGCTGTGACCATCCTACTGTGACAACCCCAGCTGTGAGACAAAGAGCATTGTCCCAAACCTCTCCTGTAGACTGTTGCCCCAGCAGCCTCAGTTTCCAGCCTGTTAAGAAGTTACTAGCCTTGTGTAAGCTCTTAAGATGCTCCTCTTGGGAAGTAAAACATGTCTTAAACCATACTCATGCAAGTCCAGCAGACACATTTTCCCTCTGCCTCTTGGACAGGCCATGAGCAAGTATAGGAAGGATTTAACAGCCCAGCTCATGGGCCATAATGTGTTATATTACAATAACTTGGTCCCATCTGATGACGTGTTTCACATTTTGCCTGAGCCTTCAGTGCATAAAACATGCCTGGAGCAAACAGCAATTGCGGTGTTGCTTGGATGAAAATAAATCTCCTGAATCATCTCCTCTACATCCCTTGTGAAGCACGGATTGGATTTTAGATTGGATATTGGGAAAAATTTCTTCACTGGGAGGGCCCTGGTACTCTGCCCAGGGCAGTAGTGTAGTCCTCAACCCTGCAGAAATTTCAAAGCCCTGTAGATGTGGCATTGACAGTGTTGGGGGAGTTGTTGGACTAGACAAAAGGTCTTTTCCACTCTAAATGATTCTGTGATTCTGTGAAAGAACTCCATTTCAGTTCTGGCCCCATTGAGTAGTTCAGCTTGAAAATGAGACTGACCCCAGAGTTCATGTAGACGTACTTGGGCTGGGAACCATGGCATGGGGTTCTGATTCCCCTGAGTTAGTCTCTTGTCTCTTCAGGGAGGTCAGGATCACTGTGGATTGAATTCTGCTTCTGGTTATCAAGTGGCTTTTCAAGGTCTGCTCTTCCCCCTTCCTTTGGTGCTGCAAGGAGCTGGGACAGATACTCCCTGCTCTGTGTCCTCTTTAGGATCTATCCTTGTCTTTAAATCAATCTACAGACATCCAGCTACAAGACCTCTTTGAATCTCCTCATAACTTTCCATCTCCTGGGTTGTTTTGGTTTTTGGTTTTTTGGTTTTTTTTTTTTTTTTTTTTTGTTCTAGAAGCAAGATGCCCAGCGTTGAAATAGCCTGACATTTCATTTGGGCCCTCTGTGAGGCGTGACACAAGCGTACCGTGATTCTTTGTCATTTTCTCCATCGTTCTCACCGTGTGAGACTCTCCACAGCCCCAGGCCTGCACCAGACCCACACACAGCTGAAAAACAGCTCATAGCCGGAGGGCTGCTGTGATTAGGAGCAGCGGGGCTTTGCTGCGTGGGGAGAATAAGGAACTGCACTCCCTCTCGTGGCTGTGCTCTCCCCTACCTTTTCCTGCAGCAGAAGATCCTAAAACTTCACTTTCAGAGCCAGTGCAATATCCCCAGCATAACCACAGCTAGCAGCACAGCACCTCAAGGCACTGGTAATTCAGCTAAAAGTTTTGTCAAACTATTAATTGTTCTGGGAAAAAAAAAATTTAAAAATTCCATGCCAGATGTCTGCCTTAGGCTGAAGTTCTCTGGAAAGTTTCAGCCAAAGTATTATGTCCATTTCCAAGAATGAGGGGAAAGCACAGTGTTTTGCCCAGTTTTGAAAAGGAATAATTCCATGAAATTGTAATAACAGAAAAAAGCCTACATCAATTGAAGAAAGAGCATGAAATTTGGCCCCGCTGTAAAAAAAGTGCCCTTTGCTACTTCCAGGAAAGTTTCTTTAATTCTGAATTAGTTATAAGCTCTGAAAATCATGGTTTGCGTGTGCTCAACAGATCCTGTCACAGATTAACAACTCTGTTCTCTGAGGACTGTCTGTAGCAGGCACGCTCCGACTCAGGCCTGAAAAGGCTGGAATATGGAATGGATGCTTCCAGTGCTGGAAGTAAGAACTGGGGAAGTCAAGAAATATGGGGAGAACAGAAGGGTCAGAAGTGAATGTTATGATGGGATCAGAAACAAGTAGGTTCTGTTGGAGGGCTCTCTATGAGAGGGGGTAACACAAGCTGGCCTAGAAAACAATAGTAATGAAAAAGTTCCTGTGAGAGTTAGGCCAGTCACCCTCCCCATGCTCCTCTAAAAATGCTTCACTCAGTGGCAGAGAAATGAAGGACATATTCTAGCAGGTCAAGGAAGGTGATTCTGCCCCTGTGCTCAGGTGAGAGCCCACCTGCAGAGCTGCCCCAGCCCTGGCTCCAAGAGCACAAGGACGTGGAGCTGCTGGAGGCAGCCCAGAGGAGGCCACGGAGATGCTGTCAGGGCTGGAGCCCCTGTGCTCTGGAGGCAGGCTGGCAGAGCTGGGGGTGCTCAGGGGCACCAGAGAAGGCTGCAGGCAGAGCTGGGAGCCCCTGGCAGGGCCTGCAGGGGCTCCAGGAGAGCTGCAGAGGCCCTGGGGACAAGGGCTGCAGGGACAGCCCCCAGGGAATGGCTGCCAGTGCCAGAGGGCAGGCACAGCTGGGCTCTGGGGCAGGAATTGCTGTGGCTGAGGCTGGGCAGGCCCTGGCACAGGGTGCCCAGAGCAGCTGGGGCTGCCCCTGCATCCCTGGCAGTGCCCAGGGCTGGGAGCAGCCTGGGATGGTGGCAGGTGTCCCTGCACATGGCAGGGGTGGAATGAGGTGAGCTTTAACTCTTCCCAGCCAAAGCATTTTATGAGTCTAAGATCCTATGCCCCCAACATTGGGTCACCTCCTGAGCTGAGCAACCTTCCCATGCAGGGAGAGTTTCTTCTCAGAGTTTGGTTGCCACGCCGTCATCCCAAAGGCAATTTCTGAGGGAAAGCAGGAGTGCCTCAGGAGCATGTCTAGGGTTCTTCCAGTTGGTATGTGATGGAGATGTACTGTCTGATCCAGGGTGTCCATGGGAGCATTTTCCATCCAGAATCATAGCATTGCAGAGACTTGGGGCAAACTGACTGAAGCTCTGGGCTGCTCCTCCCGGCACCCTGCCTCTGACATCTAAAGCTTGCACTGTGTGTCTGGACACAGCCCTACAGCATGCCCTGTGGACTCAGGGAGTGCAGATAGCATCTGACTCCCTTGTCCTGGCAAGATTGTCTTGCTTTATAACACTGCCATTCGGATGCCAAAAACACACTTTTGCCATCCAGTGGAGGGAAGGTTGTTACGAGTAAAGGCGTTGACACAATCTGCCTTTGGGGAAAATGGCACGGAGCAGTATCCCTAGTTCAAGAGGCTGTCTGAGTTTAGCAATAGTCTCTTGTTCCCAGGCTCTGGGCCAGGATAAATGGGCTGCAGTGTACTTTGGGAAGGATGGTTTTGCCTCCAGGAGAAAAAGTGCTTAGCGTAGCTCTGCTGGGAGTCCTTCTTAAGCTCTTCCACACAAAGGGTTGGGTGCCAGTTCCTCGGATGGGCTTGTTACTGGCCTTGCCTGGGTGTAGCATGAGCTGCCATTAGCAGGTACAATGAGAAGGGGATTGAGAAGCGAGGGAGGCCCACAGGTTTAATTTGCTTTTATGAATTAGCCTGAGTTGATGGAATGGTGGGATGGATAGGAAGGCAGAGATTAGGATGACTCCTGTCTCTGTGCTCCGAGACAGCTTTGCGTACACGAGCGCGTGTTCCCCACTGTGCCAAGTATTTTAATGCCTCACATGGTATCTGGGAACAATCAGAGAACAAAGAGCACCAGCCCTACTCCCTGCCCAGTGCCTGCTGCCCTGGATGCAGCCCTGCCCCTGGGTCTGGCTGGTGGATGAGGCAGGAGCAAGGCAAGGCCTGATCAAGTTGAGAGGTCCTGGGGGCTTCTCCATGGTCCATCTTCTCCAGTTGGTCCATCCAACTGCTTTGCTCTGGAAACCTTCAGGTTTCAGGATTGTTTGCCTTGCAAGGAAATTGGAACAGGCACAACAGCTAGAGTCTCATGACCCACATGGTTCCCATCGTTACTGGAGAGGAGAGTGGCTGTAGCTCAGATATCTGTGTTGCCTTAAAAAGGGTCTTTTCTGTTAACTGAGATGTTTGAGGCCACCTCTGGCCTTGCCTTCAGCCACCACTCAGTGACAAATCTCCTCTGAGCCCTGTATCATGCCCACCACTCTCTGTCTCAATACCTAGAGCATCTCACGTGGCATTGGAGACCAACCTTTAGGTACCTGCAGTGAGCCCTTGGTGTTCATGCACCTCTTGGTGTTCATGCAACTCTGGTTGTCCTGGGATGGGCATTTCTGATGTTCAGGTCAGCAGTAACCTTCTCAGGTATTCTGTTCAGCCAGGCTTTCTGGATGAATGGACCATGGGAGAGTGGTGGGGATGTTCAGCCACCCCTTCCCAGAGGGGCTCCATGAGTCTTCAGGGAGATGTCCCCAAAATCTTTGTCAGGGAGCAGAACAAGCTTCATTTCCCCATCCAGAACATTTCCTTCTGTTTCATGCACACAGAAACAAAATCCCCATTTCCTACTTGAGATGCAGTAGGGTGGAGATGATGTCTTTAAATGGTTTTTACCTAGAGCAGATTTTTGTATTTAAATTGCATACACCTTTAAAAATAAAGGGTAACAGCTTCTTGAAAGTCTTAGGCTTATTGCACTCTACTAAATTTCCTTAATTGCTGAATTTGCAAATGTTACCAGAGCTGTGGAGCAGTCACAGTCATGATGAAGCCCTGGTTTATTGAGGAACTGCTGCACCTTTTGGCAGAAGCCAACTTTTCCACAGATGTAGAGAGACTATTTATTTAATTTCCATTTGCTTGCCTAGCTCAGCTCAATAGCTTCTCCATTCAAAGCTCTGAAGATAATTGGTCTCTGGAACAAACAACAAAGTGGGCTTTAAATAAGAAACATAATATGTATTAATCCTCCAGGGATAAAAAAATGAGGTGTGAAAATCCACTAGTTCTAAAAATCTTGTTCGTGGTCGCTACATACATCTGTCAATTGGGTCATGGACAACAAGACTTTCTTCATTTAAGTCAGTTTTAAAACAAACTGGTGTTTCCTTTTCTATTTATCTGACATATTTAGGCTTCATTCCTGAAATCTCATGGCCCATGTCCGTGCTGTTTGACTCTCATCCTTCAAAACAGGGTGGTCCCCTACAAACTGTTTGCTGGGCCATGAGTCTCATGCATCCATGAGAATAACTTTGAATAAACTCATTAATAACTCATTTGTCTGTGGTATTAAATTCCACTAAATTCTGTGATTTGGGACAAATGGGTGAATACATGTGCAGCTTCCATTGTTTCATAATGCAAAACATTTATGTTTTAAAATCCTGAAAAATGGGTACTCATTTATATGGTCATCTAAATATGTGTTTCTGTCTCAGACTCATTGCAAGACAGAGCTGGGGGTGACCTCAGCTGTTCAGCTCATTCATTCCCTATACCCCAGACAAGCTTTGCTGTGATTTTTTTGCCCATTCTTACTTGTTGCTGCTCATCTGTGGTGATGGATATTCTATGATCTCCAATTTGATGGCATACCACCTACTAGCCAAAATAAATAAAGTGGAAATCAGCATGTTTTAATAGTTACTAGTAAATACCCTAGAAAAAATAATTCTCATAGCAAAACAAGATTAAAAATAATGTTTTCTAACATGACTGCATTTGAAATTTTACTTAATTTGATTGAAACTGTTGTTGGCACCAGTTCCTTCCTCCACCCCCACCCCAACCCCTTTGCTCTTTATTTTTCACCTGGATCAGTTCAGTGATCTGCCTAGGACAATTGAAAAGCACAGGGTGATGTAGTGAGCAGTCAGGATGGGGAGAGAAGCAATTCTTTAAGCTGGCTTTGCTGAAAGGGAGACAGTCCCTGCTTTGAGCCATCCTGCTGCTGGTTCAATGCTCTTTCTTTGCTCACCTTCCCCTTAAGCCAGCAGGTTGCCTGTCTTCACCAGCAAGTTAAAGCAGAGAAGAGCTGCCAGGGATAAGCTCAGGATCTCCTGTTCTTGAAAAATCACAGCAAAGCATTTTGCTTTTCAAACGCTTGTCTAACCCAACAGGAATCACTTGCGAAGGAATCCTGACTCTACTTGTCGTTCACTTCATTATCTTTATGATCCCGTCCCTAAAAACACTTAATGGTTAATAAACCTTAAGGAAATACAATCTTACAGGCAAATGTTTTGGCTGAGCATCTGCTTCAATACTGGGAAGGGCTGGTCTTTTTGTATCTTTAATTACCTTTTTGACCTTTTCAGAATACAGAGTTTTGCATTAGCCGTAGGACAGCTGCTCAGAATCGGTGACACTGAACCCCTGGCTACGCGTCCCCCACAGATGCTCTTGCTCCACAGCTATTGTAATGCTAACCTTTCTGCACGTTCTGTTATTCATCCCAGAAAGGCTCTTCAAAAACCCCAAGGAAGTGTCCTGGCATTTCCAACATGTCCATAGGGAGGCCCAATGGCAGTTTGGAAGAAATCTGAGTTTTGTGATGCCAGCTCTCCAGCCTGTGTCAAGATATGAGTGCAGAGCCTCATTTGCATAGATGCAAGTGCTTCGGAGGAGAGCTCAGCTTTGTGGTCCGTGTTTGTAGGACATCTTCAGTCCCAAGTGAGGTGATCTTTGTGGTCAAAGCTGGACTGCACCACAGAGGGAAGAGTTTCAGAGATCAGCCTGATGCCATCTTCATCTGAGTTTGAGAATTCACAGCAAACACAGTGGGTAAATCTAATCCTGAGTGCATGTCTGGGTGTGTGCTTAGCTGATCAAATCATCATGGCCTGAATGATGTGACCATCTCAACTGTCTGGGAGAAGATGAGGAGACCACAGGGATGGTGAGATCACAGGGAGCAAGGAGGTGCACTTGTCCTCCAAGGACTCTGTGCTGCACCACCTCTTGCAGATTAATGCACAAGCTCACTCCTTCTTGCAAAACAGTTCCATGGGGAAGCTGCAACTTTTTACTCATGAACCCATGGGTCAGCACACCAGTCTGGAAGTGCCTGAGGAGACCTTGAAGACCCCTTCCAAGCTTTGAGGACATGAGCCACCAGGCAAGTTATTCTGGAGCGGGGCTTGCTCAGCTTCTTTCACTGTTTTGTATAAAATAATTAACTGGCGGGGAGAGTGAGACAGAGAGAACATGTGAGTTTGCAGCTCATTGCCTAGGCATTAATCTAGAAGAAGACCAAGTCCCTGCTCTTAGGACTGTTTAAGTTAAAGAGAAAACTACCACAGCTCCACAGACTCTGCCCAAGGACCTTCTGTGTGCACAAAGGAAACCAGAAATTAAACCAAGACTAATGAGGAGCAATGACTGTGGAATTTCTGGATCAACAGTGGCCTCCTTCTTGTCACTGCCCAGGGAGCAATGAAGCCTGAAGAACACATGTCTCAGTTGCAGACCTCCAGCCCTTAAGTCTTTCCATGGATTGAATGTCATCAACATAGCCAGGCATTTTGAAAGTACCTTCTACCCCAACATCTAAGTTCCAGTGATAAAGGAAAATACTCAATTCCGTTAGTAAGTTCCCAGCAGATTATCCCCACAAGGCAGAAAAGCAAGGAAGCAGGGAGTTTCCTGGGACAGCGCCTCCACAGCAGATGGGTTCAGGCAGAGTCCTCAGTGGTGGTGGCTGCCTTTCCCTGTCTCTCTTTGGCTGCACTGCCTCTCGCAGGATAGGCATTGTCTCTGTCCTCTTGAGCAGCAGCCTCAGGTCCAGAGGTCCAGCTGGTGGTGATGAGGTGAAGTGTGGGTGCAGCTCTGTCCTGTAGCAAGGAGCTTGGGGATTCCTGCTCTTTCTGTATGACAAATCTGATATCCAAGGAGTAGAATTTCACCAACCCAGCTTGGCTGGAACACTAAATTAATTTTCTTCTTCATTACCAATATCTGTTAAAAGCAGATAGGAATGGAGAGAGGATACCCTCAATCTGCCCAGTCCCTGCGATTTTTGGAGTGAAAGGCCCTGGAGGAAAGGTTTGCCCTTACTGTAGACATGATTTAGCTGGAGCTGCCTCCTGCCTTCCATCAATGATATGTCACTGCAATGCGAGCCCTTAGATAGTGGTGTGTTTATAGAGCCTTTGTTCTCGTGTTCAGTGAATTGATCTCCATCTGAGAAAGTATCACTCACTGTCAGAATTAAAAAACAGCCCATGAAAAAGAAAAGGAGCAGCCTGACTTCAAAGGGCTGTGGTTCTTTTCTTGTGGCCTCTCCTAACCTACACGCTGCTGAAAAACTTGTTTGACCCAATTCATTTCAGGCCTCCTTCCTCCCCTCCAACAGACAAAGACGCACAAACAATAAGCTCATTCAGGTGCAGAAGAGGGAGGGAAACCCGGAGACCCAGGCAAGGCTCCTGCTGCACACACCCTGTTCCCACAGATAAGCACAAAGCTGGAGGAGTGACAGGTTATCTTGGGCAGATCCAGCTACATGCAAGGTCTCCTTGAAGTCAGTGGTGTGTGTCTGTCGAGAGATGATATCTTTTATTAGGCCAACTGGTAGAGTCAGAAAAACTAGACAAGCTCTCAGGGGCCCAAAACCTTCTTCAGGCCAGGGAAATATCTGGGTCACCTGAAGCCAGGAGATGCATGAGATGTTGTAGGGTAGGAGGTGGGTAGAGGTAAGTACCTGTAGTGTCTGGTGGATTGGATTGGCATAGAAACCTTATAATGACCTTCCAGTGCCTAACGGGACTCAGAGAGAGCAGGAGGGCCCTGGGGACAAGGGTTGCAGGGACAGCCCCCAGGGAGTGGCTGCCAGTGCCAGAGGGCAGTCACAGCTGGGATATTGGGCAGGAATTGCTGACTGTGAGGGTGGTGAGCTGGCACAAGGGTGCCAGAGCAGCTGGGGCTGCCCCTGCATCCCTGGAAACATTCCTGGCCAGGCTGGACAGGGCTGGGAGCACCCTGGTCTAGTGGAAGGTATCCCTGCCCATGTCAGGGGGTCAGAACTACACAAATGATGTTTAAGACCCTTCCAACACAACCCATTCTGTGATTATGTGATGTTTAAGTGATTTTTTATTTTTTTTTTTTTTAGAGGGGTACCAATTTAGCTTCTGACTCACTACATGACATCTCATCTCTGACTGGCGTGTGGCCAAGGGTGGGACTGCAGCAGCAAACCCTCCCATCAGATTGGACTGCTGTGGAAAGTTCCTTCAAGGTCAGTACCAGGCATTAACAGGGTGCCTGGCATGGCAGCTGTGACCTTGGAGTTTTCTACTCCTGATAACATGCTCAGGAGAGTAATCTCTGCAGCAGAGGTACCAAACAACTCCCAAGCAGGCCTGACTGCAGCTGACAGTCCTTTCTTCCTGCAGAAACACAACCTCATACAGAGAAGATCTCTGGATGTTTTTCCCCTCTTTCTATTTTTAAATGTGCTCCAAGCTAAAATCTTCATTTTTCTCTTCAGTGATGCATGTGCCTGCATTTTCTCAAGTTGGTATTCGTTCCTTTCTCCCTTGTCTTTTCCAGGAGAAATATCTTAACATTTGCAAAAAGTAACTATTGTTTTTGCACTTTAGAAATGTGAATGTGTCACTATAGCAATTATCTCTAAAACATAACTAAACAGGCCTAATGCTGCTTAATAGGAACTTTGTCTCCTCTGAGCACTTTTCTCTTCATTAATGAGTCACTGCAAAGCAAATTATCACCGGTGTCACTGTTTCAGTCCTGCTTCACTGCAGCTGGATGTAGCATTGCCTCAAGAGCAAGCAGAGCTCAGCCACGGATCTGTGTAGGGCAGAAGCTCTGCAAGTTCTCTGTTAGATGTTGATAGATGCAAGAAGACCGAATAAAACTGGCCACTGGTTAGCAGCAACCTGGTGAGCATGGGTACCAATTTCCAAGTTCCTGAGAGGGCTTGGTGGCTGGTCCAAAACAGCCAGGAACAGGATAATAACGTGTGAAGGAGGCTGGGTTTGGAGATTACACTGCTAGGGAGAGGGACAAGGCACAAAACCAGCATGGACACTGAACACCTTGAGCTTTGAGGTGCTTCCTCAAGGCTGTAAAATCTGCCTTGCCCCTGAATTGCATCACTTGGTGAACCCACACTAAGGACTCTGTGCTGTTACACACAACATGAGTGAACACAGCAGATAAAACTCCAACCAGCCTGGCCCAGTAATGCCCAGTAAATAACCATGCATAAAAAGCTGTTTGTGAACCTACTTCCTATGGCCTAGGAATGAGTTTATCACAGTCATGCTGAATCACCTAGCTAGACCTTATACATGGAGGAGTCCTCCAAGCTTTTCCATAAGGAATCATGCATACAGGTAGAGTTCTTTGCAGGCATCAGTGAAGATCTGCAAGGAGACAGCACCCCAAGTGACTTTAGGTTTGCACATCGAGGCCAGGTTGGATAGGTCTTGGAGCAACCTGTTCTAGTGGAAGAGGTTGCTGCTCATTGCAGGAGGGTTGGACTAGTTGATCTTTAAAGGTTTCTTCCCACCCAAAATATTTGATAATTCCATGAGCTCTGAGAGGCAAAAGGATTGACCACCGAGTTCACAGTCACCAGCAGAGATGTGGTTTCTGTGTCTATGCTCTACACCCATATCCCTTTCTTTAGTGATTACTAGTTAATAGGTTGAAATACCTGGTGCTTCCTGTGGGCTTAGATCACATGTGAAGAGAGTTGCTGAGCTGTGGTAGGATGTCATTAAGCTCCTCCAATTAGCTATGTTGGTGCTCTCAACTTCCTTATTTTCATAGAGTCACAGAATCCTGGAATGGTTTGGGTCAGAAGGGACCTTTGCAGGTCATCTAGTCCAACCTGCCTGCCATGAGCAGGGACACCTTCCACTAGACCTGGCTGCTGAGGGTATATCTGTCTGTCATTCCTGTGTGTTCCTGTTTACATGGTGATTGCACTAGAAAGGGCTGCAGAACTAGGTGAGAGGGGCTATTCTCCTTTCTGATGGCATTCCCTGGACAAGGGTTAGGAAGGTGGTACACAGATTTATCTGTCCTGCCTGGGAGGTGGTGACAGTCCTTGTGTCTGTCACCTGAAGGTTTCCCTTGAGCCCTGATAATCTGAAGTGTTATAACTCATAACTATTATCAGGCACTTCCAGAATAGGCAGGGTGGGAAGACTTTACCCTGCAAGCTCCCTGCTTGCTGCTCCCAGCTCTCATGCTCCTGAAAGAGCAATAATCTCCTGCCCAGGTATTTCACTCTAATGGCAAAAAGATTTGGGAAGTGCACAAGAGAGGCTAATCCTGGCATTCATCTCCTCAGGGCTCCGAAAGCTTATGAAAAGTGTCTGTGGGCCAGTCCCAGCAGTGTGGTGGGACTCAAAGCCAGCACACACATCCCTGGGCAGCCTCTGGGATGGGCAGTTTATCATTTGTCCCTCTGCGAGCCTTTACCCAAGCTCCAGATGATGATCCCCACGCCCAGCCCAATCCCATGCCTGCTGCTCTGCTGTAGCCTTGCAATTCCTAAGCTATCTATCACGGCACATTTATTCTGACACCCTGTGAGTGCGCAGGTTAGTGCTGCTCTGCCAGGCTCAGCACAGGCTTCTAAATATATTAGTGAAGGGGAAAGATCTGGGATGGCTTCCAATTTTAACCAAGGTCACATTGGTGAGTGCTGGTGTGCAGCGCAAGGATGTTATCCACAGCATCTTTCATCGAGCTGTATTCCAGCTGCTTGCAGCATTCCTGTGCTGCAACAGAAGGAAATGGGAAAGCATGGCAGGAGCGAGAAGCCTGGGAGATAACTAGAATGCTGCTGCTGGTGTGTTGTGTACTTCAGGATCTTTGCACCTCTGGTTGTTTTTCTACCAAAAAACCCCAAACACACACCGTGTTGCTTACCTGCCTCAAATGGTAGACTCAGGCGAAATGTTTTTCAAAGGGCTCAGAGCTTTGGGCTCTTGGATTCATCCTAGCAGACAATTTTCCCATTAGGAGACAGCCAAATGCTCCAGGGAAACATACATTGCTGGAAACGGCACCTGCATTCCAGATTTACCCAAGTCTCTTGATGATGCATCCTAAGAAGAGCTCTCTTCCTAGCCACAAGAAAGGGCTGGGAAAGTTTAGGCAAGGCCAAGGACTGGAGGTGAGACACATCACAGAAGAAGGTTTGAAATCCCCCCTCTGGCAGCAGTGACTCTGCGACTCTCTCCATGGGAAACGGACGAGATCTGGTCTTTTAATTGCAGCCCTGGACTGGAGGAGGAGACCCAGGAGGTGAAGAAAGAGTGAGGAATTAAGAAGAGGTGCATAATTTCAGAGAGCAAGGAATGAGGCTGGAGGCTGTGGTTGAGGACACTGCTCAGCAGAGGCCAGTTTATGAGCCTGGCAAAAACAGCATGAGGAGGTCTTGTTGGATTTTGGCAAGGCTCAGGAGCCCCTTAAGGTTAGGGTAGCTTCCCCATTCCTGCAGCCAGGCAACGAAGAGCCCTGTGCTCCCCTGAGAGTGAAGGACAAAGTCTGGGGCAAAAAGGGGCAGGTTGCCGTAAAGTTACCTGTTCATCTTTTCTAGGCTCAGTGACCAAGGGCTGTGCTGGGGTCTCATTTAACCCTGATAAATGTGGGGTTGGGAAGGATGCTTGGAACATCCTGGTGATGTGTTTTCCTGTGATCATTCAGCCATAGTGAGGCAGAAAAGGGGGCAGGGATTAAATTTATTGTCTTAAAGAAACTCCATCTTCTGCCTAACTCCCCCTCTAAAGCTGTTAGATACATTTCAAGATGGTGAAGGGATAGGAATCCCAAAGGTACCCTTATGCCTTAGATGTAAATAATGCACTAGGTAGAAAAGAAATACCTTTTCTGTGTCTCAGCAAGGGTGTCAGGGGAGGTTCCTGGAACGTGGACAAGGCAGAGCAGTGTCATGGAGTCCCTTGGCCGCAGGACGAGCATCGGGCAGGCTGTGGAGGATCCAGCTGTGCCACGCTAATCTGGTTCTCTGAGGCCACACTTAGTTACTAATGTGGTTTGTCAGGAGAGAGGGCAATGTTTCATCTACTTGCCTCTATTTTTAGCTGCCTTGGGTCAGCAAAATGACTCAGAGAGCAGCGCTGGGGGACCTGCATCTCCAGATCCAATTGTCCGGCTCTGAGCCATACCCTACGCAGATGGCAGCCTGAAATCAGTAATCCCTCCTTTCTCCCCAGCTCATCCTGCTCCCACGGATCGGTCTCCACCTCCTCCTGATGGTCCCACTTGTGGCAGTGCTATGCTGCCCCAGCCTGACAGTGCAGAGACCTCCAGACCTGGTGCTCGAGGTCTGAGTCCCTGTTCCAAGGTTCTGCACATGAACTGAGTGCCTGAGGGATGGAGGGAGAGCCCCTCATGGGCTGTTTGCATCTTGTTCCTGCCCCCTGAGCTGGGAAACCCAGGCAGAGGAGCCCACCTGCTCTGTGGAACCCACATTTCCTTCACCACGTGAAGAATTGAATTGTTATTAAAGTGCCACATTAAGTGCTGGGAGGGGTTGCAGAAACTTTCTGTGGATTTGTCCCCAAATTAGGTTGTACCTGAAATGACTGCATGGTCTTTGGAGCAGCAGATGTTCAGGATCAGTGCCAAAATCCAGAACTGCTCTGGGTTTCCAGTGCTGGCTGTAGGGCAAGGGCAATGGCAGGGATGTTGGTCTGCAGTTATCCCTCCATTCCCTTACTGAGAAGAGGTTGAAAAATCAATGTCACACAGTGCAGTCAGAGCAGGGTTGCATGGACTCTCTGAACTGAATAGTTTTGGTTTAGAAACCGTCTAACAGTGAATTGCAAAACTTCCAGGATTTCATGAGCTGGACTGGAACAGAAATGCCACAGGCAGTGCTGCCAACCCTGAGATTCAAATACCATGAGTCAGCCCCCCTCCTTCCTCCCTGACTCTTCCAAGTCTCTTTTCCTTTAAGGGCTTTTTTTTTTTTAACAGTGAGGTTAAACTTGGTTCCTATTTTCCAGGTTTCTCTGCTCCTCTTCTCCCCCGCCTTTTGGGGAGGCGAGAAACTTAACTGTTTTGGGAGTGAGGAGGTTTCTACAATGAAGAGGAAATGCAATGCTCTAAGCCCCTGGAGCAGGGCCCTGAGTAACGTTGTTATGTGGCTTTATGATAAATTTGGGAGATTTGGCAGCGCTTCAGTCTGGCTCCTTGTTTAATTGCCTGCAGATCCTGCCTTGTCATTAACACAAGAGGTCAAGGTACTGGCAGGAGTTCTGTGATTTGTGGAGGCATACTTAGCTTATAAAAACACCTCTGTCTTTGCCTCCCAGCGAGCCTTCCTTGTTCATCCAGCTGTTACTGTTGTTCTCCCCCTCTCCTGAGCTCCTTCAGCAGACTCTTCCTTGCCATTGTAAGGTGCCTTATGCAATGCCAGTGCTCACACCCACTGCAGCTGCATCTGGGCATCCAAAATGCTCATTAAACTTGGTATATTTTAGTAAATTCTGGTCCAGGAAAAGTCTTCTTCCTCTAAGGAAATGAAGCAGAGAGGGTGGCAAGAGAGCAGAGCCCAGGGAGCATCCAGCAAGGTGTTTGAATAAAGGAGGAGCATCTACCAGGATGCAGCACACATGCAACAAGCAGCACACGAGTCTGCTGAATGATAGAGATATTTAGGTTGGAAAAGACCTTTAAAAGCATGGAGTCCAACGATTCCCCCACTGCCAAGACCACCACATGTCCCCAAGTGCCACTTCTACACGTGTCTGGTCTTTCTCTGTTGTCCCTGAAGATCAGGGTTTGAGGAGGCTGAGAATTCCCTCAAAACCAGGACTTGCTCATTATGAATTGCTCTAAGC
Source organism: Sitta carolinensis (assembly GCA_032173965.1). Taxonomy (NCBI): domain Eukaryota; kingdom Metazoa; phylum Chordata; class Aves; order Passeriformes; family Sittidae; genus Sitta; species Sitta carolinensis. The sequence goes on along the minus strand of CM063313.1, from coordinate 4,274,252 downwards.
CCTGTATGACCCCTTTTGTCCACAAATACTACCTTCTGACAGCTTAACAAGAAGATGTTACTCCAAAGGGACAGGACTTGGCTAGGCAGTATCCAGCATTATTCTTTTTTTACTACTAGATAATTGAAGGGCTTTGTAGGCTGTCCTAGTACTTTAAGGGTGGTGATAAAAAATATGGAGAGAGATTTTTTACACAGGAAGACAGTGATAGGCAAGTGGAAAAGGTTTTAAACTGAAGGATGTGATATTTAGATTAGCTATTAGGAGGAAATTCTTGGCTGTGAGGGTGGGCAGGCCCTGGCACAGATTTTCCAGAGAAGCCGTGGCTGCCTCTGAATTCCTGGAAGTGTCCCAGTCCAGGTTGGACGGGGCTTGGAGCACCATGGGATAGTGGAAGTGTCCCTGCCCATGGCGGGGGGTGGAGTGGGATGAGCTTTAAGGTCCCCTCCAACCCAGGCACTCTGTAAATTCTGTAAAGTCGTGTCCTGCTCTGCACTGCAGGCAGTCGCTGAGTCTCGCAGCAGCCCGTCACTCTGACATTTCCAGCAGCGCCGCACGCCCGGCTGTCACAGCTTGGGATCAGAGCCCAGGACCGGGCTCCTGCAAGGACAGCTGGTGGGCTGCAGCGGCAGAGAGCGCGGTCGGAGGGATGGATGGGTGGAGGGATGCAGGGATGCCGTGCACAGTCTCTGGCACCCCTGTGTGGCCACCTGCACAACCACAGCCCAGGCAACCACCTCAGCCTTCCCCTGGCGAGAAAGGACCGGGAACAATTTCTGAGAGGTCTAGAGGGGATATTAAATCCTGGCTGTCGAGGCAGTGAGTCCCCGTGAAGAATGGGAGCCCTGTTACCCTCTGTGGAGGGCCAGGAGTTCCCTATGGACACAGAGGAGCCAGGACAATCATAGAATTATTGAATCCCAGAATGGTTTGGGTTGAAAGGAACCTTAAAGCCCATTTCATTCCACCCCCTGCCATGGGCAGGGTCACCTTCCGCTATCCCAGGCTGTTCCAAGCCCTGTCCAACCTGGCCTGGGACACTGCCAGGGATGGGGCAACCACAGCTGCTCTGGGAAATCACCACCTTCATGGGGAACTGTTTCATCCCCAAAGAAGAGCTAAGGAAGGGACCAGCCTTCAGGGTTTCAGTGTTCACCTGGCTGCTGCGTGCCTACAGCTGGGGCAGGGAGCAGGAAAATAAGAATTTTGTTACTTTGATTGACTGCCATCAGTGGAGATATAAACTGTATCTGCACAGAGAGCTTACAGTGATAGCTGCAACTGGACTAAAACAGCAGAAAGCTGCCGTGTACAGCTCTGGATGGTGTAGCAGCAATGCTGTCAGCTGGGTTTAACCCTCCTGTCCATCCTCCCAAATTACTTCCTTGGTAAAATGGCTGAGAGACCAAAATTTACGAAAAATACAGCTGCAGTGTTGCAAACTGGCTGCCCACAGCCAGGCCAGCACCAGGGAGCACAGCCAGGGCTGAGACACCCTCTTTATCCAAAATCAGGAGATTCCTGAAGCATTCCAGTCCCTTTCCAGTCTTCCCCATCACCAGATCCCAGCAGGCAAGCAGGATCATGGTGCCTGGCTTGCAGGCAGTGTGTTCCAGCCCCATGCCTTGAGCAAGGGGTCCCTCCTTCCCCTCTCATTCATCCAGCCTCCACCTTATCCTGCTGTTTAACACAGTCCTCATGTTATATTTGCTCACCAAGCTACTTCCTATCTTAATTTCCATTCCTAGGGAACTCACAAAAGGTGGATTTTTCCCAACCCTATTCCCTACCCCTCTTTGTGCCTCTTGGGGGAAGCACTTGGAGGGGTTGCAAAGGTGTCAGGGTTGGGAGCAGGACTCTGATTTGCAGCCTCTTGACAAGTGCTGACCAGAGCCAAGCCCTGAGGAGATTGGTCATGCTCAGGGACACAATGAGCATGTGGCACATCCAGCTGAGCCATGTGTGGGCAGCAGGTGAAGGGTAGCCACGCCCAGGGAGGTGATGAGCAAGAGCAAGGAGAGCCTGGACAGACTCTTCCCCAAATGCTGGAGAGCATATGTAGGAGCCCCTGAGCACAGAGCAGGATGCAGGGCCTTGGCTCAGAGGCATTTGGAGAAAAAGATGGCCCTGTGGACTCAGTGTCACCCCAGTGCCACCAAATACCATGCTCTGTGTGGCATTGAGAGGGTGCTGTGGCCACTGAGAGGTTACTACAGCCATCAACGTGCCATCTTGGCCATCAAGGGGGAACTGTGGACATTGAGGGGGCATCCGGGCCAAGCAGAGCTGCCTGTGCAGCCCCCACCCCATCAGCACCCATCAGGCCACCAGCTTCATCAGGCACAGGCACGTGCAAGGTCCTCCTTTAAAATCCAAGGCTCTCTGGCTTTGCTGGGTGGATGCCCTGGCACAGAGCAGGGCTGGGACCAGCCTAGCTGCTCCACACAGACATAGCCCTGCAGTATTTCCTGTGTGGAAGAACTTCCTAGTGCCCCTCCAGACCTTGGCTTCGTGGCACTAAAAAATTATTTGTCATTATTTTAAATAAGCTGCAGCCCCAATTATTTTTCACAGCACTTTCCCCAGTGCAAATGTTGTTCAGGGAAGTGGAACAGGTTTTGAGCTATGCCCACAAAGTCTGAGAACAGAGAAGACACAGTGACATATGGGTAGGGAGACAGCCCCTGGAGAACAAAATACTCATTACTTCCAAGGGAAGAATAAGACAGGATGTTAAGGAGCAAGTCAAAACAAATTTTAAAGTATCTTCTTGCGAAAACGCTGCTATGGAACTTGCTGCTGCAGTGTCTCTCTGCCTTCTCCTCTCCAAACCCTGGCTTCAGGAAGGCCCTGAGCTGTGTTCCTGGAGGAGGGGATGGCCAGAGGAAAATGAGTTGGGAGCTGCATCCAACACACTCTCATGGCTGCTGGAAGCCTGGTCACTTCTTCATGTGCTTTTCCTGGCATTTTCCCAAGCAGTCCCCATCCCCAAAGGATGAGGAGGTGATCCTGTCCCCACAGTGGGGGTCAGAGCCTGCTGTCCCACCCTGAGCTCTGCAGCCTGTTGCAGCTGGGCAGGCTCCTGAGCACAGTGAGCCCTGGAGGGATCTCACGGGGTGCCTTGGGCAGAGGAAACCACCCCTAAACTGCTCTCAGGAGCTCAGGATGGATCCTGAAACCTCAGCGGTGAACATCTCTGCAGTGATGAGAGCTGCCTCAGCATCTAGAATGTCCAGATACCTCCAGCCTGCCACGTGTGGTAGCTGGGAGTGGAGCAGGTGCAGTGGGATTTTCTGGTGCTCTCCATCATCATCAGTGAGTTTTGCCTGCTGGCCATTCCCTTTCCCAAACTTTTCCCCAGAAGCAGTGTTAAAACTGTTAAAGCTCCAAGGAGGAAATATTTAAGCCTTCCTCTGACACCCCAGCCAGGATGACCCCTGTCAGAAACTGAGGTGGCAAAGGGACCCACTTGCTTGTCAAGAGCTGTAGGACACTGGGGGAAGGAACATCCACAGGGATGGCTGGGAACACCCAGCTGTGCTCCCATCCCCACCACTCTCAACATCCTCCCATCCCATTATCAACAATCGGGATGAGGGGATCGAGGGCACCCTCTGACACCAGGTTGGGTGGGAGTGTTGATGCAGAGCTCTCCAGCAGGAAGGACCTGGACAGGCTGGGTCCATGGGCTGAGGCCAGTGGGATGAGGGACAAGGCCACAGGCTAGGTCCTGCCCTTGGGTCACACCAATCCCATGGAATGCTCCAGGCTGGGGCAGAGGGGCTGGAAAGCTGGGAAAGGCCTGGCAGTACTGATGCGAGTAGCTGGACATGAGCTCAGGGAGCCAGGGGCACAAGAGGCCAGTGTGCCCTGGGCTGTGGCAGCCAGGCTGTGCCACAGCCCCAGGGCAGGGCTGGCTCTGCTGGGGCCCCTCCAGTGCTGGGGACAGCTCTGGACCCCTCAGGACAAGAGAGAGCCCGAGGGGCTGGAGCGTGTGCAGGGCAGGGAAGGGAGCTGGGGAAGGGAATGGAGCCCCAGGAGGGGCTGAGGGAGCTGGGGAGGGGAATGGAGCCCCAGCAGGGGCTGAGGGAGCTGGGGAAGGGAATGGAGCCCCAGGAGGGGCTGAGGGAGCTGGGGAAGGGAATGGAGCCCCAGGAGGGGCTGAGGGAGCTGGGGAAGGGAATGGAGCCCCAGGAGGGGCTGAGGGAGCTGGGGAAGGGAATGGAGCCCCAGCAGGGGCTGAGGGAGCTGGGGAAGGGAATGGAGCCCCAGGAGGGGCTGAGGGAGCTGGGGAAGGGAATGGAGCCCCAGGAGGGGCTGAGGGAGCTGGGGAAGGGAATGGAGCCCAGCAGGGGCTGAGGGAGCTGGCAGGGGCTCAGGCTGGAGCAGAGGAGGCTCAGGGGGCCCTTGTGGCTCTGCACAACTCCCTGAGAGGAGGGGACAGCCGGGGGGGGGTCGGGCTGTGCTCCAGGGAACAGGGACAGCAGGAGAGGGAACGGCCCCAGGCTGGGACAGGGCAGCGGCAGGGTGGATATTGAGGAAAGATTCCTCCATGGAAAGGGCTGTCCAGGGCTGGCACAGCTGCCCAGGGCAGTGGTGGAGTCCCCATCCCTGGAGGGATTTAAAAGCCCTGTGGCTGTGGCACTTGGGGACAGGGTCAGTAGTGTCCTGGGCAGAGCTGGGGGAATGCTTGGACTCCATGGTCTTGGAGGGCTTTTCCAACCTAAGCGATTCCGTGATTCTACAATCTTCCCATGGAATATTCCGTAACACTGAGAGATCCCATCTGCATCATCCCCGTGGTGCTGTAGGGAAGGTTTGGGAGACGCCCTTGTGGGTTGATGTGGAAAGGGTGCCCTGTGTCACCTGGCTGGAACTGGGAGCTGTGGGTGTGCAGTCAGTGGTTTGGGGTGTAGTCAGGGTTTTGGGGTGCAGTCAGGGGTTTGGGGGGCGGGCAGGGGTTTGGGGTGCAGTCAGGGGTTTGGGGGTGCAGTCAGGGGTTTGGGGTGCGGGCAGGGGTTTGGGGTGCAGTCAGGGTTTGGGGTGCAGTCAGAGGTTTGGGGTGCAGTCAGGGGTTTGGGGTGCAGGCAGGGGTTTGGGGGCAGTCAGGGGTTTGGGGTGCAGTCAGGGTTTGGGGTGCAGTCAGAGGTTTGGGGTTCAGACAGGGGTTTGGGGGGCAGTCAGGGTTGGGGGTGCAGTCAGGGGTTTGGGGTGCAGGCAGGGGTTTGGGGGCAGTCAGGGGTTTGGGGGACAGTCGGGTTTGGGGTGCAGTCAGGGGTTTGGGGTGCAGTCAGGATTTGGGGGTGCAGTCAGGGGTTTGGGGGCAGTCAGGGGTTTGGGGTGCAGTCAGGGGTTTGGGGGCAGTCAGGGGTTTGGGGTGCAGGCAGGGGTTTGGGGTGCAGTCAGGATTTGGGGGTGCAGTCAGGGGTTTGGGGTGCAGTCAGGGGTTTGGGGGCAGTCAGGATTTGGGGGTGCAGTCAGGGGTTTGGGGTGCAGTCAGGGGTTTGGGGGCAGTCAGGATTTGGGGGTGCAGTCAGGGGTTTGGGGGCAGTCAGGGGTTTGGGGGACAGTCAGGGGTTTGGGGTGCAGTCAGGATTTGGGGGTGCAGTCAGGGGTTTGGGGTGCAGGCAGGGGTTTGGGGTGCAGTCAGGATTTGGGGGTGCAGTCAGGGGTTTGGGGGCAGTCAGGGGTTGCGGGATCGGCAGAGGCGCTGCCCGAAGCCGCCACCAGAGGGAGCCCCAGCGTCACCGCCCTGCGGTACCGGGAGGGGCGGGATCGGGATGGGAACAGGGGTGGGAAAATTGGGATGGGGATAGAAGGGTGGGAATATGGGGATGGGAATATTGGGATGGGGATGGAGGGATGGGAGAATAGGGATAGAGTGGTGGGAATACTGGGATGGAGATACAGGGATGGGAATACTGGGGTGGGGATAGAGGGGTGGGAATATTGGGATGGGGATAGAGGGACGGGGACACTGGGATGGGGGAACAGGGATGAGAGTATTGGAATGGGGGAGCAGGGATGGGGGAAGAGGGATGGGAATATTGGAATAGAGGATCAGGAGTGGGAATATTAGGGTAGGGTTGCCGGGACAGGGATATTGGGATGGCAGTACCAGGATGGGGGAACAGGGATGGGAATATTGGGATGGGGGATACAGGGACAAGGATACTGGGATATAGCAGTGGGAATACTGGGCTAGGGGTACAGCAGTGAGAATACTGGGATGGGAATACTGGGATGGGGGATCAGGGATAGGAATATTGGTATGGGGGTACAGGGACAGGAATACTGGGATGGGAGTACTAGGATGGGGGAACAGGGATGGGAAAACAGGATGGGGGTAATGGAATGGGGATAATGGGATGGGAAAACTGGGAAAGGGGTGCAAGGATGGGGGAACTAGGATAAGGGTACAAGAATGGGAGAACTGGGATGGGGGAACTGGAATGGGGGAACCAGGACAGGACATTTGGGATGGGGGTATTAATATGGTGGAACTGGTATTATAAACTGCAGTGGGAGCACTGGATTGATGGTATTGGGATGAGGATACTGGAGTAGAGATACTGGGATGAGGGAGCTGGGATGGGAATACTGGGCTGGAGGCACTGGAATTGTGGTATTGTGTTGGGGGGAACGGTATGAGGTGAGTAGCAGAATGAAGGAAGGTACTGGGATGCAAGCACAGCAGGATGCAGGAACACTAGGATGTGGTCTGGAATGGCAGTGCTGGGATGGGTGCTCTGGGATAGGGTTTCTGGGATGGGGTGAGCACCAGGATGAAGGAGTACCAAGATAGGAGAAGGTATCCTGGAATGCCCTGGGCAGCAGGAGCACGGGGGCTGGGGGCATTACAGAGCACCAGAATGTGGAGCATCGGGATGGGGAGGCTGCTGGGATGCAGGAAAATGTGAATGGGGGAGCACTGAGCTGGAAAAGCACCAGGCACAAGCCCCCTTGCAGCCCATCCGTTGGAAGGACTGCAGCTGGAATAGCTGGTGCAGGACAGGATGGGCTGTGTGGGGAGTGCTGTGGTGTCAGAGACCCCATGGTGCCCAATGGTCTCTGCAAGGCTCTGCTCAGAGGGCAGCAAATACCAAACACCCGGATTTAACAGCGTCTGCTTCTCCCTCTTGTCCTGTGTCTCCACTCATGAGGGAGGCAGTTCTCCTCCTGTGCCCACACAGCACTTGCCACTGCTGGACTGGGTTTGCCAGGAGAACCTGGAGGAGGAAGGCTGTCCTGGAGGGGCTGTTTGTAGGGGGTATGCTGAGAGTAAAGTCTAATTTTTAGGGAGCAATCATCTCTTTTGTCCCATCCTGGGGATTACAGAACCACAGGCCCTTGGGGAGCAAGTTGTTTGTTTCCAGCTCTGTTGTTTAATAGGTGATGGGTTAAATCCTCCCTTGGAGCTGTTGAGCCACTGTTAGAGCAGGAACTCATGGAATGTTTTGGGTTGGAAAAGAGCTTCAAAGGTCGACTAGTTCCACCCCCTGCCACAGGAAGAGACAAATTCCACCATCCCAGGGTGCTCCCAGCCCTGTGCAGCCTGGCCCTGGGCACTGCCAGGGATGCAGGGGCAGCCCCAGCTGCTCTGGGCACCCTGTGCCAGGGCCTGCCCAGCCTCAGCCACAGCAATTCCTGCCCCAGAGCCCAGCTGTGCCTGCCCTCTGGCACTGGCAGCCATTCCCTGGGGGCTGTCCCTGCAGCCCTTGTCCCCAGGGCCTCTGCAGCTCTCCTGGAGCCCCTGCAGGCCCTGCCAGGGGCTCCCAGCTCTGCCTGCAGCCTTCTCTGGTGCCCCTGAGCACCCCCAGCTCTGCCAGCCTGCCTCCAGAGCACAGGGGCTCCAGTCTTGAGGCTGAGTGTTTTGAGACCTGCCTGTTCTGGATTCCTGAAGGACATACTCATTCAAGATCATTTAAAGAACATTTAGTTCAATGCTGTAGTTAATGGCAACCGCTTCTGATGGCAGTGGTTGCTTGCACGATTTTTTTTCTTTCTGTCTAGAATGTGGGTCAAATGTGATCTCATAGATATGCCAATTCTACATTTGATGGCATTTTTATTCCTGTCTTGTCATGGACAGACTCAAAGAGAAACAAGGTTTTTTACTTTAAATAAATTATGGGGGTTTTGTCACTCTATTCCCTACTCGGTTTTAAGCACCTGAACACTGAACATTGTTTATTTCTATTCTTCCCCTTCCTGTTTTTCTATCCACCTAACCCATAGGCAGGGTAAACTTTAAACCTTGGCCCTTAGGCTTGATGTGACTGTAAGGTGTTTGGAACCCACAGTGCAACAGTGCTTTTGTTAACACAGCCAGGGGAGTCTGGGCTTCTGGGACGTGAAAGGATTCAGCTGACTAGGAGCATCTCAAGTCCTAAAGCTTGGTGAGGGCAAAGGACAGGGAGCTCCCTGGCAGGCAAACAGCAGAGGAGGTTCACAGGCACCCCATCATCTCCCGGGCTCTGCAGGGAGAGGCTCCTTCCTGCCAAGGCAGAAGTTGGCTCCTCTCAACCCTTGTGCTCCAAGCAGAGGTTGGGCATCTCCCAAGGAGGGTTCCTGCCTCACCAAGGCTGTTTGTGCAGGCTGGAGTTGGGATGTACAGCAGAGACCTCTTCCCTCCCTCCTTTCAGGAAGGCCACGTGGTAGAGATGAGGGAAAACCAAGGGGGCTGCAATAGAGGGAAAATGAACCTCAGTGTGGATTGAGTGTGACCTCCCAATGCTTCCTTGGTTTGTGCTGTGCCCAGACATCTGGTTTGGGCTTGTCCAGTTTGATTTTTGTTTAGAAATGGAAGTATTTTAGAGATCTCTCTAAGATCTCCCCCTCCAGTGGAGGTCCTGTGTCATCCACAGAGGCCTTAGGGTGTCTCAGAGGGCATAAAACATCAGTGTTTGGGCAACTAAGCAGAGACCTTTCTATTTGTGGTGTTGGTGCCATTTTGGGTACGAACCAGCATCCCCAGGACCCACATTGAAAAAGCAAATGCCATTCTGCAGCACAGGAATGTTTGGGTTTGTTCTTAACCAAAGAGCAAGTCAATAAAGGGGCATTCTGCCAGACTTAACTCTGACTAGGAGGAAAATGTTTATACACAAGACAGACCAAAAATTTATTTTTTTTTAATTTGTTTTTAATTTATTTGTTGGGTTTTGTTGGGGTTTTTTAACAAAATTTTTCCCAGTCCATAGGGAAAATATCCTGATGTCCATTCTGCATATAACTGCTGCCAGACAGAAGATGGGATGGGAATAATGTCAGCAACATCTGTAATGGGAAAGTGATCTGGACAGGAATATGGTACTGGGATGTGGCAGGAGTATGGTTACTGCATGGCTGGGGATGCTGAGGGTTATGGTCTCTAAGAATCAGAGAATCCCAAATAGTTTGTGTTGGAAGGGACCTTTAAGTTCACCCTGTTCTGCCCCCTGCCAAGGACAGGAACACCTTCCACTAGACCAGGTTGTTCCAGGCCCCATCCAACCTGGCTTTGCAGAGACACAGTCCAACGGTCTAAGAAAAATTAATAAATTGTGTGTTTCGGCAGCGTTCATGGGGAAATGTTTTTTGAACACACCAGGAGTTCTGCCGGGTGTCCTCGGGTCAGGCATTGAACGGGAATAACCTCTGTGAGCAAACACATCCAAGGCTGGAACATGCTGCAGGTGAGGGGAACAAGACCTGCTCCTCTGAGTGCTTTTTCAGGACCTGACTCAAGTGTCTCTGAGGCTTGGCAGCTGCCAGCAAAAGCTCAGATGTGGGAAAAGGGCTGGAAGCAGAGGCTACTGGTGTATCAGGGTCACTGTACTGAGAACCTATTCTCACCGAGATCACAAGAATTCCTATAATTTATTCTCTGTGTGACAAAGTATGGCACAGATCCCGTGGAAAGCCAAGAAAATATCAGCTGCTACAGCTGATGGCTCAGAGGCAGACGTGCAGCTCTGTTTGACTGTGCTTTATGTAAACTTTGCTGCCACCTTTCACCTGCCACGAACCACAGCAGGAGCCCAGGGCAGTTTCAGAGGTGATGCCTGCTCAGTTCAAAGCTGGAGCTGCCCTTGGATGGGGTGTGGGATGTGGTGCTGCTGGGGCAGGAGAGGCAGCCAGCTCCCTTCTCTTGTCTCAGACAGGTAGTGGTGTTAAGAGGAGGGAAGGGGACGGGGAAGGATGGGGCTATGGGTCTGGAGGACGTGAGCTTGAATGGAGTTGGTGAGTCCAGTGGGAGCAGGGAGGAGCTCCTCAGTCTGGTGCTTGCTGGAGGTGTTGCTCTCCCAGTGACAGAAAGGGCTTCTGCTGCTCTGAGGATTTTTATATCCCCATTATTAGGGGGAGTAACACCAGAGAATTAGAGAGTCTTAGAATGGGTTGGGTGGGAATGGTCCATAAAGTTCATCCTGTTCCACCCCTGCCACAGGCAGGGACACCTTCCACTGTCCCAGGCTGCTCCCAGCCCTGTCCAACACTTGGGCACTGCCAGGGATGCAGGGGCAGCCCCAGCTGCTCTGGGAAACCTGTGCCAGGGCCTGCCCACCCTCACAGGGAAGAATTCCTTCCTGTATATTTTTCCTTATATTATGTGGATCCTTCCTATATTTCTTCCTAGTATATTTCCATATATTATGTGGATGTGGTGTGCCAGCACACCTGCCATGCCCTTTGACATGCAAAAGGCAAAGAAAGGCACAGAGAAACTATAATTTAATGCTGAAAATGGTAAACAGAAACCTCCTTATATATTTGGAAGTATCTGAGCTGCTTGTGGCCCTTATATGTGTTATCTGGTCCTTTGGCTTGCCAGCACTGTGAGGAGTCACAGAATTCCAGTCTGCAGAGACCCCATCACATGATCCAAACTTTCTCGGCAAAAGAAACATTCATTCATACAAACCCAAATCTATTAAAACCCCAAACTTCTGTCTGTCCAGGCAGAATCCCTGGAAGTGTCCAATGCTACGTCAGACATGGCTTGGAGCAACCTGGTCTAGGGAAAGATGTCCTGCCCCTGGCAGGGGGTTGGACTAGGGAGTCTTTAAGGTCCTTTCTTAACCCTAAACATTCTGGGATTCTGTATCATTTTTTTTTTTTTTAATGTGGTTTGTTTGTGGGTTTTTTAATTTTTCATGTGTATTTCCTCCCCAGTCCCATCAGTGGGACACTGCCCTCGCAAGGTGGTCACAGCTCTGACACAGCCAGGGGGGCCACAAGGTTTGTCGCTTCCCTTTGCATCCGAGCACACCCAAATAATTTATCCAGGATTTCCGAGGCGGTGTTTGCAGGCGGATCTTTCCCAGGGCGAGCAGGAGCAGGCTCGCTGAGCCAAGGCCAGGAGGGACGGTGTCCTCTGATGTCTCCTCTCCCGCAGCCCGCAGAGCCCCACCCTGTAATCCCCAAACATGCCCACCGATTCACTAAAGCCGCCGTTTAAATTCACTCTTTTAGAAGCCTCTATTTAATGCACCCCTAAAAATAGGAGAAACTACTTGATTAAAGACTCCAGATGATGAGGCATCCACCACAGCCCCAGGTCCCACACCCTTAATTTCCTTTGCTCTTAAATGCTTGCTAATAAATTTGTCCATCTTTCATGTCCTGCCATGCATACCTGTATTTCTTGATAATTTCTTGTTCAATTAAAGTTGAAAATTGTTCTCCGTGTCCTGGAGAGAACAAATAGAAGAAGATTTATTCAGGGCTGTTTTTGTAGTGAAGTTCATTCCTTTCTGAAATCAAATCCCTCTTAGGAGAACACACCCTACTTGGGAGAGGGGACCAGACTTTTTTGTTCTTAAAAACTGTAGAAAATAATTTCCCATCACCACACCTTGAAAATATTGTGGATTTTCTCAGCTCCAGCACCTGGATGGATGATGGAATGAAGAGTTACTACTACTAAACTACTATTGCTCTAACTGTCTGCACTTCAGCCCTGCGAACGAAGCCCAGCTGGGGAATATGGGATTATTATACAGAAATTAAACATCATCTGCTGGCAACTATATTATCTGGAATCCAAAAGCAGGCCTTTTGTGAAAAGCAGTTTCTCTCTGCGGAGTGCACTTAATTGTGCTGCTAGTACTTTTTAATTAGTATAATTTGGAAATTGAGTTAAATTAGACATTTTATTCCAGCAGCAGAAGAAGGGGCACTGGAATATCTGCTGACTGAAGGGCTGTGCCTGTTCACTCTTGGTCTAGCTCCAAAGACCTGCTAATAATTATTCATAGGAGCCAAGCTAAGCAGAGAGGAACTCAGCATCTTCCCAGGTTTTACTCTCACTTATGAAACAAGGGAAATTTCCTCCCTCAGTGCAGGGAGGAAACCATCTCCCTGTGTCCTATCCCTGAGGAAAAACAGGGGTTTTTTCCCCAGTTCCTGCTACACAGGAAAGCCAGGGTGGTGTGGAGTCATCCCTTTCTGGGGGTCCCTAGCTGGGGTAGAGCTTACTACAGTGACATATTAGAAAAGCAAGATTATTTTACAGAGAAAGCAAAGCCTGACTCCGTGGTTTTTTTTGTTTTGTTTTGTTTTGTTTTGTTTTGTTTTGTTTTGTTTTGTTTTGTTTTGTTTTTTGGGGTTTTTTTGGTTTTTGGTTTTTTTTGTTTTGGGGTTTTTTTTGGTTTTTTTTTTTTAAAATAACGTTTGAAGTATTCTTTAGGGAAAATAATGGAAAATCTGAGAGCTATTAGCAAACCTGGTGCACTGCTGGGGCCAAACATTTTAGCAGGGCCTATTGCAACAGGGTGAGGGGTAAAGGATTTAAACTAAAAGATGATGGATTTAGATTAGATATAAAGATGTTTTTTACAATGAGGGTGGTGAGGTTGCCCAGAGAGGTGGCAGATGTCCCAATTTTAGAAACCTTCAAGGCCAGGCTCCCCAGCCCAGTGCCCTAAGCTCTACACTCCAGCTGATGGGGGTGAAAAGTGTCAAGGTGAAAGGACTTCTCGTTATTTCTGTCATTTCTGGTGCCACACACTGAGTATTTTGGGGCAAACAAATAGAAGTTTTGCATTCAAACAATGTCTGTGCTAGAGGGGATAACTTGTGTTGGGCAAGTCAGCTGGTACCTTCACTTTGTTGGTTATTTGGGCAGCTGCAAATTTCCACCTGATGTGTGCCTGCTACCTTGTGTGTAGATACGAGGGTATCAGTATGTCTCTGTTTTGTCCCAGTGTGGTTAATATAAACCTGCCTGCTCTGATTCCCAGAGGCCAGAGCATGATAAAATACCTGTCATGTGCCTGACGTGCCTGTGGTTTGATATTGTAATCTCTATTTTTCCTCCTATCAAAAGCCAGAGCGTGTTAAACCCTTTTTTTTTTTTTTTCTTTTTTCCTAACAGCTTTTTCAGCAAGCAGGGAATGAAAATATTACCCTTTCCTCCCCAGTCACCTTACTGGGAAGGCAATGGGGTTGAAACAGGGGTTCCAGCCCTTGGCAGGTGCTGAGGAAGGGAGGGCAGGACTCCAGCAGGGTCTATTTTTACCAAAACTACGTGATAAGAAGCAAAGCCCACGTGAAGATAAGCTCCCTTATTTTATTGGCAGACAAAGGATAAGTCCTGGGCTCTTGTCATTGCTCAGCCTGAGCTGCTGGCATGTGGAAACCACAAGTTTATGTGGTTAAGGACTATCATTTCACAGAGTGGAGATGCCCAGTGGGGAGGAGAGGATGAGAGGCTCAGGTGCTCTGAGGCATCACACCTCGCTGGTGAAAGGACGGATGTGACTCCTTCTCCTTGGGGGAGCAGAGTCTGAGCAACCCTGGTGGCTTCTCCATTGCACACAGTATAAAAACTACAGTTAGCTGACAAAAAAAATGCACATTTTCCTCCATGGCTGATGGGTGCTGGAGTGCAGTTTGCTGCCAATCCTCCTTCCTTTTTGGTGGTTCTGCTGGTCGGGGGAGAGAGGATGTGGCCGGAAAGGGAGGTTCTACATATCAGCAGGTGAGTCAGGGCCAGGGAAGGCATCATTAGAAGGTGCATGAGAGATAGCAGAGGGTGCAGGCAGGTGGCTGCAGAGGATGTGGGCTCCCAGGAGCAGGAGAAGCTGGAACCTGGGCTGCTGCCATCAGCAGCTGTGTGGTGAAGGCCTCCTTGATGGGCTCTTCCCCACCAGGTTCTGGATTGAGCCCAGACCAGGCAAGGGAGCTGCCACAACCGTGAAGGAGATGAGGCACAAGGCTGCAGTGTCACAGTCTGAGACACCTCTCATTTTCCCAGAGAAGATCCTCTCCTAGGACATGTGCTAAGGACCAGAAGCAGGTGTTCAAAGAGTCCTTGCTGTCCCAGGGCTGCTGTTATCCCTACACACACAGTGTTGATTTACTCCTGGTGAAAGCTGCTTTACCAGCAGGGTAAGCAGAACTGTACCCATTCCAGAGCAGGAAAGCTGCAGCTGAGAACAGAAGCCTTTCATCTGGCATCATCAGTAGGGCAGGCCATCCAAGCCCAAGCCCATGGAGTCATCCTGCCTTCCCCCCCTCCAGCCAAGGGTACCAGTACCAGCCCCATGGCAGTACCAGCCCCGGCTCTAGCAGAGCCAGCTCAGATGGTGCAGCCATCCCAGCTCTCTGTGGTGCACAGCCTGCTCTCCTCAGCCTTGTTCATGATGAAAAATGTCCCCAGGACCAGAGTTCTTGCCCAAAGCTTGGCTTTCTTGCTACTACATCATTCCAGGCAGACTTTTGAGACTACAGTTTGCTTAAAAATCAGGAGTGTCAATAGAACTGCCTGTACACAGAATGGTACTGAGCGATGAAAGGGCCAAGACAGAGACACACAGAATCATGGGGTGGTTTGGGTTGGAAGTGACCTCTAAAGCTCATCCAGTGCCACCTTCTGCCATGGGCAGGGACACCTTCCACTCTCCCAGGTTGCCCCAAGCCCTGTCCAACCTGGCCTGGAACACCTCCAGGGATGCAGGGGCATCCACAGCTGCTCTGGGCACCCTGTGCCAGGGCCTGCCCACCCTCATTGCAAAACACTTCTTTATGTATAATCTAAATCCACACATTTTTAGTTTAAAACCTTCACCCCTTGTCCTGTCACTACAGGCCTTACTAAAAGTTTGCCCTCATCTTTCTTCTAAACTCCCTTTATTGAAAAACTGCAATAATTTCTCCCTGGAAAATCGCATTATGAAAATATTTTGCTGTTGTCCTCCATTCAGTGTTCTGGATTTTACGCATCCCTCACCCAGTGAAATTCCCCTGCTTGTTCTCCCACCCCAACTATTAGCAATCCCTTCCCACTTCACCCCTCTAAGCAGCATCACAATCCTCTGATGCAATTAATATCCTCAGTAAGGGATTATGGAAAAAAAAATCCCATTTGCAGCCAGAGGAAGAGAGAGATTTCTGGGTTACTGTAATATTTCCTGGCCTGCCATGCCTCTGCAAAACACACTTGTCAACGTTTAATTCAAACTCTGGCAAAACTGGAGTTATTAATGTCCCTGTCAGAGATGTTTTCTGTCACCCTGCAGAGGTGTCTGACAGGATCCATCTTGCCTGGTGTGGAAGGACATCCTTCATCACCATCCCAAGTCCCTGCACTGCCTCTGCCAGCTCTCAGCTCAACCTCCTCAGCAGCTTGACCTTTGCAAATCCTCGGGGCTAGAATCATGGTGATCCTTTAAATTGGTAATTTGTTCTTACCTGGATAATCATACTTTGTATTTCTAAGGCCTCTTTAATCCAAAGATGTAGCTGTGAATTAAATCAGTGGAGGAAAGTAATTAATTATGTCCAGGTAGTCTCATTATTCAGCTGAATTATGTGAAATATGGGAAATTAAGGCTATTATTTTAAGCTACATGGGAGGTCAAGGAGAAAATCCAGCTATTCTGAGTTGCATCTTCACACCTGTAGTATGGAAAGCAGCATCAGAGCAGGATTTCAACCCTTCTGGAGCAAATCAGTGCTCACAAACCCAGGTCTCCAGGAGCCCAGGCCATTCTCATTTCAGACCTCCTGCAAATACCAGTGAATTTAGCCTTGACTTGCAAACAGCCTTGGCATCCATGGCTGTGCTGGATAAAAATGCCCTTCTAAAAATAACTGGGAAGTGGGGGAAGGAGCCTGTCCCCACACTCAGCATTTCAACACCAGCTTCCCCTCCCACCACAGCCAAGCATTGCTTCACCCGTGAGTACCCTGCTCTGAGATATGATTTTGAGATATTTATGTGTGTGTGTGTATATATATATATTTATTTATTTATTTATTTATATTTATTTACATATTTTATAAAATTATTTATATATTTTATATATTTGTATATATTGATCTATTTTTTTTTTATTTATATATGTACAGGAGAGAGTACTGACACCTCAGTGCTGTCTCTTTTGTCATGAGCACCCTGTCTGGCCACATTCACACCCCATCACCTCTGTTTCCCTCTAGGTTTTCAGCCAGGCTGTCCCACACCATGAGGTTTGGATGGAGCAGGCACTGCTGGAACTCAATGTCCAACGCCCCTGGACCCCAGGCAGAGACAGACATCTCCCTTGGGAAGGGGGACAGATGCTTGGGAAGGAGGGCAGAGCTGCTCACTCAGTCTCTGTCAGGATGGGAATAAAGACCTTGTCTGTGCCCAGTCCTCTGCTCCTACAGTGGGTCTATTATTTGTGTTTTTAAAGGACTTCTATTTGCTTTCAATTCAACTGCAGCCTGACCAAAATAAGGATCAGTCTAATTCTGGCAGGAAGACTGTTGACCAACTATTTTAAGTGTTTATTTTCCTGCAGAAGTCTCTGAGGAAGCATCTGAGCACTTAATGGCCACAGCCAATTCTTAGAAACCCACTGAGGTCATCCCTGTGCCTCCATCCTGGCAGACACCTCCGTCATCCCCCCTATGCTGGAAGGACTTGGGTGAAAAAAAGGAATTCTCATCTTAAGATTAATTTTTCAGTACCTGACTATATGTAAAAATGAGAATTCCACTGAGGGGACGTATGATTTGAGCAGAACACAGTGCACTGAATTTTGCCTTCAGCTACTCTCTCTGAGGCCAAGATTTGCTCTGAGCTAGAGAGGGAGCACCAAGCTACCAGCACAGCCCAGCTACCAGCATGGAACTTTGTAAATATTCTGTATTTCCCCTTTGAATTAGCAGACTCCCACCATTGCTAAGGCATTTTAAAGGCTATTGCCAGGACAAGACTAGAGTTTGGCACAGCATTTTTTTGAGTTGCAGCTTGTGCTCTCAAATATCTTCATGTCCCGGCTGCTCTTTCCGCCTCTTGCTATTTTCCTGGGACAAAAGTCTTGAGGCTGGAGCGCTTCCCACTGGCAGAGACCCAGCAGCTTCCACTGAATTAGGTAGGAGAGAGCCTGGGAAGAGCTCCTAAGATCTTCCAAGAGATGCTCAGTGCTTCCCGGGAGCAGCCCTGGGAGGATGCTGAGGCTGGATATGTGTCCCAGCACCTTGTGAACTCTGTGCTCGGCAGCATAAGGAGCCAGACAGCCTGCCTGAATTCCCTCTGCTAAGGCAATGCAGGGACTCCCCTGACACCTCACTACCTCCCTAAATACATGCTTTTAATAAAGAGCCAATTTAATTTCCCAAACACTGAGTCATCTCGTGTTATTACCTGGCATATGGTACCCAGAACAGCAGCCACAGCATCTTTTCCTTGAAAGAAGGATGTTTCTGTTCCCTCCTCCATCCCCACACTTTACAACTCCTCTCCTTTTTTCCCTTTTAAGCAGAAATCCGCTCCTTTCCCAACTTCCCTCCTTTCTAAGCTGTGATGGGATGAAGCCAGAAGCAGGGCTGAAAGGAGGAGGTTGGGATGAGCAGCTCAGAGAAGCAGGGTTGCTCCCACACAGGGGATGGGATCGGCAGCTCCGCTTTGCTCTTTGGACCTGGAGCTGCGCCAGCTCCTGGAGAAAAGTCCCCATTCTCCGGAAAGCTGCCCTTTCTTCCTGCTGGGACACGTGGATAACGAACGCCATGAGCAGCGTGGCCAGGGAGCCTCAAACCCGGGCGAGGGTGGGAGCGCTGCGGCGAGGCGGCAGACACGGCGCCTTCCCCGGAGCCTGGCACCCACCGGCCGTGGGCTTGCCTTTAGTCACCCTGCTGCCACCCCGTCCACATCCACCCCACACCCCCTAGAGAAGCCAACCCAGCTCCCTCTCACACTCCCACAGAAGCTGTGCGCTCCAGGATGGGTCATTTCCCAAAAATCTCAGGCTGGAAGTCCTGCGCCCTGATCCAGCATCCATCTGAGTTCCTGATCCAGAGTCCCCCAGTCCTGCCCTCTTTCAGCTTCCAGCAAGGATTCAGGCGAGTGCTTGGTGGCATTTTTGTGATATTTTGTGATATCTCTAAGCTGAGGATGCCCTGAGCATGTTGGGGCAGCAGTGGGTGGAGAGATCCCAGCTTGTGGGGCCAGGATTTGCTGCGGGGTGCACGGACAGGTCCCAGCATGTGGGGCTAGGACCTGCAATTCCCACCCCGGAGCTGGATTTAGACATGCCACCGTGTTCATGTGTTAATATTATGGGCTGGTGTTCTCCACAGAGAGCGAGTTGCTCTAAATAACCATCTGAGATGAATTGTTTTCAGGTTAAAGCTGACACCGGAACTCCACAAAATTATCATTAACACAAGAATGGGTCCCACCTTTTTCTCTTTTTTTCACCCCCAACCTGCTCCCAATATAGCAAGAGCATCCCTGTGAAATCCTGGGCCTGGGGGCTCTTGTTTTAGGGGCTTGGGGGCTGGAGGGAATGTGGGAAGGCTGCGTCAGGAGATGAGCTGGGAAAAAGGGATGTGGGCAGAGCCGTTTTCTGCCCTGGTGAGCTCTGCAGCTCAGTCGTCACTGGAGAGATGCTATTGGCACTCAGATTAATAATTAAACCATAGTATGATCATAGATAAAAATATGAAAATCTAGGCAGTCCCCCTTTGCTTAAAATACAACAAAATAAAAAGAATCTGGAGCTAAATTAACAATGTGCTCTCCCAATTACAGCCACCCTCCGGTGAATATCAGGTTGTCATGACAACCTGCCCAGCAAACGATAAGGCCCAAAATAAAGCACAGCAGGGAGAGAGATCTTTGGAATCCGATTTTGCTGTCAAAGTAGAATTAAGGTTTCTTCAGAGGCCAGCAATTCTGGTGAATTTATGGCTGCAGTCCTTCTGTAGATGTTCATTAACGTGATCCATTTATCCAGATGAGTGTGACGGTAGAACCAGACAGGGGAGCAACAGAGAATCCGTGGTTAGAAATAAAGTTAACCTCTTGAATACAACCAAAACCACAAGAAAAGGGGGATGATTGTTGGGTGGGTGCTTTTGAGAGGCTGGTGTGGTTAGTAGACAGTGGTTTAAATTGTGTGTAGGAACATTTCTGGATGGCTTTGACCACCAGGGCTGAAGGGATTCAGCAGGCTAGAGAGATGCTCAAAAGGTTCTAAAATTCTGGCTTTTACATTTCTTATCTCAGAATTTTGTGCGTTTATATAGAAATATATAAACTTATAAATATATAAACCAAATATATATATATTTGGTTTATCTGTCATGCACAGTGACCTTGACAAGCTTGAGAACTGGGCCCATGCAAATATCATGAAATTCAACACGTCCAAACACAAGGTCCTACATGTGGGTTACAGAAATACCAGGCACACAGACTGGCTGGAGAATGGATCAAAAGCAGCCCTGGGAGAAGGGAGAAGGTGCTGTGAGTGAGAACAGGACCTGCCCCAGTCTGAACCCCCTGCCCTGGGCTGATCCCAGAGTGGGCAGCAGGGCAGGGGGATTCTGCCCTGTGCCCCCGTGCTCAGGTGAGAGCCCACCTGCAGAGCTGCCCCAGCCCTGGCTCCAAGAGCACAAGGACGTGGAGCTGCTGGAGGCAGCCCAGAGGAGGCCACGGAGATGCTGTCAGGGCTGGAGCCCCTGTGCTCTGGAGGCAGGCTGGCAGAGCTGGGGGTGCTCAGGGGCACCAGAGAAGGCTGCAGGCAGAGCTGGGAGCCCCTGGCAGGGCCTGCAGGGGCTCCAGGAGAGCTGCAGAGGCCCTGGGGACAAGGGCTGCAGGGACAGCCCCCAGGGAATGGCTGCCAGTGCCAGAGGGCAGGCACAGCTGGGCTCTGGGGCAGGAATTGCTGTGGCTGAGGCTGGGCAGGCCCTGGCACAGGGTGCCCAGAGCAGCTGGGGCTGCCCCTGCATCCCTGGCAGTGCCCAGGGCCAGGCTGCACAGGGCTGGGAGCACCCTGGGATGGTGGCAGGTGTCCCTGCACATGGCAGGGGTGACACTGGATGATCTAAAGGTCCTTCCCACCCAAAGCATTCTGTGATTCTGTAAAACACCTGCAGTCACATTCTCTTCAGCCCAGTTTAACATCCCCCCTCCTTACAGCTGCATGCTGCTTTGTTGTGAGGAGACGATTGCAGCTCTGAACCGAATGCCGATGGATGCAGGTCAGGACGTGCGGATCGGTGTTTGCCCTGTGTGCTGGGTGAGTTAACACCACCCCAGAGGCTGCCCTGAGCCCCGGGTGGATTCTCACCTGCCCTGCAGTGCTGGGCACTCACTCGGCGCCTGGCGGTCCCAGGGTTTGGGCCTCCGGGGGTCCCTGTCAGATCCCTGGAGCGGGGCCCGGGGGTCCCTCGTCTCCCCCGGGACCGTGGGATGCGGAGGTCGCAGTCAGGCCCCGGGGCGGGATCGCTGTGAGAGCCGGGCTGAGGGACCGGCAGAGCCGTGAGACCCCGTGTCAGAACCCGGAGTCCCGGATCGGGGTGAGGGGTCCCTGTCAGATCCCCGCGGCGCGGGACTCCCGGATCCCTGTCACACCCCGGGATGGCGGGATGCGGGGTGGACAGAGCCCAGGCTGCGGGATGAGGGGTGTCTCCCGGCCGTGCGAGAGGCGGGAGCTCGCTCGCTGTCAGATCCCCAAGGTGGGAGGGTCCGGGGCATCCCTGTCAGATCCCGGCGTTGTGAGGCGCGGGCTGTTCCTGCCAGAGGATCCTGCGGTGCTGCGGCACTCGGGCCGTCCCTGTCCGATCCCGCCGCGGGCCCCCCCCCCGCCGCGGGCAGGCCGTGGCCCCGGACTACAACTCCCGTCAGGCCGTGCGCGGGCCGCGGGCGGGGCGCGGCGCGTCACTGCCCGCCGCCCCGGCCCGTCCCTCTGCCGAGCCGGAGCCGGAGCCGGAGCGTCCTCCCGGGCGGCGCCCCCGGAGCCCCCCGCGCCCCCCGCGCCCCGCGCCGCGCCCATGACCCCCTCCGCGGGGCACTGACCGCGCCCGGCCCCGCACGGTAAGCGCGGCCCGGGGGGGGACGTGACACAGCACCGGCCCTGGGGGGGAGCGAAGGGGGGCAGCGGGGGGGAGCGCATCCCGGCTTTTGTCTCCCTTGCAAAGACGCGAACCCCCCGCGGAGGGGATGGGGGTCGTGCCGCGGACGGAGCCGGTTGGCGGGCAGGTCTCGGTGCCGGCGGTGTCGCGGCGGCCTCGCCCCGCGGGTGTCCCCCCGGCCGGTGACAGCCCGTGCGTGGCCGTTCGGGCCCCCCCGGGATGCGGCGCTGCCCGCGGGGGGCTCCGGGGCCGCTGCCTCCGGCTGTACCGCCGGCCTCTGGAAGCTTCCCGGCCGCTCCGTTTGGATGCAGAAGAAGGGCAGCGCTGCCCCCCAGCCCCGCCCGCGGCGAGCCCCCCGTGGGGCGGGAGCGCCGGGACCCCCATCGCCGCCGGAGCCGCGGCCATCGCCGGTGTGGCGGCGGCGGAGCCCGCCCGGCGGCACAAAGGTGCCCGCGGAGCATCCCCGAGGGGCACGGCTCGGCGGGAGCGGGGCCCGCGGCCGCGGGGAGCGGCGCCCACCCCGCGGGAGGGGCGGCCCCCGGGCCGGGCCCGCGCCCGGCTCGCCGCAGAGAAGGGTTTTTGTTGCCGTTTTACGGTTGTCGTTTTCCTGCAGAGTCACTCCGGCTGCACGTGGTCTCGGGGGCCGTGGTGGGTGACAGTAGGGGACAACAGATGCCGTGGCAGCGGAGCAGCCGGCAGCCGTGGGATGTTTTCTGCCGCAGCTGCCCCCGGCAATGCTGAGCGCTGGAGGCACAGTTGTTGGGTGTCACTGGCCTCCCCGTGCCTCCAAACTCAGTCCTTGGAGTTGTTTTTCCGCAGAGCAAGACTAAGGTTCACCTCCTGGGGCTGTTCCCTGGGTCAGGCTTCTCTGAAAGGGGTGAGATTCCCAACAGTGACATCTCACAGCTGCAATGTCATTAGACTGGAAAGGGGCACCTGTTTCCCAGTGCTGCAGAAAGAACCTGGGTGCTTCTCTCAAATGAGCCATTTCCACATGCCCATGGATGCCACCTTTTCTCTCAAATGAGCCATTTCCACATTCCCGTGGGTGACACCTTGATTCCTTCTCCAGTTTTCCACACTGCTCTTTCTCTGCCACTCAGGCAGATATGGGATAAAGCTTGAAATCACAGCCTTGTTAATAGAAATTGAGGAGATGGGGTAAGGCAGAAGATAGACTGAGCATCCAGGTTGTTTCTCTCAATGAAAAGATGCCAAAATAAGACCAGATCATTTAATAGTCCCTTCTCTAAAAAGCCTAGGAAGGCTTTTTGATGGCAGATCATCCTCTGAGCATCCAGGTTGTTTCTCTCAATGAAAAGATGCCAAAATAAGACCAGATCATTTAATAGTCCCTTCTCTAAAAAGCCTAGGAAGGCTTTTTGATGGCAGATCATCCTCTGAGCATCCAGATTTCTGGCATCCCGGGTACCACATGAGATGGAGAAAGAATCCTCCCACTCTGCTTATGATTTATGTGACCCTGACAAGCAAATATTCACACTTTGTCTCCAGTGAGAGGAAAAAGCCATTTCATTGTGTCCAGCAACATTATTTTTCCCTGTGAGGATCATAAAGGCTTTGTCTGCCATTGCTAAACCCAAGGTCCAAGAGCAAAACCTTGTGCTGCATTTTATCCCCTCAAGCCCTGGGTAAGATTTGTAGGCTGTGGTTGCCCTGCTCTGAGTGTGTTGTGTTTGGCACAGATGAGAGCAGCGGCTGTTTTGGGAAGCTCGGGCTGTGCATTTTTTTTTTTATCATTTATAAGATCCCAGGTTGCTTTTAAAGCAGAGGAGCAGCAGTTGGATGCTGCTGCAGGTGAAGGTGATGCAGGGAAGAGAATTGTCTCGGGTGAGGTCCAGCACCTAGCTGGATGGAAGACTGGAGGGACTGTTTGTGGAGATGAACTGAACACCAGCTCTGCCTTGGTGATGCAGTTTGGAGAAGGACTGAGGTATCTGAGGGGATTGGCTGAGTTTGGCACATTTGTTCCCATAGCTGAGTCAGCCTGGTCCACAAATGGAATGGGAATGGTCTGTGGAGGGTTCCTGAGAGGCATGAAAAGTAGAATGCAAAGCGTGGAAACACACTTGGTGGATGTTAGCCCTGGATCCAAGCTGTGGAAGGGAAGATGGTGGAGAGCTGGGATTTATCTCCAGAAGTTTCTTCTTCAGTACTTGATCTTGGATGAGGATAATACTCTTTTTTTTTGCTCTCTGGAGTATCCTCACTGTAGTCTGGTTTTCTAGGCCTGAGGTTTCTGAGTTTCTGAACTCAGTTTCTTCGTGGTGTTTAGGTTTGAGAAGACCTTGTTGTCACCGACTTGACATAAACATCCCAAGTGTTACTGTAACGAGAGTGATGTTTTGCGTTCTTTTCTGTGGGATGGACTTGTCTCTATCCATCCGTTTGGGACAATGGTTAGAAGAGTTCTGGCACTCTTCTAACCAATGTGAGTGGCCTGTTCCAAAAGGTATATAAGGACGACAATTGTTTTAATAAAGGGAAGTCAGATACAGTTTTTAAAACGAGGTCTCATGTCGTCTGTTCATCACCCACAGCGACACCTCACATTGGGATAAACTGTGTGGTTGAGTTCACTCTGCTGTGATCTCCTGGTGAGGACAAATCTTGCTGAGTTGATTCTCCCCTTCTTTCTCATTTTCGTGTCTCTTGTTTCTCATTGCAGCCATCCTTGCTTGGTCTTTTCTCAGCAGGAAGGGTGTGAAATTGTGGTAGCTGTCACTGGTTGAGATTTTGACCACAGGTCTCTGCAAAACAGCAAGAAAACCTCCTGGACCTAATTTAATTTCATGTTCTTGCTGCTCAGTTGAGTCTTCGAGGTTCTGGGTATTTGTGAGGAGCTAAAAATATAGCAAGACCCTGTGTTTTCTATGGAACCTGGGGACAGCTTTTTCAGGAGCCGTTTGGGACACATTTAAAATTCTTCCTTTCTGTTTTGATGGAGTAATTAAATATCATTAATGATTTCACTGTTCTTCGGTTTGGCAGAAGTGTTAAGACACTTAAGTTACACCATTGTTAAGTTTCAGAGTTAACAGTTTGCTGCTCTGTTTGGGGTAGCATCAAGTTGGAGAAAGGACAACAGAAGACTGGAAGCACTGAGGCTTCTGATTGAGTAATCTCCATAAATACCTTGGGATGTTGTTGTGAAACTCCTCAGAGAAGGGGCAG
Organism: Sitta carolinensis; assembly: GCA_032173965.1. NCBI lineage: Eukaryota > Metazoa > Chordata > Aves > Passeriformes > Sittidae > Sitta > Sitta carolinensis. Next base: position 4,249,727 of record CM063313.1, on the reverse strand, counting down.
TTCTGCCACTTGAGGATAATTAGCAGATTACTGTGTCATCTGAAATGAAGGGCTACTGTAGCCAACCGATCATCTTGTGTTTGTTTGAGACCCTGGCTATTTTATTTTTATTTATTTATGTAAATTTTTGCACATATAAATATATATATACTCACAACATAGATGCCTTGCTGGTGATGCTAAGAGGAGTGTGTTTCTGCTCGGTTCAGACCGAAATGGGAACGACGTTGGATGTTCTTAAAACTTCTGTGCATTAAAGCTTCCCTTCTAAAATGAGAGGTTTTGTCTCTTTCCCGTCTGCCTTGAGCTGTGCCATGGTCAGTCTTGGCTTGCTGGATTTTGCATTGTCATTGTCAGTCTTCTGAAATGTAGAGGAGGAATGGCAGGTGGTGTCTCTATCATGGATGGATTGCAGAGAATTCGTGATGGCAAATCAATAGATTTGAGATTTTACTGCTTTGAGTTGGCTCTTGGGGAGTCCTCTCAGGCAGTCTGTGGTCCAGTGAGATCCCTGGCACCCCAGGTTGTCTGGGCATAACCTTGTGCTCACTCCAGAAAGGCCACTGCTCCCATCTCCTGTCCTGCAGAGACGATCCTCGGCCTCCCTGTCCCTTGGCATGTAGTAGTTGTGGTCCAGGAGAAGAAGAACTTGGTTTCTGAGGTGGTGGGAGAACCTGTGGTGACAGAACCAAACTTCTGCCCCTGCTATCTCTGCAGGACCAAATCCTGCCACACCTGTCGGCCAGGAACCTGCTGCAGGTGTATTTCGTAACGTGCAGACACTTTATCGAGGGCGTCTCCTCTGTGGCAGCTGGCTCAGCTTCATCTCCTCCCCCAGTGTGGTTGCATCCATGCAGGGGGTGGTGGAAAACACCTGCATTTCCACCAGGATGGGGAGGGATATGGGAAGGTAACAGAGCAGTGGTGGTGCTGTCCCTGGGATGGAGAGCAGGGAAGAGTGGCTGTGTGGTGTCCCCCATCCCCCTGGTGCCACATCATGCCTGGGTGACCTGAGGATGCACGTGGCTGCCCACAAGCTTCTGATTTCTTCACCAGTGGTTTGAATGGGTGAGTTGGGTTGTGTGTGGCCAGGTTTTAGTAATAGGGGGGTTACTGGGGTGGCTTCTGTGAGAAGCTGCCAGGAGCGTCCCCCATGTCCAGCAGAGCCAATGCCAGCCAGCTCCAGGACAGACCCCAAGGCCAAGCCCGTCAGGAATGAGTGTGATGTCTCTGGGATAACAGATTTAAGAAGAAAATAGAATGGTTGCTTGTCACTGGCAGTTGTAATTATGGCCAGAGAAGAGCAGAGTAAGAACCTGTGAGAGGAACAGCTCTGCAGGCACCAGGCAGGCCAAGAGGAGGGGAAGGAGCTGCTCCAGGAACCAGAGATGAGATTACCTGCAGCCCATGGAGGGCACAGGGATGCAGAGATGCTCCTGGAGGAGCCCATGCCAGAACGAGAGGGATGCCCAAGAGAGGCTGTGATCCTGTGGGAAGCCCATGCTGGAACAGGGTCCTGGCAGGGATATGCTGATCTGTGGAAACAGGAGCCCGTGCTGGGGCAAGTGTCCTGGTAGGACTGGTGACCCTGTTGGGGGACCCAGGCTGGAGACTTCCACCCTGTGGAAGAGTGACCCACACTGCAGCATTTCGTGGGGAATTGTTGGGATGGACTCATACTGGAGAAGTTCATGTAAAACTGTCTCCTGTGGGAGGGACCCCACACTGGAGCAGGGGAAGACTCTCCCTTCTCTCCCTGAGCAGTGGCAGGAACATCTTGTTCTGAACTGATCATAACCCTCTTCCCTGTCTCCCTGCACCACTGGGGGGAAGGTTGAGCTGGGAAGGAGGGAGGGGTGAGGGGAAGGTGTTTTTAAGATTTATTTTACTTCTTATTATCCTGCTCTGATTGTGTTGTTAATGCATTCAGTTAATATTGCAAATTCAAGTCTGTTTTGCCCATGATGGTATTTGGTGAGCGATCTCACACAGTCCTTATCTCAGCTCATGACCCTTTTGCTCTATTTTCTCTCCCCAGTCCAGCTGTGGACAGGAGTGAGAGAGCTGCTTTGGTGATTGCCTGGATTACAGACAGGGTCAACCCACTGCAATTTGCCTTAATTTAAAAAAAAAAACAAAACAAACAAAAAAAAAACAAACCCAAAAAAGAACCAACTTCTCCCTCCCTCTGGAGCTCTCTGGGACTGGTTTGTACAGGCTGTTCCACCCTGGAGAGGCTTCACCACCACTGAAACCTGCCCTGCACCAGAACAGAAGCTACTGGGAGACACACAGCTGCCACCAGCTTGCTTGTCCAGGCACCTGTGACAGGGAGCCATTAGCAGGGTTCGTAATTAATTCTGAAAAATGCTTTTGAACTCATGAAATCCTGGAGGAGCCATGTTGCTTGGCTAGCATTCTCTGGAACCTTGGGAGAAGCTGGTGTTCACAACCAAGCTGTTGCCAGTTGTGTTGTGTGGCTGCTGGCTTGGGGCACAAGTAGTTGGGTTGGCATGGGAAGGGGTGGCTTGGGAGGCTGTGGCATGAGGGGGTGTCACTGGGCTGCAGCCAAGGTTCCTAACATCAGCTGTGCCATGCCACGTGTTGGGGATCACACCTCATGCACCCCAAATCAGTGCTGAGAGGGTCTGCTGCAAGGTCAAGCAGTGATAGGGCAAGGGGGAATGGCTTTAAGCTGAAAAATGGTAGATTTGGGTTGGATGTGAAGAGAAATCCTTCCCTGTGAGGGTGGGCAAGCCCTGGCACAGGGTGCCCAGAGCAGCTGTGGATGCTCCTGCATCCCTGGCAACGTCCAAGGCCGGGTTGGACAGGGCTGGGAGCACCCTGGGACAGTGGAAGATGTCCCTGCCCATGGCAGGAGGTGGAACCAGATGGCCTTGGGTTGGCCTCCAACCCAGACCATTCTGGGATTCTGTGTTTCTGTGGAATAAGCAGTTGTGACTTTGAGTGTTTCACATAATTTGATTAAATCTCACAAGTCTGTCTGTGCTATCGCAGTGCTTTTGGGCTACAGCAGAAATGCATTGCAGATGTTTCAGGGGTCGTGGCTGTTACTGGCTTTAAGCACTTCTCCTGTGAAGCGAAAGCTTTGTAAGTGACATGGAGCTGGTTTTGGGTGGAGCAGCCTTGGGTGAGATTAGGGCTGGGCAGTTTTGCAGAGCTGGGCTCACCTGTGGCTGTGAGCTGCTCCTTCTCATATTTCGTCCATGGGGATGTCATTTTGGGGCCACCAGCTTCTGCATGTGGCCTTGAAGGTTGCCAGTGTCTGTGGAAACACTCCTTAGTGTTTGTTAGTCAGGGATATTGCAGGAGTTAACCTGGAGTGAATTTTAAAGGATTTTTTCATCCTGGATGGAAGTGTGTGCTCCAGGAGTATGGTGTAGTCTAGGTCCAGCCAGCCATCCCAAAGAAGTAGTCTTCAAATCATGGAATCAGAGCCATTAAGGTTGGAAAATACTTCTAAGAGCACCAAATCCAATCATCAATCCAGTACCACCGCCACGTTCACTGCTAAACCGTGTCATCAAGTGCCACATCCACATGCTTTTTGAACACTTCCAGAAATGGGGACTCCCCACTGCCCTGGGCAGCCTGTGCCAGTGCCTGACAACCCTTTCAGTGGAGGGCTTTTTCACAATACCCAATCTCAGCTTCCTCTGGTGCAGCTTGAGCCCATTTCCTCTCATCATGTCACTTGTTACCTGGAGGAAGAGTCTGACCCCCACCTAGCTGCACCCTCCTGTCAGGGAATTGTAGAGGGTGAGAATGTCCCTTCTGAGCCTCCTCCAGGCTAAAATGCTGGTTTGCTTTTGGGTGCTACATTTCCCTGTGTTACCCATCCAGAAGCAAATCCCCTGGGGCTGGAGGACTCCTGGACGCCATGTCCAACTGCAGTGAAGCCAGGGAGCATTTTAATAACATGTCATCAAAAATACCATGTTGTGTGTCTGGGCAAGAGAAGAAAAGGAAGCAGGAAGGGTTGTGGTTGTGCTGTGATTGTCAGCTGGAGGTTAATAACAATGTTTTATGTTTAAGAAGGTGTTTGCTTTGCACAGCGAGAGGAGAGAGGAGTGTATGCCTGAACCCACGGGAATTGTATTCCCTTAAATCAGGGCATATCGTTGATCCAAGGAATGTCTCTTCCCAGCCAGAAGATCACCTTGGAGGCGTCTTTGATTGTATTTTTCTTTGGCTCAGGAAGCTGGGCTGGCGATCATGAAACTTGCAGCAGTAATTTTTGCAGCAGGAGGTTTTTTACAGGAGGATGTGGAGGCTCGGAGGTTGCTTTGGGAAATGAGTTCTGTATTTTTCTTGCCACATACATGTTTCATCCTTGCAAGTGAGAAGATGAACCAGGTGAAGTTTTCAGGGTCCTGGCTGTGATGTCTGCAGAGGCCTCTAAAGGAAGAGGAGGCCTCGGGTGTGGATGAAGGGCTGTGCTGAAGCAGTAGATGGTTTTCTCTCCCAGCTTTTCCCCATTCTTTTGAGAGCAGATTCTCACACCCTAACAGCAGCTCTGGAATGAAACACACACTTCTGGAAAGCTCTTGTGGTGGATGCTGAGTTTTCCATCCCTCCCTGCATCCCTGCTCTGTCCACCCCTGTTCCAGCCAGGCACAGGCAGATGAGTGCTTTTCCTGCCTTTGCAGGAGCTCGGAGCAGCGTCAGTCATGGGCAGGACATCACAGCCCTGTGGAGTGCTTGGTTGTCAGCAGAGCCGCAGCATCCCTTCCTGCCAGGATGCTTTTAGTGCCAAGATTCACCTCAGGGCACTGGTCCTCCCCCTGCTCCTGCATTTTGGAGCATCTGCAGAGCACACATTGTTTTTCTCAAAATTGATTCTGAGAAAAAGCACTTGCTTCACTCTTTTTTTTTGATGGATATATTTTTGTCACATAGGGTGAAAGATTCATTTATCGACTGCAGTCACTTTGAAGCTTCTCCCCTGTTTTTGGGCTTGCTTCTTTTTCTTTTTTTTTTTTTTTTTTTTTTTTTTTTTTTCCCAATGAACAGAAATGAGGCTTATGCACTCAGACTGACTGTCACTCGCTATTCCTCCAGAACCCTTTTTAACCCAGGGACTAATATCAGCCAAATTCGACAGAGCAGAGCACATCTTGGAGATAAGAACTTACAGGCTATAAGAAAGAGGGTGGAAAAGGGAAATGTAAATTCCTTCTTGTCTGCTAGGAGAGGCTGCATCAGTCATGAGCTTAAATAACATCTATCTGGGTGTAAGCAGGTCAGTTAATTCTTAAGCAAATTACCTTAGTAATTCACTACAATTTATTTAAGGAAATAACCCAAATCATTTTGGATATGGAGAAGGAGGAGCTGGCTGTAGGGATGCTGCCAGGGAGGGCGTGTTGGGATGATGTTAGATAACTTTTAAAGGACTCTCTCTACTCAAACCCTTCTTCTCCTTCTCCTCCTCTCCCCTCCCCTTCCCCTTTCCCTTCCCTTCTCTCCTCTCTTCCCTTCTCTTCCCTTCTCTTTTCTTTTCCCTTCCCCTTTCCCTTCCCCTTTCCCTTCCCCTCTCCCTTCCCTCACCCTTGTCCCCAAATTTTGTGCTTGTGCATGATGAGCTTGCAGCAAAATGGCTGATTATTCTCCAGAGTCTCCTGCCTGTACTGGTGTTCTACAGTTCAAAAGTGTTTTCCAGCCTTGATTTTAGCCTTGCCACCTGTTTCCTGGGATGGATAATCAGGTATTATATTATGACTGCTCCTGATAGTGGTGTTCCATGTGTTTTCACCTACAAGCTTGGAGTCCTTGCACACTGAGGTGTGGGTAACTTCTGTCCCCAAAAGCTTGCTCGGACACTTCCCAGGCTCGACACAGTTTCCCATCAGGGCTGAGGCCACGATTGGCATCATCTGGAGAAGATCAGGCATTATTGCAGTGGCTTTTCAGCATCAGCCATGGTCCATGAACTTGCCTTGGAGCTGGAGCTGCTGTTAAAAGTGATTAGTGAGCCTCCAGTTCCCAGAGGAGAATGACGCTCTGCCTCTCTCTGCTCTTGTTCCCATTACAGCTGCAGCAGGAGGCTGCCTTTTCTGTCCCTTTCCCTTCTGCTGTCACTATGTGCACTTTGATTTTTTTTTTTTTTTTTTTTTTTTTACACTGGGGATTCTCTTCCTTTTTTGTCAGCTCAGAGAATGATTTTCCTTACGCTCTTCTCTGTTTAGGGCTGTGGGGGAGGAAGTGACTCAGCCTTTCCCCCCACTCTGATTTGCACAGTCATGCCTTGCTGGCTTTGCCGAGCTTTTCCTTGAGCACCTCCAGTTACGCTGGCTTCATTCAGCAGGAGCATTCCCGCCTCCTCGCTGCACGTTCCGGCAGGGAAGGGCACAGTGGGGAAGGATGAGCCCTCAGCAGGATGTTTCCCTGTGCCAGGAGGAGAGTGAAGCAGCGAGCAGGCCGTGCTGCCAGACCTGTGGCAGCTCCAGGTCTCCTGTCTGCTCCTTGCCCGTACGGACATCTGTGGAGGAAGCGCCAGCCAAATGGAATTTCAAGGACTGGCCTGGTCATACTGCAAAAAAAATGATGGGATATGATGTCATGGGCTCTCCCAGGACAGGAGGTGGCTTGGATTGTGCTGCTGGCACTGCTGTAGGATGCCCTGCTCGCCTGGGTGATGGTGGGAGAGGTGGGTGTGGGTGATGGATGGATGGTGACACCAACCCGTGCAGGACCGCTGCCAGCTTGCCTTTCATGGCAGGGCTGAAATGGCTTCTGAATACCAGGGAGGACACACTGCCTGCCCTGCTCTCCACAGGGCTTTCAGACACTGCTGCTCAGCAAGGAAGCTAATAAATCATCTGCCACACTAAGTGATACCAGGCATTTGGTGTCCCATGTTCTGTATAAAAAAACAAGTGCATTAATTTTGGGTTAATTATTCTCCTACCCTGGAAGCCAGTGTAGCTCTGCTTCTCTCGAGGAGAAGGGTAGATAAAAAGAATATGAAACTCCCAGGCCCCTAGAATCTTTTCTCTCTGCTCACAAATCAGGTATTCAAACCCTAAAAGCAGTTTTGATCTGCTGAGAGAATTCCATCATGTATCGCTTACTGCTTTGCTTTATAACACAAGGAAGTGTGGCAGCCAAAATGAATATTTGTGTGGTGATGAAGGGAGTGCTGGGAAGCACAGCATTGGTCATCACCTAGAAATACTCCAGTAACTTCACTTGGGCTTAGACTTGCTTGTGTTCATCTTCTTTCTTCTGAGAAATCCAACCACATCATGAACCTTTCTTCACAGCATCCTATGCTCTACTCAGGCCGGATTAGCTGCCTGCTGAACATCTCTGTCTATTGATTAAAGCATTAGGAGGAATGTCAGCTTGGAAGCAATGGGTTTGATTAGCCAATTATTTTAACAAAAAAATAGGTGAACTTTGATTAAAAGTCAGAGGGAACTGTAGTCTTGTAGTCACTTTTTTAATGTGCAGGAAGGGAGGTCAGAGCACATAGCCAAATGAGAACATTGGTCAGGATGAGAGGAGTACAGAGGCTGGAGGTCAACACTGTGCATGACATCTTATGCATGACCTGCATGAAAATATAGAAAATTATTTGTGTGTATTTAATGGGGCTGCTGTTTTTTGGCTAGAGGACTGTAGTGAGCGTAGGAACTTCGTGGTTGCATGAAGCATACAGAAAATAGGTGAGTGTGTATGATGCTATTCTTGTGTGAAGGTTGGGTTTAACTTGGATCAGTCAGTCAGTGAAGTAATTACATCCTGAAGTACTTAATGAATTCAGACAATCATATAATCCTAGAATGGTTTAGGTGGGAAGGACCTTAATATCATCCAGTGCCACCCCTGCCATGTGCAGGGACACCTCCCACCATCCCAGGCTGCTCCCAGCCCTGTGCAGCCTGGCCCTGGGCACTGCCAGGGATGCAGGGGCAGCCCCAGCTGCTCTGGGCACCCTGTGCCAGGGCCTGCCCAGCCTCAGCCACAGCAATTCCTGCCCCAGAGCCCAGCTGTGCCTGCCCTCTGGCACTGGCAGCCATTCCCTGGGGGCTGTCCCTGCAGCCCTTGTCCCCAGGGCCTCTGCAGCTCTCCTGGAGCCCCTGCAGGCCCTGCCAGGGGCTCCCAGCTCTGCCTGCAGCCTTCTCTGGTGCCCCTGAGCACCCCCAGCTCTGCCAGCCTGCCTCCAGAGCACAGGGGCTCCAGCCCTGACAGCATCTCCGTGGCCTCCTCTGGGCTGCCTCCAGCAGCTCCACGTCCTTGTGCTCTTGGAGCCAGGGCTGGGGCAGCTCTGCAGGTGGGCTCTCACCTGAGCACAGGGGCAGAGGTTGGATATTTTACAGCTGGCAGGTGGAAAAGCTTGGTGGTATCAACACAGCTGTGTGGACTGCAAGCAGGAGGCTTCACAAAACCACCCCGTGCTGTTTGTTGTTGTTTGGGTTGTTCTCAGGATCTGTTGTGGGTTGTAGGGGCAGGTGGGAGTATTGGTGAGGTGTTCAAAAAGAAGCAGCTTAGAAAACAATTTGGAGACTCCAGTGAGGGTGTGTCTGCTTTCTCTGTTAAGAAAAGCAAATGCCATTTGAAAGGTGGTGGTTCAATTCAAATCAGTGCCAGGAGGGAGACCGGGAAGCCCAAGCAATAGGAGACTGTTTTCTGTGTTCTGGGCTGGAGGTTTGGCCACAGTAATGGATGGCCAAATCAGAGACAGGCAGATGATGGCACAGGTGGGGAGGAAGAGCCAAGAGCAGGCCAGGGCAGTGAGCACATCCTCCTCTTTGGTCTGCCCTTCCTGTTTGCTTGATCTGGGGTCAGACATCTGGATGTGATCTCAGTCCAGCCTGCACCCTGAGCCTGCAGCTGTGGCTCTTTCAAGTCCTTGAGCCCTGAGCCTGCCAGCATGGGCAGAGCTGATGGCAAACCATCCAGTAAAGAGGAGATGAGTAATAAAAGCTTCTGTCTCCCTTTCTGTGGGAAAAAATGTGTGTATACCCTGTTGAGCACTTGCTGTGTGGGACCATCCTCTGCCTCCCAGAACAGGCGTCTTTGCTCAATGGGATTGTCATGTACTTGAATTTCATGTTAGCCTGTTTCCTCTCCTAAAGGTCAGCCTGACCCCTTGCTGTTTTAAGACATTTCTTTTGGTTTTGATTAAGCTTGAAGTATCTTTCTTGCTTTAGCCTGGAAGTCTGGGCTCAGGGAAGGTCTCCCTAGGTAAGGTCCTGAAGCTATTCTGGACTGAGGTAAGCTCCTCTGGTCCAGCCTTCTTGTTCAGTGCAGAGCCAGCTTCTACATCAAACCTGCTCAGGGCCTCCTCCAGCTGAGTCCTGCTGCTGTTTCCAAGCTGCACACCCAGTTCTCACACTCAAGTTATGTGTTGGCTGCTGAACCACGGCTCAAAGAGAAGGAATTTTCCAGTATCCCATCAGAGTTTCCCAAGCTTCACCTGCCGATCCCCAGACCTGGAGCTGAACAGCTGCAGCTGTTTGCTGCTGGAGAAGGCTTTCTGCTCCTGGTGTTTCCCGTGCCCCTGGCATTGTGCTGCTGGATTCCTCAGCTCCTGGGGATGTCACCACTCCCCGGCCAAGCGTGCGTGTGCCCGTGTGTGCTGGGGAGGCTTATCGCCAACTGACCTAATTATTGTAATCTCGCTCTTCCCTAGATAGTGCAGGTTTCCTTGGCTCTCAGGAGGCTTCACGGGTTTTTCCAAGCTGTTCTTTGATTTATTGTCTGTCTCTTAATAATATTATTCTTTTGCTCAGGCTGGGTGAAGCCTGAGAATAAGAGTTGTAGCCAGGGAGAGTGTAATACTTGTAAACTGCCTTTTCTGCTCCTGCTGGATTTGGTGGTCCTAGCCTGCCAGACTTTCCAGGCAGCCCCCCTGCAGGCATTTCTTTGCAGCCATGCTCTTCATCACAGCTCCCTCCTCTTCCCCCTGTCCTGATTATGCACGTGCATCCTCTTACTGCAGAAATCCTTTGGCTGCTAAAGTTAACAGGTGAAAACTGTGTAGTGCCACTTTCTGCCGAGCTCTTGGATGCAGAGTTGTTGCCTGTCCTTTTTTTTTTCTTTAGTTGCCCATCCCATTACATTACCTATCATTTTTTTGTTGACTATCCCATTGTTTTTTCTTTTCTATCCCTTCTTTTATGTTGCTTATCCCATTTTTATGTCCCTTATTCTCCATTTCATTTGTATTGTTCTTCCTGATCCCTTCTTTTGTTTGTTTTTGGTTTTTTTGCCTATCATGATTTTTTATTCTCTATCCCATTTTTTCTTCCTTTTGCCCTCCCCACTGTGCTTTCTCCCTTCTCTACCTGCCCATTTTCCTGTTAATAATCTGTTTATTTGGCTACAGGTATAGGCCAGGTGCCTTTTAGAGGTGCCAAATTCCTTTTTTTTCCAGCAGGACAGGTATTTGCAGCATGTTTACAGGGTTTAACATGCACTTCAACATTAAAAAAATAAAGCCTAGGACAAAAAAAAGATTAAACCCAGCCCAACAACAAAACATTGCAGCCTGGGATAAATTTCCTCCATTCGTGTGCTTAATTTTCTTCCTGAAAGCTGTAGCTGGGATTTTGGAGTGAAGAGCTCCAGGGTCCCAGTGGGGCAGAGAATAACTCACGTAACGCGGTGCCTCCTTGCAGGAGCAGGGTTTACTGCTAAGCTTCCTGGTTAAACCTCCTGATGGGATCAGCAGAGGTTAGCAGCACCGCAGGGGCTCGGTGGCAGAGAGCTTGGAAAACAGCAAGTCAGCAGCACTGCCCTGAAAACCCGTTTTGTTTGGGGTTTTTTCATCCCCTCGCCCTGTGCGAGATCCAGTCAGACCTGAAAGGGAGCAGGAGAGGATGGAGAGGGGCACGGCTTCATCTGCATCGGGGTTTCTGCAGCCCTGGTGTTACGTGGTGCAGTGCCTGATAGTCTCTGGAGAGTAAATATTTTCTCCTGCGGCAGAGCAGCCCGTGGAGGAGCTGAGAACGAGCCAAAGCAGAGGCATTGCTGGGAGGTTAAAGCCTGGAAGAGCTGGCACTGGGCTTGTGCCCGGATTGCCAGCAGAACTAGGGCTGTGCCAGTGCCCCTTCTTGTGGGTTCCCATTTTCCTGATTTCCCTCTTCTTTAGGAAAAAAGATACGTGTGAACTTTCCTGAGCTTCCTGACTTTGTAACTTTCAAGTGAATCACAGTAGCACTTTAAATTGCATCTTCTTTCCTGAAGCACTGCTGCATCCTTTGGGTGGGTACCCCAAGTTGTCCTCAGATTCTCAGTGAATACTTTTCAACACCAGGCCATAAAACAGTTAATGCTAACTCCATTTTTTTTTTTCCTTAATTAGCCTGTAGAAAAATCATAGTGCTAAGGATAGTTGTGAGGGATAAGAATGTTTTTAGCTGGGTTCAATGAGAATAGATATTTTTATTTTGTTGAAACAGGAAACAAAATAATTTCAAGTCCCATTTCAATCCAAAATGAAATCTGGCTTAAATTATTGTACACTATAATGGAGAGTTGTGGAGATTCAGTGTACATCACCACAAAATAAAAGAAAAAATCCTTTGTTTAAAAATAAAAAACTCTAAAAAAAAGTGAGACAATTTTTCAGTGTTTTCTTCCCAGTGGTTTGGCTGCAGTGACTTGACCAATACTGTTTAAAATTCATCAAGCCAAATCTGGGCTGCTGGCAAACAAGTAATTTTAAAAATTATTATTTTTTTTTATGTGATAAGTTCAGACTTATGCTTCTTCAAGGGTGAATTCTGTTCCTCTGGAGACTGACAGAGGAGAAACATCAGCCATGTCACACACTGGTGGAGGGGACACGTGTGCCTTGAGTGCCAGGTGTCACCTCTGGTTCCTGGTGCTGGAAGGCCTTCGGATGTCATGGACATGTGGGAATGCTCTCCAGCAGCAGGGTGTTCCCACAGACCTGGGTCCTCAGGAAGCACTGGCATGAAGTTTCCAAGAGCAGCTGTGGCTGTTCCATCCCTGAAGTGTCCAAGGCCAGGTTGGACAGGGCTTGGACCAACCTGGGACAGTGGAAGATGTCCCTGCCCACAGCAGGGTGTGGGACTGGATGGCTTGGAAAGTGCCATCCAACCCAAACCGTTCTGTGGTTCTGTGAAAGCTCCAGGAGTGGGAAGAACCTGCCCCAAGCCCCAGACTTGTGTGTTTATCTTGGCATTCTTTGCATCTTCTTCTGAAGCCTCCGAGCCCTGCACTACGTCAGCACTAGGAATGCGGTTTATTTTCTTTATCATTGATACTGTGTAATTTATTACAGAAGTGCCTTTTCCAGTCCTGTGTTAAATTCTACTGTTGAATTGTTGAACATCCCTACCCTGACCTGGCACACAAGATCTGGCAATGGTGGCTCTACCTTCAAGACCCTTTGATGTGAGATACCATCTGGGTGTATATCACTAAGCAATCTCTTGATTAATGAAATTTTCCCTTACCTCTTTTTATTCCTTTTTTTTCTGCAAAGCAATACAATTTGGTCTCTCTATTTAATCTCTGGAGTCAAAGGTACATGAGTAGCAGGTATCCTGCTGTGATGTTTCTGCTGATGCTGCTCCCCTGTGCTGCACCTACAGCCCTCCCCCACTGCTGTGTCCTCTGGGTGGGTACCCCAGGTTATCCTCAGACACTGTGAATTGTCCTCAACAGATAATTATTGCTAACTCTAGCTATTTTTCTTAATTAGCCTGTAGAGAAATCATGGTGTCAAGGATAGTTGTGGGGGATAAGAGTATTTTTAGCTGGATTCAATGAGAACAGATGTTTTGTTGAAACAGGAAATGAAATAATATCAAGTCCTGTTTCAATCCCAAATGAAATGTCTTAAATTATTTTGCACTGTAGTGGAGAGCTGTGGAAATTCCATGTACCATGAAAGAAAAGAACGGGGTTTGTGTTTTACAGGAGAGGGAAGTGAGGCAGGATGGAGTTTAACCTGGGGTTAGCAGGAGGGACTGGTGTCAAGTCACTGACAGCAGGGAAGATTAGAACACAGGGTTGGCGAATCCCAGAGCTGTCTTGATCAGGGCCAATCCCAACTGTCCTCGCTGCTGGTGGAGTAAACAGACACTCACCAAGCTCATGTTCGTTTCCAAACAGTTTACTTGTCATGTCCTGAAAGTACCTGTCTCTGTTTGCTTTGTAATAACAAACACCTCCCTGTCCTGCTCCTGCCTGCCTGGGCTCAGCCAGGTTGCCTGTGTGATAAATGTAGCTGTACAAATGCTTGCAGTATCTTTACACCCTGGGGATCAGCAGGCTGCTCTTCCCACCCCCATTGGTGGCTTCTTGTCTTCCCTCACTCACTGCAATTTAGGGGGCAACAACCACAGGTGGAGTGGGGCCACCTGGGAAGGGAATTCTTTGAGATCTGTGGCAGCATTGCTGGTGGAGAGCACACAACAGGGTGATAGTCTGGGAGTGATTGCAAAAATTGCACTTCAAGCCTCAAAAAGGAGTATGGTGGCTGGCCAGTAGCTCCCAAAAATTCCTTTCTGGGGAGGTGCTTGGTATTTTTGCGTGGGTTCCCAAAGGCAGGCGTTTTCCTGGTGAATTGATTCAAGCTGCCTCATCAGCTGCTGGAAGGAGCTAAAAGCTGGGGCTGGATTTTAGAGGGTTAAGCTGCTGGGCTTTGTTCATGCTGCTTGTGCAAAGCCAAGCCTGGAGGGTCTGTCCAAGGCTGGGCATTCCTACTGCTGTGACTTTTGTCAGTGTGGTGGGTTCACAGGGAGCCCACCCCTGCCACACAGCAGCATCCCTGGGCTTGGTGAGACCTTTGGTGGGTGCTGTGGTGCCTGTGCTGCATCGTGTTCCTTCCTGGGACAGCTGCCAGGAGCCCAGTGCAAATCCTGGGCCCATCTGGGTATCACAGTTGTTTTCCTAAGTGCAGTGGGAAATTATGTGGGAGAACGTGGCAGGAGATCTTGTAGGCTGAAAAGTGGATTTAGGGTCTGCAGGGGCATCTAGGAAGAAACTCTTTTATGGAGAAATTCTTCCCTGTGAGTGTGGGCAGGCCCTGGCACAGGGTGCCCAGAGCAGCTGGGGCTGCCCCTGCATCCCTGGCAGTGCCCAGGGCCAGGCTGCACAGGGCTGGGAGCAGCCTGGGGATAGTGGGAGGTGTCCCTGCACATGGCAGGGGTGGAATGCAGTGAGGTTTAAGGTCCCTTCCAGTCCAAACCATTCTGTGATTTTGTGATGTTCTCAGGCTGGGAGAGCTGCCTTAGATAACACTCTTTGCCCACAGCAGTTGCAGGGATCTCAGTTGAATTCAGATGGTCCCTCTGATTGAAGTGGGAGTCACTTTTCCATAATGCAGTCACTTTGCTGGATGAAAGCTGACCATCCTGGCCACATCCAGTCCATGTCTCCAGGAGCAGGAGCTAAGGAGGGCACTGTGTCCAACCCCAGGTGAAGTTAAAGCTTTGGTGACTGGTTCAGTCTGAGGTCAAAAATAAGAGAGTCAAATGCCTTGCTGGGGTGTTTGTCAGGCTGTGCCTCTCTCTGCCAAGCAGAGGAGAAGAGCATGGAGGATGCTGGCCATGGCCACCTTTGTCATGGTGAACCTGCTCATGTGGTGTTGGACTCTGACCCCACAGGATTCCCTTTCCCCATGTGCTTCCTCATGTGCCTTTTGTTTGGTTTCCTGACTATTAAGTCATTATTATTATAATAACCATTAAAAGGAATCATCTGCTTTTCCTTCTGCATGTACAGAATTGCAGAAGGACCCATACTTACCCCAAATCCTGTTCTTTTCCACTAGAATATTTAGGGTATCTCATCTTACAGCTACTGCCTGTATGGGAGCTGATAAGGTCAATGACTGATGGTCCCAGGATGGCTGTGATGTAAAAACCAATCTGCTGCTTCTTTTATAACTTAAAGATGAGAATGTGGTGTAGTGGAGGTCCAGAGGCAGGTTTAGGAAATTTTATTTGTTTGTGGGTGTAGTTGAGTGGGATTTTTTAGGATATTTTTTTTTGGTTTTTAGAGCTGAAGGTAATTAGATTCACAGAATCTCTGAATATACTTATTTGTGCATGGAGTTTTTCAGTTGAGCTTAACTACCTCAGAGAGGACTTGGCAAGTGATTTTCCACTTTCCTCTGCAGTGTGGCACAGGTTTACTTGATGATCTCTCTTTCCAGTTCCAGGTGAGCAACTCATGTTAGGCATAATGCGGAGAGATCCCTGTGAATGAGCCAGCTGTGGGTCAGAGGGAATTGTCTCTCCTTCAGATCTTCCTCGTATAATCCCATCCCAACCAGCAGCATACACAAGGCTGGGGAGGATTGTTCCTTTGGTTTTAGCAGCAGGAACCCACGGAGTATTTGCTTTTGATGGTGCAGGAGGTGGCTGATGTAGCAAAACGCATCTTGCTTCCTCATTCCTAGCTCATCTTCCAGAAACGTTGAATCTGGGATACACCAGGAGCTGTCCTGTCCCTATCCATGTTGCACGGAAGCACTTCATTTCCAAGAAAAGGGAAAGCTGTCATGAAGAGAAGCAGTTCTTGGGGGTGGAGGTGAGAATACTTAAAGATGGGAACCTCATGAGGTTTAACAAGGCCAAGTGCTGGAGCTGCAGCCTGGGGATGGATGCAGGCAGGGGATGAGCAGTGGGAGCAGCCCTGGAGCAGCAGCTGGGGGTGAGAGCTGGATCTGCCCCAGCCTGAACCCCCTGCCCTGGGCTGATCCCAGCGTGGGCAGCAGGGCAGGGGGATTCTGCCCCTGTGCCCCCGTGCTCAGGTGAGAGCCCACCTGCAGAGCTGCCCCAGCCCTGGCTCCAAGAGCACAAGGACGTGGAGCTGCTGGAGGCAGCCCAGAGGAGGCCACGGAGATGCTGTCAGGGCTGGAGCCCCTGTGCTCTGGAGGCAGGCTGGCAGAGCTGGGGGTGCTCAGGGGCACCAGAGAAGGCTGCAGGCAGAGCTGGGAGCCCCTGGCAGGGCCTGCAGGGGCTCCAGGAGAGCTGCAGAGGCTCTGGGGACAAGGGCTGCAGGGACAGCCCCCAGGGAATGGCTGCCAGTGCCAGAGGGCAGGCACAGCTGGGCTCTGGGGCAGGAATTGCTGTGGCTGAGGCTGGGCAGGCCCTGGCACAGGGTGCCCAGAGCAGCTGGGGCTGCCCCTGCATCCCTGGCAGTGCCCAGGGCCAGGTTGGATGGGACTTGGATCAACGTCATCAAGTGGGAGATGTCATTGTCCGTGGCAGAGGGTTGAACTAGATGACCTTAAAAGGTTTTTTCCAACCCAGACTGTTCTGTGATCCTATGATTCCCAGGACAAGAGGACCAGCTGGCTCCTCCCAATAGAAAATCCATCTGGGAGTGGTAGCTACAGCGTTTTGGCTGGTGGCCAAGGTATGTTCTCTGAATGTTGCTACAAGCTGGTGTACAGGCACAAAAACGCTTTTTGCCAGTGAACCACGGGCATGATTTAATAGGGATTAAGCAGCCTCCATGCCTGCCCTGCTGCTGACCAGGATGTGCTGCTCCTGCCCAGTCCCTCCCATGGGCAGCCGCCAGCAGGATGGATTACTTCAGCAGGTTGACATCTCAACTTAGAGTTGGATGTGTCTTTTAGGATTATAGAGCTTTTCACAGCCCAAGTGCCCATTATATTGCCTGGGTGCCTGGAAAGAAAAGATTTCGTCCCTATAGTGGTTTCCCTTTGGTTATTTACAAAGGACAGTGCGTGGCGAGTGACTGTGTGTGGATGAGCTCGTCGTTGTGATGCTTTTATTTAGGATGTGGGCTGTGCTCTCTGCCTGCAAATCACTGCCTGCACAGGGTGTTTTGCACCCTGGCTGCTGCTTCCATGGGATTGTGGCTCCTCCCTTGGGGTGCCAGAAGAGCTGTGAAAAAAACCCCAGGTGTTGGTTGACTGAGGATTGCAGCCTGCCAGGTGAATCACAGAGGGGCACTCACAGATGCATGGTGCATGTATGCAAGCTCATCTGGCAGAAGAACATCCTTGGTTCATGTCTTCCAGCACAATCCTTGCAGCTATCACATCTTGCCCAGCTGCTGGAGTGATACTGTGTGCTCTCCAAGGAGAAACAGTGTGGCTCTGAAGAGGAGAGCATGTGTGAAATGCTGCTTCTTTAGATATTTGTAACAATTGTTCAATATCTTTACCTGGCAACATTTTCCTTGCAAAGGTGAAAAATAACGAGGGTAAGATGTAACGTGGGCTCTCGTACCATTAGCTTATACTAGAAGCAGGGGCATGTGGAAATTGATTATGTCTGGATTAAGTCACAGTTTGCAGCATGAACCAGTATAAAATAGGTTATAAAACTCAGGCTGTTCACAATTCAGAGGTTGGTGGTTGGAGGCTTTTTATGGCCTGTTTCAGATTTTATATCTAGGAATGCTGGTGCATTTGCATGTATTAAATTTGTATCAAAATCTGTGAGCGTTCCTTGCTGGTGCTGCTGCAGCCATAGTGATGTTCCAGCAGTCTCCTTGCCCTGACATCCCCTGCAGTGGAGCATCCCTCCACAGGGTGAGCCCATAAACCCACCTCCACTCACCTGATGTTCAGACAGTGGTTTTCTTAGTTGTGTGCTCTTTTTTCCCTTCCTTGTTTGATAATATCTATCACATGCCAAAGGTAATGTCTTCCCCCAGGCAAGGAAGCCCATCTGGTGGAAAACCACTCCAACCTCATGCACAGATTTGACACACTAAAAGACTTTATGTTTCTAAAGGTGATGTGGCTTTGGCTTTGTTTAAAGAGAAGAAAAAAAAGATATACTTTCCAACCACAAAGAATTGCTTATTGCAGGGAAGCAAGCTACCTAATAAATTATTGCCTGGGTAAGAATGAAGGATTTCTGGCTTTTTGGTTACTCCTCTCCCTTCCTTGCTGGATCAAGCTGACTGTTTTAGGCTGGATTCTGCCACGCTGTCTGTCCCTCTCTTTTTTCCCCCATTTATTTCTGTGTTTGTTTTGATGGCTCTGTTTCAATGCACCGCAGTGTTTGCCTGCTGTGTTCCATGCCAGGCTCGTGAGCAGCACTGCAGTGTGGCAGCTGGTGGGCTCCTGTCCTGTCACTGGGGCTTTTCTGCATCACTAGGTACCAGAAACCAGACCTGAGACTGGAGGGATGATGAAATACATTAAATGCTCAGCCAGTTGTGGCTGCATCAGTATCTGAAAAGCCTTCAAGGCTGGCTGCAGCAGTAAACACTCATGTGGTTTTCAATGGTGTTTACATTTTAATTAGAAAAGGGTCAGATCCAGGGTATAATAATTTACATTTCTGTGCTTGATGTTTTGACATCTGGAAAAGTAATGGTTTCAGAGCAGCAAATCCAAGAAAGATACATGATGCTTTGCGGAGATGCAGCAGTACCTGGGTACAGGGAGTCATGGTTCATCTCTGTTACTTTTATTTTCCATAGTAACTGTTCCTGCAGGCGGCTGGGTATGAGAGCTGCCTGCCAGCAATAAAGATAAACTGCTCGTCTCATTCTCTGAGATGCTCTCACCGCTTGAGAAAGACACATTGCTAATTGCTTGTTGTTGAAAATGGGCTGGATGAGGAGAGGGAAAATATTGCTGCAGAAGGGGCTCATTAAGAGGAGATGCTGGGAATCAAGCCGTGCTGATGGTGAGCAGCTCCAGCCCAAACGCAGACAGTCAAAGGTCCTCGTGCCTGTGCTGCTGTCAGAGTGTGAGCCAGCGGGTGGTTGTTTGCAGAGTTGACATAGGGTTTCACCTGACCCAGAGGTGCTGATAAGAAGCAGATAAGAAGTAGAAGGGTTGTCCTGCACTGTCTGTCTTCCCTGATCTGTGTGGTCAAAGCATCTCTCTGGTCTGGAGCTGCAGGGACTTCCTGCTTCTCCTTGTGCTTCAGCAGCAGCTTTGGGAAATCTTAGTGAGCAGGAAATGAGAGGGAGGTGATGATGGAGGGTTTGACCATGAGCTGTTCCTCTCTGCCCAGCCCCAGAGTCAGTGAGCAAAAGAGGGTGTCACCTCACCCTGGATATCCATCTCCACCTGCACAAGGTGATGTCCAGCATGGCTGTAAGGGGCAGAGATGGGAGAACAATGGGGTGGGGTTTGGAGCCTGCACAAGAGATGTGAACTTTGTTGTTGCTCATGACAGAGGATGTGATATCTGGGACTGGGCTGGGGCCTTTCCCTCTGTCTCCCTGGGGATCAGTTTGGTTTGGTTTTACCATCATCCCATTCAGGCACAGGCACATCTGGGCTGCTGAGCTGTTCCTCAGTTCATGTCCCAGGTGTCTCAGAGCAGAAGGGACCTGCTGGATCACAGTCTGTTACAAACACCCAAGGGACAGCTAATACAAGAGGGATGCTAGATGTCCTATCACAGAACATTCTGGAAGCAGGTGGCTGCTATGGTATGTGAAGAGTTTGCGCTGCAGCTGCCTTTTATAGGAAGCATCTCTTGTTCCTAGAAAAATCTGGGATGATAAATGCCATGTGGCAAGACAAAGGCTTTCAGGGATCTGTCAGGATAGCTCTGTAGCCTGTCTCTGCAGCAGCTGGCCTGTGTTGGCATTTCTGAGAAATAAATATTCTATGCTAAAGGATGCTTTGCATTCCTCCTGACTTTACTTTGGAGTCATGAAGGAATGAAGGATTTGCCTGTGATTTTCTCAGTGTTTAACTGAAGGATAAGTAAGGAAGAGACATTAGTTTTCCAATTAAAAGCTGTAAGTCAATCAGTCAAGCCTAAACAGCTGAGCCCATGTTGTTGGGAAGATGGGCTGCGCAATTCTTCTTTATTGGGCTTTGGTGGTGGTTACACATTTCAATAATTGAATTTCAGTTCAGTTGAGAAGAAGTCTGATGCATGAAGTAGTTCTGCCTGAACTTTGTATTTTAGAGATCTTTCCCAATGACCTTACCTAGGTGTTGGCATTGGGTATTAGCTCCTGGCTGTGTAGCCGTCAGGAAAATCTGCTTCCAACTTTCACCATTTTGGTTGTGTGTGATGGTGTGGTGTTGCTGTTTCTCTTGCCTTTGGCAGCCACAACCTTCAAAGAAACTCGTCATGTGTGCAGAAGCATTTTAAGCTCTTAGCATCCAACCAGTGGAAGCAACACTCTGGGAAAAGCAATCTCTTTATTTTCTTTCCTTTGTTAAGTCTCAATCACATTTGACATTGTGTAGGAGCAAGGTGTGCTGTTGTTGTGCTAAATTAGCTGGTCAGGATGTGAGTTTGTCAGAATGAACTGGAGCAAGAACTGGCTTGCTCTTGGGTCACCGCAGCCCCCCACAGCTCTAGGCTGGTGCAGAGAGGCTGGAAAGCTGGGAAAGGCCCTGAGGATGCTGGTGCTGAGGCACCTCCAGTGCTGGGGACAGCTCTGGGCCCTCAGGACAAGTGAGAGCCCGAGGGGCTGGAGCGTGTGGGCAGGGCAGGGTAGGGAGCTGGGGAAGGGAATGGAGCCCCAGGAGGGGCTGAGGGAGCTGGGGAAGGGAATGGAGCCCCAGGAGGGGCTGAGGGAGCTGGGGAAGGGAATGGAGCCCCAGGAGGGGCTGAGGGAGCTGGGGAAGGGAATGGAGCCCCAGGAGGGGCTGAGGGAGCTGGGGAAGGGAATGGAGCCCCAGGAGGGGCTGAGGGAGCTGGGGAAGGGAATGGAGCCCCAGCAGGGGCTGAGGGAGCTGGGAAGGGGAATGGAGGCCCCAGGAGGGGCTGAGGGAGCTGGGGAAGGGAATGGAGCCCCAGGAGGGGCTGAGGGAGAGCCATGGGGAGGGAAGGGAATGGAGCCCCAGGAGGGGCTGAGGGAGCTGGGGAAGGGAATGGAGCCCCAGCAGGGGCTGAGGGAGCTGGGGAAGGGAATGGAGCCCCAGGAGGGGCTGAGGGAGCTGGGGAAGGGAATGGAGCCCCAGCAGGGGCTGAGGGAGCTGGGCAGGGGCTCAGGCTGGAGCAGAGGAGGCTCAGGGGGCCCTTGTGGCTCTGCACAACTCCCTGAGAGGAGGGGACAGCCGGGGGGGTCGGGCTGTGCTCCAGGGAACAGGGACAGCAGGACAGGGAACGGCCCCAGGCTGGGACAGGGGATGATCAGGTGGATATTGAGGAAAATTCCTTCATGGAAAGGGCTGTCCAGGGCTGGCACAGCTGCCCAGGGCAGTGGTGGAGTCCCCATGCCTGGAGGGATTTGAAAGCCCTGTGGCTGTGACACTTGGGGACAGGGTCAGTAGTGTCCTGGGCAGAGCTGGGGGGAATGCTTGGACTCCATGGTCTTGGAGCGTTTTCCAGCTAAACAATTCCACGATTCAATAATTCTGTAAGAATTGTTTTAGGAAGATTGCTTTATGGGTATCAGTTTTGGTGTAATGTTGCTGTGCCACCATGTTTTTGCCCGAAGGGTTTTGGGTCTGGAGTCCCTGGCTGGGACACAGGTGGGTCTCATCCCAGGGCACGATCTGTGTGAAGCTGCCCTGCTGTACTGTCTTGGCACTGCCAGGCTGCTGCAGTCTGGATTTTGGAGAGCTTTTTGTGTGGAGAGGAATGGCTGTAGCATCCTCCCTGGGGGAGGACATGTGTGTGGGGTCCTCTCACCCAGCCTCCAGTGAGCTGATGGAAATGCATCACTGTCCTGCATGTCTGTGACCTCTCATCACAGGCTCACTGCTGCTTAAATAATTTTGGTTGCAAGTTGCACTCTCCTGTTGCCTCCCAACCTTCTCCATTACTGTTCTTCACCTATCAAAGTCACCACTTGTTTCCACAAGTTTAACAAGCCTGGAGCACCTTTGGGAGAAAGGGAATGAGCCTACAAGTGTCATAGAAGATTCTTGTTCTTATTATTTGCCGATGAGGTGTAAAACTATATAATTGCCAAAAAAAATGTATAATCTTGCTAAAGCAAGAACCCCATTTAGATCACCCTTAATAACAGCTATTAATAATAATTATACATTACAGTAATGCTGATAATTGCTAAGTTATAATAAGCAGTTTGCACATCTATTGGCTTTTTCTTCTGATGATTCCTTCTTTAATGGTCACAGTAACGAGCACAATGTAGGCTCTGCAAAATCATTGTATTCTACAATGATTTAAGTCAGAACGGACGTTCAAGGTCCTCTACTTCTACCCCCTTGCCACTGCACCAGATTGCTCCAAGTTTCAACCAACCTGGCCTTGAACATTTTCAGAGATAGGAAAGATTTTGAAGGTAATTTTCAGACCCCCAGAACTTACAAACCTTGTGCTTTGACAAAGTAGAGGGGAGGGAAAGGGGACGTGAAATAAAAAAATGAAAATTTAAGATTGATCTCTATTTATTATGTTTAAGGAATGTACCTGGGAATCCTTTGTGGTAGGTGCTGAGCCAAACACAGAGCTGAGGAATCACTGCTCCATGACGGGCTCTCACCAATATTTGTCCTCAGTGTATGAAGATAGTAAATGCTTTGATGCTCAAGTGTGAATTTGCTTTTTTCTTTGAAAACCTCTTTTTTTCTACGTGTTTTGAGTGCGAGGTGAGGTGAGAAACTAGCTCCAGGCACAGATTACCAGGAAGAGCAGGAGTTTTCTTCCTGTTGAGTGATGGTTTCCTTTAGAGAGAGATGAAGGTACCACAAGATGAATTGATTTTCAAGTTTCCCACCAGACATCCGCAGTTATCTCAGATATGTGGTTTGTGTTTGTTTGCTGGACCTGGTGACTTCTGACAAATATGTTTCCTTTCAGTTTGCCATCTCTCCTGTTGCTACATCATAAAATGCTTTTTGTGCACTGTAGTGAGCACCCCAAAAGTGAGGCGTGTGGTAGTTTCCTCCTCTGCTTCACATTTTGTCATGGGTATTCAAGGGGAAGCATCCCCAGGGCAGTGCCCTGGGTTTGGTTTCCTCTGATGCCACCCTTAAAACCCCCTGAAATTGGAAAAAATACTCTTTGGGCTTGGGTGATGTGTTGCCCAGCGAGATGGAGGGTAACCTGTGACCCTGCTCACTCCATCCTGAGTGATGCCACCTTGTATCGTTTGTCCACTGCCGTGTGCCATCTCTCCATGCCATCACACCCCTCCAGGACACATGGGAGCCTCCTATTCTCCCACCTCTTTCTTTAGCACTTCTTGTTTGATGATTGGCACTTTCCATTTGGTAATTGGCCCTAATTAGTGAAAAGAGGAGAAGCATGCCTTCCTCCATGGCTCCACACTCTGGGGCTCCTTCTTTTTCTTTCTTGACTTTCTTCTTTTTTCTTTGTCCTTTTTAATATGGCATATGATTTTTGTTCAGGAGCTAATGTGTGATATTGGTCTATGTAATGAGCCTTTTTGACAGTCTGGGCACATTTGGGAATAATTCCTTGAGCAGATGAAATCCTTAGGCCAGAACTGCTCATTCTCGGCAGTTTCCAAATGAAGCCACAATTGTTCAGAAGTGACAGAGGAGAAAATAGTTCAGGAGCTGGAAATTACATGAGCTGGGAACAGATTTTTTTTTTTTACCCCCCTTCCCTTCTGGATTGCATGTGACTCACTCCGAATTTGCTTAGCAATTTTATACTTGTCTCAAAGCAGACTGTAAATACCCATTCCTGGTGAAGGAGAGGGTGAGGGATGAAGTTTTTGTGTCCTGCAGTGTGCTAGCAGCTCCCATGTCTTCTCCGTCCCAGCTGCAGGGAAGGAGGAATATGAGATTTACCACGAGACACTGGGCCAAGACCTAGTTTTTTCTAAATGTAGAATTATAAAATATCCTGAGCTGAAGGGATCCACCAGCCCAGCTCCTGGCCCTGCACTGACCCCCCAACAATCCCACCCTGGCCATCCCTGTCCAAACCCTCCTGGAGCTCCAGGCTGAGCCCATTCCCTGGGCAGCCTGGGCAGTGCCAGCACCTCTGGGGAAGAGCCTTTCCCTGATCCCCAACCCAAACCTCCCTGGCACAGCCCCAGCTGTTCCCTGGGTGCTGTCCCTGCCACAGGGAGCAGAGTTCAGTGCCATGCCCAGCCCAGATCCAGGAGCTGGTGGTTTTCCTTTCTTTACAGTGTTGCTGGCATTAAGCCCTGGAGAAGTAGGAAGGAGAAGGGAATTATAAATCCCCTACATCTTCTATAGAGGCAAATTTCTGCAGTGAGAGGTTTTACAAGTGAGTTCTGTTGTGATCTCTGTTTCACCTTCTCACTGGACCGTTTACAGTCGCACCATTAGCTCAGCATTATTTACTGCCACTGCCCTAGAGAAGCTATTCAGTTATCATCCTCTTCCTCTGTCCATTACCCCCAGCTTCTCACCCATATCCAACACAACTACTGCTTTGGATTTATGAAATTAAGCATTTTATTGTGAGATTTTTTTTTTTCTTGTGCGTATGTCTGGAGGTTTTCAGTAGTTTGGGTTTTAAGCAGGAGGCCAGGAAATACGTCTGTTGTCTTTAAATGCAGGAATATTATAGAAATAGAACATTTTTTGCATGCCTGTGTCAGGAAAATTAATCCACAAACACCAGAGGTTTATGTCTGAAAAGGAGACAGAGGAGTCCTTTTAATTTATTTGAATAAAGGGAGAGGCCATGGGGCATTCCCCTGGGATCTCTCAAATTTTTGGAGGAGGCAGCCTCCTTTTTATCCTAATTTCATGGTTGCATTTCTCTTTCTCTTTCCCTATGGTCTGAGGTACTTGAGAAGCACAGACTGCCCAGAATGCCTGATAATCACGTTTCCCCTCTTATGTATAACCCTCCCTTTTAATTTTTAATTCTTATTCAATTTATAGTTTCTTCCCATTGTTTCTTTCATCTTTCAATACCCAATTTCATTTTTCAGCAAACCTACAGTTTGTTTGAAAAGGCAGATCTCTTTTTTTTTTTTTTTTTCATTCATCAATCAGTAAAATCCTTCCCATTGTTTCTTTTATCTTTGAGTGCTAGCTTCACCTACCAGCAGACCCACAGCTTGTTTGTAAAGACAAATCACTCATTCTTCCCACCTGGAAGCCCTAAATGCAACTACCTAGGATTGTTATAAATTATACTGGAAATGCAGATGCACAGCAAAAAGCATTCTGCCCACGGTAACCGATAGGCTTTTTCTTGCTGGGTTTTTTTATTTTTTTTTTTTTTTAATAATTACTGGGGAATAACTCCTCGCTGTCTGTTTTGTCACATTTCCTCAGGCCCCCTGCGTTCCCGGCGTGTCCCCTGAAGGGATGGAGAGCTCCTCAGTGGCATCAGCCTCCTCGGAGGCGGGGAGCAGCCGCTCCCAGGAGATCGAGGAGCTGGAGCGCTTCATCGACAGCTACGTCCTGGAGTACCAGGTCCAGGGGCTGCTCACAGACAAGACTGAGGGCGATGGTGAGAGCGAGAAGACACAGTCCCACGTCTCACAGGTGGGTGAAACACTCGCTGTAAGGTGGGAGAGGTGCTGGGAGCACCCTTCTAGGCTGGCTTCTAGGTTCTCTATGTGTGTTCTCAGCTGGAGTAGCTTTTCCAGGGTTTGGATGTGGAGCAGGATGTGGTAAACGCTGGGTTTGGGGCAGCTGGCTTGTTTGAGGATGTGTTTGAGGTCTCCAGCCTGCTGGTGGCAATCTCCTGATGCTGGGTTTGGGTTTTTGTGGTCTCAAGGTGGCATCGCTGAAAGTGTTCCAGGGCTGGTTGGATGGGGCTTGGAGTAACCTGGGGCAGTGGGAGGTGTCCCTGCCCATGGCAGGGGGTGGAATGAGATGGGGTTTAAGGTCCCTTCCAACCCAAACCATGCTATGGTTCTGTATATGAAGAATCCCATTTTTATCTGATATCAGCAGTGTTTGATCTGATCTGTCTGAGCTCTGCAGGTTTGCTGGAGCTGAGGATCTGACCCAGAGCTCTAGACCTGTTTTATATCATCTCAATGATGATATAAACA
Organism: Sitta carolinensis; assembly: GCA_032173965.1. Lineage (NCBI taxonomy): Eukaryota > Metazoa > Chordata > Aves > Passeriformes > Sittidae > Sitta > Sitta carolinensis. The sequence continues at coordinate 4,223,879 of CM063313.1, read as the reverse complement.
AAAGACCTTTTTAAGAATAGATTTTGGTGAAGAGGTCTTTTACGATTTAAGGATCAAAGCCCTTAGAAGTGGGAGAAAATATGTTTAAAAATCAAGTGATCCAAAGTGTACATTTTTAACCCAAGGCTGGAAGAGGTCTATGTTTGAAGTGATGCTTTGGGGGTACTTCAGGTCAAATAGACAAGTTCTGCTTATTAATGTGTCAAGTTCAAAAGTAGTTTTGAATTAGAAATAAATTAATAGACAAAAGCTTTACATCCTCTTCCAGCCTGTGCACTGCTCTGCCAATAAGCCCAGGCTCCCTCTGCATCTTAAGGATAAAAATTTTGAATTCTCATGGCAGCCCGTGTCAGATCTTTAATTGCAACAACCAAATCCATCTTCCAGTTCTGGAAATGTCATTTTAGTTTTCCTTCTTGGCCCGCCCTGGCAAAAAGGGAGCTGCTGGGTTTTTAATGTAGTTTCTGAGAGTGTTCTCTTTCAAGATGGGTGGGTTTTATTTTAAAAAAAATTCATAATAATGAAAGATCTGAACATTGAACCTTTTAATTAAACCACTTTTAGAGGCACCTCAAATGAAACAGCTAAATGAGGTTGTACCCCAGACCATTGATGCGGAAGTTTAATTAGGATTTATTGTGAAACTCCATCAAAATGCAGCATTTTGTACTTCTAGGGCTGTGTATTGGACAAAAAGTGAGGGTGGGCATTTACTCTACATCACTTGCATTTATCAAGCCATGTCTTAATGGAGGCACTAAGAAGGAATTACCTCGTCTCACAAAGTTTGGTGTTTTTTTTGTTTGTTTTTCACCTATAAGAAATAATCCAGAATTTTTATTTCTGGTTTTCTCTTCCTGATCAGTTCTTAGCAAAGCAAAGACTAAACAGGCACATATCCTGCAGCTGACTGGAGTAACCCTGGTGGAAACCATCCTGATGGAAGGTGGCATGTTCCCTCATTAATGAGAGCTAGAGGGAGAAAGATGGGTTTAGGGGAAAGGCATTCAGCTGAGACCAAGGAAGTTGTTTTTAACAGTGAAGTTCTGCCAGCAACTAAATCTTTAATGTTGGGCAAGTTATTTAATCTCTCTGCAGTTTGTTTCCTTATGTCTGCGGTGTTTTCCCTGCCTGAGAGTGGATAAATCCATTGCATGTGTGAGTTGCTTGGATAGTACCACATCCCTGGACAACTGCTTTCCTTGCTGGGGAAGGAAGGAAAGGCACATCCTCCATACTGCTCCCAGGGAAGCTGAATCCATCACCACTTCAGAGAATCCCAAAACATGGATGTTCCCATGATGGGGATGTCCCCAGCCTTGCTCCCAGCAAGAAAAATCAGGAAAATCAGAGGGAAAAAGGCAATTTTATTTTGTTGTGGAGATAATAAGGAGTGATCTTATACCTTAAGAAACCTTTCCAGGCATGTGGTTGCACTCAAAATTGTTAAAGGAGATAGATATACGTCTGGTAAAAGGCTCTCAAGAGTGATGGCATCATGAGTCTGCCCAGGTGGGTCAGCAGAAGTGGCAGGAGAGTGATGGGCAGCTCTTTAATGAGAGAAGACTGAAATCCCCCCATCTGTGAGCTAGGACAGGCTCTCAGATGAGGGCAGGGATCATAGGCAGTTGCAGTGAAGACTTTTTTTGTGTCCTCATCCATACCTGTCAGGAAGCTCTCAGGTGATTTTTTGTATGGAAATGACTTCTCATTTTCTTGGCACATCATCCTTGGTGATGGTACCAAGCACTGAATGTCTCTGGAGCAGCCAAGTGCTTCCAGCATGGAAGACCTCAGAAGTGGGGCTGGTCAGTCTCCACTTTGTTGAAGAAGTGACAAAATTACTTTAGAACTAAGCAGCATCTTTCATGTTTGTCTAGTGAAAATTGCTTTCTTGTTTTTTTTTTTCCCCCACCAGTATGATGCAGCCCTATATTTCTTCAGGGGAAAAAAAAAAAAAGGCAACAGATGACACCAAATTCACTTATTTTGGTGGAGGCACCTTGCTGCCCTACCTTGGGACAAGCTGGCCTAAGCATCTGCTGATCCCCTATGGCCAGGAATGGCAGTGGCCAAACCTACAGCTTCCATGCTCATTTTCTTTTTTGTTTAAAATGAAAACACAGGGTGTTGGCCACTCAGGACATGTGTCTGTCCCTGGAACAGTGTGGTGAACAAAAGTTGGGAAAAGCAGAGATTTTCCAAATTCCCATGGCTAGAATTCCATGGAAATGAGTGATGAAGTCAAGTCACCGTAGTGTGTATCACACACCTGGGATTCCAAACACTGCCAGAGTCAGCAAGGAGGTATTTGGGCAGGATTTTATTGGAAAGCACCATATCAAGTGCTTTCATGCAGTTGTTCCTGCAGCTCCCCTCTACCCACTGCCAGTGGGTAGAGCATTTCCAAGCCAAAGCCTTTGGGATCATCCCCAAAAAGGAGGGGGTGCCACACGTGTGCAGCGATGCCCGCGGCCGGACGGTGTTTTCTGTGCGCTGTGGACTGACGCAGCAGTTTTGCCCAGCCCAGCTATTATTTTACACAATCCCTTTTTTTATCCCTTTTGCAGTGGACAGCGGATTGCAGCGAGCAGCTTGATGGCAGCTGTTCCCCATCCCGAGGGAAGGGCTCGTCGTCTCACGAACATAACCAGGTAGGGTTTGTGTTTAGTTCCTCACCCCCCAGACCTTTGCCTTTATTTCTTGCACTGCCTCACCTGGAAGGTGCTGCCAGCTTTCCCTTTCCATGGAAGGGGAGACATGTCTCTCTGTGTGGCATCCAAAAGCTCTTTCCTGCCCAAACCATGGGAGGTGGGCAACATCCTGATGTGCAGATGGATGCTTTGACCAGGACCTTAAAGGGGAAAAAATACAGAGTGCCACATTTATCCTTGAAGATTTTCTTATTGCTACCTGTGCAAGGAAGCTGTTGGGAGCATCAGAGCTGAGATGTAGCTGGAATGAGGGATCTTTGTGCAGCTGGGCTTCTCTGTTGTGTGCTGCAGCACAAGGATGGTGTTTACAGGGAAGAGCATTAAACAGCTGAGAGGGTGAGCTGGCAGAAGAAGCAAAGTTGCAAGTGCTGAGAGCCTGTGTTGGTCGTGCAGTGACAGGAGCCAAGTGTGAGTCAGTGTTGGTGCTTGGACGTGGTGTGAACAGGAGTGAGGAGTGTTTACCAAGCACTGCTGGAGGTGGCTGCCCCTCCTCATGTGAGTAACTCAGAGAAGAGGGATGAATAAGGTGGGGGCTTGTGTTTGGTCATTGTCACCTGGTTGGCAAGCTGCTGTGCCACCATGGGACCATCAGCTCTGTGAGAGCAGCACTCACCTGAGATGTGACACTGAGGCATCTGAGGGAAGGGGAAACAGCATTTCCAGTTGCTGTGGCTGATGGATGTACCACTCAGAGAAGTGGCTTCAAGAGCAAGCTTTCATGCTCTTGCTCTGCTTGGTGTCCATCCTCCAGACTCAATCTCGTGCATGGGTCCATGAGGGGGAACTTGGGAGCCCCTTGCAGGGTGTGCAAGAGGCTGTGCCAGTCTGAGTAGAGCATGTTGCTGCTCTCATTTTGGGCACAGCTTCCTCCCACATGGAGCTGTGCTGGAACTTCCTGGCTGAGGGATGGGGTCTCAGACATCCCGTCCCTGGTGTGCTGGTAGCACTCCTACCAGCACCTGCACCCAACAAAGGCAGGGTGTTGTTTTGTGGGAGGGTGCGTGCTGAGCAGAGACACTGCTTCAGATGAGCTCCTGAAGGTGCCAGACAGAATTGTGGATTTAATTTATTACAGCTTTGATCTGCTTCAAAATATTCAGCAGCAGAACCTCTTCCAGGCTCCCTCCCAGCACTGCAGACAGCTGCTGGGTGTTCAGCTGGGAGACTGGCCATTTCCATCGGGCTTCCTTGGGGGAATCAGGGGCTTTCCCTAGGGAAGAAGGTCCCTGGATCTTCACCCAAGGGCTCTGCTGAAGTGCCAGTGGCTGGTGGGGACTGCAGAAGGATGCAGGAGTCATGCATGGGTGTTACTTTCCTGACAATCATCCATCTGCCTGGTGACATGCACTCTTTTGTTTCAGATTACATGTTTGGGTTTTTTGTTTTCTTGCTGGTTTGTTTTTTTTTTTCCCCCCTGGGAGTTAAATGTATTTGATCTCCTACAGGGAGCTCCTTTCCTACACACAGACACCATTCGCTGATGCCCAAGCTGCTTACCCTGTGTTTGGGCTCTCTCCCAGCCTTCAGCAGAGCTAGTAATTATCTCTCTCCATGTTTGGCTTCCTTTAACTGTGAGTAACAAATTTTCCTTGGCACCAAAGAGGAGCTGCAAGCTATTGTTCCTCTGTCCAGGCAACCATTTCTCTCACTGTCACTGATATATGAGTGAAACACTGCTGGTGAGGACCAAGTGCAGTTTATTACCATTTCTGGCTGTGTTCACTATAATCTTTCAATATAAAAAAAAAAAAAATTAATAAGATGTTTGTCTTGAATTAAAATTATCAATCACTTTTCAAACCTGCTGAGGAAAAAGTCAGCTAATTATTTCCCCATGGAGGAAGGGGTTGGGTTTTGTTTTGGGGTTTTTTTGTTTGTTTGTTTTGTTTTGTTTTGTTTGGGGTTTGTTTGGTTTTGGGTTTGTTTTGGTGGGTTTAGTTTTTTTATTGATGTGGGTTTTTTTGTAGCAGCTTTTTATGTATTTGAGGGGTTTGGGCAGAAAATAGAATTCCTAGTCTTCCTATTGTGTTTCCAGCTAAGATCTCTGCATTGCCAGTCTTAGTTGAAAAATACTTGGATGTGAGATTTCTTCTGGCTTCAGCTAATGTGAAAATGTGGGTTATATATCAGTGGCCATGGTAAGCCTCATGTGGTTCTAACCTGGCCATCAGAAAGTGCATTTATATGGAAATCTAGGTTAGTCCTGGAAATATATTCAGCATGTGGTTCATTTTCTGTGAAGACAGAGTAGTCCAGGCTTGCTTTTTTTCAGAAGTAATTGGCTTCCTAAAGGTTATAGGGAAGCCTAGCAAGAAGATGATTTTCCCATGCCTGAAAATCCCCCTGTGCATCCCTGAGTACTCAATGCCTTTGAAATTCTGGGCTGTACAATGCAGAAATATTAAGAAAAATAGAAGAAAGATTTTTGTATGTGTGTGCATATTATGCATTTGTATATAGTATGTGTGTGTGTAAGCATCTACTGGTTGTTGTACAAATGTGGGGCTGAGAGCAATTTCTGAATAAAATACAATATAAGGGTAAAAAGGAAATGTCTTGATGTAATCTGCAGCCCAGAATATTCCTAAATTGCTGGTTTCTGATGTTGTCAGGTGTCTCTGGAAAAGAGCACCCCAGACTTGTCCTACTCTTGCACTCCTTGGTGAGACATAATTAGCACCTGTGTGAGACTTAGATGGATGTCAATTCCCATAGGCTGGCAGATGGGCATCCCATACAAAACAGTGGCTTAAAACCAGAGAAAATTCCCCTGAAACCTCCTGTTCTTTCTGGTTCTGTGGGCAGGTGGCTGTGAGAAGATGGTCTGCTCGTGGGGAAGTCTCCTAAGATACATTTTGTGAACTCATGAGCTGAGAAAATCCCCATCTCACAATTACATTCACCTCATCTGTAATTCTTGTTTCCTACTGGGTTCTCTCTGTTTGCTGCATGGTGTGGCCATGTTTCACTAAACCCCCAGGAAGTTTTCCAGGTCTCACCATGTGTGAGCCTCTGGGGCAAAGACCAGATATTATTTGAGCACCTTACTGCCTCTGTAAATGGGGAAGGTTTAGATAATGAAATAATTTTAAACCCTTTTATGTTTGGAATTTTTTTTCTTCCCCAAAAAGAGCCAGTGGGAAGTTTTTATATAATACTTTATTTGCATTCCTCTTGTGAGGCTGTGGCGAGTAGGAAGCTCTTTGATATATTTCTGAGAGCAATTCATTAAGTAAAAGAATTCTGGTATGGTGCATATTGAGGGAGCCAGCAGAGCTCTTGGTACATGAAAGGCCTGGCAGGAACTCCATCCCAGGCTCCCTTATGTAAAGGGCATTAACAAAAACCAGAACATCTCTGCGGGTTTGTGCCATTTCTCCAGGCAGTGGGAGAGGGAAGAGATGAAAATCCTCCTTCCTGGCCAAGTCCCTCCCTTCCCCCGTGGTGGCTGGCTGTCACCCATCATCTCCAAGCAAAAACCTGTGTTGTTGGCAGTAAACAGGACTTGCTTTGATTCCTCTGCTCGTGTCCATGCCCCACAAGTGCAGCAGGAACTTGGTACAGGGTTTGGGCCCTCAGAGGGTTCTGCAGTTGGTGGTCATGTCGTGATCTACTGAGCAGTGAAGGAGCAGGCAGGGTGTGTAGATCACACCTGATGATCCCACACCTTGCTTGTAGCAAGGCCCTTGTCCTGAGGAGCTGCTGGTGACTTGTTTTGCCCTCCTGTTAAAGCAGCAGAAACAGCAGGGTGGGGTGGTGGGTTTGCACTCTGGGGCCTTGGCTGGAGATCATACTGCCTGGAGTAAAGAGCATCCCTAACCGTGCTAACGTAAGAGATCTGACAAGGGCCTGCAGGGACAAGGGGGAAAGGCTTGCCACTGGGAAGGACTGGATTAGATGGGGTGTTAGGAAGGAGTTCTTGGCTGTGAGGCTGGGCAGGCCCTGGCACAGGGTGCCCAGAGCAGCTGGGGCTGCCCCTGCATCCCTGGCAGTGCCCAGGGCCAGGCTGCACAGGGCTGGGAGCAGCCTGGGATGGTGGGAGGTGTCCCTGCACATGGCAGGGGTGGAATGAGATGAGCTTTAAGGTCTTGTCATTGCAAGTCTTGTAGTCATGACTGGAAAAGCTGCCATGTTGCCAGAGCAAAGGCAATAGGAGGTGTGGGGTGATATGTGAAGGCTGTCTTGGGTAACAGCAGATTTCAGTGCACAGAGGAGCTCAGTTTTAGTGGAGAGTGGAAAAATCAAATTATCTGCGCAGATTTCTTTTGCAACTCCAGATAATTTTTTTTGCAGGTGTCAGTGCTGCTTGACTTCTTGGGATCAACCACCAGGAGATCCTCCCTGGTGGATGCTGCAGAAGCAGGTGGGAAGGGATCATGGTGTTGGACAGGGGCCATGTCACTGGGTCCAGATAACTGAAGTCAGCAGTGAAATTGTCCCTCTGGCTTAAGTCCAGTGACATCAGAAGGCAGCATGTAATTCCCAAAATTCTTGGCTAACCAGATAAGGCTGGAGAGAAAGTGGATTGGCAGGATCTCTTGACTAAATTTGTAGTTAATTTTCCCTGTGCTGGTGGACAGTCTGTCTCATGTGAGTTGCCCATCCTTGGCTCCAGATGTGAAAGAAACAAGAGGGATGACTCTAGAAGGACTTCTAGAAATTATAGCATGTTAAAGGAGTGGAATGGACATTAAAAATCACCCACCTGCCATAGGCAGGGACACCTTCCACTAGAATAGGTTGCTTAGAGCCTTATGCGCTATGAGCACTGCCAAGATTGGGAAACCTGGGAAACCTGGGCCAGTGTCTCACCACACTCACAGTAAAAACATTCTTCCTAATATCCAGTCTAAATTTCCCCTCTTACAATTTTTGCCCATTACTCCCTGTCCTGTCACTATGGTTCTTGATGCAGAGTCCCTCTCCAGCTTCCCTTAGGCTCCCTTCACATACTGGAAGGTTCTGTGAGGTCTCCACACAACTTTCTCTTCTCCAGGCTGAGCAGCCCCAACTTTCTCATCTGTGAGTCTTCACAGGTGAAGTGCTCCAGTCCTTTTATCAGCCTCATGCCCTCCTCTGGACTGGCTCCAACAGTTCCATATTTGGGGAGTATGTTTGGGGTTCTCCATCTCATTGTCCTGCTCGTGTCATAGGCCAGGGCCAGTCTGTACACTGAATTTGGCTGAGGTTGTCCACCATGGTGAGGGTCTGTTGGGGCAGGTGGGTGCTGGCTGATGCTGCAGACACTGTTTTTGTGTTTCCAAAAGAGAAAACAAGAGACAGAGACTGGCTTTGCCAGTGAGTACTTGTTGATGTATGCTTGTGTGATGGAGGAAGAAAGTAAAACTTTAGGTGAAGTGACCTGCCCATGACCAAAGAGTAGCTCTGAGAAAACCAGTCACTTTTCTGCCTGTAATTGCTGGGTGATACTTCCTTGTCTAGTGAATCCAGCCCTGCTTAATTATGGTTGGAGAGGACTGCTGAGAAAGGTGTGACTTTCTCCTTGACTTCTGTTTGGGCTTGGCTTCATGAAGCAGCAGTGGCTCATGTGAAGCAGACACCTGCTTGGGTGTGAGAGGTCTGGGAGGGAGATGCTTCACTGCTTTGCTGCCTGCTTTGGAGAACTGCTGCTGCTTGCTGAGGGTGGGGAGAGGCGTCTTCTGGGCATGATGTCACCAGTGACTCACATGAGAGGACATCCTGTCACCCTCATTTTCCACTTGAGTAGAGAAGACCAGGTGATATCTGTCTGCCTGTTGCAGAGCTTCCCTCACTCTTATTTTTGTGAGACTTGATTTACCTTTGAGGTCTCCATCTTCCCAGGTTTGGATGGATGGATGGATGGATGGATGGATGGATGGATGGATGGATGGATGGATGGATGGATGGATGGATGGATGGATGGATGGGTCAGTCAGTGCTGGAGCCCCAGGCAGGGATGGGATGACATGAGCTGTTTCCTCTGAGACTGGGACAGAGCCTTGCTGATGGGTTTCCACAGCACATCTGGAGTTCTCAGGGCCATTCTGAGATTCCTCAGTGTTCCTCCTCTCATCCTTGTGTACAAATGAGCTATCTAGCACATCCTTGGCTAGCATGGCTCTTCCAGTTTTGTCCAAAAAATGCAGCCACACAGGCCTGGTCCTTTCCCAGGTAGTGCAGAGAGATCTCATAAGCTTAACCTCCTACTTCCAAGTCCATCTGATCCTTTGGTTCTGTATTATGACACAAGTATAGTTAAAACCTTACTTTCCCTGGTGGAAGAAGAGCTCAAAGTGATATTTGGTGTCCCTTCTGCAGATTGGAGAGGGCTGGGGAAGGTGGACGTAGACCTGGAAAGAGAAGAGACAGAGCCAAAGGGTTGGGGTTTCTGCATGAAGTTTTTGTAACAGTTTCTGATGTTCTTACAGCTTTATGTAATACTTTGAGAAGAAGGAAGCTAGAAAGTTTACCCTACTAAGATATTTAGAGTGATCTTATGATTAGTTTTTTGTTGGTTTTTTTTCTAAAGGTGTAGTTTGAGTTATTAAAATAATTAAGCCTTTGGTTTTCCTTATTAAAATTTGAGTGGTTTTTCTGGAATAGGTCTAGGGAGATACTTGGAGTGCAGTGCAAAAATTCTGCATAATGGGAAGATTTGGCAGCAGAACAAACTGGGTTTGTGACAACCTCCACTGCAGAAAAACCTCAAAAAGGGCTTTTTACACAATAGCTGTTTTCTGTTCTGACCAGGAATAAGATCAAATTTGAAGGACACCCCACAACTTGGTCTAGGGGACTCCTAGGTTCAGATGTGAGACCCTTGTTATGCTGGGGAATATCTCAGAAGTTTTGGGGGGCTGAGAACTCCACCACCTTGTTTTTCCTTTGGCACACCTGTGAGTGCTGTACGTTGAATATTGAAATTCTTACATACGACTGAGCATGAATCCCATCCAGAATCCACTGATATCTTCAGGACACTTAAAATTTGGGCTGCTGCCAGGGTTGATCTGCATCTCTACCAGCACAGCCCACTTCACCCATACTTACCTTCACTGAGAGCAACTACGTAGGTGATCACTGTGTTTCCATTTATGGCTTCTGCACTGGGGAAACTTATCTTCTTTTTCTGCAAATAGGATTTTCAAACTTGCACTGAAGCAGCAGAAAATATTAACTCTTGAGTTTGCAAAGGCAGCAGGATTAATTAGTTCATGCCTCAAAGAACTCACTGCAAAGGTGAAAATTGCAGTGTAAGTGAAACATATGATTATTGCTAATTAAAATGCAAATGTTAGATTTGACAGCTAGTTTCTGAAGAAGGGCTGCTGGCAGGGGTAATGTGCATGAGCCTGGCTGTTCCTGAGAAGGTACAGAGCTTGGCCAGAAGGGACTGGCATGAGTTTGAGCTGCTTCTGGGAATCAGTCTCTGGAGGGACTGCATGTTCCCTTCCAGTCCCAAAGTGTGGCTCAGAGGTCCCATCTCCTGCTGGTGAGTGTAAATCACAAATGGTAGATGGAGGAGCCCAAATAAGATCAGTGAGCAAGAGTTCAAGGACTGTTTGTGGAATTGGGAGAGACTGGGAGAGCCTTGGTTTACTGGGGGCTGAGTAACAGGGCTAGATGGTGAGGATTTGGGTCAGCAGGAGGCAAGGGGTAGAGAGTTTCATGCCATCACAGCTGTTTCTTCAGTGTTTGGCAGCTCTGGCTGTCAGTTCTGTTCCTGCAGCACAGTGGGTTTGTTTGGCAGGAGCTGTGTGGGGAACACACAGGTGCAGGATGGAGGAGCAGTGCCACACCTCACAAGTGCCAAGCCATGGCTTCCTGCTGGACTCCAGCTGCCTCTGGAGTCTCTGGAGGTGGTTTTTATGGGCTATGCAATGATGCAGTGAAGGGGTTTTGCTGCTTGTGTGGTTTTTTTGAGGAACAATCATTACCTGCATGCTCTCACCCACTCCTTGAGCATCGCCCATGAGGTTGGTGTGAGCAGCCCTGTTCCCACACAAGGTCTGCAGAGAGGTTCCATTTTAGATGAAACACCTTTATTGCAGGATACAAAGCCACCAGGAATGTCTGGGATTGTTTCTGAGAGTCATATTTTCAGTCTGGAGATTTCAATACCCCTCAGCAAGGTACCAGTAAAAAGTTGTTCATCTGTGGAAATTAGTCAGAAATTAAGGGGGAATACTGATCTTCTCTCTGCTGGTGAATTTGAATGTTAGTGTATTCAGGCCATAGTCAGTTTGGACCATTTGCATCTTCTGCAGACCTTGCAACAGTTTTTAATGTAGCAATAGTGTAGCAATTTTATTTTAAAAACGATTTGGTTTTAAATGTTTCAATGTTTTCAGTGCTTGATAAAGGTAAGGAAGGTAAACAGGGAGAAAGCTCCCGGCCATGAGTTAGTGCCAGGAGACAAGCTTGTTTATTAAAATCGCCTGTGATTGTGGTCTGACTGGTTTGTGCTGTATCCAGTGGCTTTTCTTGGTGGACATTGATGCTTGGTGATACCAATATTCTCGTTTCTCACAGTGGTTTTATTGCGGCCAGCTGCATTTCTGGAATTTGCAACATCTTGCATTATCTGCAGAAAACCACACCTAAAATATAGGTCTGCTGAATATAAGTGCACAGTTTTTATTTTCAGTGTGTCTTTCAAAGCAAAGGGTGCATGTGCTGACCTGGTCCCACTGTAGCATTTGGCACAGGAATTTTGTATATGTGTGTGAACAAGATGTTCAGTGTTGTTCAAACACCAAGCAGTGAAGGTGCATTTCTGCCAGCCACCTTTTCAGTTGGTGCACATCTTTCCTGTGTCAAAGGAAGTATTTCTCACTTCTCAGGATCCCTACAAGGTTGGCTCTTTCCCAGGGCTTCCTAAAGTCACTTGCCTGACATACACCATGGGTTTTTTCCCTTCATGCCAATTGAACAACTCCTGTGCCATTTGGTATTTCTCAGCCATTGGAAGACTTGGGTCAGAGTGTGATAAGAAGGGAATAAGGTACTTATTACACAACTATCAGTGGGAATAGCCACAACCTTTCCAGTTCCATTTATATATAACTTGAAAACCATCTTTTGGAGTCAGCACCACAATGTATTTGAACTTTCTTGAAACTTACTAGGCTGTTGGGAGGAGAATGTCCAGCTGGAGCGATGCAGAAACCAGCACTGGAGTGTTTTGCTTCCAGCTCATTGTGTTAGGTGAATGTTTCATGTTTCATGTGCATCAAGGTCCATGCTGGACCACCAGGTAGCATCACCTTACATAGTTTAGGTTCTGCAGTGCAGTTGTCTTCTGGCCTCATCCAAGTCAGGTGGCAGTGAAGGAGCTGGGACTGGTCTATGCCCTGAAAATAGTAGCCTGGACTTGTCTGTTGTGTTCAAAAGCAGTTTGAGTGGTGAATCCTTCTGGCTTTGAGGGCTGAGGTGGCCCTGCCCTTGCCTTAGCCCATGGCAGTGTCTACAGGACCTTGTGTAGCCCCATGAGAAAGTCTGAGACATGAGAAACCCTCTTAAAGCTGTCAGCTCTCACACCAGTCCTAAAACATAGGTTTCCCTTTGTATTTCCCAGATTTTCAGAGTACTTGAAAGAGCTAAATATTCTGCACTTTGTGATATCATGGGGTTTTAATCATTTTAGGTCACTTCAAAAGCCTTTCCCAAGCCTCTGAGCAAAGCTTTTGAGGCCATTACCTTGACAATATCCACATTTCTCCGCAAGGACCTTGTGGGGTGTTTGGGTAGAGCTGGTCAGGTGAGTTATTCTGGTTTTCAGGTGAGTCATTATGCCTTGAGGGCTGAACAAGAAACCTGCAGTTTGCTTGACAGCACAATAAGTGAGAGAATAAAAGAGAACATCAGGCACAGCTCCTTAAGAGACAAAAATAGTTATTTGTGTAATGTGTCTCCTGGTGAACTACAAGAGTCCTCAGCCATGTGAATAACTGGACTCCAACAGTGGGCTGAGCAGTGGGAAAACTGGCTGAGAAGTTTATTTGGGCCTGGAAGGGGAATTAATGGAATGGAATGGAATGGAATGGAATGGAATGGAATGGAATGGAATGGAATGGAATTGACCCTGAGATTATCTCAGCTGGTCAAATCATGGTGCTGAAAACAGCAGGGTCACGGGTTTGATTTCTGTGTGGGCCATTCACTTAAGAGTTGGACTCAGTGGTCCTTGTGGGTCCCTTCCAACTCAGAATATTCTGTGATTCTGTAGAACATATGGGATGGGATGGGATGGAATGGAATGGAATGGAATGGAATGGAATGGAGTAGAATATTTCATTTGGAAGGTACCAACCATCATCCAGTCCAACTGCCTGCTCAATTCAGGGCTGACCAAAAGTTAAAGCCTGTTATTAAGGATGTGGTCCAAATACCCTTCAGCAGCTTTAGAGGATGTGGGGTTGATGAATATGCATAATTAATCCTCATGAAGATAGAGAAGGTAAGTATTATTTTTCCCCGTGCACACACTAGAGCATTAGGGCCAAATCTTATCTTCAGCAGAGCCTCCCACAGTGTCATCCCTTTGCTATGTGTAAATAGAATATATAAAGGATGCAGAGGAAGCCCCACAATCAGGGTGCTGGTCATGGGCATGGTTTTGTAGGTAAAGGCACGAACGGCCTGGGAGTTGGAGCTCTCCTGTGTCACCAGGCCAGTGGTTTTGGAGTGTGTGGGATGGAGTTGCCTGTGACTAAAGCCACCTGTTTGTTGTTTTCAGGAAGAGTGGGATCACAGCAGCAGTGGGAGCACAGGATCCCGGCCGGGGTCAGGCTCCAGGCAGGGCTCTGGATCCAGGTCTGGCAGCCACAGGAGAAGCAGCCAGTTCAGGCAATCAGCCAAGGTACACCTGGTAGTGACATGCTGAAGTTGTGTCCTGTGCTTGCTGCTTCTTGGAGGAATGCCCCTCACGACATGCTTGCAGTGTGTGTCACACGTAGGTGTGGGTGCATGTCAGCTCTGAAGCACACTTCAAAGACCTGTTTTAGTTCACTTATGATGTGTGACCCACTGAGGTGTGCTGAGTGCCTCAGCACTGGGAAAGAAGTCCCTAGTGAGCTGGTTAAGTGCAAAGGAAATCAGGGTTTCTTTCTGTATATGAAGTGATGGAGTGTTTCAGTTTTGGGAAATCAAGAGATGTCTGGCAATTATTTGCTGGCAGGTTTTCATTAGAAGTTGAAAGATGAGTGGACAGCACATAGATGATGCTGGATGATGACCTTGAGTCCAGCTGCTTTCTGTGTGAGCTGTCTGCAGGGCCAGATGGGGAGTTAGCTTCCTGCAAGAGACTCTTAAGAATTCACTTTCTATATGGTTATAGGTCCAACCTTGAACTCAGACTAGGGACCATTCCTGTTAGTTTCAGTCAGCCTGTGTCCTCCTGTCTTCTCTTGGAGTTGCTCTCCTTTATGCACACATGAACACCAGTTGTGCCAGAAGTGGATGGCAAACTCTGAGGTTTGGAACCAGTGGTCAAAGTCCTGGTCCATTCATCCATTTCATCCTCCTGAAGATCTTGAGGAAATAGCTTTTCCTTCTGAGCCAGGTTCTATCTAGAAGGTGATGTAATTTCTGGTGGGAATGAGACTCAACATATCCTTTCCTCTTTGAGCAGGGATGATACTGTCTTCCTCAAAATTTCTATATTTTTATCTGTATTTATCATACGAAAACTTGCAGTTTTCTATAAGGAAGCCCTGAGTTGGAGCTTTTTCTGACAGTTCAGTATCTATCTCATCTATTTTTTTATTTTCTACCAAAGTGCAGCCAGGGGTTGTAGGCAGCTGAGAAGGAGGAAAAGTGGGGGAAGCTCCTCAAGCTCAGAACTGAAAAACGCTTAAGTAATACATGGCACAGGATAATCCCTGAATTTATAGCAGGGATCCAGGTGGCCATTTGGTGTTGTTCTGTGTGCAGTGATGATTTAACCTGGTTGCAGTTGTGCAACAAAGGGCATGATTTCGTGTTTGTTTTCTGGAGGATGGTAATGAGGGGCAGCTAGAGGTGGGACGCTGAGCTGGGCTTTGGAAAGCTGCTGCGTGCGTGCAAATGCTGACTTTGTTGGGAATTTGCTGAAGCTGCACGCATGGTAAACAGCCAGAGTCCACGTGGGCCCATTCCTGTTTGTGTGGGCAGCCCCAGGGGCTGGGCAGCAGTGGATGGAGGTCATTTGTGCTCACAGGGGCAGGAGGAGAGAGACTGTGGATGTGCATGTAAACCACACTATATGCAGCATCTGCGTTACTGGATGTCTCATCTCTCAGAGTGCTGGTGTTACTCTTGAAAGCATCTCTCTCAATTAGCATTCCGAGTGAATTAATTAATTTTCAGCAGTACTAACTCCTTGTCAGTGAAAAAGATTATCTAAACCTGAGCGTTGGGTCATTGGGAGCTTCATGTTAGAATTGCTGATGGTTATAATTGCAGTCCTGGAGGGACTGACAGCAAGTCACTGCTTTTCTTAAATACATGCAATTTTTAATTTTTTTTTTATGCCTGAATTTGAGAATTGGTTTTTTGAAGTCTTATTATAAAATCTTGGCTCTGTGCTGTGAGCATTTTAGTGAGCTCCCTGCAGCACAGGGCTGCAAGGCTGCTCCCTGTCCTGTGAGCTGACACAGGGACTGGTTCTAAAGACAGGTCTTAGGAGACCAAAAGGGTGTCTTGAAATGGCCATAGTGACTCACAACTTAATGAGAAGGTGTGTTATCACTGGGCCTTGTGGGGTCTGGCTGATGCTTGGAGTGTCTCCAAGAGGTTATGGAGACATCTTCCAGGAGGGCCAGGTTTGGATGAGAGTGTCCAGCTGCTGCCTGACCTTCTCACCACCTGAATTGAATTTGTCTTCAGGAAGAGGTTTCTCTTCTTTACTCTGATAACCTGCACATGTGTACTTCCACTACACTGCATTTGGATTCATGTAAGGATTTAAAAAAGTAATTCCTCTGCTTGGTGGGAGAAAATCGTGCTTAAATGTGCCCAAAATAAAAAACCCATCTTCTGTAACTTATCACGGGAGTTATTATGTATTTCCGGTAGTTTGTTTCTGAGCAGAGAGGTGTCAACTTGCAGGGGTTAAAATCATAATCCATAAACCCCTTTGAGGACACTAAAAAGGGAGCAACGTGTCTGTGTTTGGAGTTCCTGTTGTCTAAATTGGTTGTGCTGGAAATGGCTGCAAAGTGTAACCATCTGTTCACTGAGGACATGCGTCTCTGACATTAGCTGGGAAATTGTTGCTCACTTTCTGAGCAGATTTAGCTCTGGGACTTCATTAAGAAATGGTCACATTTTTTATGGGTTTCTAATGTCTTGGTTAATATTAATAATACTTGAAAATGACAGAAGTTCTATGATGTGGAATAGATGGAATCAACCTTCTGTAGCATGTGTTTTGCCAGAGTGGGACCAGTTGGACTGAGACGCTTAAATAATCTGAATATGTGCAATATTATGAGTAATCTGAATAAGAAATGTTGAGGGGGAAATTGGTTAATATTGGGTTCCCTATGTGCAATGCATTCAATCCATCCAGATTGAGTCAAGTCTGATTTCTTGAAAGGGTAAATCCAATCTGCTCTACTTCACCTATAAAGGGTGGAGAGGGTGAGCCCTCTTTGTGCAGAGCTGGTGACTGTAAAAGGGCTTTGAATAACTATATGTGAGGTCTTTGCTCTAGATGCTCGTGCTTCAGGTTGTCCATTTTGACAAAAGCAGCTGCACAGGACAATTCAAGGTGTTTTGATTGCCTGGAGGTTTCTTATAATGCCCATGGGGAAAGGCCCTGAGGGTGCTGGCACCAGCAGCTGGACAGGAGCCATGGGGTGCCCAGGTGGGCAATGGTCCCTGGGCTGTGGCAGCCAGGCTGTGCCACAGCCCCAGGGCAGGGCTGGCTCTGCTGGGGCCCCTCCAGTGCTGGGGACAGCTCTGGACCCCTCAGGACAAGAGAGAGCCCGAGGGGCTGGAGCGTGTGCAGGGCAGGGAAGGGAGCTGGGGAAGGGAATGGAGCCCCAGGAGGGGCTGAGGGAGCTGGGGAAGGGAATGGAGCCCCAGGAGGGGCTGAGGGAGCTGGGGAAGGGAATGGAGCCCCAGGAGGGGCTGAGGGAGCTGGGGAAGGGAATGGAGCCCCAGGAGGGGCTGAGGGAGCTGGGGAAGGAATGGAGCCCCAGGAGGGGCTGAGGGAGCTGGGCAGGGGCTCAGGCTGGAGCAGAGGAGGCTCAGGGGGGCCCTTGTGGCTCTGCACAACTCCCTGAGAGGAGGGGACAGCCGGGGGTTCGGGCTGTGCTCCAGGGAACAGGGACAGCAGGAGAGGGAACGGCCCCAGGCTGGGACAGGGCAGGGGCAGGGTGGGCATCAGCAGGAGTTTTTTCACAGAAAGGATTGTATTGCATTGGAACAAGCTGCCCAGGGCAGTGTTGGAGTCCCCATCCCTGGAAGTGTACAAGGAATGCCTGGATGTGGCGCTCAGTGCTCTGGGCTGGGTGACAAAGGGGGATTGGGCACAGGTTGGAATTGATCTTGGAGGTCTTTTCCAACCTAAATGATCCTGTGATTTTGTGAATCTCAGCCTGCCCCTGGACCTTGGTGGATTGTTGTGGGTGTGGGGCAGGAGGACATGGCTGGAGTCAGAGCTGAGCTTGTGCATTGCCTGCTCTGTTTTGTGCACAGCTCTGTGTCCCCAAGGCTGAAACTGTCACTCCTTGCCTTCACGGTGCACTTTTGCAGCAGGTCTCTGAGTTTGCATGGATTCACACAGGATCCCTTGTGCAGAGCCAAGACACCTCTGAGGCTGGTGGGAGAGGCTGTGCCCTGGTCAGGATAGCTCCATGTGCCTCCTGTGAAGTAACCACCTTTCCATCTCTCCTAGAATGGCAACAAGGAGAGCAACCTTGACATGCTGGGCACAGACATCTGGGCTGCCAACACCTTTGACTCCTTCAGGTAAGCTGGTTTTAAAATGCTTTAAGAGAAAGATGGGCTCTTAAGATGGACCATGCCTTGTCTTAGCCCTTGCCAGTGTGTCCATCCTGCTGGTATCCAGGCACCAGAGAGTCCCCTGGTAGTACTGATATCACTGCTCCTCCTCCTCCCCATCCCCACGTAGCCTGTGGCACCAATCTCTTTAAAGCATCCTGTGTGCTTTGGAGAGGCCACTGGATGGGTTTGCAGTCCAAACACCTGAAACCAGTACCAGTACAATTAATTGTAGTCACCCCAGAGCTGCACAGGCAAGACTTGAGTCAGCTCTGAGCTGTTGCTCTGGGATTTTTATCCTCCCATTAGTTGGAGGTACCATCATGTGTTGGCTTCTGGGGTGCTGGGAAGAACTCTTCAGCTCCTCTCTCAGTGTGGGGAAAGCAGTGAAATATTCTTCCTGTCCAGTTTTATGCATGATCTGCCGGTGTTGAGTCACCAGAGCAGACAGGTTGTGCAGGGCCAGAAAGAACATCATTTCATGGACCTTCTGTGATACCCTCTTGGCACAGAGAGCTAGTATATCTTGCAGGGTGTCTTTCTGTAAAATTAGAGGCTTAGAGCAAGCCACAAGAGGTCAGTGTACCTAGAAAACAAGAAAAAATGGAGAGAGATGCGTCAGTGTGAAGGTTGAGGGCTCACACTGACGTGCTCTGCAGCAGGGAGTGGGGAGTGGTGCTCTCAGAAATTCCAGCTTTCCTTGTGTACAGGCTCCAATGTGCCCTCTGCTCTTCAGCTCAGTGGTGTTTAATTAGTAGTGGACTTCCTTTCTCTGTTTTTGCCTGTTTTTCTCTCCTAGTGGTGCAACGTGGGACTTGCAGCCTGAAAAACTAGATTTCACCCAGTTTCACAGAAAGCTGCGAAACACCTCCAAACACCCATTGCCTCACATAGACAGAGAAGGGTGAGTGCTGTGTCTGCAATACTGTGCTCTCCAGGAAGGTCTCTGACTTCTCCCTTGTTCTAGGAACTCTGGCTTGGTGGCACACCTAGAAGACGTGGGAAGAAGCGCTGGAGTATTTACAGAGTTTGAGAACGCCATGATCAGTCTGTCTGGCTCCTCTGTCATCCAGCTCTGGGCTGGAGTGGAGTTGTTCTCTGTATTTTTGCATTGCCTTATAGATCTCAGTGTTTAAATATCTCTGGATCCAAGTCTCCTAGATCCCAGTGTTCTAAATTTGAATGTCTCTGAATATTGGAGGAAGGATCCTGGCTTAGTGCTGACCTGGTTACAGTTCCTGTGAATGACAGGGCTTCCACTTTTCTTCCAAGCAAGAGTTCAGGGAAGGAGAGGGCATCAATGTGTTTCATAAAACTGTGAAAACATTCAACAGCACCTTTTGGTTGTGACAGCCTCCACAGGCTTCCCTGGTATTTCTGAATTCCTTACTGGTTGTTGGCTGGTCAAACCAAATAAATGTGTGCTGGCACCAAGTGGCTCACAAGTGTTGCTTAGATGGATATCAGTGTTTCCCTGCCGTTCCTCTGCAGATGGAGAAACAATCACTCCCTGACAGGAGGCTGCAGCCAGAGAGGGTCAGGCTCCTCTCCCCTGTAGAAAATGACAGGATAAGAGGTAAAGGCTTCACATTGCATCAGGGAGGTGTAGATTGGATGTTAGGAACAGTTTCTTAAGAGAAAGGGTTGTCCAGCCCTGGCACAGCTGCCCAGGATGGAGTCCCCGTCCCTGGAGGGATTTAAAACCCATGTGGATGTGGCACTTGGGGACATGGATCAGTGGTGGGCTGGACAGTGCCAGAGGAATGCTTGACCTGGTGATCTTAGAGGTCTTTTCCAACCATAACAAATCCATGATTCTATAGGTCAGGTTTTAATTGCACTATGACTCAGAGCGTAGAGGAAGGAAAAAATTAGAAGAGGTCTAAAAGAAGGGTTGCAGCAGATGTTCCATCACTACCATGTTGTTTGGAGGATTGGAAATCTTCTCTTGGAGGCATTTTTCTGCTGATAATTTGGTTTTGCCAAAGTACTGGCCAGTGCCATATACCTGGTCTGCACATCTTGTTTAGAAGACAAGTTTAGAATTCTCACTAGAACAGTTGATTGGAAACAATTAGATACAGGCCAGAAATCCCATACCAACCTTGGCTCAGCATCTGCAGTAGGCTCCCATACCCTACAGGTACAGGAAGACTCAGACAACCTTTTTTTTTTTCTGCTCTGCACATTTTGCAAAGAGCACTTTTCAGGACATTTGGAACAATGTAACACTAAATTTCTAAGTCACTAAATCTCTTAGTCAAGTTCAATCCCATTTTTTCAGATGAGTTCGAAAAATGAGGTGAAAGGGCCATCTGTAAAATAAGATATAATGTGCTTCCTCTGTAAAAGAAGATATAATATGCTCCATGGTTGATGGCACTTGCTAGGTGATCCTGTCAGTGACTGCTGTGTGCAGGGAGGATGGAGCAGGGTTGGTGTTGTGGTTTTCCTCTGGTTCCTGCTGTGTTGTGAATGCCCACATTGCAGACAGGTAGGGGAGGCAGTGTGGAGGTGAGATATTTAATTGCTCCTAAATACTACAGCTGTAAAAGTGGAGTAAGAATCAGTGTATCTGCAGAAAAGTTAAGCAGATGCTGTCAGAACAAAACTGCATGTCCCAAAATGCATGCCATGTAAGGAACCTGGCTAGGACAGAGGCAGCACAAAGAAAGACAAAATCGTTCTTATTTTTTAACTTCTAAAGCTGACTGTGTTGTGCATTCATCAGCTCCCCATGGGGAATCTGTGCCGAGATTCAGCTCGCTGAACCTCCATGAATCTCCGCCTGCTAGCTAGGCATTTTCCCCTCTTGCTTGAATGGGAGGCATTTTTTAACAATCTAGCTGTGCAGTGAAAAAAAATAACAGGGAAAAAAAAAAAAGGGTGTATGCTGTTCAGAGTGTGTTTTCAACACTAAAAGAACTATTTTATTCCTTAGTCTGATCAGTTGCCCAAGGCCGGCCGTGTAGTTGCATCTGGTTGTGTAACCTCAAGTGACTTTTTGGTTGGGTGAAGTGTTTTCCTCCAGGAAGACACCTGCTTTTATTGGAAGATGATACTGTTTGGTGGCATGCTGAATAATCAAAAGTGTAGGAGTTAAGAAAAAGCAGGGAACTGTACCACGTTTCTGACCTGAATTCATCCGGCTTTAATTTCCCATGCTAGCTCTTGCTCTGCTTGTACTCTTCCAGATCAAACATCCTTTTGTAGATGGTATTTTCTCTTCATTCCAGGTATCTCCCAAGCACATGTATCACTTGAGTTTTTCAGGTACTCTAAGGAATTCCTCTACAGCCTCTTTGAAACACGACTGCCAGCGCTGCCTGTGGTCCTGTAGCTGGGGCTCAGCCATGCTGTCTCCAGAGGAAAGCTGCCTTCATCCCCATAATCCATGCCTCTTCTTCATCCTCTGCCTTTTTGCCACAGTTCAGCATCAGAAATTCAGCCTGGGACAGTCCCCACCCTTTTCAGATGACGTTTTCCTACAATACAACTTGTGTTCTGCAGCTGGCATTATTTGTGCCTAGATGTGTGACATGATTTCTCTCATCTATATAAATGCATATACATAAATATTTTTTCAGATGTGTGTTTCTGTATGTGTATGCACACTATATTTTTGCCTTTGTATGTCAAAGTCAGAATTTCATCTGTGATGGAAAGTCAATTGTTGAACACCTCTGATATCAAATAAATACAGAATCACAGAATGGTTTGGGTTGGAAGGGATCTTCAGGATCACCTAGTCCAATCCCCCTGCAGAGACACCTTTTGCTAAACTGAAGTGCTCAAGTTGATTTAAGGTTAATTAAATAGATTCCCTTCAGCCTGTTTGTTTTTGAGCCTGGTACTTCAGGACATGCCATTTTTCTCAATTTTTTTCCTTCCATTTTGTCTAATTCCAGGATCTGTTTTTCTCTGACTTCCAGGCTGATTATCCTGCGTCTGCTGCCACCAAAGTCTCTTTTGTATCTTACTTAACAATATCTTGCTTCTAACTGAGAAAAAAAAATATTTTATCCTTCTTGCGTAATAAAAAAGATCATCTCTGTTGTTTTTTAATGTAGAAGGGTGATATTTATTGACTATTTTTTTTCTTTTTCTGTATCATCACAAACTCTTTGCATCCAGCTTGTAATTATCTTTGGATTGGTTTTTGCCTTTCTTGTTCCAAGAAAGTCCTTCATCTGCCAGATCTGTGTATGGTGTGTGAGTGCTTGACTTCTCATCCCAATTTCTTTGTCTTTCAAATTGTCTGTTTATATTTATATTGATTGCTGCTTCCTGTCTGAGGTGTGTGTTTGCTGATTTTCAACACCTTTCTCAGCAGGGGAGCTGGAGCTCCTATGGAGACCAGCAATGAGCAGTGCTTCAAAGGAAACGTTTTTCATTACTCTTTTTGTGCGTTCATTTCTGCCGTTCAGGTGGGCTGTGCTTTCAGTTTTACTAGGTCTGGAAATCGAGTCACCCTGGGCTCAGGACTGCCTTTGGTTTTCTCACTGCTGCTACTACCAAAAGTGTTTGCAAGCTGTGGCAGATGGTGCAGGTGGAGAGGACTGAGCAGAGCATTTAATTTTGTATTAACAGCTTTACGCCTGCGTGGGAGTGTTTTGGAGGCACAGCACACTTGCTCCAGAGAGAGCCTCTTTGTTTCCATGAGAGGCCTTTGCAGTAACAACTGATATTCCCCTTGTGCCATAATAGAAAATTAACTGTGTCTCCAGTGAGTTTTCACGTACTTTTGTTTTGTTTTTCTCTTGCCACAGGCTTGGAAAGGGGAAATACGAGGATGGTGACAGCATCAACTTGAACGACATAGAGAAAGTGCTTCCAGTGTGGCAGGTAGGTGATGAGGACATCTGCCCCTGCCACAGTGGGGACCAGCAGCAGCACCTTCCCTGCCTTGTGTTCCCTTAGGAAACCCTCCTCAGGAGTGGGAAAGCTGCTGGGCTCTGGTCCTTTTGGGATGGGGATTTGTGCCTGTGGTGTCAGGTGTTAGTGCTGGGCAAGGGCAGGTACCACACAGACTTTGTTGGGAGGTGATACACTGGGGGCAGTATATACAATATATATGTGTGTGTGTGCATGTACACAGTGCTCATATGTTGAGGGAAAGGAGATTCTAAAAGTATCAACCCCTCCTGACAGCTCCAAAATAAACTGCTGTCAGGAAGCCATCAATGCCTGTGTGCTGACCCAGGTATTTGTCCCTTTGGGGCAGTGTCCGTGTTTACCTGTAGTGATAATCCACGTGTGTGTTTTCTCCAGCCTCTCCTTTCCCCAGATCTCTCTTTACAGTTTTGGCAGTTCTGGTTAAATGACCTCTGATGTGTGGATGTTGGGGAATAGCAGGATGAGACCCTGAAGTTAAGAGGTCAGGATGAATAAGTGAATTTGTCAGCATCATATAGTTTTCTATTTTACAGAGCCCTAGTCCTCAAAGGAGCTGAATTCCCTAAGCTAGGCAAGTTTCAGAGGATGCTCAGCATGTTTTTGCTGAAACCTCTTTGCATCCAGAGGCAAGGATGGAAACATCTCATGCTGTGGTAGTGTTACCCTTTTCAGTACAGAGCCAAGAGCTCACTGGGCTTCTTGATCCTTGTGCATCATGTGAGGAAGAGCTATGCTTATCCTGCAGACCATGTGACAATCTGCCTTAATGTTTCTTTTGGGTGAGCTATTTGGCACAGAATACATGAAGGAGTGGAAAAGGGCAGCTGACTTTGGCAGGGAGGAGCACTGCCTGCAGCTGCTTCCTGCCCAGTCTCTTCCATGTTTGGTATGTCTGGGCTTTAGGTCACAGGGAAAAAACATCAGGTTCAGTTGATACAAGCCCCATTAATTCTGCAAAATAAGGTTAGTTTCCCTGGGGAATAATTGGAAATGAAGACTCAAACCATCTTTGGTGTGAGGAGCTGATTACCTTCAAGAGGGTTTTAATCAACAACTGTTAAATAAGGCAGGTCCTCCTGGTCTGGTTATCATTTCATCATGTCCTAAGAGTGCATTGAATACAACGAATTAATTCCAATATATACATTAATATCTGGCTTAATTGTCAGTGTGACATCTCTAAGCTGAAAGACCTAGCAGGAATGCTGGATTTGATGATTTTTTTGTGCTTCAGGGCAGACTTGTGCAGTGCTGCAATAATTTGCAGACATGCTTACCTTGGCATGAACAGCCAGTCATATGTGTGTGTGGGAGCTAGGACCCAGGTGGCTCTGGGTGAGGGTTTATCTTGTTCAGCATGGGCAAGTGAAATACTTGCAGACAGCTGGTTTAATCCTGACATATCATTGTTAACTGGATTTGAATGCAGCCGTGCAATGCTGACAGTGATTTTACTGCTCTTCATCCCTTGTTTTAAATGGCTCTGTGGAGCAGTGAGGGAGGGGCATAAGGGAAGATATTCCCTAGTGTGAGCCTGTGAAAGGAAAATCCCTCATCCTGTGGGGTTGTTCCACACTGTTATGTTCATGTTGCATCCTGAACAAGAGGCTTTTCAGGTTGGTGATATATAAACTCCTATTCTGTCTGTGTTTGAGAGCTCATGGGTTCCTTACAGCAGGTGTGCATGGGCCAATCTGAGCATCCTCTAGCCCCACTGGGGTGGTCTGAGCATCCTCCAGTGTGACTGAACCAGTCCAAGCATCCTCCCGCACGACTGGGGTGGTCCAAGCATCCTGCAGCACGTCTCAGATGGAAATGTTTAGCTGCTGGGTGGGCTTCAGCAGCCATGGAAAGGTTAAAAGAACCCACATTTGAGAGAGGGAGGGAGTCTTGCTTGCAGGCTGCTTGGAGATTTGTGTCCCTTTGGTAGCTGGATATGAATCTAGAACTAATCTCTGGTGTGCATCCAGGTCTGTACGGGTATCTACAGAGAGATTCAGAGATGTCCCTAATTAAGCAGAATATTCTGGTTGTCTGGGGGTTGAGCAGACTGTTGTGGATATCTGGGTGTTAATATCCTTATCCAGGAGTTTGTATTCTGGAATCTATCAATAGTATTTAACAAAATATCGCAAGGAAAGCCTATGACTATTTGGCAATAAAAAGGTGGAAAAATAAACAAAACGAAACAAGCCCAAGCGACCTTTCCCCAGATCCTCTTCTTTTGTTTGGGATTCGTGCATCCCCGTCCTTGGGGATGCTCCTACAGCACGGTGTGCTCTGCCATCTCGTGGACATGCACAGGCTTCACAATTCCTTCACCACAACTCGTAATTTGAAACTCTCGCTTGCCCCATTCTTTCAAAACCCATCTGAGGTACTTGTTTTTACTGGTGAAGAGGTTTTTATATTTGAAAGCTTCATGGCTAGGAGCCCTTGAGGTCATTGCCTTGGCTCATCTCGTGAGCCATAACCTCTTCATCTCTCCTTACTCATAAGAGTCTGCAGTAGGATTTGGGCATTAATTCATCAAACTGCTGCCAAAAATTGCTCTTTTGAAGGTGGTAAGTGTTCTCCATTCATAAGATCTGCTTTTTACTGCACACCAGGGAGCATTTGCTGATATGGAGGCACAGCTCAGATGCAGAAAGACTCTTTATCATCCTCTCCCTTTTCATATCAGCTGTTTTGTTGAAGGAGACCACATAACCACCTTGGCGTCATGAAGACGTCACAGGGAGGGCTGAGTCAGCGCCTTCTGCTCCCTTTGGCAAACGCTTGGGAAGCCTTTGAGGCTTGGATGTGTCACATCCAAGTATTCTGGTCCCAGATTTAGCCTTTGGAGTCCTTAACAAGTGAGCCATTGGCAAAATCTACACTTGCCAGAGAAAATAACCCAAGAGGTCATTTTCTGCAAGATCATGGGATCATGGAATGGCTTGGGTTGGACCCCTTAAGGCTCATCCCCTTCCAATCCCCTGCCATGGGTGGGGACACCTTCCACTGTCCCAGGGTGCTCCCAGCCCTGTCCAGCCTGGCCCTGGGCACTGCCAGGGATCCACGGGCAGACGCAGCTGCTCCAACAGGATCCACCCCTCTCCTTCCTGTGGAACTGCTGTAACTCACAAAGGACAGAGGAGGCTGCATGTCATAGGGGTGTGCTGTGAACGCTGCTAGACACAAGCAGAGAGTTTTGGGACGTGTCCCAAGTGGTTTCTGGACTTTGGTATTGCAGAGTTTGGCTTTCAGTTTGCTGGACTTGTGCCTTCGGGATGGGCTTGCCTTCCTTGGAATGCTGGGAATGTCTCTTCACTGCCCAGCTACTCCTTGTCTTGTGTTTTAGGAGGCAGAAATGTGGCACTTCTGAAAGGCATACTGGGCTCTATTGTTGTAATGAGATAAACTTGGAAGATGGCGTTGATATCATTTGGTTTGGCATCTTACTGCCTTCAGCTCATCTCCTTCCGTTTCCTTACTGATTCTTGACCCTTTTTGTCATATGCTTGCAGTTACAATAAACTGCTTGTTTCTCTTCTGGCTGTGGTCGTCATCCAGCTTCCTTGTTGGAAGAGAAACAAGGGAGAAGCTCCTTAGGAGAAAGGCAGACTCTGTAAGTTGTTCACATTCCTCTTAGCACCACTGTGTTCCTGATTTTGTCCAAACAGGATTAGAAGCGCATGGATTCCTGATCTGGTTTCTAGTTCAGCCTATAGGTGCTTAGGCAAATAGATTCATTATTTAAACTGTTTTCTTTTTCACACATGCCTGTGTTTGAAAGCAAAAGCAGGCAAGCTGCAGGTTCTTCTTTCAGCATTGATATTATGCTGTTTTTTTTCCTTGTGCTGGAAAACCACCTGAATTGAGGGATCCACAGACAGGTTTTCCTGTTTTCCTTGTGACCTCTTCTCCCTGACAAGTAGTTTCAAGTCAGACCTTGGAGTTCAGTGTGGGGATCTGGTGAGTAAAAGGTGGGACCTGTACTTGGGCTGGTCACTTGGGGTTCCTGCTCCAGGTGAGGCATGGACACACTGGGACATGATGTGTTGCACCTCTACACTGAGGTGTCTAGGAAGGGCTGGGTGATTCCCATCTGAGGAACCCTTGTCCTTTCCCTGTCGGGTGCAGAGATGGACCAGTTCACATGTGGATTTGGTGTCCAGGGGGAGAGGATAGATTATGGGCAAGCAACCCCTTTGCTGTCGCTCTGCAGGCAAGGAGTGGAGATTGGTGTCCAGCACTAGTGTGAGGGCTTGTTGCTGGACCCTGCAGATCACTGATCCTTCCAGGGAGGTGGTAGCATAAGAGCAGGTCTCTGGAGCTCACAGTCAGGTCTTTGGTGTTGTGGTGTTATTTACTATCACCATACCAAGCTGTCACTTTGCCATCTCCTCTCTTGCCTGCTCTTTCTATGCTGCGAGGATGGGCAGTTCTCATTTTACCCAGCACATTAGGCAACCCAGGTTCCTCCTCTTTCACAGCCTTGTCCATAGCAGTGTGGCCCTCTCCCAGCAGGCTGTCTTGTGCTGGTGGATCTGGGGTGGGCTGATCCCTCTGCCTGGCATCCCCTCCCACGGGGAGTGGCCTGGTCATTGCATAGTGTGCTGCTTGTGCTCTGTGTCCCTGCTGTCACTCACAGGGTCTAACCCTGACATCCTTTGTGTGTCCACCTCTTATGAAGAGGTTGGGGTGCCTCCCTAGGAGCCCCAAAAAGGGGGGATTAATTCTTCCTGCCCACACTTCCTGGTGGAGTCTGCCCAGAGTGTGTGGGCATACTCTACAGAGGAGGTTTCTTGCCTGACAAACCCATATCCCAAGGGTCTTTCCAGTACAGTAACAGCTAAAACCACTGTGGAAAGTCCCTGTCAAAGAGCCAAGATTTACTTGAGTATAGGAAACAATGTATTTGGAGTCAGAGCTCTGCTCCAGAGTAAGAAGATTTTGGTTTGCCATGGCTTCCAGTGAGACATGGGCTTTCTGTGGCCCTTTTTTTTTGTTGCATTTAAACCAACTGACAGTGACCACCACCTGGGGCAGAGGGGGCAAACTGCTTTGGTCACCTATAGCCCCTCCAGCATCACTCCCATGCCAGAGTTAAGGCCACTATTGCCAAGGAAGGCAGATGAGACCATGGAGATCTCCAGAGCACTGGAGAGGTCTGGACCAAGACTGTAATATCTCAACCAGTTCATCACCTTGCAGATTCCCACAGGCCTGGGCTCTGGTGGCAGATCCCTATGATCCCTGAAGGTTATCAACCCTGAGGGCTTTATCAGATGTGCAGGAAAGGGAAGATCTTCTAGTGGGTTTTTCAGATTATGATGGTCTTTCATAAATATTGAAGTTGGAAAAGACCCATAAGATGTCTGAATCCAACCATTCCTCCAGCACTGCCAAGGCCATCACTAACCCATGCTCTCAAGTGCACATCCACATAGCACTTAAATCCATCCAGGGATGGGAATTCCACTATGCCCTGGGCAGCCTTGCCAGGGTCCAACAGCCGTTTCCACAAAAGAAATTATTCCTAATATCCAATTTCCTTGTACCATATGATAGCCTTATTCAGTGCATAAATGAAACACTGGAGAAATGGCCAGGAACTTTGATGTTTCCATTATTGTTTTATTATTATCATTATTACTTTTCTCATTATCATTATTCTCGTTATCATATTTACAATTGTTATTGTTGTTGTTATTATTATCATTATTATTGTTGTTGTTATTATTATGGCTCAGAGCGGGTTCCTGATTGTGGAAAATGAGATGTGCTCTCCCTTCTCAGGGCTGGTGTTACTCTTCTGGCTGTCAGGCAGACGTTGCAATGTTTACTCATAATTCCTGGGGATGTCTTCCCAACCTGGTGGGCACAGAGGTCCTGTTTTGTAGTGGCTTCTGGTGCTGCTACTGGTCATCTGATCAGAATTAGAGCCAGGCTGCTGTGCTTGTCAGGATAGGAGGCATTGGGATGATCTCAGACCCCAGTTGGATTGGCTGGTTAGGGGTTTGGGATGAGCAGGGAGGGAATGTGGAAGGGACAAGGTGGTTTATGCTCTGAAGTTTGGCAGTTTGGTGGCAGAGGGGACAGGGCTGGTGGCAGAGGGGAGCCGTGCAGCACTAGAGGGCACTGCAGCCTCGCCGCATGGCCCTGGAGTGCTGCTCTGGGCAGAGGAAATCAGGCTTTTCCAAAGGCTTTTTCCGAGCACAAACTCCGCTCTGCAGTGTCTCTCACCCTCCTGTGCCAGCTCACACTGCTCTCCATCCAGATGTGTCCACCTCGGGCTCAGAATCCATGTCCAACATGGGGACACCTGCAGGTGTTTCTCTCTACCTGGGGCTGAATTTGGGTGTGAGCTGCATTTTGTCTCTGAGCAGAATGAGGTTAAAACTGAAGGTATCTGTGACCTCCTCAGTTACCAAAGCCCTTAGGGGGGGCCTGTTCTTAGGGGTTAGACATGTCCCATCTCACGACTCCCTGGAAATCCCTCCTTTGCCCACACAGTCCTCAACTCTGCATGTCTCCCATGGGATGCTCCGGCAGGGCTCAGTCTGGCACCAGAGCAGTTCCAGATGTGCTGAAGGGTTCTCCCTTTCTCTGGAGGTGCTGCTGCCCTGTCTGGGATAGGATGTTCTCCTGAACACCCACATTTCCACCTCTCCCTGCCCCCACATACCTTGTTGTACCCACCCCAAGTTAAGGACTTGCCGGCCTCAGGAGGAGGGAGATGGGCACCATGCTGGACCATCTCTGTTCCTTAGACCCCAGTTTGCCAACCACTGGTTTGTACCACAAAATAAGATTAATAATGGGATGTTGTCAGCTTTTCACCTTTTCCTCAGGCTGAGGTGACAGAGGGGTGGACACAAAGAGAGATGTTGGGACTAGGCTGAGCTTACCAATAGGAAGTGGTGGGTTTTGGGTTCATGACCAGAGACCGCAGAGGAATAGGAGTATGGGAGAGCTATTCCTGGGAGGATGATGAAGGAAGATGCTCTGTTTTACTTTTAAGGAGTCCACAAGTAGTTCTAGTCCTGTGAACTGCAATTTTCTGGGGAATTAACTGGTTTGGGCAAGGGGAATTGTGCTGGGGTATAAATAGCAGCTCAATAGGCATTTCAGGCTCAAAAATGTCACCACATTATGCTCTGGCTTAAACACACCAGGGAGCTGCTTGGATTTTTCCCAGTTTTACAGCTGACTTCCCTTTCAGAAAGGTTTGCTTTTATGCAGCTATATAATATCCAAAGCAAACCTGTTTTGGTTTTTCCCAGTCATTTCTATAGACTCCAAAACACACCCCTTAAATCCTGCCTGAATTTAAACTTCTCAATAATGTTACATTTTTTTTCCCTTTTTTTCTCAGGGGATTCATTAGAAAACTGAGAGGGTTTTTGCTGCACTCCCTCGAATTTGCTGAATATTTTCCTGCAACATGGAAGTAATGTGGAGGAATGATTAAATTTTTGAAACGCTATTAAAAGTAACCAGGAAAAGAAAATCCAGATTTCTAAAGATCCCAAATAAAAACTCAATGTTGCTTTGGTCAAGCAGCTATTTCTGCTGGCTTGGCTATTTCCACATCCTAATCCCTTCCCTGCTCTCTGTAAAATAGATGAATTTTTAATAAAATGAAGGGAAGGAAGGATTTTTCTCTCAAAAAAAAAAAAATAGTAGGCATACCACAGGACCAGAGAAGGGAAACGTGCATACATCCCCGTTGTCAGAGGGACCTGGAGAGCCTAGAAACACCTTGCTCTCTAAAAATCCTGTTAATGGGGGATGTCCTCGTCCCTGGTCCGACAAAATAGGAGGTTAATGTTTCCTGTCACATTTATAAATTTCTTCTTAACCAGAAGATGCTCCCCCACCCTTTTCTGCTGCCTTTCCTCTGATGTTGTGGGAATAGAAAGCAATACAATAAATGAGACCAGAAGTTCTTAAAATGCGAATTTCCTGCCCGGAGGCAGCAGGTAAGTGAATCCCATTCAGCTTGGAGAAATGTATATATAGCTGTGGGTGTAAATATAGGTATTTAGTGGCAGGGTAAGTGTTTATTGCAATGCAGGGTGGTTTGGTCAAAGATTGTCATTTAAGTGGGAAATTTATTGCTGCACACGACGCCTGGATGTCTCTTCCACGTGGAAAATAAAGACTGTTTATGAAGGGATTAAATGATGTCCTCTCTGTGGTAGCAGACCAAGCTCTGTAACCCAGAGGTCCTTTTAGTTCTACATTTGTTTTGTCCCTTATTTTATGATTTTAAAAGTACTTTCGGTGGTTACTTTTTTTCAAGATCATGAAATGGTTTGGGTTGGAAGGGGCCTTCAGGATTGTATTGTTCCAACTACTCTGCCATGGGCAGGGACAACTTCCACTAGACCTCAGAGACCCATCCAGCTTGCCCTTGGGACACTTCCAGGGATACTCCATTAACTCCTCTGCTGGCTTGGGAAATGGCTCAAATGTACACATGCTGGCACGGTCAGTGAAGGAAAACCTATGGCCTCCCCAAAATGCCTTTGCTGGATGGTGGGCTTGAATGATTTCATTTGGGCTAAGAGGAATAGTGAGTGGAATGTTGTCTCCTTTGGCCACACAACACTGCCCCTGTGTCCATGTCTCCCAGGGTTATTCCTCTTTATCCCTCTCCTGTTCCTCCTGTTGTGGACAAATTCCTCATTGTTGCCTTGCTTTCTTTTCATTTATTTTTTTTTTAATAGTTCTTGTAACGTATGAGCAGAGAAACCACTGGAGAATGATAAAACTTCATTTCTTCCTGCTTTTGTGACCCACTTCATTATTTCATTTCTCATTGTATATTCTTCTGAGTCGCCCTGTCCAAACGGAAAGAAAATATGTATGGTTATAGGAGCTGTTTGTTTCCCTTTGGCTGGGAAAAATAAGACCCCTTGGCTGGGCAAAATAAGCAGGGATCACAGAAGATATGGGTTGCTTCTGCTGGTTAGCTCTGGGGAAGGGACTGCTGATATTTGTCCCATCATGTGTCTATGAGCAACATTACTTCCTAAAGCTGGTGGGTTGCATGTCCCTTCAGCTGGCCAGCCTTCCTCTTGGTGCTCTGCAGAAATAAAATATTAAAATACATATTCCTTAAGTTTAGGTTGCTGCACATTTTCTAGATGAGGATCAGAAGATTTGGGGTCAGTAGTTACATGTATGTGGTTTGGAGGGAGCAGCAGGGGAAATGAGACACCCTGTCTTGTTCTATCATTGTTCCACAACAATAATCCAGACCCAAGGCAGTTTTTGAGATTCAAGTGTGAAACACAGATTTGCCCATGTAATTCAAAAGAAAATATGAGTTCAGGATGATCTCCATCCAGCCTGATGGCACCGCCCCACTGCTGCTGCAGGACACCCCGTGCACACCACAGAGTGACAACAGTGGCTGCTCTGCTCCAGCCATTGGGCCTGTGGTTAGTGAAAGTTTGGGTTTCCAAAGTTTTCTACTTGTTTGGGTCGTTCCCATCCCTCTTGCCTATGGAGCTTATTCAGCCCTGCATCCAGGATCTTACAACTGCTTGACAAGAGGGTGTTGCGGGGAAGAGTCAGTCTGTTCTCCCAGCTGAGGAGCAACAGGACAAGAGGAAACAGCCTCAAGTTGCACCAAGGGAGGTTTAGTTGGATATTAGGGAAAAATTTATTTGTGTAAAGGGTTGTTAAACATGGAAATGGGTTGACCAGAGGAATGGTAGAATCCCCATCTCTGAAGGGATTCAAAAGTCACATGGATGTGACACCTGGGGACATGGGTTAGTGGTGGGCTGGACAGTGCTGGGGGAATGGTTGGGCTTGATCGTAGAGAGGTCTTTTCCAGCCTAAATGATTCTATAATTGTATGAGTCTGTGTCTGGTGTAGACAGTGCTGGGAGACATCAGGGATGAAGAAGCTTCATGCCCATGGTTGTAACAACCAACTCAGCCTGAAGATTATGGAGAAACCAGGGACTAGGCTGGTGGCTGTGGATGGCGGCTGGTCTCCTGGGTGCGACCAACATGCTAAATAATCATCTCCTTGCATGCAGATTTTGATCTGGAAGCTCGGTGGTGCACTTTGTTACCTGTATTGTTGTGATAAAGCTTCCACTTGTGCTTTATTTTGCTGTCAGAGCAAAGCCAGCCCCGTGTGCCTCAAGGCTTCGGGAGGCGGTGCAGTCCCTGCGCTCCCTGAGCCAGCAGTGTCCTGGCACAACAGGTCACCACCCTGATAAGCACAAAGGCAAGGAGTCAGGCTCGTACTGAAATGGTATTTCAGCCAGAAAGAGCAAAGGGGGTAAAAAGGTACCCTGACCATCAGTATGTGTGCGGCCACCTTCATGTCGTGTGATCACAATATCGGTTTTCTATTTTAATTTTTTTATGCTTGGCTTAGCAATTAAAAGGCTACACTGCGCTTTGGTTTTTCCAGTCTGCTGCATCGTGTGACCCCGGTGACTCCGAGCTAAGCCTCGTTATATAATGGCGGGGTGTTTTTTTGGAAAACCTCCATTTAATCCTTTCGGAGCAGAATTTGCTGTTTTTGTTTTCTTTCATATCGTCGTCTTGTTTCCCCCCTCCGCCTACCCCTTCCCCGGCAGGCACATGCTGAAGGCGTCAGTCTGGGAGCAGGGTCCTTTCTTCCCTCTTTTTTTTTTTTTTTTTCCCTTCTTTTTTTTTTTTTTTCAAATCTGCAGAGAAAGGAAAAAAAAAAAAAAAAAAAGGTTTATTTTCGTTTGCTTGGGTTTCAGCGCCTTTCCCCACCGTCGGGGGGAAGGACTACGTGATGTGCAGCAGGTATTTTGTGAATGGAGCACAACCCTGTGACTCCCCGTCGCTTGACCGAAGGGGGAGGCAGGGGAAGGAGAAAATAAAAAAAAAATAATAAAAACCACCACCCAGTGACTCCATCTGACTCGTTTTGGCTGGAAAACTTTTTCAGCGCCGTAGTTCTTAAGCCAGGAGGAAGCTTTCTTCTGGCCCAAGAACAATAAAGGGGTCAGCAGCCTGATCCTCCCTCCTACACCCTCTTCCTTCCATTGTGAGGGGTCTGTGCAAATATCCCAGGCTGCTTCTGCTGGGGCCTGAGGGACCAGAGCCGCACATAGGACATTAAAGAGAGACTCTGCGAACTCAGTAATCCTGCAAAGAGGAAAAAAAAAAGAAAGAGAAAACAAAATGAAGTCTCAGAGGAGCTCTATTTCTGGTGTAGTGTTACGCCTGGAGAAGTTACCAATGAGTGTTTCTCATGGTGGGGGGAAATCCATCCCCTTACCCTGCCCTAGGTGCTCCTTCATGATGCCACCACAGCATCTTCCCCACTTGCTCGGTGAGTGGCCAAATGCACACCCAGGGAAGGTGAACCCTCATGTCCCACCAGCCCTGCACATCCTCCATTTCTTGGCTTGTCCAAGGGAGGGGATTTCTGCTGCTCCCGTAGTGCAGGTGCAAGGCCTGTGTGCTGCAGGTGTGCAGTCTCCAGTAAGGATGGGGTTGAAGGAGGTCCAGCTGCTTGACGTGTTATGCTTGTTTCAGGGATTCATCACCACGTGGCAGCACTCGGTTTTTCAAGCCAGCACTTTTAATGACTTGTTCCTCAGATGTATATCACAGACCATGAAGGTCTGAGACAGCAATCCCTAAGTTAAGAGGTCTCCAAGAGGTGCTGTGTGGCCACAGCAATGTGCCTGCCAGTCCTGTCTGTCATGAAGGCCACCTGCATCTCTCCAGGAAGGTCGTACGCTGGTGAGAGGGCTGCTGTGGTTTCTGTGATACTTCTCGTGAATGCAGAGCAGACACAAAACTTGCAGCTCATGCCAGGTTCTACCACCATGAGTGGTGATTCTCTGTCCAGGTGGTATCTGCCAGACTAGATGGTATCTCCTCCCAGAGGAGAAGACAGGACCTGTGGCCTTCTAAGAGAAGTCGAGTTCAACGCAGGAAGCCACATCATACTCCAAAAACCTGATGCATTTGCCAGAGGGAGAGCGTATCATGCTCATCAAGTTGTAGGAACCCACCTTTTTTTTTTTTTTTTTTTTTTTTTTTTTTGACACCATTAACCATCCAACAGCATGCATGACCTCTCCTGGCCACATCCCAGCCAGCTGGCCCTTGGCACCGTGCGGATGGCGGTGGCGATCTCGCCACGAGGCAGCTCCCGCCGTCGTTATCTCCTCGCCGTGTCGATAACACTCCGCTGGCGATGGCCAGGATTTCCTCGCACTACAGAGCTTTCCTGAGGATCAGCTCTGCGAGCTGTGGAGGAAGCAGCCCCCACGAGATCGCTCCTGGCTGCTGGGAGCGCGGTGGCCGACTTCAAACGTACGTGCAACCCGACATGATCTGAGGAGCGCCACGCCGGCTCCTCTTTCCCCTCGCGCATGGAAACTCCTCCTGCAAGTGCTCCAAGAGCTGAGGCAAGACCAAACATGGTTATGAAAGCCTGTCAGAGGTGGGGGAGAGTTGTCCCATGTCTTGCCTGGAATTCTGAGGGAATGGCAAGAGCACTCACGGCCAGGGTGGAATTCAGGGTCTCACTCCCACCCATCTTGAAGAGCCCCAATGTGGACTACGTGCACTACAAACTTTCCTTTAGTTGAAAGGAAAACCATTTGTAGTTCCATTTTTAAGATTAGTTATTTAAACTCTTTTCATTTCTTTACAAATGCCCACGTTTGAAGGTGAAAGCAAGAAAGGTGCAGCTTCTTCTTTCAGCCTTTTCTCCTGGTGCTGGAGCAGCTCTCTGGTCTCTGCACACAGAGTCTACCTCCAAGTGCTACACTTACACTTGATGCTTCCAAGTATAAGTAATAATTACACTAGCTTTGTGGACCTTGTTGGAGGGCAAGGTGGAGTGTGAAGAATTCCAAGATACAGCTCCTTTGCTTATATTCCAGAGAACCAGTGCCCAGCCGTCCATGGCCATTGAAAATTAAAAATTAAAAGTACAAAATTAAAGTAGATCCAAGGGTTGCAAGTGTACCTAAGGCTGGGAACCTGCTGAGTTAGAGGTGGAGTTCTGGGACTACTTGACCATCCTGACATTCCTGTCTGAAGGAGAAGAAAACTGCCTTGTTTGACTTCTACTTGCTGCATCTTTTCCTGGCACGATTTGCATACAAGGCAGGACTTGAATTTATTCTGCAAGCCCTCAACTTCTGAGAGTTGTTGGTGCAGGAAGGGCAAGGCTGTGGTGCAGCAGCTGGTAGCTGTGCTCTTCTGGGAGATCTAAGGTGATTTTCCTGACATGAGGTTGGATTTAAAGACAAGGTGTTTTGACAGCACAGAAGAGCAGAAGTCTTTCTGCATGTGAAAATTAATGATTTAGTGGTCACCTAGAGTGATTTGCAGTTTGGATGGAATCCAAATCCAGGCATCTTTCAGAGGCATCTTGCTTATCCAGAGGCACTTGTTTATTTGGTGCCTTTGCTATGTTTAGCATAGGTAAATCAGAAGTTGAAGCCCAGGTGGGAGGGACTGACTATTCAGGAGCAGAGAGTAATCCAGCAGAACAAGGTTAGAAATGAATTATAGGGGGACAGCTAAGGGATGAGAGTAGGACATGATGATGGTCCCTTGGTCCACTGTCAAGTCCAGGCAAGTTGGTGCTCCTTGATGAGAGCAGTCCTGTTTTTGAAGAAGTCCACAGAAAATCTCCGTCTTCTCTGTCCAGGTTTCTAATGTTTTGCTTTTCTGTTCTGTCAAGGACTTGGCTGTGGTGAATGTTTGGAGTGGCTGCCTGTTTGCCAAGAGGGCTTTCACTCTGCCAGACCTGCCCACCTACCCACAGCCACCAAGGTCCTTCCATGGGCAGATGCAATTGAAACTAAGTTAAAAAGCTCATATGAAGGGGAGTTGACTGGCAAAACATATCCCAGTCCTGCAAGTGACTTCCAGCCCTTTGGAAGCTATTTGGCATGTTGAAAGATTCCCCATTAAATGCAGTTTGCTCTGGGGTGGTTTTCATGGATCTTGTGTTGCCGCATCTCTTTTCGTCCCCTGCGTGGACACCAAATAGCTTTTCAGATCTTAACTCATGCAGAAAGACACGTCCAGGGGACAGGTTCAGGGAGTATCCTGCCCTGGGAGGTGAGGGCTGAGGTATCTGGGAGTTTCTGCTGCAGCTTTAAGGAGTCTCCCTGTGCTGGGAGCTGTGTACAGTAGGAACAGTCATCAGCCTCATCTTACGTGCGCCTCGTCTCACTGGTTAGGATCGCTTCCCCTGTGGAAACCATCAAGAATTTCCGTTATTTCCTTTCCTGAGGCTTTGTTTGGGTGGGGATTTCTGGAAGGTATTTCACAGGCAGGTATAATTAAAGAAAGACATGCTTGCCTGGAGGCTTGACAAGGTTTCTTTAAAGCCAGGCCTTTAAGCATGGTGGCAAAACAGAAACCGTTTGTTTCCCTGTCCGGTGGAGGGGAGGTTGGGGAAAAGGGGGAGCTAATCAGCTGGGAATCATCCCAGTTAAATGCTGCACACCAGGGTTAAGGCCCTTATCCAGCAAATCCTTGAAATATGTGCTTAATTTTAAGTCCCTCTGACTTCAATCTGTTTACTCTTGTGCTTAAGTTTAAGCATGTGCCTAAGTGCTCGGCTGGCTGCAGGCCAAGGCAAATAGTAGACTTAGGAGCAGAATCACATAAAGTAAGTGCTTTTCTGGACTGGAGTTCTGTGGGACAGCGGGTGCTCTGCAGGTCTGGGATGCTGGAAGGGGACAGTGCTGCGTATCCCAGCTCCCTCAAGTTATTCCATGTTGGGTACCAGAGACCTGTGCTCACCTTGCAGGGAGCATCCAAACAGTGCAGCCTCTAAATTGGTACCTGAATTTCAGCATCTGTTTCTCTGTTCTGAAGGCATCAGCCTCACCTGTAGCCTTCTGTATATCAAGCACAGCCTTGCAAAAGTATATAATTTATTTCCTCTCCGTTGAGAGAAAGGAGCATGTTAGTGGAGGAAAATATTCTTGATTTTATCATCAAAGGAAGGAGAGCAGATTCTATGACCTGACTAATAAATCTTCATAGGAATTTGTGTGGCTGCATTAACACAACGAAAAGAACTCCTGTATTAGCACAAGCTTTTATAATGGCTTTATCTTCTTCTTTCCTGTTCCAAGCTAATTCCTGAAAGCCTTCTTCTAATCCCCCGTTTTGCTCATCCAGCCTGGACTTCTTAGAATGGCAACGGGGGTTTTTTCCTTCAGTTTTAATCTACAAATGACAGCACTTAAAGCTAATAACTGTAGCCTTGGCACGCACAAAAACGAAAAACCACCATCAAGAAAACAAGATCTGTGTTTTTTGAGAACGCCACTACCAGGGGTTAAGGGAAATCTGCAGCTGGAACAAATACAGCACTCGTCTAACTTCCTCAATAACTGCTGGGGGAGCGGGCAGTTGCCAGACTGAGGAAGCGTGGTTAGCCATCGAGTCTTTGAATGCAGCTCCGTTTCCCCCTCAAACCCATGGAATTTATATTAACCTCCAGCTTTTCTTAGCTGGTAGGAATTTTTTTTTTTTTTTTTTTTTTTTTAAATTTGCTTGAGTAAGAGCCTCACTTTAGTTGCTTTGGTTCACAGGAGGAGCAGAGGAGATGGTTCTGCTCCTTGCACCGCGCTCTTGCTGGCAGAAGACCAAGGATGTTAAATGAATAATTTCTGGCAGTGATAAGGAGAGAAAGGTTGAGGCTGCCAAGCACAGAGTCACAGATGTCTGATGACTTGGTTTTGGGAAGGGCAGAGAGAGACATCCTGGCTCACTGGGTTGTCTCCAATGCCAGCAGAGGTGCGGGCAGGAGGAAGGAGCTCATGTGCCTTTACATGGGTGTAAATGAAGTAGTCAAAGAGCAATATCACAGAATCATAGAATGGCTTGGAAGGGACTTCAGACACCATCTCATACCTGCCATGGGCAGGGACACTTTCCACTATCCCACGTTGCTCCAAGCCCTGTCCAGCCTGGCCTGGAACACTTCCAGGGATCCAGGAGCAGCCACAGCTGCTCTGGCAACCTGTGTCAGTGTCTCATAAAGGAAGAAATCATAAAGAAACGACCCTCATAAAGGAAGAAATCCTTCCTAATATCTTACCTAAATCCACCCCTCTTCAGTTATGTGTGAATGACAGTCAGGATGTCTAAAACCACTTCCAATGAGATACTTGTGTACCTAATTTAAGGCCACAGGAGATATCCTCAGGTGAGCTTGGAGAGTATTTCAAAGACCTCATTTTCCATCCTAGGGCTCCTGTAGGGTCCCTTTGTGATTTCAGAGCCACTTTGGAGGCAGAGCACCTGCAGGATGCTTGTGGCTGTGGTGCTGATGGTAGTGGGCAGGAGTCCTGGGCAGAGAAGGGAGCTGGCTGAATGGACATGGGGGATGTGCTCATTGCCAAAATTACCATCTCTCTGGTGGCAAGCAGTTTGATGTCTCCTTCTGACCTTGTAATCACTAAGTGCATCTGCAGTTTTCCTGTCATGCCTTGTTCTGCTCGTTGCCCATTCCAATCTTGGTGGCCACTATCTCAGACCCTTTCCAGTTTCTGGAGCTGAGCCCATCGCAATTCTGCCAGCTACAAAGGCATCAAGGAGATTAGAAAGCAGCTGAAAAAACTGTAGTGAGGAGGGCCAACATGACCTAAGACATCCCAGTATGCAGTGTCTTTGGTGTTGGTCCCTTGGCATATATAAATATATCCAGGAATTGTGTGGTTTCTTGAGTTTTGGTGCTGATTCTTGTGGAATCATAGAAGGGTTTAAGTTGGAAAAAAATTGTGAGATCGAGTCCAATCATTCCTCCAGCACTGCCAAGGCCACTACTGACCCATGCCTCCAAGTGCCACATCCACACAGCTTTTAAACCCCAACAAGGATGAGGGACCCACCACTTCTATAAGCAACCCACTTCCATGTTTGACAGCCCTTTCCATGCAGAATTTTTCCCTAATAACCAATCTCAATCTGATGGTTTTTTATCCCCACTTGGATCTGATGAAACACTTGAAGGTGTGTCCTTGTGACCAATATGAAATTAATTGAAGAGGTTTCACCCAGCACCTGGTAGTTATCACAAGAGCAGCTGTAAGTTATGCTTTCTCTGGCAGGAAGGCTGATGTATGAATGGTGCCACAGTCTTTGGAGATGTCATGTTTGAGATTTGGACTTTGCAAGACTCAGCAACATCCTGCTGCCTGTTCTCTATCACTTCTGGATAGAAAACAGTTTTTGAGAATTCTTTTCTTGGTGGAGGTGCCAGGCCCATTTCCAGTGTCACATTTGCACACTGCTGTAAAGCAGCTACAAACTTAGCCTTCTTACTCACCTCCATTTTACTGTTCAAAGTAGCCTGTGGCTCACAGAGGTCTGCAGAAGGTCAGTGAAAAAACACCAGTGTAATTAATACGTGTTGTGTTATTATTGATACTCTGTGGCAAGTGCATCATGTTTTCTGAGCTTTTCCCTGCATTAAAGCCCATTACACTAGGAGCAGTCCTAGATCCTCAATGCATAACAGGAAAATCCTGGGAGGGATCAGACAGATGCTCAAGGAGCAGTTTCTTCTCCCCAGGTACAAACTTGCCAGTTAAACTGGCAAGGAGCAAGTCAGACCCTTGTGTTGCACAGCTCACACTCTCATCAAGGACTGGGACTTTTCAGAGGGAAGAGTAGGGCTTTTATAGGATAAAATTTGCATTTTTATAGGATTAAATTGGCATGTGCACATTGGGATGTTTTCCAAGCAAGTGTGACTGAGACATGGGATCCTCACGTGATATCTCTGAACTAGAGTAAGCAGCAGCTTCAAAGAGGAGAAAAGGCATCTCTTGGTGGTGTACTCCTGAGGAAAGTGCATTGTCTCTGTCTTCAGCCAACTGCAAACAGGAGTATCTGTTGTGTGAGAATGTGAGAATAGCACAAGGGACTTGGGAAAGGAAAGGACCATGCTTCAGCCATGAAGGTTGATGCCAAAATTCCCTTTTGCTTTGGTAGTGCAGTGTATGGATCAGAGGGATATGGATCATGTTAAAAAAAAAAAAAAATAAATAAATCTTGTTGAATTATAAACTATTGTTTGCGATCTTATGGTGTTGAAAAACTTGGAAGGTATTCAAGGTATCCAGCGGGAAATGCCAAGGACTGAGCACTGAGAGTGTTCTCCTATTGCCTCTGGATCTATCCATGATAAAAGAAAAAAGAAGCCGCCAGTTGTGTGTAAGGCTGTGAAGTTGTCACTTTGTAAATAAGGAGTTTCATTACTGTTGCACTGTCCCCAATCCCAGGGGCTTGCCCAATCTTGAAGCTCCTTCTGGCTGAAGCTTTCCTAAAGAAAGTAAGTGGAGGCCAGGATCTGGGGTTTTGCTCAGATGGACATGAAAAACACACCATTTTTTAATGGTAATGGTGAAATGAAAGTATTCTTGGACATAGCCCTTATCACCTGGGAGCAAAACTGGGGTTCAAGCGTACCTGGACAGAGGAGGCTGTACCAACACTGAGGATAGCACAGAAAAGGTTCCAGCTTAGAGGTTCCTAAACTCCCTGAGGCCCTATCAGGTATGTTTATAGGTCACCGTAAGAATTTATCCCAGTTCTGCCTGTAGGTCTCCTCCTTTTGACCACCCACCAGGATGGAACAGTGGGGAGGTGTTGAGGGACCTCCTGCCATTCCACCTCACTTATCTCAGCTGGAGAGGCACAGATAGGCACAAGGGACAGGAAAAGCCAGGCTGGGGAGCATGACAGATACAGAGGAAATGTATATTTTAAGGAACAGTGAAGTCCCAGAAGCCCTGGAATAGCTCAAATTATTCCAATTCCAATAGCAACCTCATAACGCTCTAAAGACCCAGGTAAAGCCGTTCGCCCCTCACTGCCAAGCTGTTGCAAGCAAGTAAAATGTAACAAAAGCTTTTCAGAGTAGTTCAGCCCTTTCTCAGGATGACCTTGTGCTACCTGGACAGTCTGCAAACCAAACAGCATGTGTGGTGCCTTCTGGTTGCAAGTGATGTGGGCAGTATTTATTCCCAATATTATCTGAGAAAGGCTCCTTTTTCCAGGGAAAAGCAAACCAAGGTCATCAATGCAATTTATTTTAGTGATTCTGTAAATAATCTGCATTTAAGGACTCCAAGCAATGGTGTGGTTATAACTATACTTGCTGGATAAATGTATTTATTTATGGATGGGATGCTTTACTGCTGACAGTACAGTTTGTTTTTAAGCCTGACCAGGGTAGAGGAAATACATACAAATAAACAATAAACCTAAACAACACTAAAATAACATCAGTTAAAACAATTAGAGTTACTTCCACTCGCAAAGTATTGTTCCCATTTTGCTACAACATGGGAAAAAGCTCCATTTCCTAAGTCAGCTTGTAACTGATTTGGGATTTGCGGATTCTGGTAACAAAAAGGGATTTCTTTTGTCTGTTATTTATACTCTTCCTATGGCACCGTGTGTCCGTGTCGGCGTGTCTGGAGCACCCTGTCTCAGAGCAGCAGTGTCTCCAGCCTGTCCCCATCTCCGTGCCTTAGCTGGGCTTCTCCTGCCTCTCCTGCCTGTGCTGGTGTGGGTGGACTTGTGTCTTTGCAGAGGCAGTTCCTCCTAGGAGACTTTGTCCTGGTTTTTAAAGTTTTATTATCTCTGAACTATGTATAATTCAGGAGCTCAGGGGCCAAGAGTTAAAAATAGACCCCGGAAAACGGGCTGTCAGTAATCAGCAGAAGGCGTCAAGGAAGGTTCAGGCCTTGTTTTAATTGGGATGCTTTGCCTAATTATTCTAATGCTTTAATTGCATTTGCATCCTTCACCCCGCACAGGGAGTTTCATGCCAGGTTGTTCTGCTGTTCTCTGAGTGTTTTGTGCCATCCCTGAGCTGCAGAGGGATGTGGTGGGACAACTTAGCTGCCACCAAGTATTTTGTGCCACCAAGTATTTTGTGCCACCAAATATTTTGTGCCACCAAGTATTTTGTGCCACCAAGTATTTTCAGCACTGTCCTGCCTCTAGCTGTGTGTCTGCTCTCTGTCAGGAGCCAGTAACACACACCAAGGAGAGGTGATGGGAAAATGAGTGTCTGAATGATGCTTCTTGGGGTCTAGGACTGCATATGTAGAGTCTGTGGTTCATGAAACACTCATCATTCTGTGAGAAGTGTACAGCAGAGCATTCACACTCAGATAGTGGGAATCCAGGAGTTTGTGTCCTGAATACTTCTTTGGGTCTGAGTGATACTTCTTTGGGTCTAGGAGTGCATAGGTAGAGTCTGTGCTTCATGAAAACACACATTATTCTGTGAGAAGTGCACACCAGAGCATTCACACTCAGCAAATGGGAATCCAGGAATTTGTGTCCTTAGGGCCAGCAGGGGAGGGAGAGACTACTAGGAATACTGCAGGTAGTTTTAGTGATAACTAAGGAGTGATGTTTAGTTGTGACAGTCAGGATCACAGTCCCAGCCATCCCACCCTTTTCCTTGGAAAAAGTCTCCTCCAGGGTGCTCATCACTGAGGCATGTGTGCTGCAGCCACACATTAAGCCTTTGCTGGCAATCTGTGGTTTATGGTGTACACCCCAAAATTGCAGTTAACCAAGAAATCATCCAGACTTGGAGGAATTACTTAGAATCGTGGAATTACTTAGAATCACAGAACTGTAGAATGTCCTGAGCTGGAGGGGACCCACAAGGATCATTGAAGTCCAGCTCCTAGCCCTGCACATGGCTGGTCTAAGAATCCCACCTTGTGCCTGACAGTGCTGTCCAAATGTTCCAGGAGCCCTCTCTGGGCATGTTGCACTCTGCCATGGTTCATCAGGTCAGCACGTCCCACTGTCAAGGCCCCACAGAGCATCTCTTCTCCACAACAGAACTTCTCAGAGCAGTGGTGGCAAAACTCAGAGAGTTTTACTCCTTTTCTGGCTCCTGGATGGCTGGAAATTAATTTCTTTGTCAGTCCTGTAATTTAATTTAGCCCTGGCTCCAATCACTGAGGTTGAAGGTGTCCTTGGAGGTTGCCAGGACCCATGTGTGCTGTTTTTTGCTGAACAAAGAATGGTAGAATCACAACCATGAAGTACTGCAAAAGTTTACCTGCCTTTTATCTAGTGCAGGGAGTATTTTGCAAAATTGTTGCACTTTCTACTCCTTAGATGTTGAAGACCAACTGCTTGCTTATTCAGAAACAACTCTTATTGTAAGCACCTTACAGGAAAATGTGAATAGCTTGCAATTTAAAGGAACAGATTTATCACATTTTAACAGAGAGGAAATAATTTCTGTGTGGCTTCCTGACAGTGTTTGGTGTCCTTCCATGGCCTGCAGACCAGGTCAAGGCTTTGGTTTGTGCCTCAGCTCTCTCCTTCCAAGATATAAAAAATTCCCCTTGTGGGTGACAGACCAGAGCCATGGGAATTCCTGGAAGAGGAAGAGGCCTCTGAGGAGAGAGAGCTCTGCTGGAAGTGCCCACAGGGCTTACAGATATTCATATTTCACTGAGTCATGGATTCACAGAAGGATTTGGATTGAAAGGACCATAAAGCTCATCTTGTTCCAACCTTTGCCATGGGCTGGGACACCTTCTGTTAGGATCATCTCCAGCAGAAATGCCAGCCTTGGGTGGATAGAGGTGATAGGGATGCTGCCAGTGGCACTTCTGCCATGTTTTTCATATGCAGGGGTCTGGCTAGGATGGTTGTACTGAATATATTGGCACATTCAACCCCATAGGTACCATGGCTATGTGACTGGCACAATAGAAGTTAAATATTTCCTCAGTTCTTTGCTTTCCTGGACTTCCCTGCCTTGGACAATCCATCCTATAGGCATATGAAAGCATTGTTGTAGGGTGTTAGCAATTCACTGTGTGGGTTTCTGCTGATCATTTCTGGAACCACAACGTGTTTATCTTTTTACACTCCCTCCAGCCTCGGTATTTCTGTTGTTCCTTTGCAGGGGCAGATGGGGCGTCCTCGGTGATTCCAGCCCCGCCTCACCCTTTCCACTCCCCCAGAAAGTAAATCCCACCCTGAACTTTGTGTGCAATAAAACCGAGCGAAACTCCCAGCTCCTACCTCAGGCCTAATAACCTGTTTGTTCAGTTCAGGCCTTCTGCAACCATTTGTTTAAGATAAGCAAGGGCGGATGTTTCTTGAGGGCACAAAAGGCTCTCGAGATAAAGCTCCAGCGGGACTGATCCCGCGCTGTGGCTGGATCATTTCCTTCTCTCATCACCTGGGTGTTGTTTTTTTCCATCAGTCCAGTGCTTTTCTCAGCCTTCTGTTCACACTCGGGGTTTCAGTGTT
This sequence comes from Sitta carolinensis, assembly GCA_032173965.1. Taxonomy (NCBI): domain Eukaryota; kingdom Metazoa; phylum Chordata; class Aves; order Passeriformes; family Sittidae; genus Sitta; species Sitta carolinensis. The sequence goes on along the minus strand of CM063313.1, from coordinate 4,178,997 downwards.
GCTGTTTCCTATTCAGGTGTCTCCACCTGTTTGATGATCATAGGCTGGGGGTGTTTCTGCTGCATGGGGAATGTCTGTGAGAGGTTGAATAAGTTGTTATGAGTGAAGGCAGTTGCTATGTGGGTTGAGGTTTCACATCTGAAAGTCAGGCTGTAAAACCACACAGATGGAACAATGAACCCAAGCCCTTAGAAGCCCCTCAAATCTTTGTGAAACCCCCATGAGTTCAGCCACCTCAGGCAACAGCTTCACTTGGGAATGCAGCAGTGGAGGAGAAGGAGGAGGAGGGAGGGTGCAGGTTGGTCCCAGATAGGACTATCTCCTTGGTAAGCCTGTTGTTTTCAGATGCCAAAGGAGTTGCTATGATTTGCTGCCTCAGGGTGGTCACAGAAGAATCAGTGGCAGCAAAAAGCTCTGCCTCATTCCTGCTTATCAAATTGTGACGTGGGAGTGTTCATGGAAGACAGGCTGTACCTGCCCCAGCCTGAACCCCCTGCCCTGGGCTGATCCCAGTGTGGGCAGCAGGGCAGGGGGATTCTGCCCCTGTGCCCCCGTGCTCAGGTGAGAGCCCACCTGCAGAGCTGCCCCAGCCCTGGCTCCAAGAGCACAAGGACAGGGAGCTGCTGGAGGCAGCCCAGAGGAGGCCACGGAGATGCTGTCAGGGCTGGAGCCCCTGTGCTCTGGAGGCAGGCTGGCAGAGCTGGGGGTGCTCAGGGGCACCAGAAAGGCTGCAGGCAGAGCTGGGAGCCCCTGGCAGGGCCTGCAGGGGCTCCAGGAGAGCTGCAGAGGCCCTGGGGACAAGGGCTGCAGGGACAGCCCCCAGGGAATGGCTGCCAGTGCCAGAGGGCAGGCACAGCTGGGCTCTGGGGCAGGAATTGCTGTGGCTGAGGCTGGGCAGGCCCTGGCACAGGGTGCCCAGAGCAGCTGGGGCTGTCCCATTCCTGGCAGAAGGAGGGAACTAGATGGTCTTTAAGGTCCCTTCCAATCCAAATAATTCTAAGATTCTACAAATTTAGCATCCCCAGTAAAACAGGCAAAGCTGTTGCCCTCCTCTGACTTCTTCAGATGATCTTGCTGCAAAGGAGGCATGAGAAAAATCATAGCAAAGTCTTTTTTTGTAGGAGGGTAGTGCTAAACCCAGCCATTTCCCTCCTCTATTCCTGCCCCTCTTCCTCGTGTCCATCCCAAGCCAGTATCCTGCAGCTTACTGGGCTGTGGTGTGGGATCAGCAGAGGGATGTTGCTGGGGAGGGGCAGGTATCAGTGGGGAAACAGGTGGAGGCTCTTGGATTGCTGCAGAATGCCAGTGAGATCTTGAAAGCTTTTTATTTGTTCTTTCATTAAGCTTTGATATAAATGTGTCTGGGGAGCAGCTTGCTGGATCCCCACAGGCAGGTGGACAGGGATGAAGGTTGGACAGACACCTTTATTAGGAATGTAAAGCACAAAAAGAGAGCATGTGACCTTCAAATATGCTGCCTGTGACCTCTGTTTGCAGCAATTCCAATAGATGACAGATTTCCCTTGCTGGACATAGGACAGTCACCTGAGCTTGACAGACATCACCTTCTCAAAGAGTTGTTTTTCCCCAAAAAATCTAAAAATGTGTGTGCACATCACAACACAGCTGATCTACTGGGGACTCTGGCTCAGAAGGCAGACCATTCCTGAACAGCTCTTCTTTTCCAGAGCTTTTGGCCCTTCTTGTTAGAGCATGTATGTTTATGATTTAAATTGGAACATATGTGCATTAGAAGTCCCACGGGCGTCTCAGGTTCTGCTCCAAGCTTCCCACCATGCAAACCACAGAGTGTTTAGCTCCAAAACTGAAAATTAGCCCTATTAGCAATCCTTCCTGTGACCAAGGGCTCCTTGTGCTTTGCTTTTCCCACACCCATTGCTTTCAGAACCAGCAGCACTGAAATACTGATTTGTTACCTTCTTCAGCCACCTGTGAATAAATATCAAGATAAAACCCATGTGGGAAAGAGACCAAATGTGATTTTGCTGCCCACTGAGGAGTTGCAAACCTGCCTGTGAAAACCATGAGCACCTGAGTTTGATAGAGCTTCTGGCCAAAGCAGGAGAAAGCATCCCTGTTGTAGACTCACTGCAGAGCAGAGGGCGGTCTTCTGCCTTGAGAGGCATTTTCCTTTGGCTCTGTTCAGGGATTTTGACTTCAGGAGTGTGTCTGCTGAAAGATGGAAGAGCTGTGTTTCAGATCCACGTTGTCCTCAGTGAGATGGCTCTGCTGAAGGCACTTACACAGCTGTCCTGCATGAGTCATGGTGGGCAGCAGACTCGAGACAAGAGCTGTGTTATCAAAGCTCTCACCATGCCCTTGGGATTCTATCCCCACCCACCCATCACCTTTGGTCTTCTCCAGCCACTCCGCCCTACATGCAATTTGCTGATATTTCCTTTTACATCAGCTCTCTGCACAGACATTAAAAAAAAAAAAAAAGTCAACTTTTCTCCCTTCCAAATTTAGCTTTGTTTAGGCACCAAAATAGATGAGAGTAGGGATCAGTGACTGATTTTTTCCAAAACATTGTCTCACGACGAGGACTGAGGAAGGGAACCGCTTGGCTGGAGAAAGGAGATGTTTGATTTTCATAAATGGGGACACAAAGTTCTCCTCTGTCCAAGCACAGGCAGCATCCAGGAGTGCTCCTTGGATTAGGAACATTTTTCCATGAAATTTATTAATCTCTCATCCCGTCAACGTCAGCCACTGGTGGGTAGAGGTCTGAGGAAGCACAGGGATTCCCTGCAAGGAGGACATGCAGGAATGCACCACTGTATATGTATGGTTTCTAGTTGGAAAGAGCAGAAAGACAGCTCTGGAGGCTTTAATGAGGTCTTCACTAGAGGAAATTGGTCCTTGTGTGGAGCGGAGATAGTTTCGTTTTTCCAAGGTAATTGTATTTGCACATGTGTCTGCAATGCAGCTTAAATTCTTAAAAACACCCCAAGCATTAGCCTGCTGTGGTAGTACAACATTTAGAAACAGTCTCACTAATTATTGTACTATTTTTAGCCTTATTTCCTAAACTAGCTCTGCTGATGGGATTGGGCTGTGTGTGTCTCCTCCTTCCCCTCCTTTTCTCATTCAGTTTGGTATCTGTTGGCCAATTTCAAGTAATTTTTCAAAGGAAAAGAAATCTCAGAGATATTGAGCTCCTTCTATGCATTCAGTGAAAATAGATGATTGGTAAAGTGAGTGATGAGGGACACTCAAACCACAGCCCTCAGCAGTGAAGAAGTTTCAGTATGAGCACCCTGGTCTGGTGGAAGGTCCCTGCCTGTGGCAGCTGGGTTGGAACTAGATGATCTTTAAGGTTCTTTTCAACCTGAACCATTCTGGGATTCTAAGCTATTCAGAATCATGGAGTTCTAGAATATTCTCTGTTGGAAGCCACCCACCAGGATCACCCAGCCCAGCTTCTGGCCCTGCACTGACCCCCCAACAATCCCACCCTGTCCAAACCCACCTGGAGCTCCAGGCTGAGCCCATTCCCTGGGCAGCCTGGGCAGTGCCAGCACCCTCTGGGGAAGAGCCTTTCCCTGATCTCCAACCCAAACCTCCCTGGCACAGCCCCAGCCGTTCCCTGGGTGCTGTCCCTGCCACAGGGAGCAGAGATTAGAGCTGTCCCTGGGGAGGAGCTGCAGACCCCTGTGAGGTCTGACCTCAGTCTCCTCTTCCTGAGGCTGAACAAGCACAGTGACCTCAGACACTTTCTCATGTGGCCCCTCCAGACCCCCTGCCATCATTGTAGCTCTCCTTGGGGCCTTTTCTAATAGCTTTATGTTTTGGCTCAGTGAGTTCCTTATGGCTTGAGGTCTGGCGGAGTGAAGCTCTCTGAATGGGAAGGCTCCAGCTGCCATGGGTGCTGTAGGGTTGCTGCAGCAGCAGTTTCTCCAGGCTTTTTGCAGAGGTCAGGAGGGTTGGTCACAATAAACCCTGTCTGTCCTCAACTTGGTGGTGCCTTATCTGGCCTAAACTCATCATCATCCCTAGGAACCTTTCTCCTCCATTGCATCTCTCACTGGAGAAACTCAAAATATTATTATCTCAGAAACTGCTAATGAAATCAACTGTGATTTCCACAGGCTCTTCACACAGAGAGGAACCTTTTTCTGAAGTCAGTGTGTTATGTTGTCATGCCAGTGTCACAAAGCTGCTGCTGAATGAGGCACGTCCCCACCCAAACCTTGCCTTGCCTTGCCCAGACTGCTCCCTCATGGCCCCTTGAGCATAGTGATTCCCAGCAGTGGCTGGAGCTCCAAGCTGAGATAGATGGTGATAGAAATAAAAGGAGCAACTTTTTTTTACAGGGCTCTTATTGCCAGCTGGGGAAGGACAATACTGCATAAATAAAATTCATTATGGTTATGACAGCTCTGTGGTCCCTGGAAAATAAATAATGCTTTGTGCTTACGTAGGGCCTTTCATCCAGGAACCTCAGAGCTCTGTGTGAGCATTAACAAAGCCTCATCATGCCCATAGTAGAGAATAAGCAGCCCCCTTACCAGATGAACAGACCACGTCAGAGTCAGCATCTTCAGTGGATGGAGGGTGCTGGAAAGGCAGCAGCTGGAGTTACACTCAGCTCTGCCTCTGCCTTGTCTTGGAATCACAGAATCCTAGATTGGTTTGGGTTGGAAGGGTCCTAAGGTCATCTCATTCCAACCCCCCTGCCATGTGCAGGGACACCTGCCACCATCCCAGGCTGCTCCCAGCCCTGTGCAGCTGGCCCTGGGCACTGCCAGGGATGCAGGGGCAGCCCCAGCTGCTCTGGGCACCCTGTGCCAGGGCCTGCCCAGCCTCCCAGTAAAGACTTTCTTCCTAATTACTAGTAAAAAATTTCTTCCTAGTAACTCATCTAAATCTGCCCTCCTTCGTCTTGGGCTTGGGTACATGATTTACCTTCCTTTGTCACCTTAGTTCTTTCCTGTAGGGTGGATCCCACCTGTCCTTGCTGCAGGGTTGGCATGGGCTGACTCACTCAAGGTGGGCAGGCTCATTGAGGTGCTCCTGATGTGGTTGTTCCTTCCTACAGGGGTGAGGGCACAGCCCCAGCAGACCTACCAGCTGTGGCTCCCATTGTTTCCCCAAGAATCCTCAAAATGATGCTGATCATCTTCCTTTACAGACATTTTTTCAGCTGGGTTTTGGATAAATACTCAGAGGAAGGAGCCCAGGGAAATTGGATGGCTTAGGCGCACTGTGTCTTGTGTAAAGTGTGTGAATTCCTTGTCCATCTTGAGTAGGGCATTTATACACACATGATCCAGTTATTTGCCCTGTGTTATTTCTCCCACACAGAAATTGCAGATAACTTCATCCCCTGCTCCTTGGAACGGCCCTGAGAGGGTACAACACATCTGTGGATTTTCAGACCTGCTCTTGTAGGGTCTGGGATGTTTTAAGGATGTTTAGGGGGAGGTGTTTCTTTCACCATGCTCATGTTCTGGGTGTCCAGCTCTGTCTCACTCTCACCCCTTTCCACATTGATGCCACTTGAAGCTGATCACTGCTTTTCCCTCTGTTTTACAGGGTTACCATCCGTTGCCTCATGAAGCTGAAATCGCACACACCAAAAAACTGTTCAGAAGAAGGAGAAACGACCGGAGGTAGGTGAAACCTCTTTAGTGTTTCTGGGGTTTTTTTTTTAATTCTTTCTTCTTCATTGTATATCTTTCTTTACTGCCTCGTGGTGAGTTTTTGAACAGTGCTGCTGTTCAGCACTTATTTAGGCATTAACATCCTGAAAATATTTTGGGATGTGTTCTACATTGATCCAGGAGTACCTTAAGGTACTTCCCTTTTTACTTATTCCTGCATAGCCATATCTCCCCATAGAGATACTCCAAGAGACAGCTGGCAAGCTATTGTCTGTAAAAGCTGTAGCTGTAGGATTTGCTTCCTTTTTATCTATTGAAAATCAAAATTTGCTGAGTTTTGGGCTTGCCTGGAAAGTTCGGTTTGGTTAAGAGGGGTCACAGCCAGCCTCAGGTGTCTGTGGGAAGGAGGGGATGTGCTGTACAGGCAGCTGAATTTCTGTGGCATTGGTGATTTCAATCCATTGAGTTAATTTAATCGAGTCAATTGGATATTTAATTGTGTAAAATGCATATTCAATTATATGAGGGCATCTAAAGTCCTTGATGGGAATCGTGATGGTGGTTAAATGTGAAAAGAAGTGAGGAGTAAGGGAGTTAGTTGTACATGCAGCTTTATTTCTGCTACTTGTTCTGCTGCAGCTGAGACAGCACACCCAGGGCAATAAAGCAGTTCTAAAACTACAGCTTTGAATGATGATTGAACAGAAGAAAAAGTGGCCAGTGCTTTCTCTTGGAATAAAGAGTAGTCTGTGCCTGAGCTGTCACATTTTCATTTTTGGTGAAGTCCTGCAGACACTGTGTCCTCAAATCTCACCATCACTTCTTATCTCATGAACACCTATTATGTAGTTAATGCTCCGTGGTTTGGTTTTCATAAACTTCACTGAGGGACCAAAAAAAAAAAGAGCTAAAAAGAGTTTTCTCCAGCAACCTAGAAACATTCTTCTGTGGGCAGGATGGTTTGTCAGCAGCAAACTCCATTTCCTCTCCTTTTGGGGTCTCCCTCCTTTTTGGCTGTACACAATTCAAAAGCCAGTCTAGCCTTATGATTTGGGGTGGGTGGGAAAAGATCTTGTTTCAGCTGGGTGGCAGCCCTGTAGTCACCCAAACAGGTTATAGCCATGTGTGTTGTATTGCAAGGCTGAGCTGGATGGGCTTAATTGGAGCACCGGGCTGGGCTCCTGAGGAGCCACAGTGAAGTTTAGGGAGTTCTGTTCCCACCTCTGGTCTTCCTGCCATACAAAGAATGCTTGATACTTTGGAGACACTCAGGACCAAGAGGTCTTCTGCCTGAAGCCCCATGCCCAAGGCTGTGATGAACCATGGAGCTGTGTGTTGGTTCTTCCCTCTCATCCAAAAAAACTTGCCAGTTGGAAGGGTGGGAGGGAACAGGCCAGATGTTCATTTCTGTTTCTCTTTTCTTTCTGGTCCCTTCAGATAAGCCATCAACAGACAGAAGCATTCAGCCCCCCAGGGCATCCCTGCCTCCTGCACAGATGGCAAGGAGAGATAGCAAAAAAAAACTGCCTTGGGCTGGGATTGGAAGATCATGGGGTGAGAAACAGCCCTGGCCAAGTAGAAGTGGGATAGTGTCCTAGGAGAAGAGAAATAAACCTTAAAATCCAGTTGATCCAGCATCATTCCAGAGGAGACTTGGGGTCATTTCAGCCCTAAGCAATCACAAATGAAATAAAGTGGAAAGATGAGAGGGCATGCACTTCTGCCCGAGTCCTCCACAGTGCTGTCAAAGCTTAGCCAGAAAACCACATTTATTTCAATTTCAAAAGGACAGGGAGCCTGAGTAGAGGGAGCTGGAATGAAAAAAAATAACAGTTTTTAAAGTAATTATTTTAAAGGAAAAGGCATGGTTCCCATCCTCTTCTTTCACCTTGAAAGCTCAGCAGCCTCTCCCTCCCATGCACTTGTTTTGCTGCTGCAGGTTTTCAGTGTCCCCTCATCTCTGTGGTGCATTTGAGACTAGGAGGGGAGGTTTAGTCCTTTGAGTGTCACTTGAGTTGCTCCAAGAGAGCTCCTTAAAATTGATTTCTAGCAGTAAGTTAGCTCACAGAATGTTTATTTTTTGCAGAAAGCATGACAGAAGTAGGGAAAGAAAATGGTAGGAATAGTAAGGAGGGGAAAGGGAATAGGAGAAAAACACAGATTTTATCAGAACACAGACTACAAAGCTGTTTACACTTTATTGCAGTGCTATTATCTTAATGTCCCAGGCATCATTCTGGGGCAGAAAAGCTCCATTCCAGAGCTGATGGAGCCACACAGGTGATGTAAAAATTCCTCAGGGTGAAGTTTTCTGTTAGGGAAAACAGTCAGGAGTAACGGGCTTTTTGTTTAAAACCTTATCTGGATACAGAGAGTCAAAATTACAAGAATGTGTATGGGGCATCAGAGTCAGTGAGGCTTAGGAGAAGCCCAGCAGTGCCATTTGGTGATGCATGGGTTGGGAAGGGACTGGGAAGCAGCTCTGGATGCCTGCACCCAAGGGAGGAAGGTCTGGTTTCCTGGAAAGGGATTCATAGCAGCCAAGGATGGGAGCAGGGCTGGCATGCAGTGGATTTGCAAGAAGAAAAGAGGTTGTCCTGCTAAGTTGGTTAGAAAGTCCTGGGCACACCTGGGTCTGGTTTTCATGGGGCAGCTTTTCCTCTTGTCCTGAAGCTGGTGGGTCCTGAAGCAGCACCCTGGGCCCCACAAGTAATGCCTGTGTGGGGTGCAGTGTTCTTCCTGCCCAGCACCTGCCTCATCCACAGCTGACAAATCCCTGGTGGCCAGGGTGGGCATCCTGCTGCCAGGTGCAGGATTCACCCTCACTAGTGGCCATCCAGCTTGGGTCAAGGTGTCAACCCCCAGTTTGACATCTGCTTGATGCACAGGTCCAGCTGGCCTTGCCTGGTTGGTAGGTGACCTTTGGGATGGCTGGAGCTTTATACAACATAACTATTACAAAAAAGCTGATAAAGCACATTGGTACCCAGAAATCTGCCTCTTTTTATTTCCCAGTAGTTCTTACAAATGGTACTGATCCCTCACAGAGTGTGTGTGAGCTTCTTTGGCCTCCCTGACAGTGACATTTGGATGGGGACACTGTTGGGGTAGTGAGCACCTTTTGTTTCACATGCAGAGCAGCGCTGATGTCCGACCCTGCTATAAATAGTGCCTGTCCCTGCTTCCTTCCTGTCACCTTTCCTCGGGAAATGCTGTCCCTGTGCTGTGGAGGAGCACAGCTCACCTACCCTGAGGTCTCTGCCACACACCTTTCACTCCCTTCAGGAGAAGCAACCCCAAGGGAGTGACCCACAGCTCTCTCCTTGCATATGTGCTATCTTTTTATGTTCACCAAGTAATTTTTTTTCCATTTTTGTGGATGCCTCATCCTTAGAAATGTTCAAGGCCAAGTTGATTGGGGCTCTGAGTAACCTGGCATAGTGGAAGGTGTCCCTGCTTCTGGGGCTGAATGGTCTTCAGGTTCTTTTCCAAGCCAAATTATTCTGGGATCGTATGATTTTCCATGGATTCGTGCTTCATCTGTTGCATAAGATAGGTATGAAGAGCAAATTAGATGTCTTTAAAAAAAATGGGCCCATTTTTCATAACAGCAGTCAACACCAGAGCCACATCTGCTGGAGGGTTTGGTTGCACAGGGTGCTGTAAAAGCCTACAGGAGGTGGCAAGGTCCTTCCTGCAAAGAGCTTGTGATCAGAGCAGTAGAGGTATCAATCTCCCCACCTCTCCTGGCAGAAATCCTGCAGCCAGTGTTTTCTATGTGGGCTTAAAGGCAGGAGGTGTGACTGCCACCTCTTGATGAGGATGGTGGAGGGCATCACTGCTTGCTGGGATCATGGAATGCAGCACATGCAGCACAGGCAGGTGTTTTCATACCACATCCAAAGGCACCAAATGCCACTTAGTTTGGCCTCCCAAAGGTTTGACCTCTTGGGAAAGAGGGAGATTTTCTGGGTGGTGGCAGGACCTCTTCTGCAAGGAGAAAACTCTATGGGATATGGGGCACAAAAGATCCGTTTCTCAAGTCCTCTCCTCCAACTTTTCCCAACCCAGTGCCTTTCTGCTAGCAGACCACGAGCTGCTGGGTCTGATCAAGGTGCTGGGATGTGATCTCCTTGGGCAGTTGGGCTCTGAGTTTGGCCCCTTGTTTTCCAAAAATTTCCCAAAACTCCCAATCTTTTTAAGGATTTTAAGTTGACGTTGTGTTGCACAGGGTTCCTCCAGCTCCCGTGGCCTCCTGGTGTGACATGTTTGGGATGGAGGGTCCATCTGGCCAAATCCTTTGTACTGGAAATGCATGGAAATACATGGACAGATGCTTGCCCCAGACTTGTGGGAACAATAAACAACATTGCCAGTTAATATAGTATTTCCAGGGGATATATGGAGTTGCAATGGATTAAGACAGGTGGGGTTGTACCTACTTCTCGGTCTTTTGGTTAACAGTACTGAAATGGTTCTGTATCATTTGAGAAATGGGACAGGTTTCCTCAGGAAAACCAAGAAAGGGTTGTTGGGACAGTCTTAAAAAGTCTGATTGAAATCACACTGATCCAATATCTTGTTCCATTAAAAAGACAAATCAGGCTGAGCACCCTACGAAAAGCAAATCCTTGCTTGTGCACAGGTGCTGGCTGGTACCTCTCAGTGCTGTTGGTGGTCCTTGTCTGTGGGCAAGAACAGGAAAGGATGGCAGAGAGAAGAGCAGCCCCATGTCCTGGAGAGGATGGAGTAAAAGCCTAAGAGTTAATCAATCCCCTCTTTGTGACAGGCCTCTGAATCCCTCTTTTCAGTAGAAAAAGGGGGAATCTCTTGTGCTTTTTCTGTGCAGCTGGTGGTGGTCTTGAGGCTTTGAGGTGGCTAAAGCCATGAGGGGCTGCCCTGCCTGCCCCAGCCAGGATTGTTGGAGATCACAGCCAGCCTCAGGTGAAGGACCATCACTTTAAACTGTGACTGAGCTTTGTGTCATCTCCTCCTTCTCCTGTTGGATGAGATTTTAAGAGGAATGTTTCTGCACCTGGGAAGCCCATCCTACATAAAGCCCCTGTGCTGGGAGCTGCAGCAGAAGGCTGCACAGAACCTCCTGACTCATACATGGAGGGAAGAATTGGGAGCAAAGCCTGGAAGCTCTCCCCATCTCCTTTTAGCATTGCCCAAATACTTAAAGATTTCAGAAACAGAATTACAGAAAAATCCCCAGGTTTTCTCTAGCATTGTTTGACTTCATTTACTTCCTTGCATTAACTTGGCTTTGCGCTTAAATGATCAGGAAAAAACAGTCTGGATTATTTTTTTCTGTGTGTATGTGTTTTCTGGACTTAATTAAATTCAGAGCTGGGGGAGGCAGAAATATCCTCTTTCCCTGGAGAGCCCCGGGTGGCTGTCAGGGACAGCTTCCTCTTCCTGAAGCAGGAGGGTTGTGTAAGCACTACTGACCCTCCTGCTGATGCCCACTGGGTTATCTGGGTGAGCTCACAGAGCGGGCATCCCTGTCAGAGCCAACACTGCTGAGTAACCTCCTGGGCTCAGCCCAGCCCAGCCATGTGGCCCTGGCCTGGGTCTTTCAAGGAGGTGGTTCTGCCTAGGGACAGCCCAAAGGATGGTCATGGTGGGCTCAGGGCCAGGCAGGGAACGTCCCATATCCGCTGGCAGCTCCACTGAGGAGCGTAGGCAAGCTGTGATATATTTCTTTTCCCATTATATTTAATTTTACAGACCCTCGGGGACACTCAACCACCTACAGTGATTAGGTCGACTGATTAAGCTGCTTTTCCTCTTGTGACAAACTCCTTTTGTGAAGGGTTTTCAATAGCCACACTGCTCGGGACATTGTTCCTGTACAATTTCCTTTCAAAACACCATAAAGGGCACTCTACTGCTTCACCCTGTCGTAAAACACCACAGGAATCAGCTTGGCTCCTTCAAGGGCAAGATCCCCTCATTCAGGGACAAGATACAGGGTCAGGTGGGAGTTGCCACGACAATGTGGTGCTGGAGTGAGATGGAGCCATGAGCTGGGGGAATTTAAGATGAGATAAGATGGAAAGCCAAAGTTTTCTGCTTTTTTTTTTTTTTTTTTTTCTTCTGATTGTTAATAAGAGGATCCAGGGTCACCCAGGGAAGTGAAGGATAAATAAACTTGAGAGCACAGAGAAGGAAATGCTGTTTCACACATGTCAGCTGGTTCAGCCTTGCCTGGCAGAGGCTGGGAGCAGATGCAGATGCTCTTGAAGTACCCAGAGGTAAAAGGTGCAGGGGCAGAAGGGCAGTTTCTGCTGAAGTAACACGCTGATGTGAGCAGCAAGTGGATAAAACTGGGTATTTAATGAAGACTGGAAGTCAGAGCAAGATCTGATTGATGCCAAGGGAGTAACAGATCGAGGGAACTGGAGGGAATTGCAGTGGCACAGTCATTCCTCCCTGTGTTTGTAGTTACTCCCGTGCCCTCTCACGAGGCTGTTGGGTAGGACCTGTTGTCATTGGGATCTGGTTGGTCCAGCAGCTGCTCTCTAGGTAAGGTGATGATGCAGCAGGGCAGAGATGGTGTCAGGAAGGGTCAAGCAGGAGCCCTTTCAACCTGCAGAGCTGTGTTGGCCAGATGCAGTGTCATCACTGCATCATCCTTCCAGGGGGTGAGGAGAAGGCTCTGCCAGGGCTCACAGCATGGGGACTCCACTGCTGGAAGACGAGGTTGTTGAGAACAAAGCCTGCACCAGGCTCCCCATTGAAGGAGCAGTCCTCAGATAATAAAAAAGCCACCTCCTGTCACCCTGTGGGCATGTGGCTGGTGTGACTCAGACATGAGTGGAGATGCTGGGCAGCACCGAAGCTTCTTGTCAGGAGGGAACACTTGGAGGTGAGGTCTGGAGGTTCTTTGGCTCCATCAACACCTTCTGCTGCCTTTTACCATGGCTTAGTGAGCAGGACACAGCATGGCAAAGGGAGTGGCTTTAAACTGCTAGAAGGCAGGATTAGATTAGGTATTGAGAAGGAATTTTTGACTATGAGGGTGGGGAGGCCCTGGCACGGGGTGCCCAGAGCAGCTGTGGCTGCCCCTGCATCCCTGCCAGTGCCCAAGGCCAGGTTAGATGGGGCTTGGAACAACGTGGAACAGTAGAAGGTGTCCCTGCCCATGTCAGGGGTGGAGCAAGATGAGCTTTAAGGTTCCATCCAAACCCATTCTAGGATTCCGTGATATCCCTGTGCAGTAATTTGAGCCCTGGTACCTACAGGGCACAGATGATTCAACAGCTCTGCAGAAGCCATCTGAAGTTCAGCCAAATTTATATCTAGCATTAGTCCTGGGCCAACTTATCTAGGAGGGAGTCACCTGCCCCAGCACCATCCCCAGAGCTGCACATGTAGGGTCCTTCATCATCCAAGTGGTCCTTATGAAACAGGATGAGCAGTGAGGTGGAGCAGTCAGTATTTAGCATCTGCTAAATGGGGGGATTTGTTTTGCCTGTCACCCATGTCTCAAGCTGTGGCAGGCTGAGTAGAGGTTCTCCACCCAGCTGCATTCATTTTTGGCATCACGGGCAGCGCTGAGGCCTTCTGTGCTTGGGGGTGTCAGTGAAAATATGCCCAGCTTCACCCCCAAGGGCAAGGTGGTGTGACCACAATCCTGCTGGCACAGCACACCATGGAAGGGGTGCTCACAGCTCCTTTCCTGATGCTGGCATCAGCCAAAAGGATTCTGCGTTTTTTGCATGTGCAAGGATAAAGCACTTTTGAAAATGCCCACTTCTGTGGGATCGACGCTAATGGCAAGAGAAAGAGAAACCTTTGTGGTCCTCATGAGCAGGATGTCAGGGGATGCTGTTCTCTATATCTGCTCTGTCCTCCTCATGTGCCTAGCTAAAGACCCATGCAGAAGGGTTAAAAGATACTAATCTAAGCAAATTTTATCCTTTCCTTTAATTGTTCTTTTTTTTCTAGTGCCAGGAGGCAGTGGCAGGAGCATGCCGGGTGCATTTCCCAGCTGCAGGGTTGCCACCTCTCTCTTGAGAGTGGCTTTGTCATTATGTAAAAACTTGAAAACACAAGACCTTTCATACCCTTTTTTTCTTCACAATCTTGGTGACTGAAGTGACCCCTGTCCTGCAGACTAAATTTAATCCAAATAGCCAAGCTGCCAGTAGACTCTATGGCATCAAGAGGCTTTTGCAGGTTGTTTTTATCCATCTCTGCCACTTATTGAAAGACTTTGTGTAATATCAGCAAAGCATGTTACTGTTGAAAACCTCGGTAGAAGTGTGTAGCCTGCTGGATAGACTTGGGGTCTTATGATGTTGCTTCACTGAAAGCAAAATAATTGCTCCAGCAAAAAAAAATCCAGAACTTCAGCATGTGGCTGTGGTGGAAGCTGTGGCGGAGGTGAGTTTTACAAAAACTTGGTATTTTCTAGGTCTCTTTTTACTGTGTGGTATCAGGGGTTGCTCTATAGGTCAGTGAGGTGTTGTCACTGATGGCTCTTCACAAGTGTTCAAGGCCAGACAGGGAGCAGCCTGGTCTAGTGGAAGGTGTCCCCACCCATGGCAGAGGTGGAAGAATGTGGTCTTGAAAATCCCTTCCAACCCAAACCACTCTGTGATTCTGTAATTTTCGTGAGCACTTTGGAATAGGAACAGGAGCTCATGGTGGCTGTATGACTGTGGAGAAGGTTAGGAGAGCAGCCACTCTTTAAGCTCTAGGGAGAACATGGGATATCTCATTCAGTGCTCACCTTTATCAGAGACCTCACCTCCATGATCACAGGTGCTATTTCAGGTGCCCTAGGTTGTCTCAAGCTCCATCCAAGGAGCTGTCAGACACCAGACCTTATGATACCAGCACCAAAATGGCTGGAAGCCAGACAAGATGCTGTAAGGCATCTCCAGTGTCACTGCCATCTGGATCCCACTGTGTGTGTCCATAACTACGTTGACCAGGTATGAACTGGAGGCCAAACTTCCCATTATGCTCAGAGGGAATGTGTTCAATGAGGTTTGGAGGATGCTTCGCCCCCACAAAAGAAAAGTTAGCCTGTTCATCTTATAGAGAACAGATTTCCTTGCTTTATTTTGCCTTCCCATGTTGACCAGAACCAAGGAAATCTGAAAAACAAAGAGATGTGGGAGGAGTTGAGTCAAAACACCTCATACTGGAGGGAGTGCTGTGACAAGGATTTGTTTCTGGGCTCTCTTCAGGAAGAATAGACACTTCAAACTGGGCACCCCAGTCTGAATTGGGATTGAGACTTTCATTAGAAGGGCATGTAGTGGAAGGGGAGTGAGTTCCCACTGCCAGAGGGCAGGGTTAGATGGGACATTGGGAAGGAATCGTTCCCTGTGAGAGTGGTGAGCTCCTGGCACAGGCTGCCAAAGTAGCTGGGGCTGCCCCATCCCTGGAAGTGTCCAGGGCCAGGTTGGACAGGGCTTAGAACACCCTGGTGTAGTGGAAGGTGTCCCTGCCCATGGTAGAGGGTTGGAATTGAGTGTTGTATAAGGTCTCTTCTAACCCAAGCCCTAAATTATATGGTGAAGTAAGTACCTGCACCTTTGTTCTTTTTCCTACCTCTTTTGAAACCAAATATAACTCAACACATCAATCACAAAGTACACAGTGAATTAAAAAGAGACAGGTGAAGTGCAGAGAGAGGCAGTGGTGACCCTTCCAAGGTCTACCAGCCAAACTGGCTTGGTGCTGCTGATGAGCAGGACTCAGCACCAGTCACTCAGCAGCCTGTGTGAGGTGTGTAGTAGCCTTTTCCTGCCCTTGTTTTTTTAATAAACAAGGGGTCAGCAGAACTCTTGTCATAGGTGGAAGCGCCCTGAGCCCCTGAAAGGCTACAACCCCTGGCTCATTGTCACATCAATTATCAATTTGCACCTTCTTCCAGAACTTTTCGACTGGTGGATGTCCAGTTGATTCATCTGATATGTCCTAAGGTAGAAACAGGTTTAACTGGAGGAGTCTGAGGAGACCCCTGGAGTGGTTACCAGGATGTGCATGGTTGTGGTGCTTTTTGCACATTTCAGGCAAGACATGAGCTGACCCAAGCCTTTGGAGTTGAGTGGGATTTTGGGAAAGTGGCTAATGAGCTATGCCTAAGCTGTGTGGTGTGTTTATGTGATCCCTTAGATTTGGTCCTAAGTGTAAAGATAAAAGAAATGTATGTTCTAAGGTGTGTTATGGGCACATGAAATCATGTGAGGATTGGTAACTGGCTCTAAAGCAGTGTGGTTTGTAGTCCTATTTAAAGGACTTATTTTAAAGCTATTTTTTCTAGTTTGTGTTTGAAGGACATTATTAATTTATTTTATGTGAAAATCTGCCCCTCTGCCTTTATTTTCACCTAATTCTGTGTTCTCAGGCATCATTTTCTTTTCTGCTGTTTCCTTTCTTAGAAAAAAATGGCTTTCCCTCGTTTCCCTTCCTTAATCTTGCGCTGAGTGTTTAAAGATACACATGACAAAGCTGTCCCAGCATTTTGTCTCACAAGATCATTTTTCCCAATGGAAAGAAGTCTCCACACTTCTTCCCACAAACATCCCATTGGCAAGTCAAGAGGTTGGGATGCATCCTCTTCAGCCCAGGTCCAGTTCTTGTACTGGAAGGATAAAGAGTATCCCAGCCATCACTCAGGAGTGTGACATGCAAGGTATTTGTTTGAAAACTCTTTACATCAGCTGGCAGCCCATATCCATGCAGTTTTCCTGCTGTCTTGAAGGGTTGAACTATTTCCAGAGCCAGTGCATTCGTGGCCAGCGCTAAGGCTCCTCTCACAAATAAAAATAGTCACAGGAGTGGCTCCCACCCTGGGTTTGAAAATTGCAAGTTATACTGGGTGAAGGCAAAGGTGAGCGTGTTTTACGGCTGGCATGAATGTGTCAGTTTTAAGGCTGTGAAATTCTGGAAGAGCCTTAGAAACCCATTCCCAGAGGTCAACAGGACAAAGCTCTCCTGCTGAGCGAGTGAATAGAAATGAGTTCATAATTACAGAGTATAGTAGCTTTTTCACCGTTTTAATTGAGGTTTTTCAGAAAGGAAGAGAACTTAAAACAATGCAGAAATGTCTTTTGTTCTTTCAGGGCCATTTGCTGAGGGCTTTGCAGTGAGAGGAGAGGATGTTTATTAAAAACAACAATATCAAGACGTTATTTTAGGGCCGAAGGGCCATTCCTAGCTGGAACAAAATGAAATGCTTGAGATGGACTGGTACTCACTGAAAATTAGCACTGAGCTAAATGATTTGCAGCACTTTGCTGAACTTCTGTTGGAACAGAAGAAAGAGAGAAGAAGGGAAGGAATTGAAGAAGTCAAAACACTCCTTTCCTTCTCAGTAGGACTTCCAAATCAAATTAATTAGGTTTAACAGTGCATGGATCTGAACCCTTGAAGCAGCATCTGGAAGTCAGGAGTTTATCCTCATCCTTATGCTCCTGTCTTCTCCATACCCTCCTGAGAGCTGATGAGGCTTACTGAAGGGGGCTTTGGGGTGCAGAGGGAACACCCCAAACCCAGCAGGGATGTCACAGCCATCCATGCTGAGTAGGCTGTGGGGGAGTTGAGCCAGCATAGTGGTGGCTGTGAAAAACTGCCTCTTCTCCAAGAGAAGCAAATGCAAAACTGATTTTTTTTTTTTTCCTTTTTAAGGACAAAAGTGAGTCTGGTGGTGTACTTGCCTGCAATGTAAAACAGCAATACTAGCATCTAGACAAATCATAGTGTTTAGAATGCAACGATGCAAGAAACTCATTGAAGCAGCTGAAAGCACCTAAGCAGAGATGTTAAAATAATAGATGCCTAATATTTAAAAATTTTGAACCAGTGATGAAGGACAGGTCATGTTTTCAGGAACAACTGCAATAATGATGCATCTCTGAAAGGAATCACAGAATGGTTTGGGTTGGAAGGAACCTTGAAAATCACCTCATTCCAAACCCCTGCCATGTGCAGAGACACCTTCTACTATCCCAGGTTGCTCCAAGCCCTGTCCAGCCTGGCCTGGGACACTCCTGGGGATCCAGGGGCAGCCACAGCTTCTCTGGGAAACCCATGCTAGGATCTCACCACCCTCACAGTCAATAACTTTTTCCTTATACCTCAATTAAATACCTTCTCCTTTATTTAATTTAAAACCATTCCCCCTTGTCCTTATCATAGAATATGTCAAAATGGAAGGGTCCCATAAGGATCATCAAGCCCAACTCCCTGCTTCTCAGAGTACTACCTAAAACTAAACCACATGGCTAAGAAAGCTGTGCCTCCTTGAGAACAAGATGAAGAGCTCCTTATTGCAGTGCTGGTCCTTCGTGGTGAGACTCCTCAAGGAGTTTAGTGCTCATAGTCGTGGCAGTCCCAGCAGTGGGTGCCTGCCCTGCCTGCCCAGGCAGAGCTGGCAGTGGCACGGCACAGCTGAGGGCTTGGCAGAAAGCAGTTTAGAGGCAGATCATCATTTTGGTTTGATTTTCTGCAACATCACTGGGGGTTACTACGCTGAATTAATTCTCCAGGCTGCAGGCCCCAGAGGACATTACCAATGCTAGTGTGGCTCAGGTGGGTGATGGGGTTACCACGCCGGATGAATTACGGTGTGCGATTTCCGCGTGTGCCGCTGGCTGTGCCACCCCCTCCAGCTGGGACATCACTCACCTTGTGGTTGCCATGCCATCCTGCATCAGCAGAGTTCTTAACTCGCAGTCAGATGTGCTGTGGGTGTGCTGGAGCTAGACAGAAGGGCCATGAGAGAAAGAGAAGAGAGAGGTGTGATGGGTCACACAAGGCCACCTGGCTTGGGACCAGCAGTGGACACCAGGGAGAGGGTGAGAGGAACAGGGTATGCATGCCATGCAGCTTCCCAGCAGTGCTCTCCCCTTCTTAATTGTTGCACCTGATGATCTTAAGGTTTCTTTCCCCTTTAAGTAGTAAATGGCTGCAATAAAGGCTCTACAGAGCCTTCCCCAGGCTGAACTACCCCAACTCTCTCAGCCTTTCCTCATAGGAGAGATGCTCCAGAACCCTCTGAACAATTTTTGGTCCTTCTCCTGGGACACCTTGGTCATCTTCACAGAATCCTAGAATAGTTTGGTATGGGAAGGACTTTAAGGATCATCCTGTTCCACCCCCGTGCCATGGGCAGGGGAACCTTCCACTATCCCAGGTTGCTCCAAGCCCTGTCCAGCCTGGCCTGGGACCCTCACAGGGATCCAGGGAGGGGCAGCCACAGCTTCTCTGAGCACCCTGTGCCAGGGCTTCACCACCCTCACAGGAAGAATTTCTTGCTAACATCTAATATAAATCTCCTCCTTTTACATTTAAAACCATTCCCCCTTGTCCTATTACTACCTGCCTGTGTAAAAAGTCACTCTCTCTTGTTTTTATAAATACTCTTTAAGTACTGGAAGGCAGCAGGGAGGTCTCCCCAGAGCCTCTTTTCTCCAAGAGAACATCCCCAGTTTCCCCAGTCTTGTCTCCAGGGCAGAGGGGCTCCAGCCCACTGAGCGTCTTCATGGCCTCTTCTGGACTCAGTCCAGCTGGTCCATGTCTTTGGTATTGCTTGTATTGGTGTTGCTTTGGTAGCTGATGGTATGGTTCATTTTTTTTTTCCCCAACATGTGAGGAGGGTCTTCATTGTGTGTAAAGGTGTGTACAGCCTGCTGTTGGGTGAGGAAGGTGTAGGATGGGTCACAGGGAAAGAATGGCAAGAGCCATCCCCAGGGGAGATGGACAACACCTCAACAGTGTTTCACCAACCTCAAAGTGCCTTTTGTCAGAGGACTGCTCTCAGCATCTCCCCTTTGGCCATGAGGAAACGGAGGTGGAAAGAGTCTGTAACTGGACCTGCCCCTAGCACAAACCTTGCAGTGAACCTGTGGCCACCAGATCCTCCTGTGTGTGAGCCCCACCACCCGCAAGCCTGCTCTGCAGGGCTTCCCTCTCAGTGTCACACAGTGCAAAACACGGCTGACTACGTGATGCTATTTCAGCCAGCCAGAATTGAGGGAAGGAAATATAGCGGCAGGTTCCTCTGCTCAAGGAAACTGATCTGTTTTTGAAATGGCTTTCTCTTTGGTGGAGTGTTTCCGGCACGGCTCCTCAGCACTGGAAATGGCTTTATCCATCTACACCTTGTTTTCCAGCATGAGTTCATGGGGGTGTTGTCAGCAGTTGGTTGCTGGAGTGAATATGAAGTGAAACAACTTGTTTCTTTCTCGTGCTTTCCATCCTCAAGTATAAATGTGCCACTGCCTTGGAGTGAGCACCCAGGGCTTCCTGCTGCCAAATTGCTCCCCGGAGTATCTGGCAACTGAGCTCAGAGATATGGGCAAGCACAGGTTGACACTTTCAATGGGTACAAATGAAAGGCTTTATGGCACCTGCTGTCTCATAGGATGTCATTCAATGAAACCTGGCCCATTTGAAGAAGCCCTGCAGCACTTCAGTGGTGTGGTTGCATGGTTTGGCTGGTGACTTCCAGTTTTTGGCCGTGGCATGTAGCCACCCTCTCAGCAACAGAGCATCTTCCACCCACTCCTTCTCCCTACAAGCCCAAGCTGGGGACATTGGCCCCAGGGACTTGGGAGGGAGCAAGCTGAAGCTCTGCAGGGCCTCCTGGCATGGTTAGTGTGTGAAGAAGTTGCCAGCTTAAGTTGTTTGGGCTCTTGTTGCAGAAACAATATTTCTGTCTGACCCCAGTTAGCAACTGATGTTTGCAAAATAAAGAAGCCAAGGCACTGGAAATACTTTCCATTCCGGCTCTTGTCTCAGCCCAAAATATTAGTATTAAAAATATTGCATCTATTATATGCAGCTAATATCTCTGCTGGCACATAAATCACCCAGGGATTTTTCATCTCTGTATTTAAAAAAAAAAAAAAAAAAAAAAAAAAAAAAAGTTAACTGTGCTCTATTTTGGGGTATTTGTTAACTGTTTTGTTTCCATTTATTCCTACTACAGCCACAGCAGTCTGTCTCCAAGGGACCATCTGTGGGAAAGAGAGTCCCTAGATTGATTCAGAAGGTGTCGGGGTCATTGACAGGCATGAAGGCTCTGAGTCTCTGCTCTTTCTCTGATAATGTCTTTATTTAGCGTGACAGCCTCCAGGGCACGAGTGGACAGCAGGCCTCTTTCTTTCGCTTAAACTAACATTGCTCCAGCCATTCCCAGCATTGTGCAGATGCTATGGATCTTCCTAATTTCCTGATTAAAGCTGGGAGTGCGGGACCCCAAGCAGCAAGGGCCAACAGCTACGTGACAACAGAGCTGCAGAAGGTGGCCCAGATCTGTGCCTCCCCCCAGGCAGTGTGTTCCCATCCAAACTGACAAGTGAAAACTCATCCAAGAGAAATTAAATTTTGGGAGTGAATCAGACCCTGGCACAGCTTAGTGATTCTGTGGGAGTGTTAGGGGTAGCATGAGAGAGGAGGCAGGAGTGGGGTCAGGAGCAGAGAACTCCTCTTGTTGAAGGTGACCCTGCTCATTGCAGAGGGGGTTGGCTAAATGACCTGTAAAAGGCTCCTTCCAGCTCAAACCATCTATAATTCTGTGAACTCTTCTTTTAACATTGGGATAGAGTTAAATAAACATTCAGGAAACAGCTTAAGATTGTCACTGGCTTGCGATAAATCATTTTCCAGATCAATCCTGACTCTAAAATCTCTCATTAAATGCTATAGGCTGCTGCATTTTGTTTCAAGAGTTTATTTTAATGTGTTTGATAAAGGATTCTGGCACACCTAAGTCCAAAGCATCTCTGCAGCTTAGGTTGATGTTTTACTGGATCCCTGTGTCGGAAGTAATTGCTTGCCATTGACTTTGGGTCATCTCATATGTCTGGACAGCTGTCAGGAGATCCTGTAAAATCTTGCCTTAGCTCCTACAGGAAAGACATTTATTTCTTTGCTAGAAAGCACTGGTATAAATAGGATACAGAAAAAAAAAACACCCTAGGATGTCTCCTTGCTGCAGGTCAAAGAGGCACAGGGGTCTGAAGGAAGACAGCTGAACACAAAGGCAGCAGGTGGGGGCTCATTGTACTATTTAGGATGTGTCTTGGGGGACAGGACCACAGAGGGATGGTGGTGGGCTGTGTCTGTGCATCTTGGCATGGGTTTAAAGTTTATATCTCTTGGAGGATTATCAGATCTCGGGTTAACTGATCAGCCTGGGTGTATTTTTAAAGGAGGCAGCCTGGAGTCTGAAGTATAAGCTCTTTTATTGCAAAGTAGTAAAAGATGATTCCATATTCATTCAAGCCACATTCTTACCAGTAGTCCAGGATCCATTTGTATTTGGGAAACATTGTGTACTGTGGTTGTGTCTTAATTTAAACTGTTTTGTCTAAACTAGACTCAGTTCCTTGTCACTGTGTTTTCCAATGGTTTTTATGTAATTTTTGCAGTCTTGTTTACAGTACACTGAGAATCCAACAACGTAATTCCAAGTAATGTAGTTTACAAAGAGAGCCCTTTCCAAGCAGTTTCTATGTGAAATCACAGCAGTGATTTCTACACCAGTCTGGGCAGTCAGCCGTGAAGCCCAGGAGGTGCCTTCCTAGCTGGTTGCCTGCTCTGCAACAAGGGCCTCTATCTCTACATCCCTCATGATTTGTGGGAGATCCAGCAAAGCATTAAAAGAGCTGTTTCAGAGCTATCTCACATGCCATCTGTACTTGGGATGTCTTTCCCAAGCTGGTGTTGCAAAACAGCTCCTTAAATTCCTCCTGAAGATTCATTTCCATGAAGCTTAGGAGAAAATAGCTGACTCAGGCAGCCTGTGCAGCCAAGCATTGCAGTGTGAGGGCTGTCCCTGGGCTTCAGCAGAGCTGAGGTTTGTTTCTCAGTGCCTTTGGGTCCATCCTGAGGAGTGTTGTGCCACGTCCCCTCAGCCCAGCAGTGCTGTCTCTGCTCCTGCAGCACTGGAGCTGGCTGGTGGTCCTGGGAACGGGGTGGGAGAAGTTCATTATGCATTGCTTGTGAGCCAGTGGGAATTTTGGATGTAGGCACAGAATCACACTAATACGATAGTTTGGGTTCTCAGGGGCCTTTAAAGCTCCTCCAGTGTCATCCTCTGCAGTGGTTAGGGACATCTTCCACTAGACCATGGTTGCTCAGAGCCCTGTCCAACCTGGCCTTGAATGTTTCTAGGGTTAGGGCATCCACCACCTCTCTGAGCAGCCTGTGCTGCTGTTTCACAGCCATCATTGTGAAAGTCAGTGCTACCATGTTGATTTATAGTGAGTCTAATTATGCTCTAGAGAACCAAACAAAATCATCTCTAGCAGTGTCCAGGCCCAAAGGAAGGGTTGTCAGCAGTCACCTCAGGACTGAGGTGGTGACAAAGAGCATTGTGCCCATGTAGGCAACTCACATGAGGGTTTAATAATGCTTTTCCCAGCAGCCAGAGACTCTGAGCTTCATCACAAACAACTCTCTCCCCCCACAGCACTGTTTTGGTTGGCTGTACTTGTCTTCTGGCATTCATTGTATGTTTGTAAAGATGCATACATGTAAGACTTAAAGCATGCACTTCATCTCAGCTGTTCAAAAAGCCCACCATTTTGACAGGTGGACTTTCTTCACTTCCAAGATGCCGTGTCCGTCCAGATGACGTGGGCTCAGTCTAGCACTTGGGGTGGTCTCTACTCCTGGTGACAGAAAGGCATGAAAGAAGTGTGAATAATTTCATTTTTGTTTTCAGGAGTGAGCATGACATCTTGTTCCCTTCTCATCTGAGAAAAATGCAAACAAAAATGAAACTGGAGCCAAGTGAAACCAGTTTGAGAGAGAAAGCCAAAGGGAAAACACAACACAAATCCTGTGTTCTTCATCCTTGGAGCTGGTGGTTATTGCTTTCTGTGGGGTTTTGAGGTTTTTTATTAGATTGTGTGGAACTTCAAGCTTATTTGAGTGTTTCCCATTCTCAGCCACAGCAAGGATAGAAAATGTCTGGGGCTGGGCTGTGATGCTCCCTGCATCAAAGCAGTTCTGAGTTATTGTTATCCATGCACATGAAACACCAGAGTGCCTTTGATGGAGGTAGGCTTGCTGAAGAGTCCTGGGGAAAGTCAGGCCTCTAGAATAGAAATTCAGACCTTTTTCCTCATTATATCAATAACAATAGACCTCTTGGGACCAGTTTTAGATGCCATGAAATTCCACCAGGTCCTAACTGGGATCCTTCAGTCCCTCCAGTTTGGACATCTCTTAAATTCTCAAAGCCAGTGATGATGGGTGTTTCTGACCACAGCAGTACTGCCATGCCCAAACCTCTCCAGCAGTGCCTGCTTTGGGATACCAGTCCAATTGTTTGTGGTCTGGCTGGAATATGCTTAGTACAGAAAGACTGGGCCTGAGGACATGAGTTTGTTCAGGGGATGTTTCAGAGGATTTTGCTTCTTCCTGCCCTTTCCCTCTTCAGGCTGAGTTTCCTGGGCAGCTAGCTAGTACAGCCAGGAATGACCCACGTGCTAAACTGAGACTTCTACTCTTTCAGTGTTGACTCTATGTCTTTCTTGATTTCCCTCCCTCAGTGGAAAATTGTGGTGAGATTTTCAGAAAGAAAGTGAGAGAGATGGCCTGACATCCCACAGAGTGAGCCCCACCCATCTTCCATTTGCAGGAACAGCTGCTGAGTGCCTTGCTCTGCTCCCCCAGCCTTGAGGGGTGTCAAGGATAAGAGGGATCTGGGGTCATCATGGAAGTGGAAGGTCCCACATCATCCATTCCTGCAGAAGATCCTGGAATACTCCAAGCCAGGCTAGATGGGGGTTGGAGTACCCTCATGTAATGGGAGGTGTCTCTGCCCATGGCAGAGAGATGGAACTGAATCATCTTTAAGGTCCCTTCCAAACCAAACCATTCAATGACTCTGTGTTCTTAATACATCCCTTGCAGCAACAGTTCCTAAACATGCTGAAATCCCATCCTGGGACTGAGGGACCAGGTCTCTGCACGTGCTGGTTGCTGCCTTTGGAGAACCTGTCTGGATACTTGCCTACAAACACTGAGAGGTGTCACATTAGAGCATTGGTCCCATGAGGGGGCAGCTGAGGGAGCTCAGGTGGCTCAGCCTGGAAAAAGCAGGCTCAGGAGAGACCTTCTCACTCAGGCAGGAGGATACAGCCAGGTGAGCATTGGGCTCTTTTCTCAGGGAACAAGGGACAGGACAAGAAGAAATGACCTCAAGCTGTGCCAGGTGAGGTTTAGATTGGATATTGGGAAAATTCCTTAATTGTCACACCCTGGAACAGCTTGCCAGGGCAGTGGTAGAGTCCCCATCCCTGGAGAGATTTAAAAGCTGTGTGAATATGGCATCTGGGGACATGGGTCAGTGGTGGCCTGGGCAGTGCTGGGGAATGGTTGGACTCGATGGCTTAAGAGGTCTTTTTCCACCTAAACAATTCTGAGATTCTATACTTTCCCAGTGGCACTTAACAACACCCCATGATGCAGAGCCAGTGCACGTGGGACCAGTGCTCTAATGTGACTCCTCACCTCTCAGTGTTTGTAGGAGTTGCTTACCCAGATCTCAGTGAAGCCAGCAGGAGAAGGCAGCCCCAGATTGTCCTCCAGCTCCCCACGTGCCAGACAAATGGTGAGGGCTCTCAAAAGACTCATCTTGCTCCTGGGGATATGGGCAAGGCTGACAGGACAGAGCAACTGTGTTTTAGACCACAGCTATCCACGTGTCTAGAGTTATTTTCCCCAGACTTGTGCCTTCCTGCTCCTTTCCTTGGGAGCAAACTATGTAGTAAAAACTTGCAGGAATCATGTATTTCTGAGCACGTAGGCTGGTAATCACCGAGACAGCTGAAGCCTTACATTTGTTTGCATAGGCTTCTCCGACAGAACAGACATTTGTCAGATCTAAATTCTGTTGAAAGGTATCTCATTTAGTTAATTAAATTTTTAAAATGGGTGGAGAAACAATAGCAGAGGCAATACCATCCTATTTCCAGCTTGGCAGCCCTGACTGTCTCCCCTTGGTTTTTAGTACTTTTGCAATTTCTTTGTGACTCTCAAATGTCTCTTTAGTTTCCATTTTGTCTGATGGCCAAATCCCACTGAAATCAGGGGGAGTTTTGAACTGAATTGGAATTTGGCCTTTGAAGTGAAAATAGTTATTTAATGTAAAATGAAGTTGAGAGATAAGAAACCATTGTACTGTCCAGATGCTTTTTCTTATAGCTGAATTATGGTTCTCTGCAAGGTACTGAATCCTTATAGCAAAGGATGAGCAGAGGGGGACAGAGAAGGGATTTCCCAGTAACTGCAGCTTTTTTCCGGGGTGAATTCTTGCTTTGTTTGGAGGTGTTGCTGTTTGATTGAAGCTTCAGCTTCCTCCCTTCAGCATCTCAGGCCTAAAAGCCTGGGCTGGGAGGTGTGTTTGGGTGCTTCCCTGGCCTGGTTCCCTGGGCTTGGCACCATCTTGGGACATCACCTTAAGCTGCCATCTGAGCACCTACAGTGCTGCCCTTGAACAAGCAGGAGGTTGTTTCCAACAACCCACAGTGGGAGTGTGGCAGGTCCCCGCTTTGTCGTTTCCTTTCTCTGTGTCCCCAGCACCTTGGTCACACCTGAGAGCAAGGATGGGTCATCCCAACTTCACAGTCTCTGAGATGCTGTGCAGGCAAGAAAGTTTTAAGATCTGAGCCCCATTCTCCCTGCTTTGGTTCTTCTTCCCTGCAGATCCTATTTCTTCTTGGCTTTTCTTCTTCACTGGGGTGTAGGGAAGATAAAAGTACACAGCGAGTCTTTGGCTGAATGCTGGATGGTTGTCTAGACCCCTGACTGCTGCCAAGTCACAGACACTGCTCCTTGTTTGCCATTCTCCTTCCTTTGCCTTTTATTTCTTGCAATATTTTTCCCAAAACTTTTTTAACTCTGGCGTTTTCCACCCTTTGGCCAGTGACTGCAGAGCTTTGGTCTGTGTTTGCTCTGCCCCTTGCTATGTGGACATCATCCTTTGGCTGTCCTGTGAAGGGGCAGGGCTGCTTGTTCTCCCCCCTCCTATTGCAACAGCCCCAAAATGAACAGTCTTGCACATTCCACATTGGTTTTACTAGGTGTTTTTTTTTTAATCTTAAGCCTTTTTTTCATTAATGGCCCTTAAACATTAAGGGTTTGGTGTATAATATCATCGTGTCCTCAGAAAAAAAACTGTGCCTGTATGCATTTCTGGCAGGAATTTATGGCCAAGTTTTGTTCCCAGCTAATTTCCAGGCATTTTCCCTTGCTTCTGAAATTATAGCCATGTCTTTGTGCGATGTCTGTCATTTCTGTGCAGTATTTACAAATTAAATAAAGTAGCAGGCTGACTGGCTTATAAGCCAAAACATGAAGTGCAACCAAACAGTTAAATTCAGATGTCTGAATGAAGAGCAAAACCACAGAAGCAAAACTCTTGTACACTTAGGCCTGTGAGACCTTAGTACCAGATAAGGTTTTTAACTAACTTTTATTTTGACATTCCCCTTTTAATAAGCATTGCTCTTTACAAAGCGGTTTATGTGATTGCATTACTGAGAGGAAACAAAGAAATGCCAGGAAAACTTGATGTGGAGAATCTGTACTCATAAAATGCTTGTAGGCTCCAGCAAACAGGAAAGCTTTTCCCATCCCTTTTCTCTCTCTTTTTTTTTTTTTTTTTTTTTTTTTTTTTTTTTTTTTTTTTTTTTTTTTTTTTTTTTTTAATTCCCTGCCATTCAGTTTGCAAGGAATTAAAAGAAGAAGAAGAAGAAGAAAAAAAAAACCAAAAACCACACACTGAATATCTCAGAAAACTGGATCTGGTGGTCTGACAGTAAACACAAACTCCTTCCAGTGCCATGAACAAGGCTCTTCATCCTGTGTTTGTTAAACATGAGCCCTCACTCTTTATGGTTAAAAGCCAGTTGGCCTCAGAAAATAGGTTTTGACTCCTGGGGTTGCCAAGGAATACAGATTCCGTGGGCAGATGGCTTTGGCAGGCAGGGTTGGAGGCTGCTGACCATTGAAATGTATTTGTGAATGGCTGCTTCCTTCATCCCAGCGCCCTGAGCTGAGCAGTGCCAGTGATGAAAATAAAACTAATTGCTGTGGGATGGGTTTAAAGTAAACGCTGCTATTTATCCAGATTGGGGTGGGGGTTTGGGATAAGGGGTGAGGCTGACATGGGGTTTTATCATGACTACAAAGCCAGTACAGAGGCAAACCACTGTGGTTGCCACAGCGCTCAAAGTTGTTTCCTTGTTTTTGGGGCTGATGCTGGGGAGGTGTCCTGTGTCACCCTCAAACACTGCTTCCAGCAGCCTTGTAAAGATCTGGGCATTAAAACATCCCACGGGCTCTCAGAGCCAGGACCAGTATCAAGGAGACAGCAGGCAGGGGATGCCAGCATATTTAGGGTAACCCTGGTGAGGACCCATCCCCAGTGAAGGCAGCCAGTGCCAGGACCATCTCCATCTTGGGTGCATCCTGGATGATGGCATTCCGGCTCTGCCTTCTCCACTGGGGACAGCCACGCTGCAGCCTGTTTGGAAATCTGAGATGCCTGAGACTGCCAAAGCATTTCTTCCATTCAGCTCTTGTTTTTTTGGGGATTTGCCATCTCGGCTACCGGTTACGGCCAGCACTCAGGGGCTTGCTCACTCTTTCTGAGATGTTGTAGTCTCTGGAGTAATCCCTCTGGGGGCAATTCCTCCTCTTTGTGGCTGTTGGATTTCCGTGTTACCCATTTGGAGGTCTGTACACACAGGCCTCTCTCTGGAGGATGGTCCTGGATGCCATGCCCTCCATGCTGCCCGAGCCAAGTATGGTCCTCTTTTAATCCAAGCGTGTGTCCTGTCCTGGTGTAGCAGTGCTGAAGGGTATGTGTAAAATAAGACCAAACAAAACCATTTGGTGTGGGCAGATTACCAGTTTACCTTGTATCTTGCTTTTTAGTTATTTTTTTTCCATTTGCAAATTCCTGATACACTTAAAATTGCTCATTTCAAACCCATGCAACAGTGTGACATGTTGGCAGGCAAGAGGAGAAAGTGTATCAGGAGTTCAAAAGCCTTCAGAAAAAAGTATCTCCAAGTATTTCTTGCCTACCTGACTTGCTGCTGCAGTTTTTCTTGGTTAGCGTGGAAGTAACACAGAAACTTGGAAAAATTTAACACAGAAACCTGGGAGAATTTAGCACAGAAACCTGGGAAAATTTTTCCTGGGAACCGAAGTCAGGTTATCCAACTTCACAAAAACTTTCAGCTGAAGTATGAGTGTCACTGAAAGAAATTTAGAGGCATGAGTTGTTAGATGACAAGAAATTGCCTCCCCTTTTGTGGTCCCCTGCCAAGGGCCGAGCTGTTTGGTGAAACAGATGTGCTGGCCCAACAAGAACCGTGAAGGAATGGGTGAACTTCCTTTGACTTTCTTCTACTTTTTATTTTTTTTCAATTCCCTGTCATTCAGTTTCCAGATTAAAAAACAAACAAACAAACAAACAAAACAACCAAACCAAAAAGCCTATTCGATTTCCAGCTAAAACCCAATTTTCTGTGACCAGCTGGCTTTTCAATGACTTCATTTGGCTTTCCAGGCGACAGCAGAGGCTTCCCAGTGGAACAAGTCTCAGCAGCACACGGATCATCAGCAAGGTGGCACCAAGCATAACAGGGACCACCAGAAACTCTACCAAGGAGGCCAGGCCCCTCACTCCTCGGGCAGGACGGGCCACCACGGCTACAGCCAGAACCGGAGATGGCACCACAACCAGAAGCACTCGCCCAACGACAAAGAGACGCACAGAAACGCCAAAGAGACTGAGAATTTGAAAATCGAGGACAGCTCAGTGTGCACGGCGCACGTGCCCCCCGAGGCACCCCGGGGCCCCGAGGCTGTGGAGAAGCAGCCCCAGCAGCCCCAGCAGTGCATCCCCGAGCCCGAGACCAAGAGGAAAGACAGCGTCCACGAGCGCATCGGGGACAGACCCAAGATCAACTTGCTTCAGTCTTCTAAAGACAGGCTGAGGAGGAGACTAAAAGAAAAGGTATTATCTCTTGAGCTTCTCCTTTTCTGAGAGTCTGGCTGTTGGCCAGTCTCTGTACAAAGGGTGGGGTGGGCTCAAGGGACCTTTCCACCAATGCTCCCAAGTGTCAGCGCTTCTCTTGGGGTGTCTCTGTGCTTCTTCAGGAGGCCTTTTACTGAGAGAACTGAGGCTCTGAGCTTGACTTCTTGGTTGAGGTTGCTACCAGCATGAGTTCTCCAAAAGGGGAACTCTCCCCTTCTCCGTGGGGAAAGGCTAGTGCACACATGAGGTCCCTCCTGGTCTGAAGAACTCAGTCACTTTGCAAAAAAAACATCTAAAAAGGCAATTTGTCTCTGCAACTATAGAGCTAAATCCCAGACTTTGACTCTTGAGTGCTGAATAGTTGGACTCCACTGCTTTAAAGCTGATATCCATTTATCTCTGAAATGAATTGAAATGCCCTTATCTCCCCCCTTCCTTCCAACAACCCAACAATAACAAAAGTATTGCATGCAAGTGACGGAGGAGAAATCCTTTTTGGAAACAATATTCAGCCACAGATTTCTGAGGAATTTGGAGATGATATCTCCATTTGCCCCTGTGAAACTCAGATTCTTTCTCTTGAGATTCTTTTGTCAGACTGTAAAAAGCATCCATGGGGTTATCTCTAATGAGATTTCCAAAATACAGAGCAAAAATAACCTGAACATATACAATTCCATGGGAGTGCATGTTGGAAATGTATACCTTTGAATGCATGAGCATTTACTATTTCTGGATGTGGCATGAGGGGGGAGTAAGAGATTTTGTTAGTTATTTTTATGTTCTTTAAAGCAATAGGAGTATAGTAGAGACTTTCAGAGTATTCATTTTAATGCTCTTCTCTGAAATTTAGAGTTTCGTAAGAATAAAAATCTCATCAGCACCCACTCTTTGGTGAATGTTGTCAACACAACCAGCCTCCTGATGGGAGGTTTGGACAACTCCCTTGGGAATAGGTTTGACCAAAAAATTGCTACACATTTGTATTGTATAAGATTGAGCTGGAGGGGTAGAAGAGGACAGACCAGAACAAGCAGGATGCATGCCTGACACTGGGGAAAAAGGATCAAATGCATAATAAGATGTTGAAAAGAAGCATTAATTTCTGTAGTAATGATGGGAAATGAAAAGTGTAACAGGCAAGAGATGGAAAAGTTGAGAGTCTTTTGAATGCTGGGATCATGTGACTTTTTTGAGCTCAATTCACGTATATTAAGTATATATTAAAAATATATTCATATTTAGATAGATATAATATATATATATTTATGTATTTTATATATATATATATATATAAAAGATATTTTTATGGGATTGTTGTCTGAAGATTTTGCAAACATCAGTGCATTTTCTAAAGAGAAGCAAAAAAAGGTCCATTATCTTGATGTCACAGACAGCAGAAACTGGTCCAGGATGCCAAAGGCAGTCAGAGATGATCAGACTTCGGCATCCTGGTTCAGGACCCTCAAGCACATCTTCTCCCTGAGCTGAGGGGTAGGATTTTGGGATTGAGTGGTGTGGGAAATGGAGAAAGGAGACGTTTCTGGGGCAGGATGCATGCGCTTGTGCTTTCCAATGCTGAGGTTATACCATTGTGCCACTAAAAGATGCTTTGTCTTTTCTCTTTCTGTTTATGTTCTCCCAATCCCCTTCCCCTTTTGCTCTTTGTGCAAGGACACGGGCTGATATATCTGTTTTTTCCTTGTGTAACAGACGCCTTGTCTTTCCCTTTTCACGGACCAGGACGAAGTTACGGTGGAAACCACCGACCCTGAAAAGAATAAAATGGACAAACTAATTGAAATTCTCAACAGCATGAGGAACAACAGCAGTGATGTTGACTCCAAGCTCACCACCTTCATGGAGGAGGCCCAGAACTCCACCAACTCTGAGGAGATGCTGGGGGAGATAGTCAAGACCATCTACCAGAAAGCGGTGACTGACCGCAGCTTTGCTTCCACAGCAGCTAAGCTCTGTGATAAAATGGCCCTCTTCATGGTAGAAGGAACCAAATTCCGGAGTCTGCTCCTCAACATGTTGCAGGTAATTAGATAAAGTTAGGTGTTCAGATGCCAGTAGCATCATCTCAATTGGTCTTACCTCTTATTTGGAGCTGAGCTGTTCCCAGACTCCTTTTGAACCCAACTGATGAGTTCAGATTGCACCTCTTGTTTAGTCTGTGCACATCTGTAATGGTTACCATAGATGATGTGACACTGAGGGCATTATCAAGGTACTCTTCTTTCACTTTTCTGAAAAGAACTGTGGCATCTCACACCAGGGCCTATCTGAGAGGTGAGTCAGTTGCTTGAGGCAGTGTCCCCATGGCATGAAAACAAAGGGAGCTGGGAGGATCTCTCAGTGTAGGCTGTTAGAGCGGGGGTCCATCTCAGCATCAGTGGCACCAAGTCCCTGATGGTCTTAGACACCAGCATGGTCCCCAAGCAGGCTTTTGGCTGCATCACCAGGCTGAAAGCTTCATTCTGGTTTCTGATTCCAAACAAAACTGAAATAGTTGTGTATTTTCTCACTATTCTGGGTGACTTGTTTATTGGTATGTGCAGAACTGATTGGTTGTTCTGCTCCAAAACCATCACTGACAGAAAAGTTGCAGAGGGGAGGAAAAAGCAGCAGTTCTGATAACTGGTCCATGACGTTAATGGTTGCATTTGGTGATCTTGGAGATCTTTTCCAGTCTGGATGATTCTGTAGTAATACTGGATGATGAGAAAAAAGTGCCATCCTCAGCTGCACATGGTCTGCTGAGAGGAGTGTGTTCTACTGCAGTGCCACCATCAGAGAGGGCATTTGTTTTCTGGAAGGGTGTCATGTGCACCTCCAGTTTCCTGCCTCTGAGGACAAAGTTGAAACCACAAATTTCCATCCTTAATTTACAGTGCATTTGCATGTGGCTGTTCCCTCACACACACATCTTGTCTGTGGGACATAGAGAGCTCACATCTTGTTTCTCTGCTCTCCACACAAGTCTCTTGCTCAGCACCACTCCAGTTTTTGACTCATCTCTTCGTTCTTCTTGCTGCTCTTGTTGGCCATGCTCTCTAGGATGCTGTGGCTGGCTGGCTGTACCTTGAGTTGGATTTGGGGCAACACAGCAAGCAGGGAAATAAGGATCAAAGTAAAATAGTGAAGATCAATATCAGATAATTCTGCACAGTAACTGGTCCTACTTCGCTTCTCTCATTGCCCTGCATGCATGTCAAACCAAACATCTCTCCCCATGCCCACTCCCCCCTGCAAAGCCCTTGGCCAGCACACACATCTGCCCATTACCTGGAACAGGTGGTGTTTTTTCCCAGATGAGTATTTCCAGAGGGATTGTCAATCAGAATGAGGGAAATTACAGACAGAATCAGTCCCAGAATTAGCAGCAAGAATCTGGAGAGAGGTCTGATGTGCATTCCATTCTTCCTGGACCAGGTCACTTGCATCTTTCCCTGTTAGGCTGAGCAATCTAAGAAATCCAGAATAAAGCCCAGGAATGATGGCCAGGGAGCAGCAGGGTTGATAGATGCTGATGGCAGTCCTGGGTTAGGGAGGACTATTCCAATTTGCTTTATTCTCTTGCCCCATCAATTCCACCCATGCGAACAGACCCAATAAACTGATTTATACTACAGCATCCTGTGCAAGACTGAGTGGCTTCCCATTCAGCTCTTCACAGCATGAATGTAGGATAAATAATGTATCTCCTATCTCCAGAGAGACTCATAGTGCTTCCCAGGAACGTGTAGCCAGTCACAGTGTGGTGGGAGCGCTGTGGAGAGCTGGGGAGGAATAAAGTGCAAAGAGGGAGAGGGGTGTGCGGGTGACCCAGTTCATGTGCTGAGGCACAGAGAAATATGCAAAAGGGATTTGTTCAGCCCCAGACTGCACATCTTTTATAAATGTCTTGATGGGGAAAAAGGTGACAGATCACTACAGGTCAAAAGCAGAGTGCTGCGTGAAATTAAATAATTTAACATTTCCTTTCTCATAGTAAAGGATTTTGACTTTCTCCAAGCACTGTTTTATTTTCCAAATGAAACAATCAGATGCGCTCAGACTGATTCATAATTACTTCAGTCATGCCCAAAACCAGGAATATTTTGAGGTATTCAGGTCTGATAGCCCTGGCTGGAGACAGAGCAAGGTATGAGGCACAAAAGAGTCATTGTAGCTGCCGTGGTGTGAAATAGAGAGGTTGATTATCAATATCAATACGGCATGTTGGAACCAATACAATATATTATCAACAAGGCACATTGGATATTATGTCATGTTACAGAGTAATGTGAATATCCTATTGATGTATGATATATTCATAAGCTGATAACAATTTTTATATATCCATACGTACACACATATATATTAACACATATACACACACATATATATACTAACACATATATATGCACACACACATATATCCTAACACATATATATGCACACACACATATATATCCATATGTTATAATCATATTTTTATATGGTTGATGATAGGACATTACCCAGCTACAGTCCTGGCCCTTCCACCACCAGATATTTTCCATCAGCCATTTTTAGATAATTTACCTTTAATTAAAAAAAAAAAAAAGAAAATAAACCTTTAATAAAATGCTTGCTGCAGAGCAGGATTTGTGTCTCTCTAGCACCTTTCAGACTAATCTGATCCCCGGACGTAAGGAGCTCGGCTTGCTGGGCACCGGCGAGCTGGGGAATTACTGTGCCGGGGTGTGATAAATCGGGATCACTGTGATCCCTCCCCGTGCTGCTGGCGCCTGGGGCTGCACTGCTAACCCCCCCATCTGCTCCCAGCAGATGCTCCTGTTTTGTAGGGGTTTGTTTGTCCCTTTCCCTCAGGGACTGCGGTGGCAACAGCTCACCCCCACCAGAGGACCTCAGGAATTGGTGCATGAACCCGTTAAGGTGCTCTGCCAGCATGTTCATAGCTATGGGCAGCATCCCTGTAGCTGTAGACAGCATCCCTGTACCCTGCTGGACCTTAAAACAAACAGCAAGAGGCTTTTTTTTTTCCTGCAAAACAAGCAGTGAACTGTCTTTTTAACCTGGCTCCACTTCTGTTTTCAGCTGTTGACAAGGTGCTCATGCTCGAGGGTTGGACATGTTCACAGCTTATCTCAGGGCACTTGTTTTGATCCCAAAAGAGATGCCAGTGCTGCAGCATGGGAGTGTTGTCAAATCATCCCCCTCTCTGCCAGCAGCTCCTCTGAAGAGCTTCCCTACAGCCAGCATGGTCCCCTTCATCCTCTAAGGGGATCCATCAGGAAAACTCTGGTTTGAATTTATCCTTCACTCCCTGTTTTGGTCCAAAATCTTGTCTAAGTCTTGAATTTGGGTCCTGCCAACCTCTCAGGAAAAGAGATGTGGAAAGGGGAGCCATGGGGTGGACAGCTGGTAGAGCTGCCATGTGGGAGCTTGGCACTGGGGGGATCATTTGGCATCTGAGTTGCCCAGTCCTGGCACAGCTGCCCAAGCAAGTGGTGGAGGCACCATTCCTGCAGGGATTTAAAAGCTCTGTGGATGTGTCACCTATGGACATGGGTCAGGGTGGACTGGGCAGTGCTGAAGGAATGGTTGGACTTAATGATCTTAATGGTCTTTTCCAACCTAAACAAATCTGTGGTTATGTGATTTGGGTTTGATTTTCTCCTGATAGAGTTTGGTTTAGTTTTTTGGTAGCAAGAGAGATTTTGAGCTGTGTGACCCCTTGGGATGGACCCGGGTGAGCTGGGCCCAGGTAGCTTGGATGTCTGGGGACATGAAAGAACATCTTAGCAGACACATACACGAGTTCTTCATGCCTCTAGAAATACCTTCTTAAGTAATACATTGAAAGTAATTCTCCTTTGAGGGGTTTTTGCTTGTCATAGTTTCACTCACTGGCATGCCCAGGCTTTTTTTTTTTTTTTTTTTTTTTCCAGTGGGGGTGTGTTAAGCAATGTGCCACAAACCCTTCACATGTAACATAAGTTGGAGTACTCCTCTGCTGGAACAACCGAGCTCTTTATAGCAGAGCTGTGTCTGCATCTGAGCTATGCAGAGCCAAGTGTATTATTAGAGTGGACATCACTGGGACTGTAATTGTACACTGCTCCCCTTGGCAACCACAGCCAACAGCACATCAAACAGAAGGCTGATACCTTCTTTTAATAATAATTAAAAAAAAAAAAAGTCCTGAAATCATGCAGTGAACATCCCGACGCAGAGCAGCAGAGCCGCCTGGCCTGCTGCCAGATCCAGTGCCTGGTACATCCCTGCACATGGAGCTGCCTTGGTGCCAGAGGAGAAGGGCTGGTTCCGCTGGATGCCCCGTGGCTTACCCTGCTTCGTGCCCTGTTGGATGCTCTGTGGCATTCCCTAATGTATATCCCATTTCACACCCTAATGCATACCCTAAGGCACACTGCATTCGATACGTCACAGGATACTCTGTGGCATAGCCTGTTGCACATCCTAATGCATCCCAAAATTTATACCCTAATGCATACTCAGTGCTGTACCCTAGGGCATATCCTATTGGATACCCTGTGGCATTCCCTGGTGAATATCTTGTGGTAGAGCCTAATGCACTTCCCATGGCATATCCTATGGTACATCCTAGAGCACACCCTGTTACATAACCTAATGCACTTCCCATGGCATATCCTATGGTACATCCTAGAGCACACCCTGTTACATACCCTAATGCACTTCCCATGGCATATCCTATGATAAATCCTAAAGCACACCCTATTACATATCATAATGCACTTCCCATGGCATATCCTATGATAAATCCTAAAGCACACCCTATTACATATCATAATGCACTTCCCATGGCATATCCTATGATAAATCCTAAAGCACACCCTGTTACATATCATAATGCATTCCCTCTGGCATACCCTATGGTATAGCCTAGTGCATACCCTGTAGTATATGCTAAAGCATTCCCTGTGCTATATCCTAATGCATTCTCTGTGGCATACCCTAATGAATACCCTATTGCACACCCTGATGCCTCCCCTGTTGCACACCCAAATGCATACCCTATGGCTTGCCCTGTTGCACGCACTCTTGCACATCCTGATACATTCACAATGCCAAACCCAGCTGCAGACCCACACAGGGTTTCTTCATCATCTTACTGCAACCTCTTGATGCCCCAGAAATGGCTCTTCCTTGGTTCAGTGCTGTGCTTGGGTCTGGATGTAGAAACTTCATAGAAATACAGAACATCCCGAGCCAGAAGGGACCCACAAGGATCATGGGCTCCAGCCCCTGACCCTGCACAGGCATCTCAGTGATCATTGAGAATGTTGTCCAAAAATTCCTGGAGCTCTGGCAGCCTCGAGGCCATGCCCATTCTCTGGGGAGCCTGGGCAGTGCCCCAGCACCCTCTGGGGGAAGAGCCTTTTCCTGATAAACAACCTAACCCTCCCTGGCATAGCTCCAGCCATTTCCTGTGTCTTGTCCCTGTCACAGGGAGCAGAGATCAGTGCCTGACCATTCCCTGCACATTACAATGAAGTTGTAACTACAGTAGGTCTCCCCTCAGTCTTTTCTCCAGGCTGAACAAACCAAGTGTCCTCACCCTCCTTCTTGTATGGCTTCCCCTCCAGACCCTTCCCCTCTGGACCCTTGAGATGAATAGTGTGGGTTTTGGCAGAGATTTCACTTCAGTCTCAGTGGCCTTGGTTGGGTTTGAGATGATTGTTGTGACCATTTATAGAGGGGCTCCACCAGGAAGGTGGCCCAAAATCTGTTGCTGTCATCCCAGGTGGAGGATGGAAAAGGAGGATTTAGGTTGACACATTTCTTGGGATGTTTCTTCGGATGCCACATTGTGGCATGAGGTACTGGAGATCTGATTGATCCCCTCTAGTAAATGTGGGTGCAGTGTGAAGTATTTGCCAAGCTGAGCATAAGGATTTGGGAGGAATGAGCTGAAGTTCTTCCTGTCCTGTAGTCTTTTTAGTCTGAGCAAACAACCTCCCAGTGATAGCAGCCCTATCAGCATTGTGGGGCTCTAAGTTAAAGTGATAGATTGATGAATTGTTGAAATGATTGGGTGGATACTATGGGAACTGGGACATGGAAGTTGGTTGGACTCAAAGATCTCAGAAGTCTTTCCCAACCCTAATGGTTCTGTGATGTTCTGTGTTATTCTAAGTAATACATTAATGGTTAATGCTGAAAGGCAGAGGGCTTTTTTTCCCTTCTAAGCATGATTATTGGTGAGGAGCAGTTTGTGGTTTGGCAGAAGTGGAGGCAGGAGGATCCAAGTGTGGCTGGAGAGTATCTGACCTGTACACCATCTCCAGCACTGACTGCAAAAACCCATCAGTCCTCTTTCTCTGGCTGTTTTTAATATAATTTAATTACAGATG
Organism: Sitta carolinensis; assembly: GCA_032173965.1. Classification (NCBI taxonomy): domain Eukaryota; kingdom Metazoa; phylum Chordata; class Aves; order Passeriformes; family Sittidae; genus Sitta; species Sitta carolinensis. The sequence continues at coordinate 4,140,943 of CM063313.1, read as the reverse complement.
GTCCAATCTGTGCACATAAAACAGAGTGATACCACTTGTCTCTGAAAGGGCATTGCCCAGCAGACATCAGAGAGGTTGCTTCACTGAGAGGTGAGGGAGAAGAGGTTCCAATGCCCCTGGAACAGATCCTAAAGCCACACAAGTGTGTGCTCATGTGCCACAGCAGTGAGCTCAGCTCCACAGAGTAGCTCCACTACATCCATCTCTAAGATCTGTCCATGAGCCAACATTGCAGCCTTTGGTTTCTTGTCCAGAGGAGTCTGACGAGCTCTTCCCCCAGTGAGGTGGAGATTCAGTGAATCTTGGCTCAAGCTGCTCTCCATGGCTATCTGTGCACACGAGGAACACCTTGGTGGTGAACCTCAGGATGGATGCCAGCTCCTCAAGAGCCCAACACAGGCACAGAAATAGCAAATGGTGCTGCCCTTGTGTAGACACCTTCATTTAGTGTTCATTTAGGGTTGTAGAAACCTGTAGATCCTGGAAATCTTTCTTCCCTGACATTTCTGATATTGATAAACATCAAACCACCCTGCTTTTGTAAATCACTGTGGGACTCCCCCAGCAAAAGCTCTGTGTAGCTTTGAAGAGATTTATTTTCTATATGCCCAGGCAATTCAAAGGCAGCTCTAAATCCATGCACACTCGTGTGTCTATGTAGTGCTTGAAGGGGCACAGGGAATGCAGCCCCGTGGGTGGCTCTGAGGAGCATCCCCAGCTGCTGCATCCTCCTGTCTCAAACACAGAGAAAAACAGTGGAAAGGAGACACATTCCCTGGGTTTTGCCTGCACTTGTGTCTCTGGAGACATTCTCCAATTTTTTACAGTATATTTATAATTTTATTTTTATTATTTATTGTCTTAGCATTTTTTTCACTTTATTATTGTATTCAATTACCTCTTACTTTGCTCATACAGTAATATATATGCCTATTGCGTGTATGTTAATTATTAATATATAATATTTATATATACATACGCTACTGACATATATTAGCATTATATAACTTACAATGTTAGTAATTATTTTTTTTTTTTTTTTTTAATTCTTACTACCGTTCGTTGGGGGATTTTTCCCCCTTTCTTTTGCACAGTTATCCGGGGCCAAACACACCTCGTGCAAGTGTCGGCAGCAGGCAGGAGAGGGAGCCCGGGGAGCGGGCTGGCAGCCTGCCTGCACCGGCAGGTGAAGGGCAGGGTTGGGCATCAATTCGAGCTGGCCCCGCTTTTACCCCGAGCCCGGCCAAGCCCTGTCTGCCTGCCCGTAGTAACAGCGCTGGGCTGGGCCACCGGAGGCTCCAGGAGCCGCTGGCACACGGGTCCCGTGCGGGGCTGGGAGTTCCAGGAGAGCCCTGGAATGTCTGGCTGCATGCTTGGAACTTGCCTCTTCTCCCAAACCGAACATCCACCCGGCTCCTCTGCAGCCTTTCCATGGTGGTGGGGGCCAGGCAGCACCGGGAAGCACATCCCTGGAGGGTGGTGATGGGGTGAGGAGGGGTTAATGGACTCCAAGGTGTCAGGTTTTAAAGGAGTGCCAAAAAAAAAGAAAGGGCAGTTTTGCACTGATTGGAAGGAGGGGATGCGGACAGCAGCTGTGCCACACAAGCACTAGGAGCTGGGAATAGTGGAGCCTAAATTAAACAAGCAGTGGGTTTGCACTACACATCAGTCCTCAGTCCGAGCCCAGGGGTGGGTTTTGGAGATCATGTTGAGTTGCAGGTGGAGGCCACTAAGGTGGCAGTGGGCATCTCTGGGGATGGCAAGGGGATTGTCCCCACTGCTGTACAGGTCTCTGGGGTCCAGAATCTGTCCAGTGCAGCCACACTCATGGCTCTGCACAAGAAAGGGGTTTCATTTAGACTAGCCATGCATTGTGCAGTTGAGAGTTTGAGGGGAAGCATTTTTTCTTTAAAAAAATCCCTTCCAGTTTAAAGATTGGCATATTTGATTTTGATTCAACGTGCTGGTAAGGTTTTTTACCTTATGCTTTGCAATGCTCAGATGTGTTGCACAAAACTAGACTTTGCCTTTAGTCCCTAAATTTATATGTGGTTTATCCTGGCTTCTTTTCACCTTGGAGGGGCCAAGATTTCAAACCCATGGTGGGGACCAGCCCCTGCTCAGCACATGATGGGACCACAGGGATGGTGCTCATTGTCTCTCCAGGCAGTGGATGGTGGAGCCCAGCAGAGGCTCCATCCTCTTGTTGGTGCTGAAGAGTGTCAGGAGCACCCCTGGCTGAGCTGCTGCTGCCTGCTGGAAGCACTGCTGGGTTCAGAGCAGGGAGTTCAGCTGGTGGGACCCATGCAGAGCCTGTGCATGGACTGAAGCCCGGAGCAGAGGCTGTTCTGGGCTCTAGGTGGAGACTGCAGACTGCTCAGCCTGCCTGCATCCTGCCTGCAGCCCTGGGACAGAGCCAGGCAGCAGCCTGATGCTAGGGTGGGCTCCTGGCTGCCCCCAGATGTTGCTGGTGGGTGAAGATGCTGGGGGTCCTGGTATAAGAAGCAGAAATAGTTTTTTTTAAAAGCCTCAAAGTCCTTTTGTCCATTGATGAGAGGTGAGGAAGGACAGGGGGACACTTCAGTGTTGAGGTCTCTCCAGATTGAGCTGAACTGGCATCAGCTCCTACTCTTGTTTGCTCCTGAAAGGCTCAAACCCACGGAATGTGGGAGTATGTTCCTGTCAGCCCAGGGGCTCAGCTGGACCAAGGCACCCCCCTCACAGACCATCTGCTCCTGCCTACTCCAGCCCAAATCCACTCAGGCTGTGGCAGAAACCCCAAGGGGGGATTTTGGGGTTCTGTGGGGTTGGATGATCCCTATTTCCCATACCCACAGACACCCTGCTGTGCCCAGCCCTGCTCTTAGCTGATTCCCTTCACCTCCCCCAGGGACAGGAGTTTTGGAGACTTCATTGGGACCCTGTGATGCATCACCGTGCCTGGGACTCATCCCACAAACCCCAGACCCTCTGGTCATTTTGTCAGGGAATGAAGCATCCTGCTGGCACAGGAGCACCATGGAGAAGCAGGTGCCAGGGACATCACCTCCTGTGCCAAGGCTAGGGCAGGTGGATGTGCCAGCATCAGCCCAAAGATGGGATTTGGGCAGAAGGATGTTGGAGAGAGAAGCACCGTTTCTCCCTGGGAAAGGGGGAAAATGAGATAACATGCTTTGCCCATCCCTGGCTTTACTCAGACACAGGCCCATAGCATACAGAGGATGCTCTTGTGCTCACCAGCAGGAAATCTCTTGTTTTAAGGTTTTCTAGCTGAGTCACAAGTTTCTGTACCAGATTCAGTTTCCAGCCAAGTGAGCTGATTGCTGTGGTGGCACCCAGAGGGATGGTCCTGTGGGACCTGCAGCTTGAGCACTCTCAGCATCCCCCAGGCAAGCTTAGGCTCAGGGTTTTTTCATTACTGGGTATTTTGGTGTGTAGCTATCTGTCAGAATCTGGATTTGGAGAATGAATGCTTCTAACAAAGTTCACATCCCCTTTGCCTCCCCTGTGGTGTTTGTTTTGCACAGCCTCATCTTTTTATGCAGTGCACATTTAAACAAGAAAATGCAAAATGATGGTGGAAAGTGGCTTTGGTGGGTTCTGGGAGCAGAGGAGTCAGAGGACCCTTGAGGGGTGAGGGATGAGGCTTGAAAATTATTTCAGGTCTCTGTCCTACAGCTTTCCAGGCATCATGCTGATGGAAAACACAGCATCCAGATCTTGGGGACAGCAGCGAACAATGCTTGTCTGGAAGATAATGCCCTACCTTGACAAAGCCCCTGATCTCCTCAACAGTGCTGCCATCCATGGGGTATCCCCCCCTGCTCCTCCCCTCACTGAGCATCCCAAAACAGTGCTTCCTTTTCCCCTCCCAGTGATTAATTCCTCCACTTTTCTTGCTTCCTTTTTTTTTAAATTACTGTTGCTCTAAATATTATTTTTTTTATTAAACAGCGGATAAAACAAGCACCTCTGGTGGTGCTGGGAATCCAAACTCAATGTTAAAGCCAGGCTGGACAGGGTTTGGAGCAGCCTGGTCTAGTGGAAGGCATCCCTGCCCATGGCAGAAAGGTTGGAACAAGATGGTCTTTGGGGTCCCTTCCAAACCAAACTATTCTGTGATAACACTTCCAGTCCAGGAGCAGCAAGAACTGAAAGTGAGAACATCAAGAGGAAAGTGTCCGTCAGCTAAGGAGACAGTTTCAGGCTGGAAAAACAAAACCTTTCAATTTCTGCTTTGTTAATAAGAGTAAGGTGTGTTTCTTTGCATCTCTTATATTCCAGCCCATGTCATCCAGTGGTCTTACACAGTGATGCTCAAAGTCTGCCAGCATGTGGCAAAATACACCGAGATAACCATGGACATCCCTTTAGAGATCCAGAGGGTGGAGGGATTGAGGGTTTTTGCAAGTTGATGTTGTTTTCTGCATCACCTTTCTGTAATCTTAGCTTTCCCAGCATGGATAGGCAGCTTTGGAGGCATTGTAAGGTGCTCCATACCTATTTTCTTCAGGGGATGAGTGAAAAATATTAATGCATCTTTCACATCCATTAAAAAAAAAAACAACCAAATGCAACCTTTCTTACAGCAAAAGCTCCCTGGCTACATAGAATTTGTAAATATTAGCCTCTGAGAAAGATTTTCTGAGCTCCTTTGTGTAAATAACATTTTTTTAGCAGACTGGCACTTCACCTCCAGGTCTCGATTTTCAAGTGGTCGCTTGTCCTCCCCATCCCAGAGCTGCATTTCCAGGAGGGTGATCCAGCACTGGAACACAATGCCCAGGGGGTGCCTGGTGGTAGGAGAGACGTGGTGAAAAAGCAGACGGAGGAGATAAGGGTGACAGCCCCTTTGCTCTCCAGCGTGTTTGCTCAGCAATGCTGAGTGCTGGGCCAGAGCCACCACCTCCCTGCAGACTAAACAGTTGCAGTGTTTTCTCTCCCATGACCGAAAGAATTTAGTAAAGGGTCCCGGTATGAAACTTTACACGAACTCTGGGTGCCACGAATATCTCTGGCTGGGAGTCTGTTAACTCCTCCAGTTCCTTGATCCTCCACGCAGTTCAGTCCCAGGGCACGTGAAAGGAAGACCCATCCCACGATGGATCTGGCCAGCTGCCCGCAGGACCCCCCATGTTCTCCCACCCACCGAGTCTTGGTGCGTCCATCTTTCTGGGGGTTTGGGGTTGGTTTTTTTTTTTTGCTTTCTTTTAAAGGAAAGAGCCAACAACTCTGGCCATAATGGAGCTCTGTAGTCCTGTAGTTAGGAAAGGCATGAATCTGTTAGAGCAGGTCTAGGGGAGGATTCTCCAAAGTTTGGAGCCCCTGTGCTCTGGAGGCAGGCTGGCAGAGCTGGGGGTGCTCAGGGGCACCAGAGAAGGCTGCAGGCAGAGCTGGGAGCCCCTGGCAGGGCCTGCAGGGGCTCCAGGAGAGCTGCAGAGGCCCTGGGGACAAGGGCTGCAGGGACAGCCCCCAGGGAATGGCTGCCAGTGCCAGAGGGCAGGCACAGCTGGGCTCTGGGGCAGGAATTGCTGTGGCTGAGGCTGGGCAGGCCCTGGCACAGGGTGCCCAGAGCAGCTGGGGCTGCCCCTGCATCCCTGGCAGTGCCCAGGGCCAGGCTGGACACTGGGGCTTGGAGCAGCCTGGGATGGTGGAAGGTGGCAGGTGGGTTGGAACTAGATAACTTTAGAAGTCTTTTCCAGCCCTGATTCTGTAATATCTCATGTCCCTTGGACCTGTTTGGAGCCACATGCATTCACCAATGTCCATCCAAAGGTCATCCACTTCCCTGTGCTACCCAGCTCATGGACTTCCACTTCAGGGAGGGGGTTTGGGGATGAGAGAAACCCCTAAGGCTTCATTCATCCTTTGGTCCTGACTTGCAGGGAAGCAGAGGCCAAGCCTCAGTGTCTGTTGAGCCCAGCTCAACAGATGGGTGGTCCCAGTCCCACCTCTACGGTGAGCACCACCAAAGAGGGCACTTCCTAGGAGGGTCTTAACATCCCACAGGATAACCCTGCTGCCAGGCACCCAGGAAAATCCCTCCATGGAGTGAACTGATGTGAGCCAGGAGTGCCTGTGCAGTAAAGCTCCTGATGTCAAACAGGATTAGCTGCCTGCCTTTCCCTGCCCAGTTTCGTTCATTCACAGGCAGGCTGGCCTTTCAATGGACACAGCTTCATTCCCAGTGCAAGTGGAATTCCTCCAGCCCAGGTGCCTGGACAAAGGAGCACTTTCCTCCAGAGTCAGTTTTCATCATCTCATATCCCTCTTTCCAAATTTGGCCTGTCGCCATAGATCGCTCATCACCTCCACCTTATAAAGAGGGCACATTGCATGTGCAGAATTTAAAATAGGAATGCATCCTGCTGGCAAAACCTGTCTGGTCCCTGCTGTATCCTCCTTCCTGGGCTGCAAGGCTGGGCATCTCCAGACTTGGCATTAGGAAGCAGGATCCATCTATCAGCCACAATTGGAGTGCCAGTTATCACTTCAACCTGGTGTTGGGAGTGGGATGAGCATTTTCTCAGGCACAGAAATGGCTGCTGAGCAGATTTGGGGATGGTGCTGGGGCTCAGACACTGCCATATTGTGGAGGAGTGTTTTCAAACTGCCCACCCACCAATCCCCACCCATGTGAAGTAGCCTGAAAATAAGATTTTGTGAGATTTCTTGAAAACATAATGCTTTTACACCGAGCTTGTGCTATGGGTAATGCAGCCCATGGGATGGGAGATTTATACTAACACGTTTTTCCATGAAGTGGGGTTATCAACACTGCTGTGGATGCTGGGATGAGCAGGGATTTGCTGTGTTTGATCCTCTCTCTTCCTACTGCCTCCATGTAGCAAGGAGGGGATTGCTGGCCTAGGGATGGGATGCTCTAGAGGACATGGCTTATATCTCCTTTTCAGGGGGAGGACTTTCAGTGTCTCCAAAATTCCCAAGGTTTCCTGTGCACACTCATAAAGGCAAAGGGCACATCACTGCCTCAAGATTCCCACAGTACTGGGACGTGCAGGAATAAAATGAACATAACAAGGAACTCCTGCAAGGCTGCAGAAGAGCAAGGCTGCCGAGGGGGAGCTGCTTCCTCTGGGCATGACATGGGGTGTCTACAGGACTGGGTTAAATGGGTGTCCCAGCTACTCTGATGGCACCAGCAAGGAAATTAATCTGTGTTTCCTTGTGGTCTGCTGTCTCCCTTCCAGGCCCTTTCTGTGGTACTGAGACTGAATCTCACAGGTGATTCTCAGACAGGTGCTTAGTTCCCTGTGTCTGTGTGTCCTGCAGATGGCAGGTCTGTCCCTTGCTCACTGCAAGGTCTGGTCAGAGGCTGGTAATGATGTTTTCCTGTGTCTGAGCTCATGGGATAACAGATGTTTAAGGTGATGATAAACTGCTGTTACCCAGCTGAGCTGACACCCTGGCACGTGTTTGGGAACCCAGAAAGGTGTGAGATAGGAAGGACAGCAGTAAAAACTAAGTGACCACTTAGAAGACAACTCTGTCACCTGGGTAGTGCTGGAGGAGGCACTGGCAAACATCCAGGACAAAATATGGTGATTGCTGTTGGTTGTGTGCAGACCAGGCTACTGAATCCACCCTCCTGGTCCTCTCAGAGCTTCCACCCAGACAGCGCTCCGATATCTCTAGCAGCTGCAGGGTTAACAGCAAAGCTTTTGTTTGCACATCCGTCACTGTGCTCCCACCAGGGTGATTTCAACCTCAGCTAAATCAATAATTAACTGCTTGCACCTCCACAGCCCCTCAAGGACCTCACAGACATCACTGGCTGAAGACATGAGACACCCACATTGGGTGGGTGATTGCTGCTGATCCCAGATTTGGAGCCAGACAGAGAGGTCAGGGTGAGACCAGGGGCAGGAGGTTCAAGTGACCATTTGCCTGGTCACCTCCTGTTGTTTGTAGACATGAGAAGTATCCACAGCTACTCTTAGCTCTGGTCATCAGCTGCGTCAGTTACCCAAACCTGGGAATGTAAAATTATGTTTCTTGTCCTGGGAGTTTGTCTAGTCTGCTTTAGAAAAACCAGCTTTCTGACTTATTTTCTTCTTCATGCCCAAATCCTTCTGAGAGGAAAAAGCATTGCCTGATGGCTGCAGAATCTTTGTTGAGTTGTTCTTGCTGAACTGGAAGAATTCTATATCCCTGGAATTGTTCAAGGCAGATTAGAGGTGGCTTGGAGCAACATGGTCTAGTGGAAGGTGTCCCTGCCCAAGACATGGGGCTGTAAAGAGATGAGTGATAAGGACCCTTCCAACCCAAACATCCTGTGAATCCATGAATTGGTCAGTGACATCTAATGCAAGCTACAAATCACCCAGTGGTCAGGTGATGTGTGGTAGGTGTCTGTGGGGTGATGGTCACAGTCCTAGTAGCCTGGACCTTCACCATGGGGTGCATTTCAGAGCCCTCTGTGATTAAAACCATTCACAGAGCTGTGGCCATTATGAAGTCAGGTCCACGCTGCAAAGGTCCCTGGTAGGATTTCCTGCTCTTCCCAAAATGGCCAGGACATCCTGAGATGTTCAAATGGTGCAGATCCAGCCTGGAGGAAGCAATGTGATGAAAGCCTGTGGGAGTGAAGTGCATCATGGCTGGGACCTCTGCGAGGCTGGGCACAAGGTGTCATCTGTAATTTAAAAGCTTTATCTGCTTTGAATGTCAATAGCTCCTTTGTTGGAGTCATAATAATTGCCATGATTCGCATGTCTCAGTCACACACCCCAGAGCGCTTCGCAGAGGAAGATGAGCAAATCATTCCTGTGTGTTGCCAGATGGGGAATCAGGGTACAGAGGTGATTGGAGCCCACACAGTGCTGGAAATAAACCCCAGTCTCCTGTGCTGCTGTTCTCCAGGTTCTGCACGGAAGCTGTAGGCTCAAAGCAGGTTTTCTGTCATCACCTTACTCTACTGTGCCTTGTCTCCATGCTGGCAGTGGCGTGGGCAGGGATGGTATGAGGGGATGTCAGTGAGGTTCTGTCCTTGGGTGCAGGCAGAGAGGACAGGAGTGGGTGGAGGAAGAGCAGAACCCATGGAAAAGCTGATGGTCCCATTTCATGTCCCACCACCTCCAGCAGAGGAGTTTTTGTAGTGGTGTCCATGAAGTGAGACTTTCCCAATGAGGCTGTGGGTGGTACAGAGGAGCTCAGTGAGACCCCACAAATCCATGGGCAGAGATGTTTGATCACTCCATGGTAGTTTCTCTGGGTTCTCTGGCACCTCCTGAGTTCCTTCCAAATGCCAGTGCTCCAACCCACTGAGCTCACTGAGTTTATACTCCTCAGGAAGCAAAGCTGCACATCAGAACCTCCTCCAAGCCAGGACCCAAATGCACTTAGTATTTAAATTCTAAGCAGGGAATAATGGAGTGATGTTAATTGTGCAAAATGTAGTTTATGGAGCCCTTTCTAGGAAGGTCTGGGAAGGGAGGAGGCAGAGGCTGTGCTTCTCCAGGACAGCAATAGGAGACAGAGGCTGTCCAGCCTTTACCCATCAGTTCCCTCCTCCAACCTATTGGAATTGTCTCAGCCCTTTCCAAAGAGCCATTTAGGGCTCCAGCATTTCGCAGAACATTGCCAGTAAGATCAACTATTTAGCACAGCCTACCTCAGCTTTTTATATAGCTCTTAGCACAGATATCTAAGCATCATATATTTCTTTTTGTGCAGTATTTCTGACTCAGTATTTCCTGCCTCCTTGACAATAACTGAGTAAACAGCAGAGCTGCCAGAGGAAGAACCCTGTGTTTACAGAGCAACAAGCCCAAATGTGCCTTTTTTTTATCCCCATCAGAAGGTGGTGATGCTTAAATTAACCCTCATTTTTATCCCTCACTAAACTTTTGCCCTCAAACTTGCTGCTACCAGAGTCGGCTATGGGTTGGTGGGCCCAGATCTAGGGAAAAGTTATTTGGAACGTGTCTTAAAAAAAGTGCAGCAAACTCCCAAGGGAAGAATTTTTGGCTGCAGCTGTCTGAGCTGGAGTGAGGGCTTAGATCCCATGGCAAAATGCTGCTTCTCATCCCACCTGACTCTGCTGCCCACCAAAAATGTCAGAGGATGGATTTGCCTCCTCTCCCACAGAGTGGCCATTCCTTTTGGCTCTTCTAGCTTGGTCCTAGTCTTGGAAAGGTCTCATGTCCACTGTCACAGGCCATTGTTGCATGAACTGCATCTACACTGGGATGAGGAGTGGGCTTTCACGTGGCTGCAAGAGTGGACACCGCAGGAAAGAGGCATTTTGAATTTCCATTGCTGGCAGGAGCCTCAGCCAAGCTGGCAAAGGATCCGACAGGAATGTCAGAGGTTTGGCTGAGCCCTGGGCCATCCCTGTGATGTGTGTGAATGCAGCCCACCCTGACATACCCATGGTGAGGCCCAATATGATGAGTGTGCTTGGCCTTCAGATTTATGCCCCAAACTTGTCCTGTATGAGAGCTCTTTAGAGGTCCCCTTGGCATCCCCCCACTTTGCCACATGGTTTCCCAATGAATTCTTCTCCCAAACCAGGCAGAGAAGGAAGACCAACCCTACCTGGTATAAATACATTTTATTTTAAACTATAGGCACTGAAGGAAGGTCATCCAGTAAACACACCCAGATTATCTACAGGCCAGAGCACCCCCAAATTAGTAATACAATTCGTGTTTAAAAATACAGCCAAACTGATGAAAGATAATTTGCTTACTGCCCTGACATCACCACCTAAGCATGGGGCAAGCCAATCCACAGGTTATTTTTATATAACTCTGTGAGGCATTTCCAGAGCAAATAAAGTTCAGTGGGCAGGGCAGTGACCCGGCTGTCTGGTTCCAGAGCTTTTCAGCCCCCTCAAGGCTCGTCATCAGTGTGTGGAGGTCTGTGGGTCAGGGTAGGGCTCCATCGGATGTGCCCCAGGCACACAGGACGTGGGGTTTGTTCTCCGCCGGCCAGTTCCTCACCTCTCCCACGTGCTGGCTCTGGCTCATCCGTTTGGGTTGCACAGCCTTTGGAGTGTTCTCAGAGGGTCACAGGGCCTGCTGTGGGCAAGGCTGACCTGCAGCAGGTGAGTCACACGTGTAGCTCCATTAATCAAACAGCCCGGCTCAGCCTCGGTGACAGCGGTGGTCACCTCCAACACCCCAAGGCAGATGGGACACCTCTGCTTGGGTGGCACTCAGTGGTACAGGTCAAACCTGCAGTCTGAAGGCCAAACTTAAGGACAGAGTTCCCTGGACCACCTTCCTGGTGCTTGCTGAGACGCTAGAGTAGCACCCTGAGGCAGGTGGGTTTCTCAGGATGCTTCAGGATACCCCTTGACACTGCAAATGCAGATTCTGTGGAGACTCCTGACAAGCCCAATTCTGGCCTGTAGGCAAGTGTAGACTGGAAAAATTCCTCATACTGGCAAGACACTCTTCCTGCTTTGTCAGAGGAATCAGTATCACTCCCCTCTTTTTCCAGAATATATGCAAATCACCTCCTTCTGCAAAGTGTGGCCCATCCTGAGTCCACAAATGGAGCAAAATTATTCCCACTGCAGCATCACATCCTGGGTATAAATGTTTGTGGTATCTTCTGCATCCATCCTACATTCAATCCCCTCTCTCCTATCCTTTATGGGGGTCCCTCAAAGCCTGCACAAGTTTTTCTGTGACTGAAGGAAAAGGATCTCGTTCAGCTGCACAAGTGGGGCACTGTTTATTGATGTTTCTGCATCACCCACTGGATGCCACAGGATGAAAAAAGGTGGGTGATGTGTGTCTAGCTCCCATCCCAGGACTGATAAGTTTGGTTTGGTTGGTTGGTTTATGGAATTTCCAGGAGGTTGGTGGGTTTGATGGATTGGGGTTTTTAACATAAAATACCTTTTTTAAAAGAAAATGTAGAAGAGCCAGTTTTCTTTCTTGAAAGGGTGCAGAGCAGGGCATGTTTGAAGCAGGAGCAGGAAGGAGCAGAGTTTCCTGCAGTGGTTTTTTATTCTTTCCCAGTAATCTGGGACTGCAGAGCCCATGCAGTTAACCCAAGCTGCTAGGAATTTCACAGCATGCCCCAGGGATCCCAAAATACAGCACAGCTCCCCAGGTACATGAGTGTGGAGCTTCCAGGCCCAGGCAGGACAGGAGGGGCTGGAGGGCATCCAGCCTTGGAGAGGCAGGATGGGTTGGGGGCTGGAGCTGGCTGGGATTCTGCATGAAATGTGGGAGACAGTGCCAGGACATGGAGGGGAATCAAGGAAAAGCTCCAGCAGATGAGGGGCATGGGATGCTCTTGCCTGGGTTTTAATTTCTCATTAATCAGGATATCATGTCTCTGACTTTTTTTCTTTTTTTCTTTTTTTTTTTTTTTTTTTTTTTTTTTTCCATTAAAATTCAGTTGAAAACTCCAGAACAAGTAATTGGGTAACCTTGGGGTGATAACCTGAGCTGGCAAATAACTCCTCCATCACTGCCCAGGGATGGGCTGGTTAATGAAAGGATGAACTCTGCAAACTCCCCAAGAGAGTCTGGGGAGACCCAGCAGGATTTGACTGCAGGTTGACTTCGAAGTCGCAGACACAGTTGGGCAACTGACTTATGGAAATGGGTGTAGAGAGGAATTAGTCATCACTGTTTGGTTAATAAGTGCCTCAGCTATTTTACAAGTCTTTTTTCCTGTGTATGCAAATATATATTTTATTTCTCCTTTTGTAATGAAACATATAAATAGCTCCTGCCTTGGATCTTCTGTGCATACGGTTGTGTCATGAAAATAATCTTCGTGCTTTTGCCTGGCTTTCTTTAGCAGCTGCTTCACTTAGCTTTGTTCTAAAAGGAAGATCTCCTGTGTGTTGTCCAGGACAAGAGAGCAAACTTTGGTGTGGTGGCTTTTATATCTCTCCAGCTTTGCAGAGAGCAGCTGCAGGTCAGAGTATTTGCAGCAGCGAAGCCCTTTGTCTCAGGCAGTAGGAATAAACTGAGATGAAAAAGATAGAAGGTAATTTATTTAGTTGCTGGATTTCAAAGGTTGTGCAACCTGCACTGGGAGCACGTGGTGTGGAGAACGAACTTGTCCTCTTCTTCAGTATTCCCCTGCATAGTGTCTACTAAATTTTACCAAGTGACCAAGGAAAGGTCACTATGGAGACAGACAGGCAAAGTCGTGTGGGGTGTCATGCAAGAACTTCTGCAGCACCTCTTAGAGCCCAGGGAAACCTTCTTGACTCTGAGCACAATGCACCCCCGTGTGCCATCCTCTAGAAGGGTTTTTATTTGTTTTTCTGTGTTGCCTTGTGCTCTTTGCCACGTGTTTCCATCACATACATCCCCCTTTCATACCCTGCCTTTGGGCAAACCCCTTCTTTCTGGAGGTCTGATGGAGAGGCAGCTATCTCCCTGTGTGCTTCCTCCTGATGCTGATCCATAAATCACGTCACTGGGATAATCCTTAGTCATAGCAACCATCAGCTCAGGCGCAGGGTGACCTTTTAATGCCAAGCCCGGGCTGCCCTGATCTTCTGGTCAGGCAGGGAGCCAGTCTCTGCCATTATTTTGTGAGACGCCAGAGAGCAGCCAGACCATTAGGATGCTCCTGGCCAGACACTGGGTCTGCTGAAGATACTGGAATGAATGGGCTGGGCAGGTCAACCTGAACCACCAAGCCCAGCATGGCCACCAGCATTTCCCCTGCATTTTATTTAACCTCTCCTGCTGCTTTTATTCAGTCCTGGTGGTGCTGGCTTCTTCCCTCCTCAACAAAAAATCAAGCCGTCCAAACCCAACACGGTGGCGCGCATAGAAAAGTGACCCCGTGTCTGTTGGGGGGACAGTAGGGCACAGAGGACAGACACCATCTCTGGTGCAAGCTGTGTCAGTTATTGCAGGAGTTGGTGATATTTCTGCAGTACCTGCTTTCTGGTGGCTTTGCTCTGTTGAAATCACAGCCGCTCCGCGCACGTTGAGCAATCTCCCCACTGTTACTAAAGAGTCAGTCAGTCTGTCTGGCCTCCCCCACCCCGAGTTTCAGTTTCCTCCTAATTCCCCCTCTAGACAGCCGTTGCCTGTGCTGTGGTGGTGCAGTGTTGCTGATGCAGCCTCTCGTCTCTGTGCCTCTTGCAGAAGGATTTCTCCATGCGGGAGGAGCTGCAGCAGCGGGACGTGGAGCGCTGGCTGGGGTTCATCACCTTCCTCTGCGAGGTCTTCGGCACCATGAGGAGCAGCACCGGGGAGCCCTTCCGAGTCCTCGTCTGCCCCATCTATACCTGCCTCAGGGAGGTAAATGCCCTCCCACTTTGTCCTTCCCCACCAGCAGGACAAGCTGTGGAGATGCCCATGGTCTGTGGAAAGGCTGCGGCTGCCCCATCCCTGGAAGTGCCCAAGGCCAGGTTGGATGGGGTTTGGAGCAGCCTGGGATAGTGGAAGGTGTCCCTGGCCAGGGCAAAATGTCAGAACTAGACAGAAGATCTTTAAGGCCCTTCTCACCAGACTATTCTGGGATTCCACCTTTGCTTTATAATTCCCAGAGGTTTGATCTGCCAACACTTCAGAAGTACCTACATCTGCAGGCACACTTGGCTCTTCCTGCACATTGTTTTTCTGCTCATTAAACCACAATACTTAAAGCATGCACTCCCTTTGTCCAGGATTTAGAAAGGACCAACAGCTGGAATGGTAAACCAAGCGCTGGAATTTGCAAATTCCAGTGTTGTGAAAATCCCCACCTAAGCAGCTTAAACAGTTTCTTAAAGCAGGTGAAACCACCTGAATAAATGAGACAAGCTGAGAAGAGGAAGAAGGGAGAGAAAGGAAGTCCCTAATGTCCTTAGACCCAACCCAGTGCAGCAGAAACCCAGCCCTGTCACCAGGGTTGGGGATTTGTCAGAACCTGATCTCCTGATGAGCTCATTGTCCAGCTCCCCATGGTTCAGTGGTGGCAGAAACATCAGTGAGTATATGCAGAAAAGACAACTCAACTGTTAATGTCCCAATAGAGGAGGAAAGGGCTTCCCTCCATCCTGTTTTAAAGATGGTTTTCTCTCCTGCTGGTGCCTGTAGAAAACTTTCTCAGAAAAACCCGCCTCGTTGCCCAGGGTTGGAGCTGTGAATCTCAAATTGTCAGTGGTGCTTCTGTCAGTCCATAAATAACTCACTGTAAAATAAGTTCTCCGCTAGACCTCAGGCAAAGGAAGGATAAAGAAAGTGCTGGTGATGACTCTTTTTACATGCATGGGAAGTTTCCTCTGAATGCAAACACACCATAAACATTTTGTCTGGGTAGTAGTACTGTGGGCAGAGCTCACAGATGGTGACTGGAGCAGAGAGGAGTGCAGGCCTCATGAGACAGAGATATCAGGACAGACATATCCAGAGGAGGAGATGGGAGAGGGAACACTAAGAATAGCCGAACTTCCCCAAAATCTCTGCCCACGGAGGTATGTGTCACTTTCTGGGGAAGATCTTGATGTCTAGCAAAGCCCCCGTGCCCATCCACTTCCCATCGTAATCGTGACACAACACAGCCCAGATTCTGCCAGAGTTTTTCACTGCCCACTCCTGTCTGCCCTCACCGTGCTGTCACTGTCCCTCTTGTCACCTTTCTGCTCTGTGGGGACATGGTGGTGAGCTAGAGGTGTGCAGAAGGACATGAATTTCATATATCAAGGATATTTTTTGCTACAGGGCAGCTCCATAAAAAGATTCACTAATTATATCAAGATGTCATGCGTAAATTTGCTCTTAAAAATACATCTCTGTTCCTTAGCAGGACAGGTCTGTCCCTGTGGTGTTGTTTGTCACAGATGACTTTACTAGATGATCTTTAATAGCGAGATGATCTTTAGGTCCCTTCCAACCCAAGCTAGGCTGTGATTCTAGGAAGACTCCTAGCTTAGCTGACATGGGTGAGCCTGACTTTTCTGTCTCCCCTGCCCCAAAGTGCTTGGTCTGTGACTGCTCTCTCCACAGTGCTTTGACTTTGATTCATGCCATCCCTCTTCCATGGCTCTGGAATGGGTTTTCATTCTGCTGCCTTGTTTTGCCATTGCCAGCTAATCCTGCTGCACAGGGCCAGCCCAGGGGAAAGGGGCATCTATTTATCAGCAGTGCCAGGCTCTGAGATGGCTGCCAGGGCCAAAGGCAGGCTGCAGTCACAGCTGAGGGGTGGTGGCCTGCTTTTCCAGTTGCACCCCAGAGAGGACAGGGACATCTGCACAGGCTGGCCCTGCTGGGTGCTCTGTGGGAGTGTGGAAGGTCCCTGGCTGTGCAGAGAGCTCATCCCTTGGTGTTCCCCATGAGCCACATGGGGGGTGTCCCAGCAGAGGAGGGGGTGTCACCATGGCCTTTAAAGTTTGGGACTCCCACATGCCTCAGGACAAGTTCACGGGGTGCAGTAGCACTCACTATGGGATTTTTCCCCTTCTGCTGATCAGAATATACATCCACAAGGAGAGCCTCAGCCCCTCACCCCTAACTCTTTTCATATTGAGTATTCCCTACCAGTCTCCCTCTGTGCTGCCCACAGTCCTGCACAGCTTCTTCTGCCTCTATCCACCCATCCTTAGACCATAAATCATTAGCAGAAGCAAGATAACATCTTTCACTCTGCCTTGTCCTTTCAGCTCGCTTGCTTTTTAGTTTTCTTTTTTTTTTTTTTTTTTTCTTTTTTTTTTCTTTTTCCCTTTTCCTTTATAGCTCTGGCAGACTCAGCCAAAGGTCAGCGAGGCAGTGAGCAAGAGGAAGGGGAAAATTGCCTGATGACTGAGGCAGGAATGTCTCTTCCCTTCCCCCTGTAAAGCTTCCTCTCTCTAGCTCCTTTCCCCCCAGATAAAAGCTTATTCACACCATCATTAGCTGGGTGGGAGGGAATGAGGGTGGCCATGAGGACATCAGTGCTGGGTGGGGTGGAGCTGGGGACCCGGCTGGGACACTGAGTGACAATGCCAGTGCTATTTATCGATCAATGTGGATGGGTTGGCTTTGCTGGCGGGGGCGGGGAGGGGGGGAAAAGGCAGGTTCATTTCAGGTGAGGCTGGAGTGATAAATGCTGGGGTTTGCTGGCTGATCGACCGGCACCCATCGCTGCCCTCAGGGAAGCAGCAGGGCCTGTGTCAGACAAGGCAGTGGGTGTTTAGCCATGGCAAAGGAAATTTACCTCACCCAGACAGCCTTTTGGGAGCCAAAGGAGTGGCTGTACCCCTTGGCTCAAGCACAGTCCACACCAAATCCCCTTCCCAGGGAGCTCTGCCGCATCCTACTCCATCACTTGAGCATGAAAGGGAGGGAGAAGAAAGGGTCTGCCAACACATCCAGCACTTGTGATGGCATCTCCCAGGAGCAGAATCCCGACCAAATGAAAAAGTTTAATTTTCATAACTGTTTTAGGGTTTGGGGTGAGGTTTGTGCAGGCTGAGAGTGTGTCCTCACAGTGAGGGCTGGTGAGGTCAGCATTGGGATTTTAGGCAAAGAGAGGGTTTGCCAAGGGAAGTAAAAGGTGGGTCCAGCTCTCATTAAAATGGTTTAATGGAGCACAGTGCATTTGGATGGTGGCTTGGGCCAAAACATACTTTGCTGCTTGGAACAGTGCATATTTTAGGTTGGAGAAGGGCAATGGGTACCCAAGGTTGGCCCAAAGATCAGACCTGGAGACAACTCTGGGGAAAGGAGGAGAGCCCTTTGCAGATGAGAATGAGAGGACTACTGAGGCCCTCAGATCTGGGAAGCCTGGGAAAAGAATAACAAAGCAGAGATGTTAAATAGAAATAAAAGCACTTTCCTCCTATTCTTCCCTCAGAGCTTCGGGGAATCGAGGGCGAGCTGGAAGAGGGCATTGTTCCTGGGATAAAGGCTTTCCCTGGGGATGGTTGTGCTTCAGCCAGGGCACTGTGTATTTGACCCTTGCCTGCTTCCAAACATGGCTGTTTTCACTTGGGACCAGTGGTGGCATCTTGCAGGGCCACATTCTTTCATGAGCCTTTTGTCTGGTGAGAACACTTTTAGCATTATTAGGAAGTTGTCCTGTCTCCTGTGCATGATGGTCTTGAGCAAGAGTGATGTACTACTCTCTTCTTCCAGCCCTATAACCCTCTTGACTCTGGCCTCACTTTATTTCACAAAACCACTCTAAATTTGTCCCTGAACATCTCCTTCCAGGGTGGTGAGAAGTGAACATGCTGACTTCTTTCCTGGTCCAAAGCCTGTGCCCCTTGTCCAAACACCACGGACCATGCTGAGACACGCTCCAACAATGCTCCATGTTGCATGTTCCTCAAAACCACCTAAAGCCAGGAGAAGAACCAAGGGACTTTAGTTCTTGCAGCCTGGCCATATTTCTTCTTTTCTGAGGCCTTCAGCGGAGTCAGCAAAATGGAGAAAATGGGTGGTTAAGGCGAGGGAGCAGCAAATGTCAGTAGAACCACCAGAGCCCTGTGTGCGGTGCAAGAAGTGCCCTGTGGCTACTTAAGATGTAGAGATAATAAATAATATTATTTGCCATCTATTGTTCACTGATTGTCACCACTTTTGCCTTCCCTAGCTCTTCCCTAAGCACAGTTGGAGCTGGCTTCCCTCATCCAGCTCTGTGCTCCCATGTCTGTGTGTGAGTCAGTTCATTGCCCTCCCAATTTCAACCCCTGGTGCTGCTGGGGAGGGAGAGCATTAGGACTGGATCCTGAGGGGCCCAGCCCAGTTGTAGGTGACATCTGAGGTCTGCAGGGAAGGAGGGATCACAGCAGTGTGGCCACTGATGAGTGCTCGTGGGAGGTTTGCCTCCTCTGGTGTCTGTCTGATCCCCAGTGGATCTTGTTGGGACACCAACCCAGGAGGTGCCCCTGGGGTTGGGAGCTGCCACCTCTCTGCCAGCCCCCTGCCAGGAGCAGCCACTTCCAGCCCAGGTGGTTGGTGCCAAGTGCTGCTTTGGATGCGTTTGTTGTTCTTACAGTGCCATTTAGCAGCCAGGTAACCTGAGCAGTTGCCTATGGCAGCAGAGCAGGGAGGTGGAAAACTGCCTCGAGGGACTCAGGCTCAAGGTGATGCCATGTGGCAGTAATGCCACTGTGGTCCCTCGAGGCACCTCACCAGCTGGTGTCCCACAAGGGCAGGCAGCACAGGGAGGGCTCTGTCCCCTCTCACACCCCATAATAACTCTATCCCACCCCTTCCATGTGCTATTCTCTTGCACAGGGCTGATCTTTTGTTGAAAGTTTTAGGTTTTCTCTTGACGTTTTGCTTCACCACAGTGGGGTCGTTCTTGTTGGCAGCTCCTTGAATACATTTCAGTACATCCCAAACTTGCTGTCAACTTCCAAACTTCACAAGATTGTGCTCCTCACCTCCTCCGGATCACGGATAAGGATGCTAAATAGCACGTCCTGGGATAGCAGCTTGGTAGTTGTTATCATCCCTGGCCTTCAAACAGAGTTGGGTTGGAACCCAATGGTTACAACCCTCTGAGCCCAACCATCCAACCCATTCTTTTACCCATCTGGTTGTCCTGGCTTGGATACAGAGGGACTGGATATCAGGGGTGACAGGGAGCTGCCTTGGCACCAATCCACTCTGAGCCTTGGATAGGGCTTTTGAGGCACTTTCAGAGCAAACCCCAGGAAGCAGTCATCACAGAAAGACATACTAAACTGCAAAACTCCTTTGTTCAGGAGGCTACAGGACCAATTCACAGAGATCACTCCAGCTTGAGGGGGTTATTGCTTCTGAGGCTGGGTGTACCTCAGGGGTATCCCCTTAAAGAGGGATGTCGTCACTGGCCTGACCCAAGACATGATTTTAGGTCTTAATACCGACCCTGGGGACCAAGGGAAGCTCCCAGGCGCTGTGAATCAGCAGGGATCAGACCCAGCAGCCTGGCAGCAGGCAGGACAGTTGCTTCTCTGCAGGAGTTGTCTCCTACCTCCAGTCTGGTTGGCAGAGACAGTCCCATTTCAGCATCGTTTAAAATCTTGGCACGCTCCCATCGCTTCCCTGCCTTGGTACACGCTGCTAACTGAAAGCCTCGGGGTGGTGGTGCAGGGAGGATAAATACTCCTGTCTAATTGCCTTCCCCCCACGTCTGAGTCTGCGGTGCAGTGTGTAGACGGGTATCCACTCCCCTCCCTTCTCTTAGTGCCTGTTATCTCCCGGGGCCATGCTGCGTAATTTAGCAAAATATTCTAACACGGTAATTAACGTCTGAACTTCAAGAGGGCACTGCCTTTTCACTGTCTCCTTCAGAGGAAGAAAAAGGAAAACCTTCCCGGCTGCAGTCGGATGAGCGAGGAGGGTGGTGCTCTTTGGAAAAGAAAATTGTATCTTTTAACGTGGGTTGTGTTGGGTTTTGTTAATCACTCTCACTTTTTAAAAAGCACCAGCCTTTTGAGTCGGAAAAAGGGTCTTTGACAGTATAATGAGACGCTAGGATTTTTAATATTACTCTCTGAGTCAGAGAATGAAACAGAATTTTTTTGCTCTATCAAATGAACAAAGGCACCTAGAGGGTTGGGTCTTGACCCCACACCACACTTCCACTCAGGAAGCTACATGAGGCCAGAACAGAGAAAATATGTCTTTTATGAAGAAGGGGACATACATCCTCACACAAGTCCCCTTCTGGTCCCTCCTATCAAAAATCAATGATTTGGTCTCCAGCCCAGTGAGACTGGGACAAACTGGGAAGTGTTTTGTCTGGGGAAGGGATGGAGAAGTGAGGGCTTGTGGGCATGGGAGGAAAGGGATTTCAGAGAAGGAGTGAAAAAGAGGGACTGGAGGTCAGGGACACTGGGAGGAAGGATAAATGAGAACAAGTGGGGAATTGTCCAGGAGTCCAGGAGGTGTGGGTTGAAGACATGGAAGATCTAGGAGGAAGGTCTGGGATTTGGAGCAAGTGGGGCATGTGGATATAAAGGGGATATGGACTTCCAGAGCCATGACAGGAGCCAGAGTGCAGGAGCAGAGTCTGGAAGGAGCAAGGGTCAATGCCTGTCTGTAGGACCATGCAGGGCAGGGGTGGGTGTCCCTGTTACCTCTGTGCCTGCTATACATAAAAAATAATTAACCATGCAAAAAGCTCCCACGCCCCCAGACCCCCATAGCTGTGCTGGCAAAAACACTGCTATGAATGCAGCTTGTTTGGGAAACAACAGATTTCCTTTAATCCTGGTCATTTTGATCAAAAGGCATAGTTAAGGAGGAGGAGGTCAGGTGTTATTTGGGAGCAGATGAGGACAGGCCAGACCGAGCAGGGCTGCCCAGTGCCTGTAAGCCCATTTGCCCTGTTGAGTATTTCATGTGCAGGAACATATTCTTGGAAAGCCACAGGACTCGTTTAGTCCCAGCACTAAAACCGTGATGTTGTATCTTAAATAGGGAGGGAGAATGCCACCCTCGTTTCTCTGGGACCCGTGGAGAAGGCAGAGGAAGCAATTTGTGCAGATAAAGAAGTGAAGTCAGATACCATCTCACAGGATGGTCCCTCCTCCTCGCGTGGCTTTGTTTTTCTCCCTCGCCCTCCGTACCAGGCATTGTTAGTTCCCAAAAACCCTTTCAATGGGATGTAAACACAACTATTTGCGTCTGCTGCTGCCTCTGCAGAGCCAGGAAAGCGCAGAGCCTCCAGCCAGCCAGGGTGGAGCCCGCTGCAATCAAGCACCATGGTCTCGCCACTGTTTCTTTCCATGTTTTGTGTTTCCCCAGGACCCTTGGGATGAGATCACATCCTCCTCTCCCAGGGTTATTATGTCTTCGGACGGGCAGGATGAAGCCAGTCGTCTGGGTGGCTTGAACTCCCTGTGCACCCAGACTGGGTGGCTCTGGTCGTCTGTCCTGCTCACCTTTGGATCCTGGAGGTCCACCTCCAGCCAGGGGATGTGCAACCACCAGGCTACTGTTGGTTTGCAGCGTCTGGGTTGATGAGTGACCAAATTTTCTTCATCATTGTCTCCAGTAATTGCCTCTTAATAGTTTCCATCTTCTCAGGAATTTCTTCTGCTGGTTCCAGATCCGGGGAGAGAGAGTGTCGTGTTTCATGGTTTCCCTTGTCTACAGTGGAAAGGAGTAGGAGGAGTTTCCCACGACTGGGTACAGGATTTTGTTCCTCTGGCCTTAATTCAATTTGCTGTTAAGTATCTCTGAGTTCCTCAGGAGCCTGACAAGGAGGATAACCAACATTTTGGTTTACTCAATGCAGTAAACAAACTAATCTCTTCTTACCATCCTCCCAGGGAGTTCTGATTGTGTAATAAGAGAACAGAAGTCTCCTCCTGAGCTGAAAGGAGCACATCAATGTAAAAGGAATTGGTGCCACCAAAACTCATTCAGGTTGTCCAAAGTATGTTAAAGAAAGTGTCTGCTATGGACATGGCACTGATGCAGCCATGCAGGGACAGGCAGCTCAGCACAGAGCTCCTTGCCCCCTGTGCCACTTCATCTGGGCAGCTGCTTATGGCACCAGCAGTGGCCTGTGCTGGTGGCCTCTTCCTGATGGAGCAGCAGGAGCTGCTGTCAGACATTCTCACCCAGGCAGAGACTGCAACATCCCAGTCAGGCAACTGGGAGGAGGGCTCCCTCCTTGAGACACATCATCTGGTGGCACCTTGTGCATCTTCTCTAGCCTTGAAGATTTCCCAGATCCCCAGAAAGGTGTGAGCAGAAGGGAATGGGGAGAGAAGCACCACTGCTAGTGGAAGCAGCTGGACTCAAACTGCCTTTTCCAGCTCAGCTGTGTTTTTAAATCCCAACAAATCGCATTTTGGAGCATGGCAGAGCCTGTGCCTCGTGAAGAGATCAGCAGAGGCAGCTCCGTAAGGGAAAGGTTTCCCCAAAAACCTTGTGTTTGGTCAACTTCAGCATCAAATGGGTGAGCAGAAAAGAATTCACTTACGCCTGTGAGTTTCTAGAAGTCTGTTTCCATGTGCTCACTTTTTTCTTCTCCAGAGGGATTCAGTACCCCTTTAGAGAGGGTGGTACTGGCACAGCATGTTGGTGGGCACTGGATGAGCTCAGCTGACCTTCTGATGTCCTAGGTCAAGGAGCTGATACATCTGATGGTAGCAAATTGAAGAAATCCTGAAACTGGCCCTGTGGTGGAGCATTTTGCAATCACTCATCCCCACCTTGTTTGTACTTTGCCTTTTCCCAAGTCCTGGCTGCTTTCACCACCCTGTGCCCTGTGACAAGAGGAAAAGTGGAGCTGTACCATTGCCTGTGTCTCAGAGAAGTGCATGACTCTCACCATGCAGAGCCATGCAGTCCCATGGATCTTATCTCAGGCATCTTCCTTCAAGACTTGTGACAGTAGGTCAATAAGGGGCTGCTGGAAAGGCAGAAAATAGCTATTGATGTCTGTCTGTGGAGAGCCCATGAAGCAGAATTGTCCTCTGCTCCCAGGAGGACCCATCCAGCAGACTGTGGGGATTCCAGGAGGTTTTGGGAGCAGTTCCCCCAGCCGTGGTCCATTAGAGTGCTAAGGCTGCCCACAGAGCTGTGTTAGCACCTAAACTGCATTGTCAGATATAGGGGATGATCACAGAACCATAGAATGCTTTGGGGTGGAAGGAACCTTTAAAACTCATCCCATTCCACCTCCTACCATGGGCAGGGACACCTTCCACTATCCTAGGTTGCTCCCTGGCAGCCACGGATTCTCTGGGCACCCTGTGCCAGGGTCTCACCACCCTCATTGTTAACAAGTTCTTCTATTTAGTCTGGATCCCCCCTTTTTTAGATAAAAACTATCACCCCTTATCCTGTCGCTACAGTCTCTACTAAAACTTAGTAAAACTTGTTATAAGCTCACTTCATAAGGGGGTCTCTGTGATGATCCCAACCACAGAGCTGGAACAGATCCATTTGTCAGAGGACCAAGTCCATCATGTCTCTTCCCAAGGTCCTTTCCTTCCTCGGGGAAAGATGTCTCCCTTTTCCCCCGTGGCCTTGCTGCACGCCCGCGCGCTGATGGCTGCAGCTGGGCGATGAGCACGCTGGTTCCCCTGAGGTCATGCTCCACAGTCCCTGGGAGGGGGGAGTGCTGGGAGGCACCTCCCCGTGACCCAGGTGTGGATGAAAGGCATACCTGTGGGCAGCCTGGGGCCCGAGGCTGTCTGGCTGTCCGTGCGTGTTGCCACTGGACGCGTGAACCCGAGGTGCCCGTCGGGGAGCCGGGGCGAGCGGCGCGTGGGCTGCGGTCAGCCCGGCTTTCCCTGGGTCTCACCCCAGCCTCTCCGTGGCTCTGGGTGGATATTTTCCAGGTTTCTTGCGCTTTCACACTGGAGTCATCACCAAAGCATCATAAAACACTGCATGCTAAGGGGTAGTTAGTGGCCAGCATTGCTTATGTGTCGTTTTGCAAGCGATAGCGTACACATTAATTAGCACTGTGCCTTGCAGGAGAAGTATCATTGCATCTGGAAAGGCTAATGTGTGCATTGGGCTGCTCCCCATTCTCTCCCAGGGGAGAATTGCTGAAGAACACAATTAAACCTGGGTGGTTTGGTGATAAGGGATGGTGAGGCAGGTTCTCCTGTCCTCCTCGTGGTGTGGGCACCCCTGAGAATACCAAGTAAGCACTTCAGCTTCTCAGCAGGCCAGGTGATCTGAGAAAGCAGATAAAAAACCCAAATGTTTGGGGTGAGTCCTGTTGTCTTCGCTTTTTGGTTTGCTCTTGGTGGTCTACACTCCATACACATACATCCATTGCTGTTCAGGAGGACCAAGCTGGCTCTGTCCATGGTGAGGCACAGTTGCAGTTTTAGGGATCCTTTGGCCTTTCAGCCATGGCTGCACGTCCACCCCATGTGGCTTATGATGCTTATCTCTGCAGAGATGTGAAGAGAAGGTTCTGGGGCCATGGAGGCCAGGGGAAATGGGTCCCAATAGCGTGCCACAGATACCAGTTGTGTTCAAGAGCCACCTTGCAAGGCACTGCAACTCACCACAACACACAGCAGAGCAGACCAAGAGCAGGCCCTAAAACTTACTGTGGGTTGCTTATGCAAATATCTGGCACCCAGAGCCCACCTGGGCACACTGGCTCTGCAGAGGACCTTGCCCAGTACTCATGTCTTCGAGTGACACAGAAATTTGAACGAGAAGGCGCCTGACATCTCGCACCAGTCTGCAAGGCAGCAAGTCCAGCATCAGAAACAAAAGTGAGAAGCCTTTCGCAACTGAGGCTGGGTATTATATGACTGGCCGGGCAGATTCTGGCATGCAGCCTCCTCTCTTAGGAAATCAGGCAGACTCTTTGTCTGCTTTCCAGCAGGAACTGCTGCTTTCATTGCCTGGCTTCGCCCGATACAGGGGAAACCGGCTGGAGAGCAAAGGGAAGTTTTTCTCGCAGACAGCCCCAGCCTCCAGGGGATGATTACAGGTTAAACTGAGGAGTGCGTGAGTCCCAGCTCACCTGCCCTGTTGTCTGCCTCATGCTCCTCTTTCAGATCCCTCATCCACGTCCACCAGTTGGTTTGAACTCTGTGGGAACCTGGTGGAGAGGAATGGGATGGTGCCCACAGTGGGAGTTGGGCAGAGGCACACAGCAGGGAGGAGCAGCTATAAATAGTTAAATAAATAATAATTCCAATGTGGGAGTGCTAATTTAATGGGTATAGAGTGTTTACCTTAAAATATTTTAAGTAAATATGAATTGGATTGCAAACAGTGAATGTAATTGGCTGGGTGGTCACACAAGTGCTGGGACTTTAGGACTGTGATTTCTCTGGAGCTCTCAAAACATTTTCACTATTTTTTTCTTGCAGCCCTGGTCAGGTCTGACTCAGGGGTCACAGGACTTTGGGAAACATTGTTCTCTGGATGAAGGACCCCTCCCCAGTGCTTTGAGTGCCTGGTGCTCACATAGGGCACCATCAGTGGGGATGAAATTCCCTTTGAGAAATACATGAAAGCTGTCATTGATGGGTGAGGACATCCATGGCACCCATGGATGGTACATCCATGGACCTCAGGCAGCTCAGTCTTTGCAGTCAGCCTGTTCAGTGCCCATGCCAGGCTCCCTGATCTTCTGCTCTGTCATGCAGGGGTCACAAGCAGTTAGAGCCTACACCCCAGCATGCTGCAAACATGCAGAGTAACAGTGACATCCTTCTGATCCTCCAGGCTTCAGTCCGTTGCACTGACGCTGGTGGCTGGCAGCCATCTGCGGCCATGGATTTGGACTCTAGTTCTTCAGAGCACCAGCAGACCTCTCCACTGGGCTGTCCTCTCATAAACAGGGATGTGCCTGGGCTTGGTGGGCAGGCTGTAGGCCTCCCCAGCCTACATGTCTCAGGCAGAAGCTCACCTGTAGTACTTCAAACTGGTATCTCTTGGTACCCCGATGGAGCAGTGGAGCATGTGGCAGTTGGGTGGACAAAGTGGGGCACAATGCCTTGGATGGATGGTGGAGCATGTGGTGCCTCTGGAGCTGGTGGATCCTGGATGGATGAGGTACCATGCATGGTACCTGGATGGACAAGGACACATGGTGTCTCCATGGACAAGGTGGAGCGTGTGGCACCCTGATAGACACATTGGAGCCCACACATTCTCCTTGTTCAGACAAGTCATGTCAGATGGTGTCCTTGAGGGCAGCGTAGAGTTGGAGGGTGCCTGCCCAGGGCTGGGGGTAGGATGTGTTCTCTGTTTCATCATAGGTAGGTGAGACTGTTCCTCATTAGCCCAGTACCTGAGCACTTGACAGGGGCACAAACACCTTTTGAGGTAGGGAAGCATGTCCCAACCCTGTGTGTGGGAAGCTGGGCTAGTGAAGCTGCATCTTTTCTATGACCACACATCCTGGGCAGGGAGCAGGATCACTGAGGAGACTGCGGCAAAGGAAGGGCTGGAGTCAATCCTGACTCTACTTTAATGCCTTAGTTTTCATGTTATGTTCTTTACTAAAGAAAACCAAAAATAAGAAAGGTGTTGTTAAAAGGTATTGTGTGTTACTTTATTTGCAGCCCTGCTTCATGCCATGCTCATGAGCTAAATACCCCAGGAGGGAGTATCTGGACTGCTGCCTGTTTATATTTTTCCCTAACTGATATTTTTTTTCATTGTTGGTGTTGGGTTTAAAATAATCTCATGTTTTCTTGTGAAGAATCTGAACTGTTTGTGAGAACTTACCTCAGAGCTTGCAGCTTTTAGCTTAACTAACATTTTCCAAACAACTTATCAGAAAGATGAACTGGAGGGGAGAAGAAAAAAAAATCTGTTGCATGATTTGAAAACTCTGGCTGAAGCTTTGGCTAACAAGAGATAAAACCAATGGACAGTGTGCTCACTGAGACGCTGTGAACACAATCTTCAAAGCAAATAAGATGCTGTCTGCCAAAAACAAGACAAAACTCTGAGAGCAGTGATAATTCCTTGTGTTACCTCTTCTTTACCCTATCTGTTTTCCAACCAGCATGGAGCTGGTAAACAAACATTTATTTGTAGAGGAAAGGAAATGTGGAAAAACAAGAGTGGGAAGGAAGATGTTAAGGCCTAGAGTCACAATTCTGATTTTAACCAATGGATGTGACTTTGGAGTAACATTTAGTTGCACTGAGCAATTTTTATAAGGGCAGTTTTAATCAGTTCAACTGCTTTTAAAAAGTTTGCTTCTCTCTAATGAATTTTAGATGATAGTGAAGCCAGTTTTCCCATTTTTTCTCCTTTTGCTCAGTAGTTGCTGCACACGGGGATCAGCTCAGGGCCACCAGGGCTTGTTCAACCCAAAGTGATGGAAGTGGCTATAGTTTCAAGTGTTTCCAGTACCTGTAATTGTCATGAAGATAAAAACAAAGAAAACATGGAGTTTTTGGTCCTGTTTTGAGGGTCCTTCCTTGTGGTTTCAGTGTCTGTGGGGTGAGACCTGCTGAGCTCCTACACTTTGCCATTGTCAGGTGGAGCTGTTGACCCTTGTTGCCCACCCTGTGTCTGAACCAAGAGAGATGAGCATCTTCCTGCACCATCCTGTGTCATTCCCAACAACATCTTGGGTGTTTCCTGGAAGCTGCTCCTGCTTGCAAGCTCGTGTTTGTAGCACAGAGTTCATGGAGAGCAGAGCAAGGTTGGAGTTGGTGCACCTGAGACTCCGCAGTTTTGTTGGCACCCTTTGCCCTTGCACCCCTGTTTAACCAGCCTAGAAGGAGCTGTATTAATTACAGTTAATTGGATGTAACTCAGGCAGTTTTGTGGCTGTCAGAAATGTCCCCACAGGGATGGAGAGGTTCAGGGGTGGGTGGCAGAGCCCTTCCTTTCCAAACAGCAGCTCCTAGGTCTGTGCTGCTCCAGTGTTGTTGACTGATGGCTGCATTTATTCCCCATGTGTGTGAAATGAGTGTTTTCTCACTGCCTGCCATGGGATACAAAAAGAAATGTAACCTAAACAAAATTTAATATTAAAGTTGTTGATCTAAATTTTGTCCCATGTTTTGTCACTGCTTACTTTAAATTTTTGTGTGGATAATCTGTTTTCTCCCCTCCTTCTGATTTTGTGTCCTTTCCACTGTAAGTACCAAAAGCCAATCTGGACAAAGACATAGATGAAAAGTGGTGAGGGAGGAGGAAGAAGATCATGCACTTCTCACTGCTTGTCTCTTCTCTCTTTTGCAGTTGTTGCAATCTCAGGATGTGAAGGAAGATGCTGTGCTTTGCTGCTCCATGGAGGTAGGGAAGCACCTCTGCATCTGCCCTGATCCTTCTTGATTTGCCCCTTCCATCCTTGCCTATGCATGTGTCAAGCAGCTGTTGGTTGTTTCCAGACCCAACAGCTGCATGGCCTCTGTGCATTTTGGAATGATCAAATGGTTTGGGTTGGGAGAGACCTTTCAAGGTCATTTAGTCCAACACCCACGTGCACTGATCATGAACACCTCAACACCTGCCACCATCCCAGGGTGCTCCCAGCCCTGTGCAGCCTGGCCCTGGGCACTGCCAGGGATGCAGGGGCAGCCCCAGCTGCTCTGGGCACCCTGTGCCAGGGCCTGCCCAGCCTCAGCCACAGCAATTCCTGCCCCAGAGCCCAGTTGTGCCTGCCCTCTGGCACTGGCAGCCATTCCCTGGGGGCTGTCCCTGCAGCCCTTGTCCCCAGGGCCTCTGCAGCTCTCCTGGAGCCCCTGCAGGCCCTGCCAGGGGCTCCCAGCTCTGCCTGCAGCCTTCTCTGGTGCCCCTGAGCACCCCCAGCTCTGCCAGCCTGCCTCCAGAGCACAGGGGCTCCAAACCTTGGAGAAGCTCCATGGCTGCCTTTGGCCTCACTCCAGCAGGTCAATGTCCTTCCTGTTCTGAGGACCCCAGAGCTGGATTCAGGACCCCAGGTGGTCTCACAAGAAGAGTTTAGGTAGAAGACCACTTTGAGATAAGAGATGGCCTTTGAGACACTGTCTCTGGGCTCCTGATGTATGTAAATGGATACAGGAAGTTTGGTAGCTGGTGTCCCAAAATTATATCAAACTGGTGCCTTCAAATCTCACCCTCCATTAAGTTTTTAAGCATAGAAACAGCAGTATTGTAGCAAAAGCTGCCCCATGGCTCACTGTGCTCAGCAGCAGTTTTGGAGAGAAGCAAATGACTGGACATGGCACTCAGTGCTCTGGTCTGGTTGACAAGGTGATCAGTCACAGGTTGGACTCAATGACCTTGGAGGTCTCCTCCATAATCTTCTCTAATTAATTCTACAATTCTCTGAAATATAGCAGTGTTTTATTGGTTACCTTTTTTGGGAAGTGATGGGCCCATGGGGACAGATTCTTTTCTTGCAGAGAGCAGTTGAAGGTGCAGCCTGAATAGTTGAAATTCAGCAAAGCAGATGAGGAGGAGGATTTGATTTTTAAGGGGAGAACTTTGGGGAGCTCTGCTTTGGGGAGCCTCCTGTGGACTCATTACTATCCACCCCAAACTTGGATCTTCTCTGTGGAACCACCTAGGGCTTGTGCTACTTGGTGGAGGCTGTCCAAGGAGTAATTGTTTTAGAAAAAGCCCTTGGCTGTCTTCAGCAAAGCAGCATGACAGGTATAAATGCAGATCTCGGCAGGGCAGGATTTGTTATGCACACAGGAGTGTTCTGCTTATTCCATCTAATGACTGGGAGTCACTGGGAGCTCTGAATCAGCGAGTAAATGAAGGGCCAGGTAGAAGGCAGGAATACCACATCACAGCCTGCACTTTGTTTTGACAATAGCATGATTTTTAGGTGGGAATTTTTTTTTAATTTTTTTTTTTTTCAAAAGCAATCCGTCGCCGCTGCCTTTGAAGTCAGTGAGAGCTGAACCATTCACTCCTCCAGCAGCCTGGTGCAGATGCTTTTGTAAACCTCGCCCTTCGTGTTCAGCTCTTGGAGCCTGCTGCTGGGTGGTTTTGGTTTTCAAAAGCCACGATGCCTTTAACCTTGCTTGCACCAGGCAGGGCAGAATCGAAGGGACGGGAGGCGTCTGTAAAGAGCCAGAGGGGTGTTTTGACATCACAGAGTGATAGAATCCTAGACTGTCTCAAGCTAGAAGGGACCCACAAGGATCAGTAATCCATGGTTGACCCCTTCTTCTCCTGACAGCTGCAGAGCACCGGCCGGCTGCTGGAGGAGCAGCTGCCCGAGATGATGACAGAGCTGCTGGCGATAGCACGCGACAAGATGCTGTGTCCCTCTGAGTCCATGCTGACCAGGTCCCTGCTGCTGGAGGTCATCGAGCTGCACGCCAACAACTGGAACCCCCTGACACCCACCATCACTCAGTACTACAACAAAACCATCCAAAAACTGACGGCTTGAGGGGCAGGGCAAGGTGGGGTGGTAAGGGACAAGAAGAAGACGTGCGCCTTGATGGGACCCGGCAAGAGCTTTTCTGATTTAAATCCCCCAGCAGACCAAACCCCAGCATGCTTGAGAATACGTTTGTGGGGTGGGGAGGGAGCAGCATGTTTCTTTTTCAGCCGCGTCGCCAAGTGCCACCCCTCCTCCCTGCCGTGGTTTTGTTTTAGGGGTTTCTTTTTCTGAACTCATTGCTCAAGCAGCAGCAGCGCATCCCGCCGGGTTATTGTTTGGCTTTCGAAAGAAGACAGAGAATTTGGAAAAGGAGGGGGAAAAAAAATAATCTCAGTGGGGGCTAGTATTGTTTTCACGCCGTCCTCCTGCCTTGCCCTGGCCAACTGGCAGGAGACAGCAGGCAGCAGATGTCTCGGGAGGACAAAGCCAGGCACACACTACACCAGACGCTCATAATTGATGGCTTTTGTCAAGCGGGGCTTGCATTAGGTTCCCCCCCCTCCTTCTCTTGTTTTCGACTTTCTGTGTGTTCCCCCACCTACCCGCCGCCCCTTCAGAGGCAGATTGGAGAGTGGGACGACTTTCTTATTTGCACTGGGTTTTCTTTTCCTCGAGCATTCGTAATTTCTTCTTATCTTATTGTATTGTTGGACGGACAGTCGTGAGCAGCTCGGAGACGGGGAGAGCAGCGCCTTCCCTCGAGCTGGGTAACGGTTTATGTGAAGATGCTAAAGCAGAAGGAGTGTTTTAAAGGAGTCCTAAAGCCACTGCAGAAGTTACATAGCCACCATCATCTTGCCAGTAACCTCCTCAGTGGATTGAGAAATGTGTCCTTTGAGCTGGGGGCTCTAAAACCAGGGGATTCTGTGGCTCTTGCTGTTCAAGTTGCCGTTATTCCTCAGCCACTATAATCATTTAACTCTTTTTGTAATATTTTTTTTTTCCATTGAAGGAGTGCTTTATTGTTATTACTGTTATGGTTGTAATTATACATTAAATCCAGGCCTGTTATAGTTGGGCCTAATAATGTACAGCGCAAGGGAGAAATGAAGGTTTGATGTTCTTTGGAGACTGGTAAAGAGAAGACAAGCAGCATATAGCAAAAAAGGAGGAAAAAAGAAGAGGGAAAAATAGAAAAAGCCAAAAATAGAAGTTTTGAACCTGGCTTCTACCTAGCTGCATATGCTATCCAGCATTCCTAGGTGTGCAGTGTGCAGGAGCAGCTCTGTCCCACACTCAGCATAAGTGGCACTGTGCCATCGAGGGGTGGGGGACATCTTCAGACAGTCAGGGTGTGCTTGGGGATCCCCAGATTGCTCCAGGATCCCCTGGTGGCTCCATGCTGGAGCATCCTGAGGGAGAGAACAGCTGTGCAGGACACTGAGGAGCTGCCACCCAGAGGGTGAGAGGCTGGTCCGGGGCAACACCTGAGTCACGAAGAAGACGCCGTGGTCTCCTTGTCTGCTGATCTAGCAACACTTGGATTTGGGAAACCCTTCCACGTGCTTTTTCTAGTGAAGCCTAGCGAGGGTGCAGGCTGCCCCATCCTGCCTGCAGGAGCCAAGGAAGGCATGATGCCATCAGCCCATCCTGGCTTCTTCTCACTGTTCAATTTATTCCTTTCATGATAAGAGAATTTACGCCACAAGGATGGCACACACGGACCCCGGACCAGGCAGGCTGGGCCTGAACTCAGCAGCTCAAACCCATTTTTCCAAGCAAAACATTGCGTTTCTGGTGGTTTGTAAAGAAGAGAGATTTCACCCCAACCTCCTTGGATGTGCAGTATGTTCTTGGGTGCCTTATGAATGTGTTGGTCTGTCTGCGATGGGGAGGAAGCTTTTGCTGCAAAATTCAAAGGGCAGAAATTTTCAGCAGAAAATGCATTGCAGGGGTGTGACAGTCGTGATGCTGCAGTTCAATATTACCTGAATTTTCGTCTGATTGTCTGCTGATCCAGTTTTCATTCTGCACTTGGAGCAAGAGGAGCTGGAAACAGGAGCTTCAGTTTTCCTGTCTGCCTAGAAAGCAGCAAAATGATTGCTGAGTTCACTAGAATTGCCTGGAAAAATTAACTTTTGCTTCACTTATTCGAGCCCAGGAGCTTCGCACAGTGACAGCGCCTTGCATTGGGTCAGCTTCGTTAGTAGCAATGTGGTTTGGTAGTATTAATGAGCAGATGAACTTCATTAAGATGGCAAAGCCCACCAGTATTACAAGGCTCAGGGCTCTGCCCATCGCTCTTTGTTTTTTCTGCTCCCTGAACTCTCAAGGAGTGGAGGAGAAGGGGATATAACACCAATCACAGTGCACTCAGGCAGAGTGTCAGTCTTCTGGGAGAAGGCCTGAAAAACAGTTTTGTCTTGTTGTTGGGGTTTTTTTTGGTTTTTTTTTTTAAGAACAGAAAAGTCCTATAGCAGGGACAGCAACCTAATGGACTGGGGTGTCAGAGGTTGTGCCAGCAGTGATCCAGACTTCCACTCTGGCCCCTGCAGCTTCTCACTTCCCACAGAGTTTTTTCTTGGGATGTAATGAAAGAAGAAAAAAGAAAAGAAAAACACAGATAATTGGGGATTCTGTTTCTAAAAACTTGAATTTTCACCCATCAGTGCATCAGGAGGCATTCAGTGTAAAAGTGTAAGCCACAGGGCAGTATTTCACCTAAAGCATTTTCCTATCCCTACCTGCTGTGAGAGCTTATTCAATTTTCTCATTGTGGGGCAATCCTGTAACCCCCACTGACCAGGCTTGGCCCATGACTTTCCCTTCCGACACTGGAAATGAAGAACTTTTATGTGAAATCTGTCGGTTTTTAATGTCTTGCCATTTATCTCTGCTATTAGCATGCGTTCATCCAGCCATTAGCTGCTTTGATACATCAGTCACTCTGTTGATGTCCAAGAATCAAAATGTTGACCAAAAATGGGGTGTTTTCCCCAAAAATTACATGCTGCCAATGGTATCTTTCTGAAGTCCATCAGTAGGAAGCCAGCGGGCACGTGGCATCATCATTCACCAGAGTACCGTGTTGGGAAAAGAGGCACCACGAGGACATTTGATGGGCAGGATGGGGAACAGCACTGGGGAATTTTTGGGGTGAAAGCACCTGAGGATCCTGAAGTATTTTCTTCTCTCTCTCTCCTTTTTTTTTTTTTTTCTAATAATCTTTGGCTTACTTTGCAAATGGTCGCCAAAGAGCTTAATTCTCCAATGTGTAATTTTAGGCGCAAAGCCACCTACTACATCTCCCCAAATCATCCAGATTCCATCTTTGCTGCTCAATAAAAGTATCTGTGTGGGGTTTTACTGTGCTGTACTGTGCTGGCCCCAATACAGCTACATCAGCAAAGGGGAAAATAACCCCCTCAGGCCAAATGTGTGTGGGGCCAAACCTCAGGGAGATGTGGAGGTGAGTGGCTGCAGCATCACCTCTGTGCCCATCTCCCTGGGATGCAGAGCAGGTTTGCTGACACCCTTACAGGCTCCCCACTTTATTATTCTCCTCATTCCTGGTAAAAGTCTGTCTAAACTGATTGGTTTTGAGCTACACTGAAAGTGACTTGCTTGGTTTCCCCATGAGGGATTCCACTGCTGTTCGGAGAAGTCTCGTGTATATGGAGGTGAAACAAAAATGGGGAGAAAAGAAAGGAAAAAAGTAAGTGATTTGCTTAGTTCCCCTCTTCCCCTGAAGGAGATTAATTAGTATCTATTCTTGGCATGATTGATGGCTTTGAAAGAAAACTTGTCAGAATAACTTATGATTTATTTTCGTGCTTATTTTTGTAACACCCCTCACTTGGAAATCTCTCAAAATCTTTAATAATTTTTTTTTTTTTTAATTTCCCTGCTGGGTATTTTATGGCTTTACATTAATTTTGCTCTTCTTGGTGGTAGCTATTAAGCAGTCCTGATGATATTTTCAGTATTTTTTCAGAAGAAACAATACTAAGGGTTGCAAAGTCCACTGTCAATAGCCAAGGGAGCTGTGGTATCCTGCAGAACATGGAGTTAACGGTAGCAATTTTTTTTTTTTATGTATTTATTTGCATTTGAAAAAGCAACATTTTTAATTTAAACATATTTGTTAAACTAAGCGCTTTAAAAAATTTTTTTAAAAATTAAAAAAAAAAGGAGAAAGGTTTTGGGGAGAGTAAAGATTAGATATTCATACTTAGAGAAATCACAAACTCATCGTTTTCAGCATTTCAGAGACTGTTAAAACAAGGGAGCTCATAACTCTTTGTGGCAATTCAGTCTTTGTTTATAGAACATCCAGACGCACTGTATGCTATTAAATGCATCATCTGAGTAATAAATGTTTAAAGCTTGACATTTCCCCATCTCTTTGTGGGTACGCGCTGTTGCTCCTCCTGCTCTTGGAGGGACCATCCTTTAGTTGAGGATGGAAGGAAAGGAATGTGTGGGTGGTGGGAGCAGAATGCCCCTCGTGGTGGAAGTGCAGCTCGGGAGGGCTCTGTGGGGACACCTGGGGAGGAGACTGCTCCCTCTTCGTTGTCACTTGTCACAGGGGCGTGGGTGAAAGCTTGTGGGGATGGTGCAAAGGGCTCAGAGCTCCATGGATGATGGAGTGATCTCCTGATGGTCTCCTGATCTGCCTCCATAGCTGCCTGCTCCCCTGCTCCC
This sequence comes from Sitta carolinensis, assembly GCA_032173965.1. NCBI lineage: Eukaryota > Metazoa > Chordata > Aves > Passeriformes > Sittidae > Sitta > Sitta carolinensis. Next base: position 4,105,594 of record CM063313.1, on the reverse strand, counting down.
CATCCTCTGCCCAGAGCCAACTTCCCACCTCTTTACCTCAGCTGGGCCTGGGGGTCCCAATTTAATCACATACATTCCACCCAGTGCCACAGCAACAAGGGCTCACCAACCACTGCTGCCTGTTAAAAGTAGTCTTTGAAAAAGATACTCAAGATGTTTATCACAAAATCACAGGATATTCTGAGGTAGAAGGGACCCAGAGGGACCATCAAGTCCAGCTCTTCAGTGAATGGCCCATACAGGAATGAAGCCACAACCAGCACCATGCTCTGACCAACTGAGCCAATCTCAGAAAAAACAGGTTTACTCCAAGGCCTCCTCTGGAAAACACATCTCAAGCCAAACACAATTAATTTTTGGCTAACTGAAGTGCCTGCCTCTTTTCCTGGCCTGAGTGGGATAAAAAAAGAGAGAGAAAAAAGAGATGGAAGGTGAAACAAGAGTGAAAATGCCACCCAGATCTCAGAGGGAGATTCATGTCCTTGCCCACACCTCTAATCCTCACATTCCCCCTCCATTTCCCTAATGCCAGAGCATCTTCTCCCTCTCAAGACAGGGGATCACTGGACACAACCACAGATGTCCAAACTGCCCCGGGGGTCACTCTTCCCAGAGCCAACATGTGTGCTCCAGAGAGCAGGGCTTTGTGGGAAACTCCCTACCTTGCCCATCATCCGTGCAGGTATCTCGATTCCAGAGTGATGCCCATTCCCTGCACCACTCACCTTGTCCCACTGCTTTAAGCAATGGTGGGCTTGAAACTGAACCTCAGAAAGTTGGATTCAAGAATATTTAGAATTCAGATCAGAAACTGGGAAGGAATTCCTGTCTGGGAGAGTGGGCAGGCCCTGGCACAGGGTGCCCAGAGCAGCTGTGGCTGCCCCTGGATGGCTGGAAGTGTCCAAGGCCAGGCTGGACAGGGCTGGGAGCACCCTGGGACACTGGGAGCTGTCCCTGCACATGGCAGGGGTGGAACAAGGGGGTCTTTGGGGTCCCTTCTAAACCCAAACCATTTTCTGATTCTATGAAATGCCATACCTGACCATGTGCCACCCTTGCCAAGGATCCCCCCCTAAACATCTCCATCATGAGCCCCAACCTGCAGCCAGACCCTGGGGTGTGCTGGACTTTGGCCTGTTCATAATCAGGGGTTTGAGCATCTGGACCAGCTCTGGGACGAGTTTATCAGCACTGGGTTTGGGCTGGGAGCAGACAAGGCAAGAGCAGAGATGATCCCTGGGGCCCCTGGGACCACCAAGATGTAGTAAATGAGAAAATAACCTGCAGTAACACAAGATCAGGAGCAGATGGATGGGCATCACTACAGAGCCGAAGCTTTCAAGATGCAAGAATATTTCTGTGAATTCCTCATGTCTGCCAAAAACCCAGACTGCAGCAAATAAAGACTCCATGGATCAGAGTAAGATTGCTTGGCTTCCTTAAAACAAGGCAAACTTGCAAATAGCCAGGATGCAGGATGTTGTCCTCTTCCAGCAGCTCCGCATCTCTGCTGAGTGTTAAGGAGAGTTTTTAAATGCTCCTGCTGGTGGCAAAATGGGCAACAAAGTAATCTTAATGTAACTGCATTGGTGCTCTACTTCTCTGCTGAACTGTAGCTTAAGTGCTTATTGCTTGGGATGCTAGAAAAACAGTGATATTAAAACAATAATGCACATTACAAGGCTGTGGCCTCTTCGTTTTGTATCCTACACTATGATCCCCAGTTATAAAAGCTGCAGACTCGTGTGGCTACATAAATGTGACTGCTGAGCATAGCTTGATGTCTATCCTGCTCCTCAGGATTTCTCTGGACTCCTAGAGAAAGATTTCTGCAAGAAATATTGTATCCTTGGGCTGTAAATTACTGATGTAAAACATTTTCAGGAATGCAGATATTGCCTGTGCCTCTTGGAGGGGTCACTGGTTATCCTTGCTGGTACAGGTGAGTGTGGGGTCATGAGGATGGGTGGTCCCAGAAATGGATGTTTGGTTTTGTCTGCCGAGTCAATGGGGAAAAAAATGTGAAGTCCCTCTCAAGAGAAATGCCAAGATTTACAGAATTGCATCCTGTCCTACATCATCCTGGTTTTTCACCAAAGTGTTTTGTTTCAATGTATGTTGTGTTGCTGTAGCAATAACATTTAAACAAATTCGATTTTATTAGCTCAGACCTTTTTGATAACTTCCCACAGAGCTTTCCCGTCAGAAGTTTCCACTTTGGGGAAGTGATGCCAGGAGATGGCAATGGTCTGGTGGGAGAAATCGCCTTTGCCATGGTCCTGGGCTTGCTTCAGCCTCTGCTCCCCTCCTCCCTGCCCCTCCAGAGGAAAATGCATCAGTATTTCTGTCCCCCCCCCATCATTCGTGATGTCCAAATGCCTGACACATGTGGCCTTGCAGCCAAGACTTCAAACTGAACATCAGGAAGAATTTCTCCATGCTGCTCAGGCATTGGAAGGGGCTGCCCAGGGAGGAGGTGGAGTCCCCATCTCTGGAATTGTCTAAGGAATGAGTGGACATGCCATTCTTGGCAGGGGTTACAAGGTGGGGATTGGTCATAGGTTGGACTCATTGATCTTGGAAGGCTTTCCCAACCTAAATAATCCTGTGAAGATGGGGTGGGACTGCACAGCACTGCTGGTGCTGCTGGTGGCCCTATGGCAGTCACTGCTGGTGGAGCTGTGAGCACAAACCTGGAGCACATCCCTGCAACTGGTGGAAGTGTGGGATCAGCTGTCTGAGGAACTGGGCTGCAGTGAGGGTCTCCATGGACAGGAGAGGTCATGGAATCACAGAATCACAGTGATGTGTGTTGGAAGGGACCTTAAAGATCATCTCATTCCATGCCCCTGCCATGGGCAGGCCAAGACAGTTGTCCATGAGATTCCATGGCATCCAGGACCTGTGCCAAGTCCAAGTGGGTGGTTATGAAGACCATTTCCACACTTCTACAGGCAGCACCATGCCTGGGTTTTATTTGGATGGCACTTGAAGGTACAGATGCAGCACCCAGGTTTCCCAATCCAAGGGGCAAATCCTACCTGCTCTTTCTCCACACAGGCACTAGGGAGGAGTTCCTTCTGGCTGTTGTCCTGTGGGTGGAGGTGGGCAACAAGCAGTGCTCTTTTACCTTTAAAACTAACAGCAGTAAGCTCTGCAGGAGCTTTCTTGGCACAGAACTGTGTGCTCTGGCATCAGACATGCAGAGCCAGGGTGCCATGCACAGGTGGGTGATGAGAGCACCATGGCCAGGTGTCAGCTGAGCTGGGCCTTCCTCAGGTCCCATCTGTCAACCATGGCCAAATTATCTGTCACTGGCCCTTTTAATTTTTTTTTCCCTTCTTCCTGGGATAAAACCCTAAAGTAAATCCTGATCAGCATTTACTACTCCCTGCCTTGATCATAGAATCATGGAATCTCAGAATGGTTTGGGCTGGAAGAAACCTTAGGGATCATCTCATTCCATTCCTTGGGTCACTTTCTATCTATCCCAGGTTACTCCGAGTCCCATCCACCCTGGCCTTGGACATTTCCAGGAATTAGCAATCTTCGAGCTCAGAAAGCAATTTTAAATTTACTTTTATTATTATTATTATTATTATTATTATTATTATTATTATTATTATTATTATTATATTATTTATAATTTTATAATTTATAATTTTTAGGTCCAAAAGAGGTCAGTTTTCAAAGCAAGGCTGGAAGATTGGGTAGATTAGGGTGGGAGAAAAAACTGCACCGGGGGATGGGTTATCCAAAACCTGTCTGGTGGTAATTACACATGTCGGCTGATGAAAAACTGGTTTGAGGGCAAACACCGTAAAAATATTGCTGTGGGGAGAGAAAGACGACAAAGATTGTGAAATCCAGTCGGCAGATTGTTTTACAGCAAAGGTAACTTCTCTCCCCAGGGCTGGATTTTACAACTCATATAAGAAACCAACCCCCAGTTAGCAGGGCTGCTCTGCTCTTCTTCTCAAGCACAAAAAATGCAGGGTATTTGTTAGAAACCGTGGGTTTGTGCTGATTTCTTAGAGATAAATGGAATCTTGTTTTTTGGGGGCAATGAAGCGTTTGGGGCAGGGATTTTGTTGCATGTGGTGACTGCAGTTAGTTTTTACAATCATTGCATAGACACATCCTGCTGTATATATATTTTTATATAAAATTGCATTTCCCTTGGATTTTTTGAGCACTTGAAGGGGCTTACTGCTCTTCCAAGGGGACTAAACCCAAATAACCCAATGCTGCTGCCTGAGTTTTGTTTTTCAGCTCAACTTACACATCTTTTTTTCTCCATTTGCTCTCAGGCAAGTGATTTATATTTCCCTTTTCTTCCTCTGTGTTTTCAGGGAGGTTTCCAGGTCTGTGCTGTCACACTCAGCCACCTCAGCTCCCTTTTCACATCTGAGGATGTCTCCTCCTTGGAAAAGATAAGTTGTTCTTCTGCCAGTCACTCACCTTTCTGGGGACGGGCAACCATCCTGGGTCACATTTAGGTCCCCAAAACCTTGCACAAGGGTTTTCTCCCTTTGTTAATACTTTCTGCCAGCACTATAGAATCATAGAACTGCAGAATGTTTTGGGTTGGAAGGGTCCTTCAAGATCATGCTGTTCCACCCCCTGCCATGGGCAGGTATGGTTTCCGCTATCCACTTTTGTTAGCTCCAAGTTCCATCCAATCTGGCCTGGAACACTTCCAGGGGTGGGGAGTCCACAACCTCCATTTTTCCCTGGGCTGCACTGGATTTGCATCCCAAAATCCCCCTAGGAATCACCACCACCCATGTTCCCCTGTAAATGCCAGGAGGAGGTTGCAGTGAGCCTCATCTCTTATTGTGCTTCCCGCCCCTCCGTGCACAGCCCCTCGTCTCCCAGTCCCTCCCCCAGTTACCCTCTTCTCCAGTTCTAATTGCTCCCACAGTGCTGGATTTAAGTGACACTCCTAAGGGAAGCAATAGGGAAAAAAAAACAGTCTGACAAGCAGTTGTTCCTTGGAGACCTGTCCCAGCCCGGGGTGGCCCTGCCCAGGCATGGATGGGGACAGCCAGCCCCGTGGTGTGGTGATGCACCGTGGCCATCCCCAAGGGGATGCTCCCATGGGGTCTCTGGGACACTTGGCCCCATGCTTCTTGTCCCACCTGCAGGTGGGTAGGAGTTTCTGGGGACATCCAGGGGTGAGGGTCAGGGCTGGCTTACCCCCAGTGCTCGTGATGGAGCCTGTTTTCTGGTGGGAATTGTCAGGACAAAATTAGAAGTAGGTTGAACTTTGTCTATGACTTGAACTGAGGCTGAACTCAGCCCTGTTTTGTTTTAGTTTTTCAAAGTTCAGTGGAGTTCACAGGGAGGGAGGCGAGTGGGGGGCACTGGATTATTTTATTTTAGCTTGATCTTTTCTGTGATTTCACTGCAGTTTGACTGACTGCCTCCTCAGATTGGAAAGGCTCTTCTCATGGTATTCCTAGTCTGAGGTGGTGATGTGGTGGCTCAAATAATGCCAGAGGATTTATTCCCTTTCAGGTTGGATTTAATCCATTTCAGGAGTTTATGGCTGGTAGTGCAGGGTTGACCAAGCCTTCCTCTAGCTCAGCCCTGAGTCTGTCCCAGCCCAGCCCAGTATGAGAAGGCAAAGGGGAAAACTGGGAGTGGACTTGCAGGAGGACCACAGCAGTCTGCACTGGAGATTCTTCAAGGGATTTTGGGCATGTTTTTGTCCCATGACAACCACCTGGGCTTCCAGACAACCTTCCAGCACTGCTGTCATTTCTCCTAGTCTTCATTTTTCATGTGGCCGCCCCATAGTGGAGATGAATTTGCTTGCCTGGACACACACTGTGGGACCCATGGGCCAGAGCTGTGCTCCCTGGCCCTGGCCCTGTGGGTTGTGCAAGCTGCTGGCCCCGTGCAGGGGTGTGTGGGTGGTGCAGGGAGCACGTACAGTGCTCTGCACCTCGCTCTGGGGACACAGCAGTGTCCTCTGGACCAGGGGAGGTGGTGAGAGCAGCAGCACAAGGACATGGTTGTGGAGGTTACACACTGCAGAGCTACAAAGGGACAAGTGGGGACAAAGGGACTGCATCCCTCCACGGACAGTTGTGTTTCCCAGCGAGCTGACCATCCCTTCCCAGAACACACAGGAGGCTTCTACCATATGGTTTTTCGCCTCCGAAATTACTCAAGAGTTTGTAGAAACTTCACCGACTTTTTAACAAAGATGCCTCCTAGATCACTGACAAATCTAGGGAATGTGTAGGGCAGACAGATTTCCTGGAATAGGACCTACTAATTTCCTGGAATAGGATCTACTGGAGGAGAAGTCCCCGCAGACTGGCTTCTAACTATGACACATTTGATAGCCATTCAAGGACTACTGGGAAACTTGTCATTTGCCTCTGTGAGACAGAGTTTCATCATCAATTCTGAGTGTTCTGTGAAATAAAACCAGCTAATGTCTACCAGCAGCCCTACAACTTCCGGGGTTGATGTAGGACGTAGCACAGGGGTGATTTTATCCCTCCCCACCCCACAAGGTTTTATACCTGGGTGCAAAGTGACTTTATCACTATTGCACCTTGTGTTCTTCCCTCCTGGCAGGGTGACCTGCCTTGTCCCACGGAGGGTGGCACGGGCTGTGGGTGTGCCTGAGCTGCCACCACTGTCAATGAACTTTGGCACTTTAAACCGTGGAAAACCGACGTGCCAGAGGGAGGGATAGGTGCCTGGCGTCCAGGAGATCAGATTGCCCCAGGGGATTTGCTGGGAGTCCCATGATGAGCCTGGAAGGGAGCCCAGACGGCAGGGCACCGCCGTGCTTTCCACCCGGGGCACTCAGCTCCAGTCCCTGGAGGACAGCTGGTGGCCTTTGTCCCTTACTGTCACCCTTATGCGTGCAAACCCCAACCCCACATCACCCCCAAGTCTTGATGGGGTGAGCTGAACCCACCACATGGGAAGTGAGCCCACCAGCTCCTCAGGGCACATGGCAGTGGGCAGCCTGGAGTGAATCCCTGCTGTGCCTGCACCGCCAGTCCCAAGGAACCATTCCCGTACTTTCCCACAGGTGTGTTCACCAGACTCACACCAGGGGCAGCTACCTTGGGGTGGGCATTTTTTAAGGACAAGTCTGGATCTTCAGCTGTGGTTCACTTCCCAGTGCTGCTCCAGATGCAGGAGATGTTCTGTTCACTCCCAGTTCATGCGAGCTGCAGCTTGGCCACCAGCATTGCCCACCCTGCCCAGCCCCATGGGGTCATCCTAGGTGCCCAGGGTCTCTCCTGGCTCTTTTTTTGCCTCCAAAGCGTCCAGTAGGATCTCAGCAGTGGCTGTTTTGTGGGCAGATGAGGAATCCAGTGCTGCAGGGGGGTTTTTTAATGTCACCCATCTCTGCCTTGCCATCCCTGAAAACTATTCCTAGGAGTCCTTGACCAAGAGCTCAGCCTCCAGGAAATGCCATTATCAGCTGCCTGCATCGGCTGCTCCACTTCGAGCTCCCCGCCTCGCTCCCGGGGCGCCCGATCCCAATCCAATTTCTACTGGAAGGAGATAAGACAATGAAAGGAGATAAGGGCCAGGCAGTAGGCTGGTCACCCTGACTCACAGGGGACAGGTGTCAGCACGGGGAGGGGGATGCTGTCAGTGCAGTGCTTGCAGCCCTGAAACTGGTGGGTAGGTATGGCATGGGCAGCCAGGGGTCCCCAGGCTGCTGGGACAGCTGAGTGGTAGCAGGACTGAAGCACTTGGGGTTGATTGAGGTGATGAATTCACCCTCCTTCTGGGGTGTGCACAACCAAAACTGGGCATTCACAATACACTGGGAGAGCGTTCAAGTTCAGGACTAAGGGGGGCTTTGCATAATTCAGTTCTCATCCATGTGCACGCTGCAGGGTGGGGGGCTCCTCCCTTTCCTCCCCAAAAAGCACAACATCACACCTCTTTTCCCAAGCACTCCCTTGGGCACCTATCTCCTCCCCTCCTTGCAATACCAGAAGTTGCCAGATTAGTGACAGAAATAGAAAGAGGTGATGGTCAGGGACCACCCGTTTATCCTCCCAGCTGGTCAGTGGCAGCTGATGGGTAAATGCCTTCAATTAAAACTAAATGGTTAATAGGGAGCTGAGCAAAGGTCTCCCGCTGGGCTGCCAGTGCAGGTGCCAGTGGAAATCGTGCCGAGGGCTGAAGTGCTCGGTGTCGAAACAGCCAGACTCCACCTTGTCTCTTTGCCAGGGCACTAACATTGCCACAGTCTCACTCCCGAATGCTGCTGGCCCTGGTGAATCTGTGCCTCTGAGGAGGGACATCCCTGTGACCACCCTTCTACCCACAGACTCCTCTTCAGAAGGGGCTCTTGTCCCTGACTTGCAGCTTTGGTAGGAAGTGTTTTTTTTAAAAACCTGGGGCAGTTTGTGTTTTGACTGTTGCCCATTTGAGGGGGGAGTGGAGAAAAATGAGAATTACCCAATACACAGCAGTTTCCCAAGGTTGAGAAGCAGGAGGTTGGAAGTAATAATTAATCGACAGCAGCTGGCAGGGGCTTTGCTCACCTCAAACAACCTGGTCTAAGGGTCACTACCCAAAGGTGTCTGCAGCTTAGAAAAGACCTTGCCCTGGCTTGAGGGAGGAAGAAAGAGAGAAAAAAGAGATGGAAGGTGAAACAAGAGTGGAAACACCACCTGGATCTCAGAGGTAGATTCATGTCCTTCCCTAGACCTCTAATCCCCACATTCCCCCTCCATTTCCCTAATGCCAGAGCATCTTCTCCCTCTCAAGTCAGGGGTTCACTGGGCACAACTAAGCACCACAGATGTCCAAACTCCCACAGGAGTCACCTCCTCCTAGTGCCTTCTGGAGGCTGCCCTGGAGGAGAGCCCAGCCAGAGCCAAAGCATAAAGCAGGGATTTATTGAAGGACCTCAATGGACACACCTGGGCAGCACCAGAGCCTGGCTGGGACACACCCAGGATGAACCCAAAATGGACACCTGATCACAAGGGCTCACACTTTGACAAATTCTGGTCCATCAGCACATTGGAGTTAACTGTCCAATTACAGCTTCAGGTTGTGGAGCTCCATCCTCCTTGTTTTTCTTCTCACTTTATCGTTGTTTTTGGGTCTGAAAGTTGTATCAGTTGTCCTTGGTCCCAAGCTGGAGAAGGAATTGTTTTGTCTCTCTGCTCTGTGAAGAGAGCTCAGTAGCACTTAATATGAAACCCTAAACTACCCACCAAAACAACCCAGAATCTGAAAAAACATAAAAGCTCAAACTTAAGGCATGACTCCCAGAGCCAACATGTGTGCTCCAGAGAGTAGGGCTTTGTGGGAAACTCCCTACCTTGCCCATCATCCGTGCAGGTATCTCGATTCCAGAGTGATGCCCATTCCCTGCACCACTCACCTTGTCCCACTGCTTTAAGCAATGGTGGGCTTGAAACTGAACCTCAGAAAGTTGGATTCAAGAATATTTAGAATTCAGATCAGAAACTGGGAAGGAATTCCTGTCTGGGAGAGTGGGCAGGCCCTGGCACAGGGTGCCCAGAGCAGCTGTGGCTGCCCCTGGATGGCTGGAAGTGTCCAAGGCCAGGCTGGACAGGGCTGGGAGCACCCTGGGACACTGGGAGGTGTCCCTGCCCCATGGCAGGGGTGGAATGACAGGGCCTTTAAGGTCCCTTCCAACCCAAAACACTGTGTTTCTCTGAGCATCACCCTTAATGAAGCAGACATCATTAAACACTCATGAAAACACAATTAAATGGATTTCAGTGTGTATTTTATTCTCAAATGGCTGAATTAAAATATGCAGGAGAGTAAATGGAGCTCTTTGACCAAAACCTCTGCAATATGTGCAGACTTTTCAAGCAGACAGTAAGTGTGGTGTGTTGTTCTAGCATTTAAAACACCCTCAGCAGACATGTAGTTTGTTCACAAAATTCACTGCTTTGCCACCCAGATCCCAGGCCAGGTCTTCAAATGGAAAAACATTCCTATCCATGCTTGTGTAGGGCTGGAGATTTTTACTGTGCTTGGGGGTCTGATGTTCTTTGTCTGAAAGGGAAGCCCACTGTTCACTTGTGGCTGATGCTTATCTCACTGGTAATGCTGTTCCTGGAATTCCAAGGTCCTCCTTATCTTCCAAAGAGTCAACTGTATCCTCAGAGATAATTGCAATAAATAGCACAAAATGCTTTCCCATATCAAAACGTCGTTGTGGAAAAAACCCATCATTTCAGAATGGATAAAAATGTGGCGTACTTGACCCATTTTCATTTAATGCCTGGCAAGGCTGCTCCCTGCCCAGCACAAACCCAGAGTCTTCACTCTGAATTTCCACAGGATCCTGTGAGCTGGAAGAGGACCAGCCTGGGGCTCCAAACCCATAGAGATCTCAGAGGAACCCCAGATTTCTGGTGGGTGTTTACATCTTTGGGAATGGTGTCCTCAAAGACATCCAAGCGATGACTGGGAAGTTGGGAACCGCTGGGCTAGTCCTTGTCAAATCCCCCAAGCTCCCTGTGGACCTATTGCAGTCTTGTGCTAAGAATAGCTACCCTCACACACCCATCCCTCACCTCTGCAAAGCCATGAAGAGCTGGCAGTTGGCTGAACGACAGCTATTACATTCTGGAATAATGACAAGAAAAAAGGTGTATTGTAATAAACAACATTTACCCGAGTTAGTGGTGTCTAATGAATCCTGGATAATGGCTTAATAATAAAGATGGTAAACTGGCAATAGAGGGAGTCTGGAGGATGGTGTGTAAACTGATTAGAAAATCAAAAAAGATACCCCAAAAAGGATGCTTGAAGGACCCTGTGCTGTTTAGTCTAAAGAATTAAAAAAAAAGACAAAGGGATATTGTAAATCATAAAACACTGCCGCCAAGGGAAAGGAAATAAACCCTTCATTATCACAAAAGGAAGGCTGAGAAGTCGTGGGCTTAACCTGCAGGAAGGAAGATGCAGACTGGGTGACAGACAGATAATAAAGGCCTGGAAAAAATTGCCTGATAAAACATAGAAATACTGCACTTCAGATTTTTAAGAACAGCTGGAAAAACACCAATTGCAGGTAGTTTAAGGATGTCTGAATTGCCCTTGGGATTAGCATGGGGATAGCCGATTTTAAGTGCTCTCTTCCAGCACCATTTTCTATAAATTCTATCTATTTTGCTTCCATGACTAGGTTGTGATTTGAAATTTAAAGAAATACCTAACTCACACATTTTTCTCAGACCAGTCCTCCTGCAGAGAAGATGCCTTCCCCTCCAGCAAGGACAACAAATATCCAAAGGGGAGCAATAAACTTGGAGCAGGGGTTACTAAAAGCAGAACCCAGGGATGTAGTAGACATTGCTCCAGATATTCAAGGTCCGGTGCTGGACAAGTGGGAGTTCTTTCCCTAAAATGTTATCTTTCAGAGGGATGTACCAGCCTTTAGGAGATTTGTTTCCATGAGATGCTGCAAGTCTGAAGATACTGTCCCTGGCACAGAGACCAGCCTAAATATGATAAGTCCGTTTGAAGTTTCTCACACTTAAGCTCCAAGAGCAGACAAAATGATGGGGAAATGGTGGTGGAGGAAAAGCAGGGAGTGCTTTGCCCCCCAGAGCTTATTTACAGAGGAGGGCTGTGCATGGAGAAACACAGCGAAGAAAAAAAACCTGGGCCTGGAGAGCCTCTGTTTGGGAAGATCCCAAAAATGAATGAGGTTTTAAGGAGGGGTTACAAGAGGAGGGTGAGCAGGGAGTGGTTAGGAGGAATTTTAATTAACATCAACGTTCACAATGTTATTTAATAGGGTCCAAAAAAACATCTGAGAGCAATGAAAGCTGAAACCAGCATTTTTGGAGCAAACAGAGGCAAGCGTGGGGCTGGGGGAGCAGGGCTGGCTTCCTGTGATATGAGGGGCACCCGAAGAGGCGGAAGATACCGGGGAGAGAGAAAAGTGATTCTGTGAGAACTGCAGGGTGGAGGAGAGCTGAGCATCCCACGTGCGGGAGAGGCTGTGCGCAGTGCGGGGCACATCCCGGGTGACATTCAGGGAGGCCTAAAACCCGCAGCATCAGACACGGGGGCTCTTTTGTGAGCCAGAACCCCCGCAGCTGAGGCGCTGGGTGCCTTGAGGGGCTGCTGTCTGGATTGGATGCTGTCTGGACTGGATACTGTCTGGATTGGATGCTGTCTGGAATGAGCCCCGCGATCCCGAAGGGATGGGGCCGAAGGCCGCGGTGAAGGCGCTCGGCGCGGCCCACCCGGCCCATGGCGGCGGGCTGGGGACAGCCACGACAGCACGGCAGCAGCTCGGCAGGGCAGAGCCAGGGGCCGCACATCCACCCCAGCAGCTTCGCCCACCCAGGAGGGCAGCGTGGGTCCCGTCCCCGCCGCGGAGGGCCCGGGCCGGGCTGTGCCAGCCCGGGCAAGGCCTGCAGAGGCGCGGGAGAGGCCCGGCCTCGGCGGCTCAGCGCCGTCCCCTGCCCGAACTTGTCGATGGGGCTGTTCAGAGCCATGACATAATTACAGTTTCAATCGCAGATTAATAAGAAGTGGGTTTGGGTTTGTTGGTTTTGGGTTGGTTTTTTTTGGTTTTTTTTAGCAAACTGTGAGGCATGCCTGAACTGGAAGGGCATTTCAGCTCCCCGCTGCCTGGGAGCTGAGGGTGCCATGCGCTCTTTGATGTCTCCTGGCGTGGAGGTGCTGCGAACACCGGCACTCGTGTCCCAGCTGCAGCTCCCCTCCCAGTGCTGTGGTCTCCTTCAGCTTTCATCTCCAGCACTCGCTTGGGCTACGGCTGCATGAATGGAGAAGCCGTCCCCAGCCTCTAAATTAAATTCTGCTGGCAGAGGGAAGTCACTCCGCATGCCACCAAGGGCACAGGGGCTAGTAACTGGGAGGAAAGGGAAACTGAGGCAGAAGCAGTTTGCCCAAGGTCATTCGGAGAGTTTCTGTGATGTGTCAAGCTCAGGGGTGCACCTGGAATGCTGCAGCAGCTGGAACAGGTGGCCGAGCAAGGCCAGCATGGACTGCCAACCACTGTGTAACTGTGAGATGACATCCATGGACATAACCAAAATCTGAGCTTAAAAGTTCAGCTTTTATGGTTCTGGGTCAGACCCTGAGGTACTGCTTAAAGCTAAGCCAGAGACAGGCAGAAATTTGTTGCTTCAGGGAATGGTGGATAGGTAAGGAAATTTCTATCAATTTCCATCACAGCTTCTTGTGTCTGTGAGATCACCCATTTTTCCTCAACCCCCAACACTCAGCCCCACATACCTTACTTGGACTGAATCTCTGATATGATTTAGGTTTGGATGTTTCAGTGTGTGGTGGAGGAGCTTTTGCACACCCTTGGGTATGTCAGACCTGGGACTGTCCCTCAGTTACTCCAAGCAGGAGTCCCAGAGCCCAGCAAAGCCCTGTGAACCCAACCACTCAAAAAAACCAGAAGAATCACCCACATCCTCAGCAGACTTAAGTCATGATAACTCCCAATAACCTTTCTTTTCTCCCCTCAGCTATCCAGGCTCCAAGTTGTCATCCTTTTGCACTTGTCAAAGTTCTTCTGCATTCAGAGGACTGGAGAGTTGTGCTTTCCACTTTCTTACACTTACTCAACTCCTGGAGCTCACAAGATGGTCTCGTGAGACTCTTGTATCCCAGTTGGGAGACACCCAGCAGACTCCAAAATGCAGATGAGACTTTGGGACAGACATATGTAACTGAGATCTGCTACTGCTCCTTGTGGTTTCCTGCTCTTCATGTTGACCACCTCCATTTTCATGTCCCTTTTAGACATTCCTCAAGTTCTGTTTC